>CM060894.1:38211500-38928000 GCA_030762935.1 Hymenopus coronatus | reverse complement strand
ATTTCTTACCGCGTGGTCAAACAATCAAATCAGATGTTTATTGCGAGACACTTAGGAAATTGCGCCGCGCAATACAGAATAAGCGCCGAGGATTGCTGTCAAAACGTGTTGTTTTTCTTCACGACAACGCACGACCACACACTGCAAATGTGACGAAAAACCTCCTACAGGAATTTGGCTGGGACGTGTTTGACCATCCTCCGTACAGCCCTGACCTCGCTCCTAGCGACTTTCATCTGTTCTTACATCTCAAGTCTTTCCTTGGCGATCAACACTTCAACATTGACGAAGAGCTGAAAGAAACTGTTTCCAACTTTTTGAGGACACAGGCGGCAAACTTCTATGAAGAAGGTATACAAAAATTTGTGCCACGCTATGACAAATGCCTGCAAAATTTCGGCAGTAATGCGGAAAAGTAGTTTAAGAGTTGTAGAATTAATTTTGTTACCAACCGGAACTTACTTTCTGGACGTACCTCGTATTATTGACATTCTTAGGTGAGCATACATGTTCTACTCACTTCTTTGGTTTAGCGTTTAGCGATCCTGTTGTTCTAAATGTATTGACAAAACCTTTCACAGTGTCTCCCGCAACTGGGTAACCAGGAAATTGCTACTAGTATTGACTACACACCTCTGTGCATAGTTCAGTATGTATCGTACATAAAACGTGAATTTCTTGGCAAGCATTTCCGTGGACTAATAAGAGAATAACATTCCTAAGGAAAACACACACAACACACCTGTTGTTGAAACACTTCACAACACGAAAACGGAGGAACGATTGAGACAGCTTCCAGCTCATAAATGTTCTCTCGACATGCCGTGCGCCGGTTCTGCGCTGATGCATAACACCGAGGTTCTGCCATCTCAACCGAGCGAACTCGTATAGGGCTATTGTGGCCTTAACGTAAAATGAAGGCACGGCAGCAGGTACTTTTGATTCAAAGAGAAATCAAGTTACCCTGCGTAAAACCACTACTTATTAGATAGATTTTGTTTCTGCATCTGTGAAGGTTAAAACTAATAGAAATACAAAGACAAAAGCAATGTGTCTCATACGCGATGATCCAAAAATATTTTCACAAAGTTTGGGGACAGGTTTCTTATCTCAAAATAAGAAAAATCTGATGTGTTTCATCCACGTGACTTTCTCTACATCTCCGCAATAAATTATTGTTAAAAAGCTTATGCTTCTATTTACTTCATGCTAATCGAGAAAAAAAAAAATAGCAGAAATAGTTTATTACTTGCTTCCTAGTAAATAGAAGCGAAATAAGGTAGTACCATAGGCTAAAGTGATAGTCAAAAGTTGGTTACTATGTAGCTGAAGTTCCTTTGTGTCCATGAACACGATAATTCAAAGTCTGTAAAATACCAAACTTGGTATTTAAGTTTAGTATCTTCCAAGGATGCAACACGAAGATTTTGAGAAAATTCCCCCCACCCCAAACTTCCCTTTCCATAGAACAAATTTCGAACATTTTGATTTTCTCAAAAATGGCTAAAGATTTTGATTAAAATACTGTACATTAATAACCACACGGCGAATAAAATGTATATCTGGAATTTTTAGGGAATAGCATTTGAAGACCTCTTTATTCTGAATGAATTTTACATTAACTAGTAAACCGTAAGAGATAGACAGAAACTTACTGCACAAAAATATAGATCATGTTCAGACACACCTCACACACAATCATATAAGTTTTTTTTTCGTGGAATTGACCATTTCTGAGATATTCCTTATTATTTGTTTCAGATTCAAAATACTTGATATTTTTCTCACACGGAAAGTTGTATACTCTTGGCCCTGCATAGAAACATACTTTAAAGAAGGTATTGTAATGCACCCAAAAATTCGATGTCGAGATTTCACCAGATATATTTTTTTGGGGTCCCCTGAGTCCGGAAAAAGCATTTTTTAAAAAAGGTCCGTATGTTTGTGTGTGTGTGAGTGTGTGTGTGTGTGTGTGTGTGTGTGTGTGTGGACAGCATAGCCCCAAAACGAAAAGACCGTTAAATATCAAACTTGGTATTAGGTTTAGTATCTTTCAAGGATGCGACACGAAGATTTTTAAAAAAATCCTCCCACCATAAATTACCCTTTACATGGAAAATTTTCGAAATTTTTTATTTTCTTAAAAATATCTCTAGCGATTTTGATTAAAATCCCGTATGCTAAAGCTATTTATATCCGAAATAAAATGTGTATCTCGAATTTTCTGGGAATAGCCTCTAAAGACCTCTTTATTCTTGATGAATTTTGCCGAACTTTGCTTAACTGATAAAGTAAGAGATAGACAAAAACTCACTACACAAAAAATGTACATCACGTCAAAACACACAATTTATATCCTTTACATTTTTGTTGTGGAGTAACCGTTTCCGAATATTCCTTGTTATTGGTTTCAATTGTGAAGTACAGACTTTTCTCAGAAAGGAAGTGTTTGCTTTTCCTTTCTTCTACTCCTGTCCAAGCAAAAAAGCTATTTGCAATGACAATCGCATAACAATAGCTTTTAAAACATTGCACTATCACTTTAGCCTAGTGCATTACCTTAGTTCCCTTTTACTTGCAAGAACTAAGTAATAAGAGCATTCTCCCAGAGTATATTTCGATTGGCATTGTGTAGACTGATTGTAATCCTTTGTAAGAAGTTTGTAGAGCAGCTAGAGAAAGTCATCAGATTTTTACTTTCTCTATACGTGCTATGTATATAGTGTATAGGGAAGGTATTGCACTCCACCAAAACATTCGATAAAGAGATTTCACCGGAAATATATGTTTTAGGGTCCCCTGTATCCAAAAAAAGTATTTTCAGAAAAAGATCCGTGTGTGTGTGTCCGTGTGGGTTCGTGTGTTTGTGAACACGATAACTGAAAAACGAAAAGTCGGTAAAATACTAAACTTGGTATTTAAGTTTAGTATCTTCCAGGGATGCGACACGAAGATTTTGAGAAAAATCCCCCACCACAAACTACCCTTTACATGGAACTGTTTTCCAAAATTTTGATTTTCTAAAAACCTCTAACGATTTTGATTAAAATATTGTATACTAAAGATATTTACATGACAAATAAAATGTATATTTTGAATTTTCTGGGAATAGTCTGTAAAGACTACTTTATTCTCGGTCAATTTTACGGAATTTTGCATAACTGCTAAACCGTAAGATATGGACAAAAACTTACCACACAACAAATGTAGAGCACCTTAAAACACACAATTTATGTTATATGCATATTTTTCGTGGAGTTCCTTGTTTTTATTCCCAGCTATAAAGACTTATACTTTTCTCATACAGGACTTTTGTGAACTCGTGTCCATACAAACAAAGGAACTTCAGTCGCAGAGGAACCAGCTTTTGACTATCACTTTAACCTATGATACCCCCTTATTTCTGCTAATTTTTTATTCATTAGATGAAGTAAATAGAATAATTTGTTTCAGTGATATAGAGAAAGTCACGTAAATGGAACACATCAGATTTTTAGTCTTAGTATATTTATCTTTTCTGTGGAATTTTTTGTAGAGAACACTCTGTTTTTTACTGACCTAATTTCAAGTAGTTTGCTGGAGAAGGTGTCATTAAAATGATTTTATCCATGTCACTAACGCCCAGAAACCAAAACTCCGATTACCTTATATTGCTACCCAATCTCATATTTCTTCATTCTTCTCCACTGGTTTCCTTTAATATCCTCAGATGTTATAACGGAGCCAGGATACATCCTGCATATGGAAAACTTCATCGTAGCTGAAGCCAAAGGTGGCTGAGTATTAGTTATAGTTCCCAAGATTGAAGAACAGATATTTCTCGTCTGCTAAGGCTTCTAGTCTCTTGTCACTCAATCTGGTTGACGGAAGAAGCCACCCCTCAAGGGAAAGAAATGAAAGACAAACTTCGTACTCCGGACTTTTCTTAAATTGCGCGTTTCAAGAGAAGGCGGAAATGTAAGAGGCTGTAACGCCAAGACGTGCTCTGTCTTATAGTAACCCACTTTAGTTGAAAAGCGAAGAAGTCCTTAAATGGAAAAGCATTCCAATTAAGTGAAAATGCTTGTAGAGATGAAAATATAGCGTGCAGTTTGCAAGCTGCAAAACAAACGTAATTCAGAGCAGACATTCTCGTAAAATAGTGTAGGCGCCTAATTCAAAAGATCATAGATGTAGCATACTTCCTTTACCTACTCTTAAGGGGAATCGAAATAGGATTTTCGCAATTTTTACTTTCTCTACACGTACTATGTACATAGTGTATAGAGAAGGTATTGCATTCCATCCAAAAATTAGACCAGAGATTTCAACGGAAATACATTTTTTGGGTCCCCCTGAATCCAAAAAAAGCATTGTCAGAAAAAGGTCCGGATGTATGTGTGTGTGTCCGTGTGCCTGTAAACACGATAGCTCAAAAACGAAATGTCGGTAAAATACCAAACTTGGTAGATATTTCGGTTTAGTATCTTCCAAGGATACGAGAAAAAGATTTTGAGAAAAATCCCCCACCTCAAACTACCCTTTACATGGAAAAATTTTAGAAAATTTTGATTTTCTCAAATGTGGCTCTAACGATTTCGATTAAAATACCAGATAATAAACATATTTTTATCACAAATAAACTGTATATTTTGAATTTTCGCGGAATTAGCTCTGGAAACCTCTTTATTCTGGATGAGTTTTGCATAACTTTTCAAAATATTTAAACCGTAAGAGACAGGAAGAAACTTACTAAATAAAGCATGTAGATCTTGTACAAATTTTTTCATACCCTTATTTTTTTTTTTTTTTTTTTTGCACTGACCGTTTTTGTATATTCCTTGTTATTGGTTTAAGTATTAAAAGACTTTGCTTTTCTGATACGGGAATTTGTCAACTCCTGCCCATACAAACAAAGGATTTCAATCACATAGTAACCAGTTCTTAAAAGATATGATTATCGATTTAACCTATCGTATTCCCTTTTTTCCACTCTACTTAAAAGGAAATAACTAATAACACCCTTTCTACCAATTTTTTCTCGGTTAACATTAAGTAAATCATTTATTGCAGAGATGTAGAGAAAGCTATGGAACATCAGATATTTTAAACTTGGCACCTTGTTTCTTTGCTCTCACTTATTTTTTAACGTTATGCTGTTTTTCAGTTTATTTGGAGCTTGTTCTTTGCACATTTATATTGATCGTATTTCTTCCAGTGTTGCAAGTTGCTAGCAATTTTCGCTCTAGACCTCTGCGACTTCTTTTATCGACAAGTTCAACTGGTGGGAAGAAAAGAATTATGGACCCTATAGAGAACACTCCCACGCCTCGCTGCTGGAAAAGGGTGAACAATTTGCAGACAGAGATTGGAGATGCACGCTCAAACGTGTGGGAGACTAAAGCAATGAATTTTAATGGTATGCATGAAATGAAAGCTTTAACTGCCCCAAATGTGTGGATTATGTATGCTGTAATCCTTTGCGGTCCAACACTGCTTCATACAGATAAGCCTTGAGTAAACATTTCTTAGCGTGTAGGCATTCCCTGATTCCTACTCATATTTCATATTAAAGCAAATAAAGGAAATTTCAATATCAATTCTCATTCGAAGCATTTCTTTCCGAGGCTGTAAATTAATTAACTTTATAACTAATAACAGACCTGCACATCCGCAATTACAGCTTATAGCGGCTTGCTTTGTTGAGAACTCAAGTCTATCGTCCTCTGTTACCGGCTGCTCCAGTGTTCAGCGACGACATTTTTACTTTCTCTACTACGGATGTGCAATGTACACCTGTGGACCAAAAAAAAAAAAAAATCTGATGTGCTCCATCACATGTCTTTCTCTACATTTCTGCAATAAATTATTGTTAAAAAGCTTATGCTACTATTTACTTCATGACAATCCAAAAAAATTAGCAGAAATAGTCTTATTGCTTGCTTCCTTGTAAATAGAAGGGAAATAAGGGGGTACCATTGGTTAAAGTGATAGTCAAAAGCTGGTTGCTATGTGACTGAAGTTCCTTTGTTTGTGTGGCCAGGAGTTGACAAATTCCCGTATGTGAAAAGTTTTAAGTATTTCAAAACTGAAACCAATAACAAGGAGTATCTAAAAAATGGTCAATTTCTACGAAAAAAATGTATATGACAAATTTTAACGAGATCTACATTTTTTTTTCGTGTAATATCACGTAGACCTCCCAGTATGGCTGGCTGCTGGCTGGACTATCAAAAAGAAAGAAAAACAACAAAAAATCCAATTGCTTTAAGAAATTGAAAGGACTACGTGATATGTGCAAAAAAGTTGCATTTATTCGGTGTGGATTGTGTAAAATTAAAGTATGTTTTACATACTTTTTTGTGGGATACCATTACTGCAGGGTATAAGTTCATGAATAATAACAGCATTTGGAGATGTGTGATGCTACGGAGAAGGTTAAATTAAGGTAACAAATTTGATTTCTTCTCACATGAAACCAAAAGTCACCCCCACCCGCTCTTATTAACATATAAACAACTCGCGGAAGTAATTGCATTCGCCTTATAAAAGTGTGTATGCGCACTTATTTTGACATTACAAACATGTTTGAAGAAAAAAATCACATTTTTGTCTACCCCTGAGAATATTTGCCTGCAAGTCATGTCTGGAATGTCAAATTCGTCTGTTCTACAGGGCACAGCGCTTTGTTTACACCATCCGCGGTACAGTTGTGTAGCGGCAGCAAGAAGTTGTTACAAGTTCCACATCGAATATTACTAACCCATATGATGAATTATTATAATCAAATACATAACTTAAGTTTCTTCTGCAACAAATTATCAGTATTCACAAAAATATTAACGACACAAAACACGATACAGCTTGTAAGGTGCGGCATTACTAAACCTGCCACCTTTCAAGTGTATTCCCTGGCAAAATATAGGTTACTCCTCTGGTGGGGGTTGTAGGTTCGCTTCTCGCATTTAGCAAACATGTTTTTCCTTCTCTTAATAAAGTTGAATCAACATATGGTTTTTTGTAGAGCTAACCATTTCAGATATATATCTTATTAATGACTTCAATTTTAAAATACCTTAAAATATTCTCAAATGGGAAATCCTCAAATCTCGTTTTACTCTTAGCTGTGGAAAGAGAACCGAATTCCCCTTCTATTGATAAGGGACATGTAATAAGAGCACTCCAAGTGGGAGACCTGGGTTAGATTCCCAGTACCGACGTGGGGATTCCCCCCCCACTGGAAACCTGGACCGGAGTGCACTCAGCCTCGTGAGGTCCCTGGGAGGCCAATTGAGGAGCTACTTGACGGAGAATTAACGGCTTCAGGTCATGAGGACCGCATTATCTGACCGGGGGGTTCGAGGCGCTGAATATGTTTCACCCTCCAATAATGCACCCCATCCATGACGTCAGTCATGAAGCGAGATGGTGACGCAGCGGCGGTAGGCCAAGTTCCTTGTGAACTGTCGTACCATGGAGTTATTATAATAAGAACTCTCCTGTAATTCTCATCTTGATTAACATTAATGTGGATAAAATGATAATCTTTTGTAAAAAGAGTTTGTTTGCATAACAGACAGAAAAAGCTATGTGAATAGAACACATCCGATTATTTCCTTAACTCCATGGCACAAGAATTCACAGGGAGCCTTGGCCTACCGCCCGGCCGCTGTGTCCCCCATCTCGGTCCATTACAGACGTCATGGATGGGGTGCAGAATTGGAGGGTGAGACGTGGTCAGCGCCTCGAGTCCCCCCGGCCGGTTAATGCGGTTCTCATGATCCGGAGCCGCTACTTCTCCATCAAGTAGCTCCTCAATTGGCCCCCCAGGGACCTTACGAGGCTGAGTGCACCCCGAGCCTGGTCTCCCAGCGGGGGAAAAATCCCCACGCCGGTACTGGGGATCCAACCCAGGTCTCCCGCTTGGTAAGCAGCTGCGCTACCACCGCGCTAAGGAGACAACCCGATTATTCTCTTAGTGTTGTTTAATATTTTTCTTTATCTATTTATTTTTTATCCATTTTATTTTACATCGCTTTAATATCGTGATTATATTGCGACAGAACTGATCGGTAAGATGCTTCATTGAATGTATGTTTGTTAGTAGTAGCCTTTTAAGTATCCCAGTAGATATTACCTTCACTTCGTGATAAGCAGGTGGTGTTAGAGGGCCGTCCAGTCCACATGATTAATCCGTAGTCAGATGGCAAAAGGCAGATAGGATTTTAAGGTCACACCTCCTCACTCTATATCTACCACTTAGGTCCGCGATAAGGTTAGGTGTAGTCACTCTACTACTTACACTATGTCTTAGTAACTGGTAGTGCAATCAAATTTAGCACATATTTTCAGTTTTGCTATTACTTTAGACTTTAAGGGCAACTTTGTGTAATGGTATTAACCATTCAAACTGGTATTTTACTTGAGGAAATCATGAAATAATAAAAAGAATGCTGCTAGATTGTTTTATACATTGAGATATGAACCCAGGATCTCCCGAAGTTTATCTTTATTGATCATTAAGCAAAAATTGTTCCAATAGAGCTTGTCTTTAAAATTAAAATAGAAATTAATACATATTGAATATGGTAAGGAGAGAGCAAAACATTAGGTTGCGCAGTGGTTCACTTTACCTGATGGAATAATGATGGGAGAAGTTGTGCGAACATGTATGCGCAGAAATCATAACGTTTCTGTCAATGAAGGAGTGAAGTACGCTAGCGCAAGTTTTAGTGTGGCATTCTTTAATGTTTGTGCTAATGAACACTAGCATATTATTGTTAACTTGGAAGAGAACAGTAATGTCGACGGTATCAATAGCGATGCTGGTTATCAGGATGAAGACGATAGTGCAATGAGTGGGATAGAGGAGCTGGTTGCCATAGTTCCTATTGTTGCAGCTCATTGTGTTAAGCTGGATTGCAACCAAAAATAAACTTATCGACAATCCTTCAAAAAAGAACGTCCGTCTCACGTATGTTTGAAAGTGTTTAACGTCCTCTTTTACTATGATCAGCACCGCAGGCAATGACACTGATAAAACAGAATGAAGATGCAGCAATGCGATGGTGGGGAAAACCGGAGAACCCGAAGAAAACCACCCCTGTGCCGCTTTGTCCACCACAAATCTCACATGCGGTTGCTTGAGATTGAACCTAGGTGAGATACGAGTGGTCTAGCCAATTACAAATTATATATGTATAAAAATAGTTTTATAACAAAAACAATAACTATGGATATGTGACAGTTTCACGTGAACTGCAATAATTGATTATCGCTGCATGTTATTGTGGCTGTGTTATTCGCGCCAAGTTGGCATCTCTATTACTCCTCCCAGCCGTTACAGAGAGGCAGGAACGGAAAACAACTTCCTCTATACATCTAAATCTCGCCATTGATAGTACACTAGAAAGAATAGCGACATAACAGAAAAAAGTCAAATCTGACTTTTTACATACACATGTCTTTCTCTACCTATTCTGCAACGAACTATTCTTACAAAAGCCTATTCTTTTATATATTTCAAGTTAATCCATTGAAACATTAGCGAATGATCCTTTTACTTCCTTGCATATACGTGGAATAATTAGGTTAAAGCGATAAATATTTTAATAACCGGCCGCTATTAGAATTACCAGTTAATGGTATAGGTATTAGATTCTCTTTGCACGTCCAGGAGTAAACAAATGAAAGGAATGACGACTATTTGGGAAAGGCATTAGGACATTTAACCCAGCAATGAAGAATATCTAGAAAATTATTTAAATTTTCAATTTTTGCTACACAAAAATGTAGAACTAGTTAGAATACACAACTCATGAGAAATTCATTAATCACATCTGAGAAATTCCTATTATTGGTTTTAGCTTTTCAATACTCTTCTCAAGTGGGAATTCGTATTGGTTTTTCTTTAACCTGGTCAAGAAACTAGAATGGAATTTCAAAACCATTACATAGCGACCGGCTCTAAAAACGTTTTTAACTATCATGTCATGTAAATGGGACACATTATATTTTATGTATGAATAATTTCCTATATTATACAAAATTTGAGAAATGCATACTACCATATGAACAGTAAATTTTACTAGATCCTTTACTATTCAGTATCTTACATCTAAGTTATTTTAATCAATAAAGTGATTTGATATATTTGATAAAGCAGAAATCTTAGATGTTCCATTCACATGACTTTCGCTTTCTGTTTGTCATAAAACTTATATGTCTACTTCTTGCTAATCGGTATAAACATTAACAGATAGCCCTATTACTTTCTTCCTTGTAGGTACAGGGAGAATAATAAAATGCACTAGGCTCTACCAACAGTCAATTACTTTAAAAACTTTTCTATGCCCAAAATACAACAAAAAATCTTATGTGTTCCATTCACATGGCTTTCTCTATATCTCTGCAACAATTTTTGTTAAAAAGAGCAAAGTGAGAAAAAAATAGCAGAAATAGACTTAGTACTTGCTTCCTTGTAAGTAGAAGCGAAATAAGGGAGTAACATAGGTTAAAGTGATAGCAAAAGATGGTTGCTATGTGACTGAAGTTCCTTTGACTGTATGGACAGGAGTTGACAAATTCCTGCATGAGAAAAGTAAGATTTTGGCTGAAACAAAAAACAAGGAATATCTAAAAAAACGCTGAAATCCACGAAAAAAAAATGTGTGTTTTAATCTGCTCTACATTTTCTGTGTGGTAAGTTTTCGTCTCTTACGGTTTACCAGTTACACAAAATTTCATAAAATTCACCCAGAATAAAGTAGTCTTCAGAGGCTATTCCCAGAAAACTCAAGTTATACATTTTATTTGTCGTATAAATTTCTTAAATATACGAAATTTTAATCAAAATCGTTAAAGCCATTTTTGAGAAAATCAAAGTTTTCGAAAAAAAGTTGCATGTAAAGGGTAGTTGGGGATGGGGGATTTTTCTCAAAATCTTCGTCTCGCATCCCTGGAAGATACTGAACTTAAATACCAAGTTTGGTATTTTACCGACTTTTCGTTTTTGAGTTATCGTGTTCACAAACACACGAAGACACACACACATGGACCTTTTTCCGAAAATGCTCTTTTTAGATAAAGGGGACCTTAAAACATATATTTCCGGTGAAATCTCGGTATTGAATTTTTGGGTGGAGTGCAATACCTTCTCTATACACTATGTACATAGTGCTTATAGAGAAAGTAAACACGAAAGGGGAATTTCTATTTGAGAAAGGTGAGTATTAAAACAGTTTTAAACAAATAACATGCAACATCTTGGAAATACTTAGCTCCATAAAGGTGGGGTCCACGGACCATGAGCTTATAGTTAGCCGACATTTGTCTTCTCAGAATAAAAGAAAGCCCCGGAAAAAGTCTTATTCTGTTAAATTGCCCTAAGCGAAATTGAAATATTCCGGAAGGTATATTGTATCTCGGAAGCTAATTCTTCCTTAAGTCACCGAAAAACATCTAAGGAAAACAGAAGATGTTGCTTCGAGATGCCTTTCTGTCTGCAGCAAAGGCGAATCACAGATTATATGAGAAGCAAAATAAATTTAGCAGAGTAAGAACGTCTTATGTATTGTTAAATTACTTTCTCTAAGCGTACTATGTACATAGAGGTTAAGAATGTATTATATTCCACCCAAAAAATTGATTACGTAATTTCACCGAAAATATATGTTTTGAGATCACCTAAATCCAAAAAGGCATTTTCGGAAGGTCAGTGTGTGTCCGTGTGTATGAGACCAATATAGCTCAAAAACAAATCTCTGTTAATTACCAAACTACATACTTAAATTCAGCATCCTACAAGGATTCGACGCGTGGTTTTTTAAGAAAAATCTAACAGCTACCACTAACATGGACGATTTTTTAAAAATATTTTTCTAAAACCTGGTACTAACGATTTTAATTAAAATACAAAATGTTAAAAATGAAATCTGTATCTTAAATTTTCTGGGAATAGACTCTGAAGACCTCTTCATTCTCGATAGTCATGTATAGTCGGTAAACCGTAAAAAATAGACGAAGACTTAAAATGTGGATATCTTTAAAAGACTCAATTTATGTCGTATATATTTTATAGAGTTAACCATTTCCAATATATTCCTTTTTATTGTTATAAATTTTAAAATACTTAAAACTATTCTCAAACAGGAAGTACTTATTTTTTCATATCTCTTGTTTTTCTTCTTGGTTATTCAAAGATAAGGAAATTTCAACTGATAACACAGCGATCGCTTTTTAAAACATTTGACTCACTTTAAGCTAGTGTGGTCCCTCATTTCTATTCTGCTTTAAAGAAACTAAGCATTAAAGCTATTTCTGCTAACGATTATCTCGATTAGCACAAAGTAAAGAGAATAATAAAATTTTAAAAGAATAATATGTTGTAGAAAAGACAAAGTCATTTAGGTGCAACTCATCAAATATACTTATTTTATTTATCTTGAATTATCTTTCTATCTTAAATTTCCTGGGTCTTCTTCAATCTGAATGGCTTTTGCATAATTAGTAAATCTTAAGAGATAGACAGAAACTTACTAAACAGAAAATGCAGAGCTCACCAAAACACAAAATAATTATGTCTAACATACCTGTTATTGAGCTAACCATTTCCGAGATATTTCTTGTCATTGGTTTCAATTTTAAAACACTCAAAATACAAATTATCAAACAGGAAGTTGTCCGTGTTCCTTTTGTTTTACTCCTGGCTATGCAAAGAAGCGAATGTTAATGAAAATTGCATAGATACAGGTTTTAAAATATTTTGACTATCGTTTTAGCATAGACTATTCCCGTTGTTCCCTTTTACACTAAAGAACTAATTAATACCAGTCTGCTAGTGCTTATTTTCACCAGCGTGTAGTAAAAAGACGAAGAATATTTTTGCAAAGTAGTTTGGTTATAGAATAGGTAGAGACAGTCATGTGAATGGAACACACAAGCTTTTCTGAATTACTCTACAAACGGGTTATAATTTGATCTAAATAAAATAGTAGGATTATTATAACACGATATATTTTTCTAACTTGACTTATTATTTCAAAATATAAGTATACAATATTACACAAAACAAAATCAATCCAAGTAAGGACCAGGTCCTTGTTCCTCTTTTATATATTCAGGAAATATTTCGCTACTTAAGAGGTCACGGAAATGCTTTTTAGGGATTATAGCCAAAACTAGTGATTTTAGAATTTTTGTTGCGATAAATTCACCATACTTTAAAGTACATATTTGCAACGTTTCATTCTTTTTGGACGGATGTAACACATGTTTTCGATGCCCTTTTAAAATGTTGCTCTGGTTAGATAACTACAGTGTCAAACATAAAGCCATTTTGCCCAGGTTTTTTCCCCCCAAAATTCACAATCTATTTTTTCCAACAAAAATGCTGCTACAGGTATAACAACTGTTCTCAATATACTTAAAAATGCGCAAATTAAAATAATGTATTGGAATTTTTATGTGTTAAGTTTTGAAAAAACAGTTAACATAACCATAATCAGATTTTTCACAGGTATTCCTATTTGTGGTATAAAATATTTTGTGAACACCTATTAAATATGGAAAAATTCCAAGTTGGGGTTTAAGGGCGATCAACTGACAGGTTATCAGCATCCTTATCATAAAATAGTGGAGTTAAAAGACTGAGATAAAACCACGCTAAAAAGAATCGCAATTAAAACGCGTAAAACAAGACATAAAATCCAGTATAAAAAACTAAAACAAGGGTAAAATAACTGTCCAGTCCTCAAACCAGAGCCGGCGATTAAAGTATGACATTAAAAGATCTAAAACAGGAGGAAATGTAAAACAAAGGCGTCGATAAATAACATCTGATTCATTTAAAACTTATAGATTAAAAATCAGATGTTTAAAAGTTAAAAATCCGCTCCATTATCACGGTATGCAGCTACACAAACCAAAACCTCAGGGTAAAAGAAACTTGTCCCAAAAATTTAAAACCCCTGTCCACCGCTGGATCATTAGCCAAGACTTCGGCAAGAGAGGCGGGCATGTCCATAGATGATCCTCAGAGGTACTATAGAATGTAGCGACATCTATCGGAGATCTACGTGGAACATAATACCTATAATGTTCATAAACTTGAAAAACTAATCAGAAGATGTAGAATGACGTTACATATTGTGCTAAAACTTGGGATAAATACTTCTTTTGTTGCTAGTACTGCATGTAGAAAAAAAATCAAAGCTCGATCTCTAATACTATAGAAAATGACCTCTAGAACTTTTGTGTTCCATTTTCCAGGCCGAAGTATGAAGCAAAAATGACCATCCTTCATCACGTCGTTCATAGGTACATACAAGGCATGTTTGGAAAATAATTTCTGGTTTGGAAAAAAAAAAAACATAAAATACTTATTTGCACAATACTTATGTGTACATGAAAGATTATTCCTCAACCAATATTTACTTTCTCTACACGCACTATGTGCATAGTGTATAGAGAAGGTATTGCACTCCACCCAAACATTCGATAGGGAGATTTCACCGGAAATAAATGTTTTAGGTTCCCCTGTATCCAAAAAAAAAGTATTTTCAGAAAAATGTCCGTGTGTGTGTGCGAGCGCGTCCGTGAACTCGAGAACTCAAAAACGAAAAGTCGGTAAAATACCAAACTTAGTATTTAAGTTTAGTATCTTCCAGGGATGTGGCACGAAGATTTTGAGAAAAATCCCCCATCCCAAAGTACCCTTTACATGGAACTTTTTTCAAAAATTTTGATTTTCTAAAAAATGGCTAACGATTTTGATTAAAATGCCATATATTAAATAAATTTGCCTGACAAATAAAATGTATATTTTGAATTTTCTGAGAATAGCCTCTGAAGACGACTTTATTCTGAATGATTTTTACGGAATTTTGCATAACTGCAAAACCGTAAGGGATAGACAAAAGCTTATCACACAAAAAATGTAGAGCACATTAAAACACACAATTTATGCTGTATACATTTTTTTCGTGGAGTGTCTCGTTTTTGTTTTCAGGTTCGGAAAACTTAACTTTTCTCATACAGGAATTTGTCAACTCCTGTCCATACAAAGGAGCTTCAGTCACATAGCAACCAGCTTTTGACTATCGCTTTAGCCTATTATACTCCCTTTATTTCGCTTCTACTTACAAGGAAGCTAAGACTATTTCTGCTAATTTTTTGTCGTTTAGCATGAAGTAAATAGAAGTATAAGCTTTTTAAGAATAATTTGTTACAGAGATGTAGAGAAAGTAATGTGGATGGAACACATCAGATTTTTCAACGTAGTTCAGCCTTTGTTCTAGCGTTTACCATAGTGCAGAATAAACTTTTGTATGACCTTTTTAAAGAAGGCTACCGCCGGTGAAGACAGCCGCTGCTGAACATCATTTTTGTGGAAACGCTTCACAAAGCATTCTTATTGTGAACCGTCTGTTTTCACGAATTGCCTCATTCACTAATTCAACCAAACCCTTAGTGAACTGATAACAGAAGTCGCCGACTGCATGTTTCAGGCGGCGTTCTCCGGGTTCCCCGCCATCTTTATTCCATGTATCAACAGTGACATTGCCTGCGGTGCCATAAGTAGTAAAATTGGGCATCAAATACTATCAAAACAAAAAAATATCACTCCATGCTTCTCCATGGACATTGGATCGTCCATCATTGAATTTCTTAACCCACTTTCTCCCCATTCACTACACTTTCACGCACATCTCTACAAGTTGACAATTTTAGCCGGCTTATCATTCCTTACATTAAAAAACAGTATACCGGGACGCACTTCACAGCCTTAATCATTTTAGCGATCTCTAAAAACTGTAAACTTAACACGTGGACCATAATGAACCAGGAGCTGCGACACTAGCGAAGGTAGTGGAACGTTATGGCGTATAAGTAGTAAGTGTGATGAAGCATGTCAAGTCCTGAATCTAACAACCACGCTTTTAAAGTCTGGCGGTTTGGAACCAAAAAAATTTTGTTTGATATTCTAAAATTTACGAGTCGAAAGGGAAGGTCTTCTCCCTTCTCCTAGACAAAAACATCGCTGTGTTCTATCCAAAAGCATAAAAAATATCCAAGACGCACCTTATTTCGACGCACTACGTTCTGCTATATGGTTGGCTGAATTTGGAGATGGGAATGAAAATGGTGATAGAGTAACTGGCAGAACAAATTCGAATGAAGCCTAGTCGGTAAAAAAAAAAAAATGATGTTTGGGCTTTAGTCGGCTTGACTGCAGGCGGTCGCTGTTCACGTCAAGAGTATTTCTCCCCAGTGGTAAAATGGAAACAAGTTGAGAACGGGAGAAAAATTACTACGTACGAAACAAAGGAAAAAGGTGAAAGCCGTGTGTTAACGACTCCTCGGTTGTACCCTTTTAGAAATACGTGGCGTTGTTGACAGGAATGTAGGCTTGTATACCACGCATTTCAGCTTAGCTTGGCATTCAGCATCACGTCACTCTATGGCGATATTTAGACGAAAAGGTTTTGTTTGTTTTTGGTATTTATTTAATTTCTTTCGGATTGAGTTCGATGCCAATTAATTACCAAGATATCCACTGCTATAAATGTGAAAGTTTTTCGTTACAAATTGACACTGATACAATGCAATTATAATGACATTAACTAAATTAAGACACTTCTTGTTTTTTATATCTTAATACTATTTGTCATTATTTGTTTGTATATGTTACGACTACCAAATACTACCAAACCTATACATATGCCAGGTGGGCCACATGTGCGATTAAAAATCTGATGTGTTACAATCATATGACTTTCTCTAACTGCTCTATAAAATATTCTTCTTTCTACACAATGCTAATCGAGATAAACATTAGCAGAATGAAGGGAACTAAGAGAATGCACTAGGTTAAAGTGAAATCAAATGCTTTAAAATCTGTCATTATGCGATTGTCATTGTAAATCGCTTCTTTGCTTGGCCAGGAGTAGAACAAAAGAAAACGGACACTTCCTGTCTGAGAAAAGTATATGTATTCAAAATCTTCTCGGGCTTCTAACCAGGTAAAAACTTGGCTTGACACCAACGTTTCGAAGAAGTGTATCTTCCTCTCTTCAGGGTGAACTGATGGATTGAGCTTGCGGAGACTGGTATTTATAAGAGCTGGAATGAAGCTAACATCTGATCGGTTCATTCCAGCTCTTATAAATACCAGTCTCCGCAAGCTCAATCCATCAGTTCACCCTGAAGACGAGGAAGATACACTTCTTCGAAACGTTGGTGTCAAGCCAAGTTTTTACCTGGTTAGAAGCCCGAGAAGATTTTGAATTAATACGTCACCAGGAAAGCTTCAGTTCTTATTTTAAAGTATATGTATTTTACAATTGAAACCAATAGTAAGGAATATCTTGCAAACGGTTACCTCCACAACAAAAATGCAAAGGACATAAATTGTTCGTTTTGACGAGGTTTACATTTTTGTGCAGTAAGTTCTTTGTCTATCTCTTATGATTTAGCAGTTAAGCAAAATTTGACAAAATTCATCCAGAATAAAGAGGTCTTCAGAGGATTATTCCTAGAAAATTCAAGATATACATTTTATTTGGGATGCAAATTACTTAAACGGGATTTTAATCAAAATCGTTACAGCCATTTTTAAGAAAATCATAATTTTCGAAAACTTTTCTATGTAAAGGGTAGTTTGTGGAGGAGGGATTTTCTTGAAAATTTTCGTGTCGTATCCTTGGAAGATACTAAACCTAAATACCAAGTTTGGTTTTTAACGGTCTCTTCGTCGTAGAGCTATGCTGTACACCCCCCCCCCACTTACACACACACGGACCCTTTCTTAAAAAAAATTTTCCGGCCTCAGCGGACCACAAAACATATATTTCCGGTGAAATCTCGACATCTAGCTTTTGTGTGGAAATCAATACCTTCTCTATGTACATTGCGAGCTAGAGAAAGCAAAACTTGCAGAGCTCAATGGGGAAAATCCAAATAAACATCGTTCAGTGCTTGAGTAAACGCAGGCGACCTGCGCTCTACTTATCTTGCATATTAGCGCAAACGCTGAGGGAATCTCGCTCAATCAGAAGGGTTCCCAGGTCTGTATTAGGAGTTCGTGATTTTGTATACACGAATAGTGCAACCAGATTGAAAAGGTTAATATTATTAATATTTTTAATTTCAGTTACAGACTTTTATTTACTTTCTCTACACTTGTTATAGAGAAGGTATTGTAATGCACCTAAATATTCGATACCGAGATTTCACCGGAAATACATGTTTTGGGTCCCACTGAATTCCCAAAAAGCATTTTTACAAAAAGGTCCGTGTGTGTTTGTGTGTCTATGGACAGCATAGCTCAAAAACGAAAAGATCTTTAAATACCAAACTTGGTATTTAAGCTTTTAATCTTCCAAGGATGCGACACGAAGATTTTCAAGAAAATCGCCCACCCACAAATACCCTTTACATGGAACTTTTTTCGAAAATTTTGATTTTCTTAAAAATGGCTCTAACGATTTTAATTAAAATATCGTATATTAAAGATATTTACATGAAAATACAATGTGTATCTTGAATTTTCTGGGAATAGCCTCTGAAGACTACTTTATTCTGGATGAATTTTACGGAATTTTGCATAACTGCTAAATCGTAAGAGATGGATGAAAACTTAAAACACAAAAAACGTAGAGCACGTTAAAACACACAATTTGTTATACATATTTTTTCGTGGAGTTGATCATTTTTGAGATATTCCTTGTTTTTGGTTTCAGCTTTGAAAAACATACTTTTCTCATACAGGAATTTGTCAACTCCTGTCCATACAAACAAAGGAACTTCATTTACATGGCAACCAGCTTTTGACTATCACTTTAACCTATGGTATTCCCTTATTTTGCTTCTACAAACAAGGACGCAAGTAATAAGACTATTTCTGCTAATTTTTTTCTCGATTAGGTGAAGTAAACAGAATAATTTGTTGCAGAGATATAGAGAGAGTAATGTGAATGGAACACATCAGTTTTTTTTTTGGGGGGGGATTCAAGGGGACCCAAAACATGAATTTGCGGTGGAATCTTAGTATCAAATTTTGGGTGCATTACAATCAATACCTTCTCTATACACTATGTACATAGTACGAGTAGAGAAAGTAGTAGAAAAGTGGCAAGAATCAGGAACTGAACTCATGAACCAGCAGATGCACTTTTCACCCGTAACACGAAAATTGAATTTGCGTAGTTATATCTCAAATGTGGAACAACAGCTGGTGGTTCGGGCACACAACAGTTGGAGCTTATTTAAGGGGATTACTCCAATTAGACCAGGTTTAACAAACAGGAACTCCGTGTTCATTTAGTGCATGCAGAGCTGTAGTCCTAGGTTTCCAATGCACTGGTACAAACAAGCTTCCAGGTCATGTGTACTGAATTATTACCGAGCATTATCATAAAAGCATAGATACTTATTGTGCTATTTCCTATCCTCTCAGGACCGTTGAGGGCAAACGCTCTTCAGCCAGAGACGCTAAGTACCGAGGATAGCGGTGTTTTGCATTAACGGAGTAAGGGGTTACGAGAAATAAGAAATTAGAATGCCATTACTGCTGCTTCTTTTGATACTTCAATTATCCTTCATCCTTAACCCTTAATTGCACGATTTATTTTGCTACACGTACTGTTCTTCCTATAATTCGCAAACCAGTATTTATATCCCTTTCAAAGGTACCACAACTGAAGCGACTTGAATAGCTGTGATCGTTAGTGCGATACGTTATGAACTGGCCATCCATTTAAAGCCGAACGTCGCTGCTGCAGTAAAATGTGCCTGTGGTAAAGGATGGGGAGAGCCGGAGTAAAATAACCGGCGTGATAGCACGCTTGAATGCAAACTGGATTACATTTGACTGCAGTTACATGGATTTTACTCTTCTTTATTAAAAAATCTGATGTGTTCCATTAACATGAATTTCTCTGCAACAAGTTATTGTTAAAAACTGTGTGCTTCTATTTACTTCAGGCTAATCGAAAAAAAATTGGCAGAAATAGTCTTAGTACTTGCTTCCTTGTAAGTAGAAGCGAAATAAAGGAGTACCATAGGTTAAAGTGATAGTCAAAAGCTGGTTGCTATGTGAATAAACTTCCTTTATCTGTATGGACAGGAGTGACAAATTCCTGTATGAGGAAAGTATAAGTTTTTTAAAGGCGAAACCAAAAACAAGAAATAACTCAAAAAGGATCAACTCCACGAAAAAATGTATATAGCATAAATTGTCTGTTTTAACGTGTTCTACATTTTGAGGTGGTAAGTTTTTGTCCATCTCTTACGGTTTAGCAGTTATGCAAAATTCCGTAAAATTCACCCAGAATAAAGTAGTCTTCAGAGGCTATTCCCAGAAAATTCAAGATATACATTCTATTTGTGAAGTAAATATCTTTAATAGATGATATTTTAATCAAAGTCGTTAGAGCCATTTTTGAAAAAATCAAAATTTTTGAAAAAAGTTCCATGTAAAGGGTAGTTTGCTGTGGTGGGATTTTTCTCAAAATCTTCGTGTCGCATCCCTGGAAGATACTAAACTTAAATACCAAGTTTGATATTTTACAGACTTTTCGTTTTTTAGCTATCGTGTTCACGGACACACACATACACGCACACAGACGCACACAGACGCGCGCGCGCGCACACACATACGGACTTCTTTCTGAAAATGCTTTTGTTGGATACAGAGGGCCCTAAAACATATTTCCGGTGAAATCTCGGTATTGAATTTTTGGGTGGAGTGCAATACCTTCTCTAAACACTATGTGCATAGTACCTGTAGAGAAAGTGAAAAAAGTGCAGTTTTATTGCACAAATATTAATAATTTTACAATATAAAATAGCTTTAACTAGCCTATTTTTTTTGCTGAAGATTAGTACAATACAAAATTATAAAAAAGATTCATCAAAGTACTAAAAGCTCAATTAATCATCTTGGTTGCATAAGTGCAAAAATATTAATAATTTTACAATGTTTTTATTTATTTATTAGTCTGACTCATAAATGAGTTTGCCTAGTGACACAGAATAAGTGATTTGTACAAAAAAATATTACAAGTGAGTATTACAAAAAAATATTTTACCATATGCTATAATAGTTATATACAATTAAGCTATGTAAACAAATCGTAACAACGATTATAAAAGATGTGCAACAGCAATAAAAGAGAAAAGAACTACAAAAATAAAGCGATTTATAAACCGTAATACATTTTACGGTCTGTTTAAACATACAAATGGTTCCGAAGAATGCCTACGGAATGTTTTATGATGTTCTGTGATTGCTTGTTCCACACTTTCGTTAACAGCTCTATTTAATTTTATTACTGAAGATTAGTGTAATACGAAAAAGAAAAAAGTCCACTAAAATACTAAAAGCTTTCATTAATCATCTTTGTTGCATAAATGCAATACCATGCAATTAAGGGTTAAGTGATCCAGGTGACCAATGCATTGTTATAATGTAGCCTTCCGCCATTCGCACCAGAAACACACCATGATCGCGTGGTGAATAACCGAGGTATGTATTACAACGTACAGAGAAACTTCCGGCAATCATTTTTTCCTAACATCCTCCATCTGCATGCAATCTGCCAAAATATGCGTCCAGTCTTCCTGATGCCCGCATAATGGGCACATCCGCCTACCAGCTTCATCAACTACCTTACGGGTTTTCCACCCTCCCAACCTGAGCCACACTATTCCCGATCTTTGTTTCATACCCAATTTTAAAACATATATTTCTTTAACCCACTCAATTTTTATTTCGTTTTTTCTACATTCAGATTCTATTTTCTGCCTGATTATATTGCGTAGTCGTTTTTACTTTATTCACAACGTTATATCTATTTTCGCTACCCCTTTGCCAAATATCGTTTAAGCCAATATTTGATAATCCCCGTTGTAGCCCCGCTGTCCACCATTTAAGATGCTCTATGTTATTCATCTGATGCGATAAAATTGCTCTTAAGAGTTGTTTGCTCACCTTTAACTATTCGTAGCCAGTATCTAACGACACTTAATTTAGCAGCATCCTACCTCACGAAGAACACCTGATTGGAAGTGCCTCTCCCCAATCCCAGAATACGTTTCCAGAAACGACATTGTATTTTATTTAGATTATCTACCCTATCCCATTCCCACACCTTCATAGTAATGAAGATCAAACCATTACCTCACACAGGGTTTGTAGTGTTTTTACTGGCAAATCTGGTATCCAAGTCATGAACTTCAATATCTAGTTCTGTGGTTCTGTTGCCGTAGCGCGCGAGGCTGTGTATCTGTATGTTTGTATGTGTACTTCCAATGTTATTAGGATATATATGTACGTAATATTGTAAATTCAAATATTTTTAGATGTACGGTCATCCGACCCATGTGACTGTGTGATGCAAATATGTATTAATGTAAACTTAATAAACCACCACCACCACCACCACGGAGAAATTGAAGCACTTTTTTGACCTCTTTTATCAAATTCAAACCCAATCTCACATACACTAAGCAGATATTCTAAAATTAGACAAATATTAGTCAGGATTAATTGCTGTAGCACTTCAACTGTTGGGGCTCAATTTAAAACAAAATATGATGTGTTCCATTTACATGAATTTCTACACCTGTTCTACAAACAAACTCTTTACAAAAGATTATTCATTTCTCAGTACGTTACTCGAGATAATCATTTCCAGAATGCTCTTATTACTTAGTTCCTTACGAGTAGATTGGAACTAAGGAAACACAGTAGGCTAAAGCGTTTTAAAAGCTGTGGCTATGTCATTGTTATTGAAATTCAATTTTTATCACCAGAAGTAAAACAAAACAAACACGGATTTAAACCAATAATAAGGAATATCTCGGAAATGGTTAAATCCATAAAAAATTATGTATGGAAAATTGTGTGTTTTGACGAGCTCTACACTTTTTGTGAAATAATTTTTGACTACCTCTTGTAGTTAATTAGATATGCAGAAGTCATTCAGAATAAAGACGATTTTAGAAGCTATTCCCAGAAAACTCAAGATATATATTGTATTTGCCATGTAAATATGTTTAATATCTTTATTCAAAATCGTTAGAACCATTTTTCAGAAAAACAATATTTTCAAAAACGTGTCCATCTAAAGGGTAGTTTGTGATGGGGGATTATTGTTGTTGAAAATCTTCGTATCGCATCCTTCAAAGATACTAAACGTATTTACCAATTTTGATTTTTAACGGTCTTTTAGTCTGAGATACACATACACAAACGCACCTTTTTCTGATTTTTTTTTTTTGGACTCAGAGAACCTAAAAAACATATATTGCCGGTGAAATATGGACATCGAATTTGAATGTAAATACACTCTAAAGAAACTAAATAAAATGATTCCAATTAATTAAAATTTTCCTCAAATGAATGAAATACATTGAAAGTGTAATGGTTGCGCGTACCATTCCCGAAAAACAAATCCATTATTCTACCGGAGTAAAAATTTGTGCCTGGTAACTATCACACGCGGTGCAGCAACGTTAATTAACGCATTTCAGCTGACCGTGGTTAGAAGGCAGATGTCCACCTTGGTTGAGCGCACCTCTCATTGCAGGTAAATTCTCCTGAACATATGCGAAAGTAAATTGACTGGTCTGATTTTACTTTCTCTATGCGTACTATGTACATAGTGTATAGAGAAGGTATTGCACTCCACCCAGAAATTCGATGCCGAGATTTCACCAGAAGTATGTTTCAGAGTCCTCTGTATCGAAAAAAATAGTTTTCAGAAAGAGGTCCGTGTATGTGTTTCAGTGAACACGTTAGCTCAAAAACGAAAAGTCGGTAAAATACCAAGGTTGGTATTTAAGTTTAGTATCTAAGATTTTTAGAAAAATTCCCCCACCCCAAACTACCCTTTGCATGGAATTTTTTTCGAAAATTTTGATTTTCTCAAAAAAGGCTCTAGGATTTTGATTAAAATTTCGTATATTAAATATACTTACCTGACAAATAAAATGTATATCTTGAAATATTCTGGGAATAGCCTCTGGAGACTACTATATTCTGCATGAACTTTACGGAATTTTACTTAACTACTGAACCGTAATAGATGGACAAAAATTTGCCACACAAAAAATGTAGAGGACGTTAAGACACACAATTTATGTTACATACATTTTTTTCGTGGAGTTGATCGTTTTTGAGTTATACCTTATTTTTGGTTTCAACTTCGAAAAACTGATACTTTTCTCATATTGGAATTTGTCAATTCCTGTCCATACAAACAAACGAACTTCAGTCACATAGCAACCAGTTTTAGGCTTTCACTTTAACCTATGGTACTCCCTTATTTCGCTTCTACTTACAATAAAACAAGAAATAAGACTATTTCTGCTAATTTTTCTCGATTAGCATGAAATAAATAAAAAATAAGCATATTAACAATAATTTTTACAGAGACATAGAGACAGTCATGTGAATGGAACACATCAGATTTTTTGATAATCTATATGCTAAGACTTGTATAAGAACCAAAGTTTTAAGCCGGTACATGCTCAAATAATGCCAGGAGTTATTCAAGGCTGAAGGTGGTTTTATCAAAGAGGGAATGTGGGGTTGAACAAGATAAGTCTGCAGAATTAGCTAAAGATTGTGTTTCGTAACGGTTTAACTAACATTACAACACTAAAACAAGGAAGAAAAATACCCCAACTCGACGCAAAATGTAGTAAATAAACCCATATTTCTGCTGAAATCTTTACAAGGCTAGGTATTTTTATTCACACTTACTCTGTATATAACATATAGAGAAACTATTGCATTACATAAAAAAATTCAATACTGAAATATCACCAGAAATACAAGTTTTGAGACACCTGAATAAAAAATCTGAATAGCTCCATTTACATGACTCTTTCTACATCTCGGTAACAAATTATTGTTAATAATTCTTCTAATAATTTCTTCTATCTATTTAATGCTAAATAATTGACAGAAACGGTCTTATTACTTGGTTCCTTTATTAAGTAGAAGGAAAATAAGAGAATACATTAGACTAAACCGACAGTCAACTTTTTAATATGAGGTTGCTATATGTTTTAATATGAGATTTCTTTGCGTGGCCAAGAGCTAACAAGCTCCTATATGAGAAAAGTAAGTATTTAAAACTGAAATCAATAACAAATAATATCTCGAAAACGGCCAACCCCACGAAAAAATGTATATCACATTTTTATCGTGATCTAAATTTTTTGTGCAGTAAGTTTTTGTCCAACTCTAACGATTTACCAGATATGCAAAATTCAATAAACATCATCCAGAATAAAGAAGTCTTTAGAGGCTATTCCCAGAGAATTCAAGTTATATATTTTATTTGGCATATAAATATATTAAATATAAGAGATTTTAATTAAAATCGTTAGAGCCATTTTTGAGAAAAACAACATTTTCGACTTTTTTTATTAAGAAAGGGTAGTTTGGGGTGGGGGATTTTCTTGAAGATCTTCCTATAGCATCCTCAGAAGATACTAAACTTAAATATCAACTTTGGTATTTAACGGTCTTTTCGTTTTTGAGTTATGCTGTCTATAGACACACAAACGCGCGCGAGGGCGCGCACACACACGCACACACACACCAAGGAACGTTTTTCTAAAAATGCATTTTTTTTCGATTCAGAAAGACCCAAAATATGTATTTCCATGCATTACAATACCTTCTCTATACAGTTTATATATAGTTTACTTGTAAAGAAAGTAAAAAAAAAATAATAAAAAAACAACAACATTTGAGTGAGTGTGTCTGTGTGTGGACAGCATACGTAGCTCAAAAACGAAAAAAAACAGCTATGTACAAAATTTAGTATTAAAGTTTAATGTCTTCCAGGAATGCTATAGGAAGATTTTCAAGAAAATCCCCCACCCCAAACTACTCTTCACTAATAAAAAAAATCAACGAAGATTTTGAGAAAAATCCCCCCACCCGAAACTACCATTTACATGGGAAAAATTTCGAAAATTTTTACTTTCACAAAAATGGCTCTTTAACGATTTTTTTAAATACTATAATTAAATATATTTATATGGCAAATAAAATGTATTTCTTGAATTTTCTGGGAATAGCCTCGAAAGACCTCTTTATTCTGAATGAATACTGCTGAATTTTGCGTAACTGGTAAACCGTAAGTCACATACAAAAACTTACTACACAAAAAATGTAGATCACGTTAAAACACCAAATTAATGTCATGTACGTTCTTTTTTTTTTTCGTTGAATTGACCATTTCTGAGATATTCCTTGTTATTTGTTTCAGATTAAAAATACTTGAATGTATTTTCACACGGAAAGTTATGAACTCCTGACCCTGCATAGAAACGGATTTCATCCCCATGGCAACCAGCTTTTAAGATATTTGACTATCGTTTTAGTCTTCTATATTCCCTTATTCACCTTCTACTTACTAGAAAGCAAGTAACTACGACAATTTCTGCTAATATTCATCTCGATTATCATAAAGTAGATACAGGAATATGCTTTTTAACTATAATTTGTTATAGCGATGTAGAGAAAGTCATGTGAATGGGACATTAGACACGTAATATGTACATGGTAAGTAGGAAAGGTAAGGTATTCCAGTGTGAGAAAACATCACTCAAAAATTAAAATTCTGTTAAATACCATACTTGAATTTAAGTTCAGCATTTCCCCCACTTCAAACTACTCTTTAATCAAAAAAGATTTCTAAAATTTTGATTTTCTCAAAACTAGTTCTAATGATTTTAATTAAATGTGGAATATGAAAGCTAATTGTTCCACAAATAATATGTGCAACTACTTTCTCATTTATCGTCAAAACTAAAAGCTCTTGCCTAGGGTTATAGCTCAGAAGAAATTATTACGTTAACGAGATATTAGAAATGTTTGCTTTCTTTTGTTGCATACTACCTCCTCTGTAAATATTGGAACTTTTTTTCTAACACCTGGTGTACCCACGATCCGTTACTCAGTAAAACTTTAATCTTACTGTCATTGTGTCGATATTGACTGCCACCCTGACACCGCTCAAGCACTGCTCTTATAGGATACGAGCTTCACAAAGTATGACAAATCGTTGGGTAGTGAAGAACTTAGGACGCTATGAAAAAAAAAAATCTGATGTGTTCTATTCACATGCCTTTTTCTGCATCTATGTAATAAAGTATTGTTAAAAATCTTATTCTTCTATATACTTAATGCTAATTGAGATAAACATTAATAAAAATGGTCTTATTATTTACTTTCTTGTAAGTAGGAGGGAAGTAAGGGAATACACTAGGCTAAAGTGATAGTAAAATATTTTAAAAGCTGGTTGCCAGGTGATTGAAATCCATTTCTAAGCATCGCCAGGAGTTGACAAAGTCCCATGTGAGAAACGTTTAACTGAAACAACAAGGAATATTTGAATAATGGTCAAATTTACGAAAAACTGTATATGAAATAAATTGTGTGTTTTAACAATCTACATCTTTTGTGTTGTAAGTTTTCGTCTATCTCTTATGGTGTACCAGTTATGTAAAATTCAGCAACATTTATCCCAAATGAAGAGCTCTTTAGAGTCTATTCCCGGAAAATTCAAAATATACATTTTATTTAACATGTAAATATTTTTAGTATACGATATTTTAATCAAAATCGTTAGAACCATTTTTGAGAAAATCGAACTTTTAGAAAATTTTTCCATGTAAAGGGAGTTTGGGGTGGGATTATTTACCTCTAAATCTTTGTATAGCATTCTAGGAAGGTAATAAACTTAAATACCAAGTTTGGTATTTTACCGACACGGACACACACACACACACACACACACACACACCTTTTCTAAAGTGGCTTTTTATTTTATTTATTTATTTTCTTATTTCGGGTACCTCAAACATATTTCCGGAGAAATCTGAAATAGAATTTTTGGGAGGAATGCAATAGCTTCTGTATACACTATGTAAATAGTAGGTGTAGAGAAATTAATAATTTGAAGTGTTTTATCCAAGTGTTTATTTATTCTGGAAATAATTATCATACTTATCACCACGTAAAGATTCAAAAGGTGTAGGATGTGCTATAAGATGCATTCATGTTTACTTGGTCTGGGTAAAGACTAAGGCAATAGATTTTAATGAAAATGTTTCATATTTATCATTTTAATATACTAGATTAAGTCTAAATATTATTTTGAGCATATTCAACAAGAGACTAAACGAGACAGGAAGACGCTACTGTATGTTACGCATGCTTGCATGTTTTGTTGTTTTTTGTTTGTTACATTTTATACTAATACCAATTGTTTACTACCCTCCTATACAGGTCGCTCATCAGTTCTTGACGAAAGACATTATTAATGTGAGATAAAATGCGAGTCAATTGCCTTTACTGTGTATTCTCGAAACGTAAACATAAGGAAGTGGAGCTGTTTGTTAGTGTAACAAACTATTTGATAACCTGTTTATCAAGGGAGAGCTAGCTCACAGTATCTTCCTTTCATTTGCCTAGAAGGAGCGAGCAGCCTATACCTGTTGTAACTATAATGTTGAATCTCATATTTTATCTGATTTGTTTTATGATGGTAATACGACTTTAGCTTTAGCTCCTTTTAATAGTTTCTAACGAACATCGTTTTTAATGCTTTTATCTTTTTTTATCAGTTTTTAGCAATGGATGGTTTATAATCTCTATTTTTAGCTGTTCTTTTATCTCTGATAATTTTTATCATGATTTTAACTCAGACTCCCGCCGCCTTTAGCTTTATAAGGGCGCTAAAAACCTAGAAGCTGACACCCTAAAATTCCATTGATGATTATAATCATCACCATCTCCTAAAGTCCATGGATTTCGCTTAAAAATATGCTGTACCATTAGCTTCCATAAATCTTATGAACACAGCGTGTGTTTCTTATGTGGGAAATACTGTGAAAAATCTTGTGTGTTCCATTCACATAACATTCTCTACATCTCTGTAACACATTTTGTTAAAAAGCTTATGCTTCTATCTACTTCAGGCTAATCGAGAAAAAATTAGCAGAAATAGTCTTATTCCTTGCTTCCTTGTAAGTAGAAGCGAAATAAGGGAGTGCCATAAGTTAAAAGTGATAGTCAAAAGCTGGTTGCTATGTAACTGAAGTTCCTTTGTTTGTATGGACAGGAGTTGACAAATTCCTGTATGAGAAAAGTATAAGTTTTTTAAAGCTGAAACCAATAACAAGAAATATCTCAAAAACGATCAACTCCACGAAAAAAATGTATATAACATAAATTATGTGTTTTATCGTGGTCTAGTTTCTTGTGTAGTAAGTTTTTGTCTATCTCTTATGTTTTGTCAGTTATGCAAAATTCAGTAAAAATCATCCAGAATAAAGAAGTTTTTTGAGGCTATTCACAGAAAATTTAAGATATACAATTTATTTGGCAAGTATCTATCTTAAATATAAGAGATTTTAAGCAAAATCGTTAGAGCCATTTTTAAGAAAATAAACATTTTCGAAATGTTTTCAATGTAAAGAGTAGTTGGGGTGGGGGGATGTTCTTGAACAGACAGACACACACACGGACATTTTTCTAAAAAATACTCTTTTCGGATTCAGAGGCTCTTAGAACATGTCTTTTCGGTGAAATCTCGGTATAGAATTTTTGGGTGCAATACAATATCTTCTCTATACACTATGTACATAGTACGTGCAGAGAATGTAATATGGTGTACCAAGAACTTCCATAAATCTTATGAACCCGGGGTATGTTCCTTATGTGGGAAAATACTGTGAAAAATACCACGTACTACAGTGTAAAAACCGTATAGTGTTGTAACAGTGAAATTGAACACTAGATTTGCATTATTATTATTTTTTCTTTTTTATTCTATTTTTCAGGTAAGTACGCGTATTTTCGATCTATTCTCAGAGAAGCGTTGACCACTAGAGAACTTTTTACTGTGCCGGTGCATCACGCTCCTCATTACTGAAGATATAACACGCAATATGTGAGTATTACTTATTTTATATGAAATACAAATTTGGTTATAGGTACTTTGAAAAGTGATGAAAGGAATGAGAAATGAATGAGTTAGGAACAAATGGAGTTTTATTTTAACTGCTGCGGTTCTCAGCATCCCATTCTATGCTGGACGTGAAATACCCCTTTAATTTTGAGCAGAGGCCTCTCTTATCAGGCTTGAGATTCTTTTACGTGTCTATAATCTACGACACGACTTTACTTCTCTTCCGAAGGAAGCCATGTTATGGTTTTTACGTCCGAAAATATCCATCGTTTGAACCCGCGACCTTGGGTGTATGAAGTTAGCATGGTAACCATTACACCACGGAGGGTGCCAATGAGTTAGGAGTAGTCACGAACAATAGTAAGACTAAGCATTATATTTAATTCAAACTATAAAACAACTTTGAAAATTATATATTTTGTGAAATGAGAAAATGTTTACACACGATAAGTACTTAAATTCGTTTGTTTGTTACATATGTTATGTGTTTTATAATTATTAAAGTGTATTTTTTCACTGATGTGCCTGCAGTACTGGTTTTGTATTAGAGCAGTTTTATCTTTGTGTCCCTAGTTTTGGAGTCATGGAGAAAGAATTTGGGATATATTTTAATACTAATAGCTGATTGGCGAAATACTTCCTTCTTATGTTAATACTTTATTTTATTATTTTTATTCTTTTTTAATTTCTCTTAACATGTGTGCACAATGCACATTGTGGATAGAGAAGGTATTGTATTCCGCCCAAAAAATTTTTATAGGTACCGAGATTATACCGGGATTACATATTTTGAGACTTCCTGATTCCAAAAACACATTTTGAAACATGTCCGTGTTTGTTTGTGTGTGTGTGTGTACGGACAGTATAGCTCAAATAAGTGAAGTTGGTTAAATAACCAAACTTGGTATTGAAGTTCGGTCTCTACCAAGGACCTGACACAATGACTTTCAGAAAAATTTCTCCAAAACCCAGCAACTCTTTACACGGTATATTTTTCAAAATGTTTGATTCTATTATAAATTGCTCTGAGTTTCTTAGAATACTATATGTTTAAAATAATGTCATAACATAGGAAATGTAAATTTTGAATTTTCTGCGAATGCCCTATGAAGAACTCTTCATTCTGGATGAATGTTGTATAATTTTGCAATAATTGGTAAACCATAAGAGGTAGAGAAAAACTTACTGCAACAAAAATGTAGATTTCACTAAAACACATACTTTATACCATATACACTTTTTTTACTTTCTCTACACGCACTATGTGCATAGTGTATAGAGAAGGTATTGCACTCCATCCAAAAATTCGATACCGAGATTTCACCAGAAATATATACTTTAGGGTCCCTTACATCCAAAAAGAGTATTTTCACAAAACAGGTCCGTGTGTGTGTGTGTGTGTGTGTCCGTGTGTCTGTGAACACGATAACTCAAAAACGAAAAGTCGGTAAAATACCAAACTTGGTATTTAAGTTTAGTATCTTCCAGGGATGCGACACGAAGGTTTTGAGAAAAATCCCCCACCCCAAACTACCCATTACATGGAATTTTTTTCGAAAATTTTGAATTTTCTGGGAATAGCCTCTGAAGACTACTTTATTCTGGGTTAATTTTACGGAATCTTGCATAACTGCTAAACCGTAAGAGATTGATAAAAACTTACCACACAACTTTAAAACACACAATTTATGTTATATACATTTTTTTCGTGGAGTTGATTGTTTTTGAGATATTCCTTGTTTTTGGTTTCAGCTATAAAAAACTTATACTTTTCTCATAAAGGACTTTGTGAACTCGTTTCCATATAAATTAAGGAACTTCGGTCACATAGCAACCAGCTTTTGAGTATCACTTTAACCTATGCTACTCCCTTATTTCGCTTCTACTAACAGGGAAGCAAGTAATAAGACTATTTGTGCTAATTTTTTGTCGATTAGATGAAGTAAATAGAATAATTTGTTGCAGTGACATAGAGAAAGTCATGTGAATGGAACATCAGATTTTTTTTTTCGTGTAGTTGATCGTTTTTGAGATATTCCTTGTTATTGGTTTCAGCTTTAAAAAACGTTCGTCATACAGGAATTTGTCAACTCCTGTCCATACAAACAAAGAAACTTCAGTCACATAGCAACCGGCTTTTGACTATCATTTTAACCTATGTTACCTACTCCCTTATTTTTCTTCTACTTACAAGGAAGCAAGTAATAAGACTGTTTCGGCTAATTTTTGTCAATTAGCATGTAGTAAATAGAAGGATAAGCCTTCTAACAATAATTTGAGTAAGTTATGTGAATGAAACATATCAGATATTTTGCAGTAGTTCTGCTTTAAATACAAACGTTGAAAAGAAGCCTCACATCCATAACCTAATTCCGAGGGCCGTAATTTTTCTCTGAATTGCTCCATTAAGTTCGTAATATTGATTCTCTATTCAGCACCTTAGCCACATTTACTTCCCTCTTTTATTTGGAACAAAAACTATCTATCTTGAGATGCCCATTATTTCCCTTTTCCACCTTCGAGAGGAAGAGGATGAATCAGCGAGAACTCCCAACTCGCATCACTGAATCCGCTCAGAAAAAAACATTACTTCTAAAATTCATTTGCTGAATCAGAGAGATAAAAGCAAAAATCTGATGTGTTCCATTCACATGACTTCCTTAATTGTTCCACAAACAAATTTTTCCTATAAAACATTATTCATTTATCCAGATCACGCGAATGGAGATATACTTTAACATAATTGCTCTTAATTCTTGCTTCCGAGTAAATAGGAGGTAAATAAGGAAAAATATTGTTGTGTGTTGTTTATGGACGCTCTTTAACTACTCTGGTTCTCAGCGTCCCATTCTAAATTGGGCGTGAAAGACCGCTTAATTTTGCTCAGAGGCCTCTATCAGGCTTGAGGTTCTTTTACGTGCCGCAAATCTACGCCCGAAAAAATCCATCGTCCTCCGCCGGGTTTGAACCCACGACCCTGGGCATATGAAGTCAGCATGGTAACCATTACACCACGGAGGGCAACAGGGAAATAGGAAATACATCAGACTAAAGCGATAATCAAATCCTTTAAAAGCCCGTCGCTATATTAATATTCGGTTTAATTCGTATGGTCCCGATTGAGAAATGTACAACTATTTTAAAGCAGAAACCAAAAACAAGTAATACCTCAAGACACATCAGCTCTACAAAAAGACGTAAATGACAAATTATATGTTTTAACAGGTCTAAATTTTTTGTGTGGTAAGTTTTTGTCTATCTCTTACAGTTTACCATTTATGCAAAATCAGCAAAATTCATCCATAATAAAAAGGTTTTTAGAGGATATTCACAGAAAATTCAAAATATACACATTGTGTGTTATATTTTTAATATGCGGGCTTTTTAAATCAAAATCGTTAGAGCTATTTTTGAGAAAATAAAAATTTTCGTTTTTGAGTTATGCTGTCCATAGACACACACATATATGGACATTTTTCTAAACATTGGCTTTTATTTCAGGTGGTCTCAAAACATGTTTCCGATGAAATCTCTGTATCGAATTTTTGGGTTAAATAAAAATACCCTCTCTATCCCCTATGCACATGGTTTATATGGGCTAGAGAAGGTAAAAAGATTCAACTCGTACAAGTTTTTAGGTCTCTGGAGAATGTACACAGAATTGAACGTTTTAATATTTCTGAGATGACTTCAGGAAGACATGCAAATTAAATTCATGTACCGCAGCAACGCAATTCCAAACACCTTCGTGCTTTAGGGAATACCACGCCTTTCGACTGCAGCAACAGAGAATTTTCTCATTGCAATGAGGAGATTTTGGGTAACATTTTATAGAGATCTTATTTCTTTTGTTTCATACTTTTTGAAATTTCATTTTTTACCATTTCCAAACCGGCAGATCAAATCCAGTTTTATTTTCTCCACACATACTATGCCCATAGTCGGTACAGAAGCAATTGTATTTCATCCAAGAAATACGATGTAGAGATTTCACCGGAAATATATGTTTTGAGGTTTGCTGAATCCAATAATAACAAGTTTTTACTTTCTCTACACGTACTATGTACATAATGTATAGAGAGGTGTATACACTATACTAGTGTATTCCACTCAAAAATTCGATATCAAGATTTCATCGGATTGGACGTTTTAGGGTTCCCTGTTTCCAAAATAAGTATTTTTAGAAAAAGGTCTGTGTGTGTCCGTGAACACGATAACTCAAAAACGAAAAGTCGGTAAAATACCAAACTTGGTATTCAAGTTTAGTATCTTCCAGGGATGCCACACGAAGATTTTGAGAAAAATCCCCCCTCCCCAAACTACCCTTTGCATGCAACTTTTTTCGAACATTTTTATTTTATAAAAAATGCCTCTATTTTTTGATTAAAATATCGTATATTAAACATATTTACATGACAAATAAAATGTATATTTTGAATTTTCTGGGAATAGCCTCTGAAGACTTCTTTATTCTCGGTCAATTTTACGGAATTTGGCATAACTGCTAAACCGTAAGAGGTGGACACAAATGTAGAACACCTTAAAACACATAATTTATGTTATATACATTTTTTTCGTGGAGTGGCTTGTTTTTGAGATATTCCTTTTTTTTCAGCTATAAAGACATACTTTTCTCATACAGGACTTTGTGAACTGGTGTCCATACAAACAAAGGAACTTCAGTCGCAGAGCAACCAGCTTTTGGCTATCACTTTAACCTATGGTACCCCCTTATTTCGCTTCTACTAACAAGGAAGCAATTAATAAGACCATTTCTGCTAATTTTTGCTCCATTAGATGAAGTAAATACAATAATTTGTTGCAGTGATATAGAGAAAGTCATGTGAATGGAACACATCAGATTTTTTTACTACTTAAACGGTAGGTCACCTTTCTACCGTCTGTCTTCTATTTATCTATTCCTGGCAACAAATACAATACATTCTATTGTTTCACATAGTAACCGCTTTTAAAGGAATCGACCATCACTCTAACCTAATGTATTGCCTTACATCAATTCTGATTATGTTTATCTCGATTAGCATGATGTATATAAAAAGAATAAACAGAGGCTAAACTATACGTTCAAATGATGTTATTGAAAGCTGAACACAAGGGAGAGTTCAGAGTGAAGTGCACAAAAATGAAATATTTCTCGGAATACTTTTTAGCGGGTAGAAGTGGTCAAATGGACACCAGATGTATATTTATTCTCAGGCTGCCAGTGTAAGTATTGCCGTTGCAAAAGTATGCACAAATATTCACTTTAGAGAAAGGGTCAGTAATACGAATATTATCTCTAAGGTAAAAGGTTTTATCTATCACCGCTTACCTCCACCTTTAAGAGAGTTGAATACGCAGCGTAACACTACACCATGTAAAATGAGACTAAACCACTTGTTACCAGCGCTCTTGAGCACTTCGTCAAAACAAAAGAAGTGAAGTGACATCGCTCGCCCAGGTTGTGCACGCTATGAAACGGAACCGATAAACAAGACTAAAATGCCCCAGATGCGAAAGTATGCCACGAGTGACTGTGACTATACATATAGATTCTTTGCACTAAAACATAGATGTATATTTTTATATCTTTGGAATTTTCTGCATATTTTGAAATAGCATTTATAGTTTCTTGAAACGTAATTAACTAAAAGAAAATAATAGTGCATAGCCTAAGTGATATAACGTATGTTAATGCAATATAAGTTTTGACAATCGGGTAGCTTTTCTAACAAACTATTCCAAAAGTGTACACTATTGCAAAATAGTAAGCAATTTTACTTCCTCTGCATAGTACATGGTTTGCAGCTAGAGAAAGTTTAGCACGCCACCCAAAATCGATACCGAGATTTCACACGAAAAACGCATTTAGGGTCCCCTGAATACAAAAGAAAAACATTATGTGTGTCTCAGTGTGTGGGTGTGTGTGTGTTCGTGTGTCTGTGAATACGTTAACTCAAAAACGAAAAGTTGATAAAATACCACGTGATATTTAAGTTTAGTATCTCCCAAAATTACGACGCGAGGATTTTGAGGAACTCCAACACAAACTACTCTTTACATGGAACAAATTTAAAAAATTTTTGTTTTCTCAAAAATAGCATTAAAGGTTTTGAGTAAAATACCGGTTATTAAAGATATTTACATAACAAATGAAATATATACCTTGAATTTTCTGGGAATAGCCTCTGAAGATCTCTTTATTCTGGATTAATTTTGCTGAATTTTGTATAGCTAGTAAGCCGTAACAGATAGACAAAAACTTACAACACAAAAAATATAGATCATTAAAACTAACAATTTTATCTCATTGACAGTTTTTTCGTATGTTTGACCATTCTTTATTTCTCTATACGTACTATGTACATAGAGAATAGGGAAGGTATTGCACTCCACCCAAAAATTCGATACCGAGATTTTCTCGGAAATATGCTTTAGGGTCTCCTGTATCCAAAAAAAAGCATTTTCAGAAAAGGGTCGGGTGTGTGTGTGTGTGTGTCTGTGAACACGATAGCTCAATTCGAAAAGTTGGTGAAACACCAAACTTGGTATTTAAGTTTGATATCTTGCAGGGATGCGAAATTATACTTTGAGAAAAATCCCCTCACCCCAAACTACCCTTTACATGGAACTTTTTTCGAAAATTTTGATTTTCTCAAAACTGGCTCTAATGATTTTGGTTAAAATTTCGAATATTAAAGATATTTACACGACAAATAAAAGGTATATCTTGAATTTTCTGGGAATAGCCTCTGAAGAGTACTTTATTCTGGATGAGTTTTACGGAATTTTGCATAACTGCTAAACCGTAAGAGGTGGATGAAAACTTGCAACACAAAAATGTAGAGCATCTTAAAACACACAATTTATCTTATATACATTTTTTTCCTGGAGTTGATCGTTTTTGAGATACTAGTTGTTTTTTGGCTTTAAGAAACATACTTTTGTCATACAGGAATTTAAAAATTCCATTCCATACAAACAAAGGAACTTCAGTCACAAAGCGACCAACTTTTGAGTATCACTTTAACCAATAGAACGACCTTATTTGGCTTCTACTTACAAGGAAGCAAGTAATAGGACTATTTCTGCTGATTTTTTTCTCAATTAGTATGAAGTAAATAGAAGCGTAAGCTTTTTAACCATAATTTGTTGCAGCGATATAGAGAAAGTCATGTGAATGGAACACATCAGGTTTTTAAATATTACTTGCTGTTGGTTTCAGATTTAAAACATTTAAACTTTTTTTCATATGGGAACTTCTAAACTCCTGGTCATGCAATGAAACTGCTTTTAATCACATAGCTAGTGGCTTTTAAAATATTTGACTATTGCTTATCATAGGGTACCTATTTCCCTTCTACTTACAAGGAAGCAGGTAATAAGACCATTTCTGCTAACCCATTACCATGAAATAGAAAAATGAGATTTTTCAACAGTAATTTGTGGCAGAGATATACACAAAATAATGTGAATGGAACGCATCAGATTTTTATAAAAAGATTTTATGTGTTGAATTCGCATTACTTCTGTTACACACTATTTGAAAAACGCCTATTCATATGAAATGTTACTTTCTTTACACGCACAGTGTACATAGTTAATAGAAAATGTATTGTATTTTCACCGAAAATTTTGATATGGGATTTCACCGGAAATACATGTTTTGACACCCATTGAATCAATAAAAAGAATTTTTAGAATAATGCCATGGTTTGCGTGTATGTGTGTGTGTGTGTGTCTATGAACAACATAGCTCAAAAACGGAAAGTCCGTTAAATACCATACTTGGCATTATACCTTAATATCTTCTAAGGATGCGAGACGAAGATAATAAAGAAAATCTCCCTCCCAACTACCCTTTACTTGGAAAAATGTTCAAAATTTTTATTTTCTTAAAAAAAGGCTAGAACGATTTTGATTAACATGTCATATTTTTCATGACAAACACAATGTATATCTGGGAAAAGCCTCTGAAGGCCTATTTATTTTGAATGAATTTTGCTGAATTTTTATATAACTGCTAAACCTTAAGAGACAGTCAAAAATGTATTCATTCAGAATTAAGAGGTCTTCAGAAGCTATTTCTAGAAAACTCAGGATATATATTTTATTTGCCATATAAACATCTTTAACATAGGTATTTTTATCAAATCGTTAGATCCATTTTGTAGAAAATCAAAATTATGGAAACTTTTTTTCATATAAACGGTAGATTTAGCGGAAGGGGGGGGATTTCCTTAAAATCTTCGTGGGCATTCTTAGAAGCTAACTTAAATACCAAGTTTAGTATTTTACTGACTTTTCGTTTTTGAGTTATCTTCTGACAATCTGTTTTGCATACTGGGAACCCTAAAACGTGTATTTCCGTACAAAGTTAGTTTAGAATTATTTGGCGCAGTGCAATATCTTACCTACCTACGTACTAAGTACAGAAAGTAGAAACAATTAAATCAACACTTTTGTAAGAATATTCTGTTCGTACAACAGATGGAGAAAGTCATGTGAATGGAAAACATCAGCTTTGCTTTGCCTATTTTTACTTTCTCTACACGTACTATGTACATAGAATATAGATAAGGTATTGCATTCCACCCAAAATTCATTACCGAGATTTCACCGGAAATATACATTTCACTTATAAATAATAAAGATATTCAATCCAACAATAAGGTTATAACAATAGAAGAATATCTTAGTCTAATTAATTCCCATTCAATAAAATAAATTATATTATCCGGAAAAAACGCATTTTTAGAAAAAGGTGCGTGTATGTGTATGTCAGTGTATCCGAGTGTCTGTGAACACGACAAATCAAAAACGAAAAGTCGGTAAATAGGTATACAATTTTAGTATCTTTCAGCGATGCAACACAACAATTTTGAGAAAATCCCCCCACCCCAAACTACCTTACATGGAATTTTTTTCCAAAATGTTGATTTTCTCAAAAATAGCGCTAACGATTTTGATTAAAATATCGTCTATTAAAGATATTTACATGACAAATAAACTAAATTTTCTGGGAATAGCATCTGAAGATCTCTTCATTTTGAATGACTTTTACATACCTGGCAAACCGTAAGAGACATACAAAAAATGTAGAGCTCACTTATGCCATATACTTCTCTAAGTAGAGTTAACCGGTTTTGATATATTCCGGATTATTGGTTTCAAATTTAAGCCACTTAAATTTTCTCGACATCTTTTTTCTTGTTTCTCGTTTTTTTTACTAAATATCAATTGTTTCACATAGCAACCGGGTTTTAAAGGATGCGACTATCGCTTTAGCCTGTGCATTTTCTTATTTCGCTTCTACTTACAAGGAACCAAGTAATAAGACAATTTCTTTTAATGTTTATCTCGATTATAATGAAGTAGAAGAATCAGCTTCTTAACAATAAATGTTACAGAGGTGTGGAGAAAGGCATGTGAATGGAACACACAAGAATTTTTGGATATTTGAAACCCTAAAACGCGTATTACCGGTGAACTTCGGTATCTAATTTTTGGATGGAGTGCAATACCTTCTCTACCTACATGCCATGTGCTATGTAGAGAAATTAATAACAATTAAATCAGTACTTTTGTAAGAATAGTTTGTTCGCACAACAGGTAGAGAAAAAGTAAAGTGAAGGGAACATAAGATTTTTTTTGCCTATTTTTACTTTCTCTACACGTACTATATACATAGTGTATAGAGAAGGTATTGCATTACATTTAAAATTAGTTACCAAGATTTCAAGAAAATATACGTTTTGGGATCTCCTATATAAAAAAAAAGCTTTAGAAAAAGATCCGAGTGTGTGTGTCTGTGAACACTCGGTAATACACCAAACTTGATATTTAAGTTAACTATCTTACAAGGGTGTGACATTAAGATTTTGACGAAAATCTATCCACCCTAAACTACCCTTTACACGAAAAATTTTTCGAAAATTTTTATTTTCTCAAAAATGGTTGTAAAAATTTAGTTAAAACGTCGCGTATTAAAGATATTTACATCACAAACAAATGCTATATTTTATATTTTCCTAGAATAGCATCTGAAGAGCCCTTTTTATGGTTGAGCTTTTCAGAATTTTGCATAACAGTAAGAGATACACAAAAAATGTAGATATCGTTGAAACAAATTACGTTTTCTTGTAGAGTTGACTGTTTTTTTTTGTTTTTTTTTTAGCTTAACGTCCTTTAACCTGGTTGGTCATATCGGATGATGAATGAAATTGGTGAAATGATGCTCAAACGATCTCGGGGTCCATGGAGCTAAAAGTTACTCGACATTCGTCTTCTCCGGATAAGGGAAAACCCCGGAAAAACCTTATCCGGGTAACTCACCCTAAGCGAGAGTCGAACTCATGACCTGTTGGATTTGATATTGCTTTAGCCTAATGTATTTCATTATTTCACTTCTACTTACAAGGAAGCAAGTAATAAGATCAATTTTCCTAATGTTTATCTAGACTACCATGGCGTAGATAAAAATAATTGTAAAAAAAAAGTGTTTGTGAAATAGATAGAGAAATTTATGTGACTGGAACACTTCAAATGCTTGACTTTCCATTCTGAATCAAAGGTTTCTTCATATGCCTTATTGAAATATTTTGTCGCCTCGTATTAGCTTCACAGTGACTGGATAGCATAAGATTTTCTTTGTCTATGTTTACTTTCTCTACACGGACTATGTATATAGTGTATATAGCAGGTATTCCATTCCACCCAAAAATTAGATACCGGGATATACGTTTTAGGGTATCCTACATATAAAAAAATCTGCGGGCTGCGCGTGTGTGTGTGTGTGTCCGTGTGTCTGTCAACACGATAACTCGGTAATATAAACTTGGTATTTAAGTTTAGTATCTTCCAAGGATGCGACATAAGGATTTTGACGAAATTCTATCCACCCCATAATACCCTTTACACGAGATATTTTTCGAAAATTTTTATTTCCTCAAAAAGGGCTGTAACGATGTTGGTTAAAATGTCGTGTATTAAAGATATTTACATCACAAACAAATTTACATTTTAAATTTTCTGAGAATAGCATCTAAAGAGCCCTTTTTCTGGTTGAGCTTTTCAGAATTTTGCATAAGAGTAAGAGATACACAAAAAAGGTAGATCTCGTTAAAACAAATGCTTTAGGTCATACACGTTTTTCTTGTAGAGTTGACTGTTTTCGAGATATTCAGTGCTATTGGTTTCAATTTTAAAGTAATTGACTTTTCTCAGACAGGACCGGGCAAAGCGAACCGATCCTCAATTGTTTCCCAAGCGACCAGTGTTTGAAAGATTTTATATTGCTTTAGCCTAATGTATTTCATTATTTCCCTTCTACTTGCAAGTAATAAGATACATTTTCCTAATGTTTATCTAGACTAACATGACGTAGGTAGAAAAGTAATCTTTGGTAAGACAAAATCTGATGTGTTCCATTCACATGACTTTCTCTACATCTCTGCAAAAAATTATTGTTTAAAAGCTTATGCTTCTGTTCACTTCATGCTTATCGAGAAGAAATTAGCAGAAATAGTCTTATTACTTGCTTCCTTGTAAGAAATAGCGAAAAAAGGGAGTAACATAAGTTAAAGTGATAGTCAAAAGCTGGTTGCTATGTGACTGAAGTACCTATATTTGTATGGACACGAGTTGACAAATTCCTGTATGAGAAAAGTATAAGGTTTTCAAGGCTAAACCAAACACAAGGAATATCTTAAAAAAAAAACAAAAAAAAACGATCAACGAAAAAAATGCATATAATATAAATTGTGAGTTTTAATGTGCTCTACAATGTTTGTATGGTAGGTTTTTGTCTATCTCTTACGGTTTACCAGTTGCACAACATTCCGTAAAATTCATCCAGAATAAAGTAGTCTTCAGAGGCTATTCCCAATAAATTATATATCTTTAATATACGATATTTTTAATCAAAATCGTTAGAGCCATTTTTTAGAAAATAAAAATGTTCGAAAACTTTTCCATGTGGAAGGTAGTTTGGGGTGGGGTCTTTCTGGAAAACCTTCGTGTCGCATCCTTGAAAGATACTGAACTTAGATACCAAGTTTGGTATTTAACTGTATTTTCGTTTTTGAGCTATACTGCCCACAGACACAAAAACATACACACAGAAATACGCACAGACAGACAGACACACACGGACATTTTTCTAAAAATCCTTTTTCGTATTCAGGATGTCTTAAAGCGTGTATTTCCGGTGAAATCTGGGTATTGAATTTTCAGGTGCACTACAATACCTTCTCTATACGCTAAGTACATAGTACGTATAGAGAAAGTAAAACTTGCTTGTGAAACAGATAAAGTTATGTGGCTGGAGCACATCAAATGCTTGACAATCCATGCTGAAACAAAGGTTTCTTCGTATTATTTATTGAAATATTTTGTCGCCTAGTATCAGCTTCACACGTAAACTGAAACAATGACATTGTTTTAGTCGTAGATGGTACTGATATTTCATTTAATAATCTGGAAGGTGGCACCGTATTAGCTTGTGAATGCGTGTTTACATCAACCATGGCATAACTGCTTTCCTGGCATCGCTCTCGCAAGGCGTCCAGGCGAGAATTTAATTAGTGAGCGATGTAATGGAAGTAACTCGACGAATCTGATTGTGAGCTGGAATTTACTCTTTCGGAAAATATGACAGTTGGCATTTAGAATGTAAGGGATGTGCAGCGATAAACAAAGCTGTCCGAGCACTGCTGTTTTAGAGAGACAGTTTGAATGGTCTTTTCCTTATGAGGCTAATTCTGAATGCATTAGCAGCAAATCATTTAGTTGCACAACTTCCGCCTTCGTTTGCATACAGATGGCTTAGGATTTTCAAGTGGAAGTTTTTGTGCATCAATACATACTTTTTACCTTCCAGTCCATACTTGCTACCCCAATACCTACAATGTATTGTAATTCCCCCAACGGAGATATATGTTTTGAGGTCCCCTGAGTCCAAAAAAGAATTGTTATGAAAAGGTCTATGATTGTCTTTGGACGGCATAGCTCAAAAACAAAACGACCGTTGAAGACCAAACTAGGTGCTTATGTTCAGTATCTTCCAGGGAAAAAATTACGAAAATTTTGATTTTCTCAAAAATGTCTATAACGATTTAGAATAAAATACCGTAGGACACTTGGTAGTGACAGAGTAGCAATTTCTATGTAGAATTTCAATTCAATACATGTTAGTGTTCCTTAAACACTATACAATCTATCATAATGAAACTTTTACCACTTATATATCAGCCTATTTTGATTCGGAAACCATAATCAAATAATAAATAAGGTTAATAATTTTTTCTATATTGATATTCTAATAAACACAACATTTTCAAAAATGTTCACGCATTTTCTTCTTTAGGTACACTTTTCTATAAATCTATAATAGATAGAGCTTTGAATTTCTTAGTGCATATGCAGAATACTGCTCTAAACAGTCGGTAAAAGCGTTATATGTTATACTTTCATGAAATTCCTAAAAGAAATATTTCGATATATAAAAAGTTAAAAAAAAATAAAGAGTACATTAATATTTACTTTTTAAATTGCTATTATTGATTAAAATGTCTTAATAGTTAACCCGCTATGTTGTATAGCTTGTTTGTAAAGTGATTACAAAGTTTTAAATGTGTCACTTTAACTGTTTAGGATAACTGTGCACCTAAAGTAGGAAATGCCTGAACTTTTTTGAAAATGTTGTGTTTATTGGAATATCAATAGAGCAAAAATTATTAACTTTATTTATGATTTGATTATGCTTTCTGAATTAAAATAGGCTGATATATAAGTGATAAAAGTTTCATTATCATAGATTGTATAGCTTTTATGGAACACTAACATATATTGCATTGAAAATCTACATGGAAATTGCTACTCTGACACTCCAAGTGTCCTTAAAGATACTTATATAGTAAAACATACACACACACACACATATTTTATATATATATATATATATATATATATATATATTATTTTCTGGGAATAGCCTCTAACTGGTAAACTGTAAGAGATATGCAAAAACATACTACACAAAAATTGTAGAACTCCATGGAATTGGCCGTTTTCGAGATATTCCTTGTTACTGGTATTAGTTTTAAAATACTTAAAAACTTTTCTCATGTGAGAACCTGTCAAGTACTAGTCAGGTAAGGATAAAACGGATTTCAGTCTTGTAGCAACCACATTTTAAAACGTTTGACTGTCCGCTTAGCCTAATGTATTCCCTTATTTCCCTTCTACTTAAAAGGAACTACATAATAAGACCACTTCTGCTAATGTTTATCTCGATTAGCATGAAGTAGATAAATAAACTTTTTAACAATAATTCGCTACAGAGATGTGGAGAAAGTTATGTGAATGGAACACATCAGATTTTTACTTTCTCTACACGTACTAATTACATACTGTATAGAGAAGGTATTGCAATCCACCAAAAATTCGATACCGAGATTTCACCGGAATTAAGCGATTTTGGGTCCCCTCTATCCTAAAAAAGCATGTTTAGAAAAATATTTGTGTGTGTCCATGTGTCTATTAAAATGATAACTCGAAAACGAAAAGACGGTAAAATACCAAACTTGGTATATAAGTTTAGTATACTCCAAGAATGCGACACGAAGATTTTCAAAAAAAAAAAATTATGGTTCATGGTATTGAGAGGCCATAATCCTAAAATTACCAAATTTCTCCAAAATTATAAAATATATGTGTATATATTTATAAAATAAAGTATGTTCAAAAGTTGGATCAATTTGCAATTTTTGCCGTCGGTTTATCCTCATCTTATATACAACTACACCCCCCCTAGCACTTACAAGTGGGTAACTAGGGATCAGCAGCCTATCGGGGAGCCAGCGACATCTAACCACAGAATGGAGCACCTGGAACGAGTGGTCAGCCCGTAGCGAGGCATAAGCGTGAGGAAGTGTACGATATAAAATGCAAACGAGATAGATGATGGAAACGTGATGATGGAGTAATTTGTGGGATGAATCAGAGAACCCGAAGAAAACCTGCCCAGACGCCGTTTCGTTCAGCACCAATCCTACATGTGGGCACTTGGAATCGAACTCGGGCCGCCTAGGAGGAGGGCAATTTTGTACTATACCCAAAAATCGATTTATGACCTCATAAAATACACATTTTGAGGCGCTCATGGGTAAAAAAAATGATTTTGTATTTGCACTACATATTTCTACATTTCATTAAGTAATTCACGTAAAAAATTGTGGTTGAGATTTCACTGTAAATATATTTTTCGGTACCCTGGAACACAAGAAGAGCATTTTTAGATCAAAACTCCATTTGAGGGTATGCGTGTGCCTGTTTGTGCGTCTGCGAAGCATGATTAAAATAAACGGAAAGCCTAATAAATACCAAATACAGTATTTAAAATAACTGACACAGTTTTCGTTTCTTGATTTTTAAATGGCTTTTGTTTAAAATAACAGCACGGAGATCTGACAGATTGGTTATATCGTTCGCCTCCGAAACGATCCGGATTGTATACCAGGGGACAGTATGTGGGATTTGTGGTGGAAGAAGTGGCGGCGTCTGGGCGGGATTTCTCAAGTGTCCTCCGGTTTTCTGCGCCATTCATTTTACCAATTGCTCCAGCATCACCTTTTCTGTCATGCATTTCGCCTACATTTTATTTGAATTCCTTCTTCATATTCATACTAAGCATTTGGCTGATACCCATCCCTGGATACCCTATCTGATACATAGACCGTCCACTCTTCAGCAAGCATCTGATCCCAGGAATTAGCATTAAGTTCTAGGGGTGTAAGTCTTTTCCATATGAGGAGAATAAGCAGGTAGAGGAGAAAAACAAGAAGGAAAAAAAAAAAAACATTAAAATACTATATTTTAAAAATCTGATGAGTGCCATTCACATGACCTTCTCTACATCCCTGCAACAAATTATTCTTAAAAAGCTTATACTTCTATTTACTTCATGCCAATAGAAAACATTAAAAGAAATAGTCTTATTACTTGCTTCCTTGTAAGTAGAAGCGAAATAAGGCAGTACCATAGGTTAAAGTGATAGTCAAACGCTGGTTGCTATGTCACTAAAGTTTCTTTCTTTGTATGGAGAGCAGTTGACAAATTCCTGTATGAGAAAAGTGTGTTTCTCAAAGCAGAAACTAAAAACAAGGAATGTCTCAAAAACGATGAACTCCACGAAAAAAATGTATATAACATAAATGGTATCTTCTAACGTGCTCTACATTTTTCGTGTGTTAAGTTTTTGTCCATCTCTTACAGTTCAGCAGTTATTCAAAATTCCGCAAAATTCATCCAGAATAAAGTATTCTTCAGAGGCTGTTCTCAGAAAATTCAAGATACACATTTTATTTGTCAGTTGAATATCTTTAACATACGAAATTTTAATCAAAATCGTTAGAGCCATTTTTGACAAAATAAATATTTTGAAAAAAGTTCCATGTAAAGGGTAGTTGGGGGTGGGGGGATTTTTCTCAAAAGCTTTATGTCGCGTTCCTGGAAGATACTAAACTTAAATACCAAGTTTGGTATTTTACCGACTTTTCGTTTTTGAGTTATCGTGTTCATAGACACGGACACACTGACACACGGACACACAAACGGACCTTTTTCCGAAAATGCTTTTTTTAGATAAAGGGGACCCTAAAACATATATATTTCCGGTGAAATCTCGATATCGAATTTTTGGGTGGACATAGTGCGTATAGAGAAAATAAAAATGTGCTCCTGACAACTGCAACCTCGGTAAAACGGAAGAATTCAAACGTTGAAATACTTAATAATTAGATTGCTCTAAGTTAGGCTTAATAACATATAGTACTCTTTGAATGAATTCATGGAAAAACAAAGGAACAGAATGAATATTAGTATTCTTTCACACAAGCCGCGCATACGACAAGATTGGAGGGCAGAATCAGTTTGAAACCGAGATCTTCCGGTTTCCATCCGGTTGCACTGACCACCTGAGTCACTATGACATGTCGGAACGACATCCCTCTGGTTTCCGGTATATTGTCATGATAGCTCATTTGTTTATAGCATCCGACGGAAACAGGAAGATCCGTGGCTCATGTTGTGCCTTGCAAAATTACAACTGAAAATTTGCTTCTATTTTGTAAACATTCCTTTCAAAATATTAATCTAAGGACTCTAGGTAGTTGTAAATTTGTGATTGATGTATGTTTACCGACTTTGATTAGGTTTACCAACAAGTATTTTCTTAATGAAATGAAACTATGACTCTGAATACAGCATTCTTTTCCAAATATTATCTATATATGTTAAAACTTTATATTATTTATACATTATAAATAATATCATATACTTTTAAAATAATTACTTATTTAGGCGCACTTTTCTGTGAATCTCATTCAGATACAAGGATGAAATTTGTGTTGCCAACTTTTCATTAGATCTATTCCAAATAATATTATTCCTCACATTGCCAATATATTATAAAGTAGTATATATTAAGTGCATAATAATATATCAATTCCGTCACACATTTACATAGTTTGGGTGACAATACATGCCCTCTAAAAATACTTGAATTTAAAATATTGCGCACCACTATTTTACATATTTTCACAACACTAGAAATACACACACACCCACACACACTTCAACACAACAAAAAACCAATAAAAGACTTAACTCTCTGATAACAGTCATTTACACTCGCACTCATAACTACACCCACGTATTCACAAATATAGATAATCCATATACCATATATATATTTATATATTGTATACAATATTTACACAAATGTCTGCTTCGCCAGTTTGGCTTTTTAGAATCAAGTCCCAGCATGCTGTTCTCATGTTTGAAGCTAAAAATACTTCCTGCAATAATTTTTCCTAACATCCTTTATTGCACACAGTTTGCAGTAATATGCGACCAGTCTTCCTGGGCACTGCATAATGGACAAATTCTCCTACTAGCATCATTAACTACCTTACGAGCTTTCCAACTTCCCAACCTAATCCACGGTATTCCAGTCCTTTGTTTCATACCCATACTAAAATATTATATACAGGGTGCGAGGTGAATAAGTACAAACATTTGTATCAGTATTTGAGGGAGTATAAGCTTGTTTTTTCGCTATTTTCTAAAATTATATTCACGAGGAAAATTCCAGGATGTTTTTAGGAAGGCAATTATTTCATATCTCAGACTTCGGTTGTTGGCTCTACAGACAAGGTTGGCCCTCCTCTGCCTACCCCACTATAGGTGGAGTGATGTATGTAAACACAGCGGAGACAGCCCAAGACAAATTGGACCCTGACAATTGCTTCATTTATTCCAATGCTATTAATAAGCAAATAAAATGAGATACACTTATGTGTTGTACACAATGTTCTCCGTTTTGACTTGTGTGTGTATGTGTATGTTTGTAAAATTTAGTATGAAGTTATCAGAAGTTCAGTATCAAAATTATCATATATAATGTATATACTACTCCGTATGATAATTTTGAAAAAAGTTAATTAATTATACCTAATATTTATGATATAATTTCGCTATTTTTGATTAGTTTTAAGAAACTTAAAATCAAAGTTGGTACTCAAAGGGTAGGCAAAAACTTGACTTACAACTTCCCCAGTGTCCCTAAAGTTCTGGGGAGTTTTTAAAGAATGAGTTTGCTTTTGTTTTATTGGCATTATTAGTTACTTATGAAAGATCCTATATATATACTCGCAAGTCATTGCATAGTAAAGAATAGCGTCTGATACACAAGGTGTCTGAATGGTAGCGCTGGGATTTAAAATAGAAATTCTTTCGCCCTGTAAGCGAAGTAACCAGGCTGTAAAACAGATTCTATGATAACATATGGTGACACTTGCTGCTTATCGGCTTGGTCATGGACGCCATTTCTGCTCAAGGACGAGATGTATAGTGTCGTTGGCTTCTAGAAATACTTACCCTTCAGGTGTACCCAACAAAAATAGCAACCTCAGTTACGTCTTCGCCGTTTTTTACCATCTCTACACGTACTATGTACATAGTATATAGGGGAAGTATTGCATTCCACCAAAAAGTTCGATATCGTGATTTCAACGGAAATGCTCGTTTTAGATTCCCTGTATCCAAAACGCGATAACTCAAAAACGAAAAGTCGGCAAAACACCAAACGCGGTATTTAGGTTTAGTATTTTCCAGGGATACGACTTGAATATTTTGAGATAAATCCCCACACCCCAAACTACCATTTACATGGGAAAAAAATCTGTAGTCTGAATCTACCTATGCAACTCCTGTCCTACACATGGCTTGTGTGAAAAAAACAATTAATCCAATACCAGTTCACTATAATAGTTGGCTATACTATGAATCCTGGGACTTAAGGGGAGAAGGTACCTTCTATCTCCGCCATGTTAAATTTGGCATTTTCAATGTACCTTTTCTGAAGAACTATGAATAATAATGCAATGATTTTTTATCACATATACATACACTATTGGGCAATAAAATGACATGCTTATGAGTACATAGCATTAAAAATGGAACTTTAATAACTTTTTTAGTAATAACCCTGTTTTGGTACACTTGAAAAGAAAAAAAAATATATCATAGTCCTTGATAATATCTAAGTGTTGAAAAAATGTCAGTTTATAGATATTTGTCAGATAAACAGTCTGTGAAAATTTCATTGCTCTAGGATAAGTAGTTTCAAAGAAAAGGTACATAACGCTTACAAAAACAAAAGTTAACATTCCTGCCCCATACTCAGTGTTGTCAAGATCTTCTCTACTCCTCTTCTGTCTAGCACTTTTATAAATGTCCTGTCCCTCCATGTCAGCTTTGGTAACACGATATTTGTCCATTTCTTTAACATGTTCCTTCCCGCAATAATACCTAGATGTTGCAGCACTTTCACCCGACCTACGTTTCCACTATTGAATGTCAGCACTGCATCATAAGACCCAAATTCTAGTGTATTTTGTCCAACAAATACTGTTTTGGGGACTCGGTTCCACACAATGCTATTAAAACTTTCGTTGGGATTTTGAGTTTTACCATGTAGGCATCTGTTCAACAACTCTGTGTCTGCCAAACTCCTGAAGACAGGTTTTATTGCAGTTAGTACAGAATTAGGTAGAGCTTGGTTACGGAGCGACAGAATTCCCAGTTTAAATCCCACAGCTGACACCAAGCACCTTGTAATACGAGACAATATTCTTATTACACTATGTATTTAAATTGTGTACACATTAGATTTCTTTATAAGTAAAGAATAATGCCCATAAACAAAAATCTAATATTTTCCATTCATACATCTCTGTAACAAACTATTGTTACAAAGCTTATTCTTCTTCTATCTACTGTATTGTTCTCCAGTCAATAATGCTTTATTATATTTACATCAAGTTTCTTCACCTTTTGGACACAAATTATATCGCGGTAACATATCAGTCGACGATTTATGGAAGAATATATCCCAGATATCTCTTTTCATGGCCTCTACACTATCTACATTTCTCCTGATTGCCAACCCATAGTACCTTTGAATATTGTCAATTTCCTTTTCTGTCAGTCTACCCCAACCCTAAACATAAAATATCAGAGAAAGTTCTAAGAGGAGCCAGAGAGTGAAAAGGGGGCGTGACCTTCTCTGCAGTATTTGATTTAAACACACTTTTAGGTCCTTTAAATAAGTTTCTGGTGCAAAACAAATTTATGTTCATATAAAACACACTTCAAGCTATGAAAATAAGCAAAAGAGCAAAAAATGATATTTTCACCATTTTTAAGGTATCTTCTCCCCTTAAGTATTTACAACATTGTAAGTCACCATTGGGATTGCCATCTCAAAATAATTTGAGAACACACTGTATTTAAAAAAAATGCTATGCCGGCAAGTTGCCATGGTAGTTCAGTGGCAGAACAACCGGCTAGAAATCGGGAGATCCGTGGTTCAAATCAAGGGCATGGCATTGAATATTTCAGTCTGATTCTACCTATTCAACTCCTGTCCTACATATGGCTTGTGTGAAAAAAACAAATAATTCAAAAATTAAAAAAATTTATATTATGAAAAGTGGTTGTAACGGTTTTATTAAAAACACCGTATATTAAAGATATTTACATGACAATATATATAATCTTAAACTTTCTGGAAATAGCCTCTAAAGACCTCTTTATTCTGGTTGAATGTTCGTAACTATAATGGGTAAGAGATGGAGAAAAAATTTAATGCCCAAAAATGCAAAACTTGTTAAAAAAAACATAATGTATGTCATACACATTTTTATAGAGTTGAACAGTTTTAGATACTCCTTTTTATTTTTCTCAGTTTTAAAAAGCTATACGAATTGGTCAACTTCTAGTAATATAAACAAATGGATTTCAACAACATGCCAAAGGACTTTTAAAATTTTTGACTCTCGTATCCCCTATTTCCGTTTTATCTACAAGAGATCAAGTAATGAGACCGTATAAGCTAATGTTTATCTTGATTACCATGAAGTAGATAGAAGAAGAATAAGCTCTGTAACAATAATTGGAAAATATTAAATTTTTGTTTATGGGCATTATTCTTTACTTATGAAGAAATCTAATGTGTACACAATTTAAATGCATAGTGTAATAAGAATATTGTCTCGTATTACAAGGTGCTTGGTGTCAGCTGTGGGATTTAAACTGGGAATTCTGTCGCTCCGTAACCAAGACAACAGAGCTGTACACCACTTTCTATGATAAAAGTATGGTGACACTTGCTTATCTGGCTCGGTCATGGTTGTCATTTCTATTCAAGGACGAAATATACAGTGTTGACAGCTTCTAGGGACACTTACCCGCCAGGGGCACTGAACAGAAATAGCAACCTTAGTTGCGTCGTATTCGCTGTTTTCTTAAAGCGGATCTATCATAAACCGGCGCTACTTTGACTTAAAGAGTTGCTTTTACAGAACTGATATTTCATTAACATTTTAAAGTTCCTGCATATTTCACGCCATTTTTACTTTCTCTATACGCACAGTGTATACAGAAGGTATTGCACCTAAAAATTCGATACCGAGATTTCACCGGAAATAAATGTTCTGAGACTCCCCGAATCCAAAATAGGCATTTTTAGAAAAATGTCCGTATGTGTGTGTCTGTCTGTCTGTGTGCCTATGTGTGTGTGTGTGTTTGAAATCAAACTTGGTTGTTAGTTTGGTATCTTCCAAGGATGTGACACGAAGATTTTCAAGAAAATTCCCCCATTCCAAACTACCTTTGGGATTTTGATTTTCTTAAAAATGTCTCTCACGATATTGATTAAAATTTCTTATATTCAAGATATTTACCTGCCAAATAAATTTGTATATCTTGAATTTTCTGGGAATAGCATCAAAAGACCTTTATTCTGGATGATTTTTACTGAATTTTGCATAACTGGTAAACCGTAAGAAATAGACAAAAACTTACTACAAAACAAATATAGATCACAATAAAATACACAATTTATGCTATATACATTTGTTTCGTGGCGTTGATCGTTTTTTAGATATTTCTTGTTATTGGTTTCAGCTATAAAAAACATATACATTTCTCATACAGGAATTTGTCAACTCCTGTCCATACGAACAAAGGAACTTCAGTCACATAGCAACCAGCTTTTGACTATCACTTTAACCTATGATGCTCCCTTATTTCGCTTCTACTTACAAGGAGGCAAGTAAAAAGACTGTTTCTGCTGATTTTTTCTCGATTATCATGAACTAAATAGAAGCATCAGCTCTCTAGCAATAAATTGATACAAAGATGTAGAGAAAGTCATGTGAATGAACACATCAGAGTTTTATTTTTATGTCACATTTATTTTATTTATGTAACTTATGCCATGTGCATTTTTTTCTTTTTGTAGACATTCCTTATTATTGGTTTCAAATTTAAACTACTAAACCTTTTCTTAAATTGTAACAAATATTTCTTTCGGATTTCTTTTGTTTCCCCCTAGCAAGCAAGGAGAACAAAAGTTGAATTGTTTCACATAGCAACCGTCTTTTAAAGTATAACCTAAATCTAACGCATTCCCTCATTTCTCTTCTGTTTACAAATAAGCAAGTAATAATAGCAATTCTACAAATGTTTATGTCGATTAACATGATGTAGATAAAATAAATAATCTTCTGTAAGAAAAGTTTATTTGTGGAATAGCAAGTGAAAGTCATGTGAATGGAACACATCAGACTTTTATAAATAGGTCCATGTGTGTATATGTAGCCGTATGAACCTGATAAATACGGAAAGTTGGTAAAGTTTTAGATTTAGTATCTTCCAAGGATACGACACGACGATTTTGAGAAAAATCCCCTATCCCAAACTTCCCTTTACGTGGAACAAATTTTAAACATTTTATTTTCTCAAAAATGGCTTTAACGATTTTATTAAAATATAGTACGTTAAAGATACTTGCATGGCAAATAAACTGTATATCTTGAATTTTTTGTAAATAGCCTCGGAAGACCTATTTATTCTGGATGGCTTTTGTATTACTAGAAATCCGTAAGAAATAGAAAAAAAATTACTACATTAAAATGGGGATTCGGTTAAAACACCCAATTTATGTTCATATACATTTTACTTACTCTACACGTGCTATGTACATAGTGTATAGAGAAATTATTGCATTCCATCCAAAAATTTAAGAAAAAGGTCCGTGTGTCTGTGTATCTGTGAACAGCATAGCTCAAAAACGAAAACGTGGTGTTTAGGTTTGGTATCTTCCAAGGATGCGACACGACGATTTTCAAGAAAATCCCCTCACACGAAACTAACCTTTATATGGAACATTTTTAAAAAATTTTCAAGTTCTCAAAAATTCCTCTAACAATTTTGATTAAAATATCGTATATTAAAGATATTTACCTGATAAATAAAATGTATAGCTTGAATTTTCTGGAATAGCCTCTGAAGATTATTCTGGATGAATTTTACGGAATTTTGCTTAACTGATAAAGCGTAAAAGATGCACAAATAAAACGCAAAAAATGTAGAGCACGTTAAAATACATAATTTATGTTATATACATTTTTTTTCGCGGAGTTGATGGTTTTTGAGATATTCCTTGTTTTTGGTTTCAGCTTTGACAAACATAATTTTCTCATACAGGAATTTGTCAACTCCTGTCCACACAAACAAAGGGACGTCAGTCACATAGCAACCAGCTTTTGACCATCATTTTAACCTATGGTACTTCCTTATTTCGCTTCCACTTACAAAGAAGCAAGTAATAAGACTATTTCTGCTATTTTTTTCTCAATTAGCATAAAATAAATAGAAGGATAAGCATTCAGAGATGTAGAGAAAGTCATGTGAATATAACACATCACAAGTTTTTTTCGTTGAGTTGACCATTTTGGAGATATTTCTTCATTTTTTACATACTTAAACTTTTCTCATACGCAATTTTTGCAAATCCTGGCCAAGCAAAGAGGACGAATTTAAAGCAGTCTCATAGTAAGCAGTTTTTAAGAGATTTGACTATCGATTTAGCCTAGTGTATTCTCTTATTACCTTTCTACTAAAAAGTATATGTTTTTTCCATGTAAAGGGTAGTTTGGGGGGGGGGATTTTCTTCAAAAGTTTCGTGTCGCATCCTTGGGAGATATTAAAGTTATATACCGACTTTTATATTTTACCGACTTTTCGTTTTTGAGCTATCCTGTCCATACACACACACACACACACACGGACCTTTGTTTAAAATCTAATATGATCCATTCACATGGCTTTCTCTACCTGTTCTGCAAACGAACTATTCTTACAAAATAGTATTAGATAAGTATTAGTAGAAATTATCTTACTACTTGATTCCTTGTCAGCAGAAGGGAAACATGGGAACACACTAGGCTAAAGCGATAATTAAATGTTATAAAATCTGGGCGCTATTGAACAATTAAAGCTTGATTGTCTTTCCAAGGTCAACTGTAAACAGAAGACAGAGGAAAGAAAAAATAACGTAGTTTAAAATTGAAACCAATAACAAGAAATAACTTGGAAACGGTCAACTTTACAACAAAACATTTATATGATATAAATTGTGTGTTTTAACAAGATCTGCAGTTTTTTGTGGAATAAGGTTTTATCTACCTCTTACAGTTTACTAGTTATGCAAAATCCAGCAAAATTCGTTCACAATGAACAGATCTTCAGAAAATTCCAGATATACATTATTTGTGCTGTACATATTTATAATATACCCGATTTTAATAAAAAAAATTACAGCTATTTTTGGAAAAAAAAAACAAAGCTCAAAATTTCTTCCATGTAAAGGGTAGTCTAGTATGGGGGGATGTTATGTTAATCTTGTGTCCTTGGAAGATATTAAACTTAAAAAGCAAATTTAGTCTTTTAGTTTTTGAGCTATGCTGTCCACAGATACACAAACGGATCTTTTTCTAAAAATTCAGTTTTTTGGACTCAAGGGACCTAAAAACATATTTACGGGGAATCTGAACATTGAATTTGGGTGGAATACAATACCTTCTCAATACATTGTGTACATAGTACATGTAGAAAAAGTAAAAATGCTTTTTTTTTGGATTCAGAGATCCCAAAACATGTATTTTCAGTGATATCTTTGTATAGAATTTTTGAGTGGAATACAATACCTTATCTATACACTAACTACATAGTACGTGTAGAGAAAGTGGTAAGAATCCTTATATGAATTATAAGATGTTTCAAATGAAATTATAAATTAATGGAATTCCGGTCTCATTCTATATGTACGTGATATGGATAAGTGTGGTCGTTCGATAGGTAGAGTCACACTAAAAAGTTGAATGTTATAGCGAAGATTTGATCTCCCGGTCTCCAGTCGATGCTCTACCACTGAGCTACCATGGTAACATACCGGCATGACACTGAATTTCTCAACTGATTCGCATATTCCCCGGTAAACCACAACATGATCTCAAATTATTTTGAAATGACATACCCCAATGGAGTCTTACAATGCCGTAAGTACTGTAAGTCCAGGATTCATAGTATAGCCAACTATTATGGTCAATTAGCGTTGTTTTGGTCGTCTCTTTATTGCGGTGTTAGCGCGGCTGTTTGCGGGAGACGTGGGTTCGATTCCCGGTACCGGGGTGTTGAATTTGCCCCTACTGGGAGACCTAGTCCGGGGTGCAGTCAGCCTCGTGAAGTCCCTCGGGGGGGGGGGCTAAATGAGGAGATACTTGATTGAGAAGTAACAGCTCCAGATCGAGAAAACCACATTAATCGGCCGGGAGAGACTCCAGGGGCTGATGACGTCTCACCCTCCAGCTCTACACCCCTTTCAGAGCTTTCGGGCCGAGATGGGGAATGCAGCGGCAGGCCTTGGACCCTTGCAGACTGTTGTGCTATGGAGTTAAGTTAAGTGTTGATTTAATTTTTTTTATCACATAGATCTTGAAGTTTACAGTCGTACTCTACCTATCGAACTCCTGTCCTACAAACGCCTTGTGTGGAGAAACAATTAAATTAACAAATGTAGTCGTGCTCCCCGAATAAGATTCCTACTTAAAGATCTGAGGACAGATTCCAGAAACCTGGCTGCCAAAGGTAGGTACCCAGATTTTGCTTCTTCCAACAGGAAAGGTAATTACCTGACATCAGTGAATCCCACATTTCTTCATTTAGGTCGCTTTGGAAGACTTTTGTTATCGCAATCGGACTTTAGAGTTGAATAAAAACAAATGAGCCAGACTGCTCGAATATTTGGAGATCCTGTGCAACTACTCGTAGAAGTTTCCAGCTCTCTTAACTGATTGAGACAAAAGGAAACCAGGGAGAAACCCGAGGAAGAAGTTAAAATATTCCTTCCCTACACGAGGCTAAGGCAATCAAGTGAAGCATAAGTAAGTGAAGGTTGGGTAATGATCTGGGTTTTTTATTATTTTTCTACCTAATAGAGGTTTCACTGAAAATATGTCTTTAACTACCCTGAAGTCGGCAACAGAATTTTTATTTTCTATACACGAATCTACTATTTAGATAATTTATAGAGAAGGTATTGTATTCCACCCAAAAACTTCGACATCCAGATTTCACCACAAACGTGTTGAGGTCCCGAGAGTAAATAAAGCATATTTGTAGAAAATGGTCCATGAATATGAAAAAAAAATGCAAATATTTTTTCCTGTAAAGGAAAGTTTGGTGTGGGGGGGAGTATATTTTTTTTTGAAGATCTTCGTCTCACATACTTGGAAGATACTGAACTTAAATATAAAGTTTGGTATTTGACCGACTTCAGTTTTTAAGCTATTCTACCCACAGACACAAACACACACACACACACACACAAACATTTTTCTAAATTTGTTTTTTTTTTATTTTTTTTTTATTCAGGGGGTCCAGTATTTCGGTGCAATCTTGGTATCAAATTTTTGGGTGCAGTACCATACCTTCTGTATACAATGTACATAGTACGTGTAGAGAAAGTGAAAAAGTGCGTGTCTGTCTGTGCCTGTATTAGCTAAATCGAAAAGTCCATTAAATACCAAACTTGGTATTTAAGTTCCGTATCTTCCCAAGATGCGACACGAAGATTTTCAAAAATATCCCCGCACCTTAACCACCGTTTACATGGAACATATTTCGAAAATGTTGCCTTTCTCCAAAATGGCTCTAACTATTGTGATTAAAATACTGTATACTAAAAATATTCCCATCACAAATAAAATGTATATTTTGAATTTTGTGGGATTAACTTCTGAAGAGCTCTTTATTCTGGTTGAGTTTTGAAGAATTTTGCATAACGATTAAACCGTAAGATTTAGAGAAAAGCTTACCACACAAAAAATGTAGATCTCGTTAAAATACATAATTTACGTCATGCACGTATTTCTTGTAGAGTTGGCCGTTTTATAGATATTCATTGTTATTGGTTTCAAATTTAAACTAATTAACTTTTCTCAAACGGAACCACGGAAAGCGAACCGAATCTCAATTGTTTCACACTATACACTCTAAAATCCGGAATTCTAATATAATTTTAAATTATTTCTTAAATGTTCATAACTATATAATATGTATTTGATGTTACATATTTTACCATATTTACTATACATTTATGTACATCTTTCTCAGTTTGATTTTACGTAAAAATTCAGGCTCTAGCAACATGAAATCGCGCTAGCTGGTGTTACTGATTCATGGAACCGCAACAATGAAGCAACAAAGCGGAAGGAAGGAATCAAGCAAGCCGCTCGTCCATTAATGCAGACAGTGCTATTGTTACACTCAGAGGAATACCTAGCAGTGCTATTTACTGCTGCGGAACTTCACGACGCCCCCAAGTGGTCACTATTGTTCTGAATGAGTTAGCATCAATTGCTTGTGTGTGTATGTGTAAATCACTGCAGCTAAACGGATCGGAAGCTTAAGCGGTACGGCGCCGAGCGAGATAGCCCCAAAACGCCTCGCTCAAGCCCAAAGTTCTAATGAACTGTACCTTCCACGGTTAGCCCACAAACTCAGCTGAGGAGTTAGTGTGTAACAAGAGAACATTCTCAGAGGCGTATGCTTCAAACATTTTCTGCCCTACCCCTGTTTTTTCACTTGGCAAATTATGTATGTCTTTTAACTTTACAACGAATCACATGATTTTGCAGTTTTAAGAACATTATATTGTATAGAAAGGCGGTGCCGTGGTTGAATGGCTAGACCACTCGGCTCCCATCTAGAAGGCCCAGGTTCGATCCCAAGCACCCGCATGTGGGATTCGTGGTAAACGAAGCGACATCTGGGCGGGTTTTATCATTCCGCCAATTCCTCCATCATTACCTTTTCAATGATCAATTTCGCTTACATTTCATATTACCCACTTCCTATAGATCATGTCTATCAAGGGGCCGACCTCTCGTAACAGGTTCTCCTTTTGTGGTTTCGTGCCGTTGGCTCTCCCACAGGCTTCTGAGCCCTACGCATTGGCTTGTAAATCCTACGGGGGTGTCAGTCCCACATTACAGGAGGGTAAGCCGATTACGAAACGAAATATTACAGTGGAGTTAATGTTAAGGATTTAATGAACCAATTTACCCCTGATTAACCAAACTAATTTACCTCACATCAACCAAAACGAGTTTTACTCTTGCTTATAGTTGTTAAGTATTACTTTAATCTATACGTAAATTTATGAATTTTAAAGTTTCTTAAAGGAATTTTGGATTTAGAAGAAATACAGCAGAAATACATTAAGAAATACAGCAATATTGTTAGTAATTTTGTTGATATTAAACTAAGTCCCAACTACCCTTTACATGGAATATTCTTCGAAAGTTTTGAATTTCTTAAACGATTTTGATTAAATTTAAATTTGATTTTCGTACCAAACGAAATGTATATCTTGAAATTTCTGTGAGTAGCATCTGAAAAATTCTTCATTTTGGAGGAATTTTACTATATAGTTGGTAAACCGCAAGAAAACGCACTGTACAAGAAATTTGACTCGATGGCACAGCTCACTAACAGCCACTGCGTGCCACATCTCGGTCCATTACAGACGTCATGGATGGGTTGCAGTATTGACGTGGTCAGCGCTTCGACCCCCTCCCGGCCAGTAAATGCAGTCTTCATGACCTGAAGCCGCTACTTCTCCATCAAGTAGCTCCTCACGAGGCTGAGTGCACTCCGGTCCAGGTCTCTCAGCGGGGGAAAAATCCCCATGCCGGTAGTGGGAATCGAACCCAGATCTAACCGCGCTAAGGAGATGACGAAATTTAGGTCTTGTTATATACGCAATTTGGATCATACTCATTTTTTGTATGGTTAGCTGTTTGCAAGTAATTCCTTTTAGTTTTAAACTACGAGGTACGTCCAGAAAGTAAGTTCCGTTTCAATTTATCTCCGCTGCAGCTCTGCGATCGCAGTTCCGCACATGCGCGGTGGACGCTCTGTATCAAGGAGAAGAAAGGTGCGCCATTTTGAGATCGCTGTCAGCCACATACGCTTTGTTGTGCTTGTTTACAATGTCGGTGTTGATTGAAAATCCCGCCGCTTGTGAAATCATATCTGTGATTCTTTTTTGAATGCTAGGAAAGTGAAACCAATTGAAATTTATCGGCAAATTTGCGAAGTTTACGGACAAAATGCGATGAGTTTTTCTTCACGACAACGCACGACCACACACTGCAAATGTGACGAAAAACCTCCTACAGGGATTTGGCTGGGACGTGTTTGACCATCCTCCGTACAGCCCTGACCTCGCTCCTAGCGACTTTCATCTGTACTTACATCTCAAGTCTTTCCTTGGCGGTCAACACTTCAAAAATAACGAAGAGCTGCAAGAAAATGTTTCCAACTTTTTGAAGACACAGGCGGCAAACTTCTGTGACGAAGGTATACAAAAACTTGTGCCACGCTATGACAAATACCTGCAAAATTTCGGCAGTTATGTGGAAAAGTAGTTTAAGAGTTGTAGAATTTTGTGCAATAAATAATTATTCTGTATCTGTACACAATTTAATTTTATTACCAAACGGAACTTGCTTTCTGGACGTACCTCGTATTTAAATTTTTCCAAAACAGAATGCTATCTTTTGTTTCATACCTCTTCTATTTTACTCCTAACCATGCAAGGAGAACCAAATTATAATTGTTTCACATAGCGATAGCTTTTAATAGAACTGACTTTAGCCTAGTGTATTTCCTTATTTTCATTCTGCTTGAAAGGGATAATGCCATTTCTTCTAACTTTATCTCGATTAGCATCATGTACATAGAAGAAAAGGCTTTTGTAAGACTAGCTTGTTGCAGAATAGTTAGAGAGTCATTTGAATAGAGCACATCAAGTTTTGTTTGAATCAGAATAATCAAGTTCTGATGAATACGAAGCGCCTCTTAAGTTATAAATGTGTTGATTAAATTAAATAGCATTCTGTAGGTTCGTTTTGGACATTAAGCCTCTGAACATAGAACTTGTCAAGGCACATTCATGAATAAGTATGTTTACATACTACGAAAAAGAAAATGCATAAAGCTCTGGTGCAAAAAGCTGGATTACAAATACAGTAGAATAGACATATAATCACATCATTTGGCTTTTCAACCTATACGTCACTGCACTATACTTAATGTGCTCTATTAAAAGCATACTACTTCCTTATTTGCATGCACATAAAATCTGATGTGTTACACTCAAGCCTTCTCTGACTTCTTACATAAGATTATTCTTCTTTCTGCACCTTGTTAATCGAGGTATTCAGCACATTGTTCTTATTACTTAGCTCCTTATAAGTAGGAAGAAAATAAGGGAATGCACTAGGCTAAATCGATAGTCAAATGTTTTAAAAGCTGTCGTTATGCGATTGTCATTACAAATCGCTTCTTTTCTTGGCCAGGAGTAGAAAAAAAAAAAAAAAGAAAAACGGACTCTCCCGTCTGAGAAAAGTATAAGTACTTCACAACTGAAACTAATAACAACGAAAACTTCGAAAACGGTAAGCTCCACGAAAAAATGTATAGGATGTAAATTGTGTATTTTAACAACGCCTACGTTTTTTGTATAGTAAGTTTTTATCTATCTCTTACGGTTTATTAGTTATTGCAAATTAAGCAAAATTCATCCTGAATAAACAGGTCTTTAGAAGACATTCCCAGAAAATTCAAGATATACATTTTATTTGTCAGGTAAATATCTTTAATATACGACATTTTAATCAAAATCGTTAGAGCCATTTTTAAGAAAATCAAAATTTTCGAAAAAAAGTTCCATGTAAAGGGTAGTTTGGGGTGGGGGGATTTTTCTCAAAATCTTCGTGTCGCATCCCTGAAAGATACTGAACTTAAATACCAAGTTTGGTATTTTAGCTACTTTTCGTTTTTGAGTTATCGTGTTCACAGACACACGGACACACACAGACACACATGGACCTTTTTCTGGAAATGTTTTTTTGGATTTAGGGGGTCCTAAAAACATGTATTTCCGGTGAAATCTCGACATCGAATTTTTGGGTGGAATGCAGTACTTCTCTATCCCTATGTACATTGCACATACGGGGCCAGAGAAAGTAATAAGTATACAAACTTACTGTTAAAATGTATAAATACTATTTCATCATATAACACCGATGAATTGTCAGATGATAGTTTTCTAATTATCGGCATAATAGCTACTACTAGTAATTATATAAAACTAAAGTATGATTATTGTATTATGCACACCCCTAAGTGGTTATATATCACAGTTTACAATACATATTTACAAATATATTACAATATTTACAATTATGTACTCAAGTGCAAAATATCATTGGATCTGGCTTTACAGACCTCGTGACATTGCTAAATACTAAAAATTTATCTGACACTTTTGTGCATGTCTAAATATACAGCATTTTATTTTGTGTATAATACACACACACATTAATATGCACAAAATGTCATACATTATAATACTTATAAAACATTAATCATTAAGGTATTGACAGACAGATATGTCACTTAAACATTCATCTACAGAGGAAAATGATTTATTGCATAGGTACTCCTTAAAGGAAACCTTAACATCCCTGAAATTGCTAACTTTTTTACTTTTTCTATACGCACTATGTTCTACGCACTCCACCCAAAAATTCGATACCGAGATTTCACCGGAAATATATGTTTTAGGGTCCCCAGTATCCAAAAAAAAGTATTTTTACAAAAAGGTCCGTATGTGTGTGTGTGTGTCCGTGAGTCAGTGTGTCTGTGAATACGATAACTCAAAAACTAAAAGTCGGTAAATACCAAATTTAGTATTTAAGTTTAGTATCTTCCAGGGATGCGACACGAAGATTTTGGGAAACCCCCCCTCCAATTATCCTTTACATGGAGCTTTTTTCGAAAATTTTGATTTTCTCAAAAATGGCTATAACGATTTTGATTAAAATTTCGTATATTAAAGATGTTTACCTGACAAATAAAATGTATATCTTGAATTTTCTGGGAATAGCCTCTGAAGAGTAGTTTATTCTGGATGAATTTTACTGAATTTTGAATAACTGCTAAACCGTAAGAGATGGACAAAAACTTACTTCACAAAAAATGTAGAGCACATTAAAACACACAATTTATGTTAGATACATTTTTTTCGTGGAGTTCGTCATTTTTTAGACATTCCTTATTTTTGGTTTCTGCTATGAAAAACGTATACTTTTTACATACAGGAACTTGTCAACTCCTATCTATATAAACAAAGGAACTTCATTGACATAGTAACCAGCTTTTGACTATCACGTTAACCTACAGTAGTCCCTTATTTCGCTTCTACTTACAAGGAAGTAAGTAATAAGACTATTTCTGCTAATTTTTTTTGATTAGCATAAAGTAAATAGAAGTATAAGCTTTTTTAAGAATAATTTGTTGCAGGGATATAGAAAAAGTCATGTGAATGGTACACATCAGATTTTTCTTGATATTACTGGGGAAAGCATTAAATGTCTTTATTGTTTCGTAATATACACCTTTCTAAAAGCAACGAAGATTAGCATAGGGACAATAAATACATCCCTTTTGTGTAGTATTAGTGTAATAGTGAATAGGTAGTTTTATTCTTCTAAAACAAAGAGAGAAAACAAAAGAAGTCAGGTTCCTTTTCACTCGCCGCACATTTGTGTCAATATAGTATTTGGTCAGTGTTTAAATGCAAGTCCTTACAATGAGGCGCTAATTTAAAATACCTATAACAAGTTTAGCCTTCATTTACATCACAAGAGACCTCTGTGACTGACTGTGGGCGTCAAGGTGCCGGTTTAATGAACAGATGTACAAGAATTGCCGTATTTTTCGGACCATAAGATTCAGTCATGATTTTGTTAGGAAAAATATTAAATAAAAATAATAAAGGTTTTGTTCTCTATTACTTACATGATATAGGTATTCCATACATTTCACTCTGTGTTGAAGCACATCAAAAAGTATCCTTTAGACTTTATTTTCACTTTCACTCGTATCTGAATGTTCACTTTCCGCGGATAATTTTCTCAGTTGGTGGGGGCCCAAAATGCCTTTCTGCTACTATACTCTTTTGCTTACTCATAACTTCTAATTTGAATGCAACACTGTATGAGTTTCTCCTTTGTTTAGGCGGCATCCATAAGACACGAGAGCTTAGAAAAAAATCACAACTGAATGTCGCTTTCACAATGGTAATTATGCTACTGGTAACTGAAAGAATTCAAGATATGCATTTTATTTGTGATGTAAATAGCTTTAATATACCATACTTTAATCAAAATCATTCCAGCTATTTTTGAGAAAAACAACATTTTCGAAAATGTTCCCATGTTAACAGTTGCTTGTGATGGGGTATTTTCTTAGAATCTTGGTGTTGCATCCTTGAAAGATACCAAACTTAAATAAAAAGTTTGATACTCAACAAGTTTTGAGCTATGCTGTCCCCCGCCCCACTCACACACATGCACGGACCTTTTCTTAAAACGTTTTTTCTGTATTCAAAGGAACTCAAAACATATATTTCCGGTAAAATCTCGGAATCGAATTTTTTTGGTAGAATACAATACTTCCTCTATAATAGAGATGGTCAAAACCAGTGTCGCTCTCGTTCGTTACTCGTAAGGCACGCCACCTCTCGAGAATGCAACGAGAATCTCCGTATAGAGAACTAGTGCTCTCGAGCGAGGCGACTCGAGTATTTTCGTAAATACAGATGAAGTAGGTTCACGTATAATCCGCAATATAAACTGATTACTTAATGACTAGGGTCCGGATTTTTAAGTTTTAACATATTTTTCCTCTTATAAATAAGTTAGAAAGTTTCAAAATACTTTTATGTTTCAAGTCGTTTGGATGCTAGTACGTGAATCTTATTCAACCCCCCCCCCAAAAAAAATAGCTAAATGGGGTATTAAGAATTAAAACTCGTTAAACTTAAGTTTTATTTTATTCTATTTTTTTAACATCGGTATAAAATGTATCAATTTTTTCTTCAATTCATTTGAATTACAATTTTTGTTTAACAATTCGTTAAGTTTTTGTTTCAAGTGTACATGTGGCTTTAGCCAGGAAAAGAATTTATCACTATTTTTATCTTGGTTTAGAAATTGCCTGTATGAAATATACGCCAGGGACATGTTGCGATGTTGAAAGATCTTTTTCTGTCTATAGGAATATATTAAAAAACAAAAGAATATTTGCAAATGTGGCTAGTTGTATACAGGAAAATTACTGAAATGTGAAGTTTATTTTAAATGAGTGGTATGTATTAAAAATACATGATAAATGTTTAGTTAAAATGTACGAGCACGAGTATACCGTGTAATAAATTACCTTAAATTACAGTGCATTATAATAGCATGCTTCCGTGAAGCAAAATAGTTTTAATATTTTTATTTATATTACTTTATAAGAGGCGTTTATCGTCAACTTCCTTAAATAGGTAGGAAGGTTGTTAAAAAAAAAAAAAAAGAAGAAAGAATGAAACAGGGGTTAGGAACATCGTTAAAAAGCTAAAAATCCGGGCCCTAGCAACAACACAAGATGATTCATCCTTTAACAGTACCTACATAATATATCCCAAACGCGTTCATAGTAAACGGTTTGAAGCAGTGATATTAGTCGTTAATGACGTACCTATTACTTTGTGTTACTATGTATAAACATGTTCAGATTACAACCGAAAATAGAATTACATTCTGTAACATAAACGTCTTAGGAGTAATAAAGCTTGTACACACTTGTTACTTTCTCTACGCGTACTATGTACATAGTGTATAGAGAAAGTATTCTAATGCACTCAAAACTTCGATACCGAGATTTCACCGGAAATATATGTCTTGAGACTCCCTGATTCCAATATATATATATTTTTAGAAAAATGTCCGTGTGTGTGTATGTGCGTGTCCTTGGGCAGCATAGCTCAAAAACGAAAAGTCCGTTAAGAACCAAACTTGGTATTTAGGTTTGATATCTTCCAAGGATGCGACACGAAGATTTTCAACAAAATCCCCCCACACCCAACTACTCTGTACATGGATATTTTTTCGAAAATTTTTATTTTATCGAAAATGTCTCTAACGATTTTGATTAAAATATCGTATATTAAACATATTTACCTGACAAATAAAATGTCTTATCTTGAATTTTCTGGGAATAGCCTTTGAAGACTACTTTATTCTGGATGGATTTTACGCACTTTTAAATAACTGCTAAACCGTAAGAGATGGGGAAAAATTTACCACACAAAAAATGTAGAGCACTTTAAAACACACAGTTGATGCTGTATCCATTTTTTATGGAGTTGATCGTTTTTTTTTGTTTTTTTTTTTTTCTTTTTTTTTAGATATTCCTTGTTTTTGGCTTCACCTTTAAAAACTTTTACTTTTCTCACACAGAACTTTGTCAACTTCTGTCCATACAAACAAAGGAACTTCAATCACATAGCAACCAGCTTTTGACTATCTTTTAACCTTATTTCGCTTCTACTTACAAGGAAGAGAGTAATAAGACTATTTCTGCTAATTTTTTCCTGATTAGCATGAAGTAAATAGAAGCATAGGTTTTTTAACAATAATTTGTAGCAGAGATGAAGATGAAGTCATGTAAATGAACACGTTTGAGTTTTAATTAAAATGGAAGCCACATTGTGCAGATTCTGTGATACCACATTTCGTTTTTACCCTAACCCTAGTGTGGTTATTTAAATATCATCATTATTCTGGTATGTTATTTAAATCTTAAATAACTGAAACAGATTAAATAATACAACTTGCAGAACTGATTATGCGAGTTTCCGCGCATTATACCGCAGTCTTGATGTTAACGAGAGAATCGAGACTCCCGTACGCTCGTTGACCAAGCTCTCTCGTGCGAGCTATGCGTTCAGCTGCATCTACCGGCAGCGAGAAACGACCTGACTTGACCAGCTCTACTGTATACACTATGTACATAGTACGTGTAGAGAAAGTAAAATCGATGTTAAACTCTTTCATGTGTCTCTATGACGTGACTGCGCGTTGTATGTGCCACCATGTTCTCCTTCTTCTGGGGTTGGTTAGATCTGTGGAGGTCGTAGTGAGTGAGGTGCCTTCCTCCATTGTCTACACTTTATCTTTTATAGAACTACCGATTTCTTGTAAATAAATGAAATACGGCAGCTGGGATATGAAACACGGATCTCCAGTTGCTCTAACCACTCAAATATTATGCCAAAATGTCAACGCTTTATTTCCTGGTAAACCAAGCTCTCAAGTATTTATTTACTTATCTTTTGCAATCAGTTAAAAAGAAATGAGTGTGGGCTACATTGCTAAGGTACTGTGTATGTATCAAATAAAAAATCTGGTGTGTTCCTTTCACATGCCTTTCTCTACATCTCTACAACTAATTATTATTAAAAAATCTATTCTTCTATCTTCATGATAATCGAGATAAACATTAGCAGAAATTGTCCTTATTACTTGGTTTCTTGTAAGTAGAAAGAAAAACATCTGTATTCCATTCATGTGAAGTCCTCTAGCTGTTTGGTAAACAAGCCTTTTATTCAAAACATTAATCTATTATCTACTTCATACTGATCAAGATAAATACAAGCAGAATTAGTGTTATTAGTAGTTTTCTTGTAAGTAGAAGGTAAATAAGAAGATATACACTCTCGTCCTTTAAAAGCTGTATGAAAAAACTAAAATTCTAATATCTTTGTTTGCCAGTGATAAACAAATGAGAAACCGGAAGAAAGATGTCTTCCCGTTTGAGAAAAGTTTAAGTGACTAAAATTGAAACCAATAATCGGCAATATTTCGAAAACGGTTAACTCTTACAAAAAAAAAAGAGGTATGCGATGCAAGTTGTGTGTTTTATCAGATTACAATGTCTTGTGTACTATTTAGTAAGTTTTTGTATATCTCTTACTGTTAACCAGTTCATAAAAAAGTCATCTAGAATGAAGAGTTCTTCATAGGCTATTCCCAGGAAATTCAAAATAATACATTTTGTTTGTCACAAAATATCTTAAACCTAAGGTATTTTAACGTAGATCCTTAGAGCCATTTTCGAGAAAATAGAAAATTTGGAAAAATGTTCCATGTAAAGGGTAGTTTGATGAGGGGGGGGAGGAGTTTTCTTGAAAATCTCCTTGGAAGATACTCAACTTAAATACCAACTTTGATATTTAACCGCCTTTTCGTTTTTGAGCTATGCTGCCCACAAACATACATACACACACACACACGGACATTCTTCTAAAAATGCCTTTTTACTTTCTCTACACGTGCTATGTACATAGTGTATAGTGAAGGTGTTCTAATTCACCCAAAAATTCGATACCGATATTTCACCAGAAATATATTTTTGGGTCCTCCTGAATCCAAAAAGAAGCATTTTTGGAAAAAGGTCCTTTTGTGTGTATGTGTGTGTGTTTGTGTGAGTCTGTAGACAGCATAGCTCAAAAACGAAAAGACCGTTACACACCAAACTTGGTATTTAAAAATGTTTATTTTCTCAAAAATAGCTTTAACGGTTTTGATTAAAATATCGTCTATTAAATATATTTAATGACAAATTAAATGTACGAGTATATCTTGAGTTTTCTGGGAATAGATTCTGAAGGCTACTTTATTCTGGATGAATTTTACGGAAATTTGCATAACTGCTAATCCGTAAAGGATGGACAATAATTTACCACACAAAAATGTATAGCACATTAAAACTCACAATTTATGTTACATACATTTTTTCGTGGAGTTGGTCCTTTTTTAGACATTCCTTGTTTTTGGTTTCAGCTTTGAAAAACTTTTCTCATACAGGAATTTATCAACTCCTGTCCATACAAACAAAGAAACTTCAGGCACATAGCAACCAGCTTTTGGCTTTCACTTGAACCTATGGTACTCTCTTATTTCGCTTCTGCTTACAAGGGTGCAAGTAATAAGACTATTTCTGCTAATTTTTTCTCGATTAGTATGAAGTAAATAAAAGCTTAAGTTTTTTTAACAAGAAGTTGTTACAGAGATGTAGAGAATGTCATGTGAATGGATCACATCACATAGTTTTAAATCAAGATGTCTCAAAACTGTATTAGCGGTGTAATCTCGCGATCGACTTTTTGGATGCAATACAATATCTTCTCTATACACTATGTACTTAGTATGTGTGGAGAAAGTAAAATACAAATGATGGGATGAATTCTATGTTAAGGATGTCATGACAAGCCATGAATGAATTCTGGAAGGACGGAATTACCCAACACAGTAACAAAATCATCGATGCATGGACTACACAAGCTGTGCATCACCCAAATTTTCCACGAGCCTAGCCCAGATCGTCTGTGTGTAACATGTGGCAACAAGTGAAAGATAGCATGTGCTCCACTACAGGAGGAGGTCACGGTGACCAAAACAATCCTCTTTAGGCGGAATGACTAAAAGTCTAATATGTCTATCCACATTATTTTCTCTACATTTCTGTAAAAATTTATTACTGAAAGGCTTATTTTTCTATCTACATGCTAATCTAGATAAACATTAGCAGGGATTGTTTCAGTTCTTGCTTCTTTGAAAGTAGAAAGAAAATAAAGTAACACTCTAGGCTAAAGCGATACTCAAATGTTTTAAAAGCTGTTGCTATGTGATTGAATGCTTTTGCTTTGCATAACTAGGTGTTGACAAATTTCCGTATGAGAAAAGCAATATCTCGGAAATGGTAAATTCCACCAAGAAAATGTATATAAATTAAATTGTGTGTTTTAAAGACATCTACATTTTTGTGTTATAAAATTTTGTCTTTCTGTTACGGTTAACCGTTATACAAAATTCAACAAAATTCATCCGAAAGAAAGAGATCTTCCTGAAAATTCAAGATGTACATTTTATTTGTCATGCAAATATCTTTAATATACGTCTTGTAATTCAAAATCGTAATGGTATCGTTAATGGTATTTTACGTACTCTTCGTTTTTGAGCTATAGTGTTCACAGGCACACGGACACACACACGGAACTTTTTCTAAAAATGATTCTTTTGGATACAGGGGACCCTAAAACATCTATTTTCGATGAAATCTCTGTATTGAATTTTGGGTGAAATACAATACTTTCTCTATACACTATATATATAGTACGTGTAGAGAAAGTAAAACATGTATTTTTGGTACAGGCGATCCAGAACGTGTATTTCCAGAGAAGTCTCGGTGTCGAATTTTGGGGTGGAATACGATATCTTTCCTATTCACTATGTACATACACAATACGTGTAGAGAAAGTAAAAATACCTTTATTAGGTCACAGGAGATCCTAAAACGTGTCTTTCCGGTGAAATCTCGGTATTGAATTTTTGGGTGGAATGCAATACTTTCTGTACACACTATGTACATATCACGTGTAGAGAAAGTAATAAGTTACTTTAAACACAGGCAAGCGGCAGGCTCAAGCAGTTTTTATTGGCTTCACAGATCTAGGAAAACCGATCACTGTACCTACAATAGGAAAATAAAATCGACTGTAAAGGCTGCTATAAACGACATTCAATAACATCAGTTTGTGGTATTTTATGCTGCGCACGTGTGAAAGCCATAAACTTTATGAAAAGCAGAAGCCGCATTTCACTACAAAGACGGCGCGTATAAAACCTGGAGGGGAATTCAATGCCATACTTTCACACAGCAGCTCCGTTTAATAAATGGAACATTTGGCACTTTTGTTTCTGGGAACCTAAATAATGTGTGTGTAAAAAAGGGTTCTTTGATACGAGAGATATCTCCTGCCCATCGGACTTATTTGCTCTGTGCTGAATACTTTATATGGAAATTAAGCTCGCAGGCTTATACAGTAGTTCATTCTATGTATTTATTCATTAAATTAACTTTCAGATTACAATATTGCATTAAATTATTATTCAGGATTGTTCTTATTTGTTAAATTGTAGCCAAAGTATTAGCTTAAACATTATTGAGCCTATTACTACAAACTGAAAGTTTAACGTCCTTTAACCTGGTTTGTCATATCGGACGATGAATGAAATTGGTGGAATGATACTCAAATGATCTTGGGGTCCAGGGAGCTTAACGTTTCTAGATATTCGTCTTCTTAGAATAAGGGAAAACCCCGACAAAAACTTTATTCGGGTAAATCGCCCTAAGCGAGATTCGAACTCACGACCTGCAGTCGCTAGCACCACACTACTCAGGCGGGCCATACTGAAGTTAATTTGACCCTTAATTTTCTATTTGGGGGGGGGTAGTGTTTAACGCCCGCAGACGATGACATTAATAATGCATGGAATGAAGATGGATCACCGGCGGAATGTGATTGCGGGAAAACGAAGAACCCGGAGAAAACTTGCCCCTTCACCGCTTTGTCCACTACAAATCTCCCATGCGGTCGCTTGGGATTGAACCCGGGCCGACTAGCCACTCGGCCATGGAACGGCCTTTGCTATTTGTTCGCGGCGCCTTCCATTCATATGACTTTTTCTATATCTCTGTGACAAATTATAAAACCGTATTCAAATAAAAATCTGATGTGTACCATTCACATGACTTTCTCTACATCTCTGCAACTAATTATTGTTTAAAAGCTTATGCTTCTATTTACTTCATGCTAATCGAGAAAAAAATAGCAGAAATAGTCCTATTATTTGCTTCCTTGTAAGTAGAGGTGAAATAAGGGAGTACCATAGGTCAAAAGGATTATCAAAAGCTGGTTGCTATGTGATTGAAGTTCCTTTGTTTGTATGGATAGGAGTTGACAAATTTAAGTTTTTTTAAAGGTGAAAACAAAAACAAGGAATATCTAAAAAACGATCAACCTAACGGAACAATTGTATATAACAAAGTGTGAGTTTTAACGTGCTGTACATTTTTTGTTTAGTAACTTTTTCTCCGTCTCTTACGGTTTAGCAGTTATACAAAATTCCGTAAAATTCATCCAGAATGAAGAGGTCTTCAGAAGATATTCCCAGAAAATTCAAGATATACATATTATTTGTCAGGTAAATATCCTTAATATTTTAATCAAAATCGTTAGAGCCACTTTTGAGTAAATCAAAATTTTCGAAAAAAATAATCCATGTAAAGGGTATCTTTGTGTCGCATCCCTGGAAGATACTAAACTTAAATACCAAGTTTGGTAATTTACCGACTTTTCGTTTTTGAGCTATCATGTTCACCGACACACACGCGATCCTTTTTCTGAAAACCCTTTTTTTTTTTGGATACAGGAGACCCTAAAACATATATTTCCGGTGAAATCTCGGTATCGAATTTTTGGGTGGAGTCTTCTGTACACTACGTACATAGTACGTATAGAGGAAGTAAAAATTGAGATATATATTTTGTTTGGCATGTAAGTATTTTAATATACGGTATTTTAATATAAATCGTAACAGCATTTTTTGAAAAAATCAAATATTTTAAAAAATTTGTCATGTAAATTGTTTTTGATCAGTGATTTTCCTAATAATATTTTAACAACCCTTGGAAGATGCTGAGCTTAATGTCACGACTTTTTGTTTTCGTGTTCGTAGACACACACACATACACATACTTGTAACATTTTCTAAAAACGATTTTATATGGTGGACCCTAAAACGTTTATGTTAGTCAAATTTCGGAATCGAATTTTTGGGTGAAATGCAATATCTTCTAAACCTATGTACTATGAATTAAGTAGAGAAAGAAAACTTTGTTACGTTCCGAACAGTCTTTATTTAAAATCGAGCTAATAATAAGTAACTTCGTTTTTTCCCCAAAGCTACTTTAAAAAAAAAAGTAAAACTGCAGTAAGATTTTTACTCTTTCATTATAAAATGTCATTGTTCATAGATGATCATAGGCCACCTTCCATTCTGTATAAAAAACTAATGCGTTCCTTCACATCAAAATTAATGTTAAATATTCCTATTCTTCTACCTACTTCAGGCTAATATATATAAACATTAGCAGAACAGTTTTATTACTTGCTTTCTGGTAGTAGAAGTTAAATAGGACAATAATGTAGGCTAAGCGATAACCAACTCTTCTAAAATCTTAGTGCCATATGGATTAAATCCGTTTCTTTGCATTGCCGGAAGTTGACAAATTTTTTATTTTCTCAAAAATGGCTCTAACGATTTTGATTAAAATATCGTATATGAAAAATATTTACCCGACAAATAAAATGTATATCTTGAATTGTCTAGGAATAGCCTGTAAAGACTACTTTATTCTGGATGAATTTTACGGAATTTTGCATAACTGCTAAACCGTAAGAGATGGGAAAAAAGTAAAACACAAAAAATGTAGAGCACTTTAGAACACACAATTTATGTTGTGTGCTTTTTTTCATGGAGATTATCGTTTTTGAGATATTCCTTGTTTTTGGTTTAAGCTTTGGAGTACTTGAAACTTTTCTCACTCGGAAAGTGATTAACTCCTGGCTCTGCATAGAAATGGATTTGAATCACATGCAACCAGCTTTTAACAGAGTTAACTATCGTTTTAACCTAATGTATTCCCTTATTTTCCTTCTACTTACAAGGAAACAAATATTTAAAACAATTTCTAATTTTTAACTTGGGTTTCAGAGATGTAGAGAAAGTCATGTGAATGTAACAAATCAGATTTTTCAGTTATCGTAATCACAAACACATGGACACACGTCCACACATACACATACGACGTTTCTAAAAATTCCTTTTTTAGATACAGGGGTTCCTAAAACGTATATTTCCAGTGAAATCTCGGTATCGAATTTACCTATGAACCATGTACTATGTAGAGAAAATAAAAAGATAATTAAACTGGGTATATATTATCTAAATGTGGCTTCGGTGGATATTCCATCTAAGTCTATTCTCAGAAATGTAACATATCCAACAGGATAAACAAATACGTATAACAGTTGGCCCAGAAATAATATGAGCAGAGCTCCAATGTTTGCATAACGTGCTGCTTTAAGCAGGAATATCACCTGAATGTAAAAACGATCACTGCTGTGGTAGGAGCAGCATCTATCGTTAACTCCGAGGTAGCTCGTTAGCATACATAGATCTTCCTTCGTGTAATGGAGTCCAGGTTTCCAACTGCTTAATTGGATCTCTTTCTAAAACCAAATAAAAGCTGCAGGTTTCAAAAGCACAAGCATGAAGCTGTCGGAGAGGTGAGGTTCGAAACGGCTTTTGGTATGAATGTGACATTCATTAAAGTAACCTTAAAGGTTTCCAAAATAGCACCTTGGATGGAAGATATAATGAGAAGGTGCATCGAAATGGAGATAAAAACCACAGGCGTACCGTGAGGTAAAGGCATCTGTTATTAGTCTTTAGTGGCATAAGAAAGTTATTAGCAGAAATAGTTTTATTACTTGCTTCCTTGTAAGTAGAAGTGAAATAAGGGAGTGCCATAGGTGAAAGTGATAGTCAAAAGCTGATTGCTATGTGATTGAAGTTTCTTTGTTCATATGGACAGGAGTTGACAGATCTCGTATGAGAAAATGTAAGTTTTTCAAAGCTGATACCAAAAACAAGGAATATCTCAAAAACGATCATCTCCAGGAGAAAAATCTATTTAGTATAAATTGTGTGATTTAACGTGCTCTACATTATTTGTGTGGTAAGTTTTTGTCCATTCCCTACGGTTTAGGAGTTATGCAAAATTCCGTAAAATTGATGCAGAATAAAGTAGGCTTCAGAGGCTATTCCCAAAAAATTCATGATATACATTTTATTTGACAGGTAAGTATCTTTGTTATACGATATTTTAATCAAAATCGTTGGAACCATTTTTGAAAAAATCAAAATTTTCTAAAAAAGTTACATGTAAAGGGTAGTTTTGGGGTGGGCGGATTTTTTCAAAACCTTCGTGTCCCTTCCCTGGAAGATGTTAAACTTAAATATCAAGTTTGGTATTTTATCGACTTTCGTTTTTGAGTGTTCACAGACATATGGATACACACACACTTACACACACGGACCTTTTTCTGAAAATGCTTTTTTGTAACATATTTCCAGTGAAATCTCAGTATCGAATTTTTGGTTGGAGTGCAAAACCTTCTCTATACTCTATATACATAGAACGTGTAGAGAAAGTAAAAATTGTATAGCAAAACGAAACAATATGTTAAAATTACAATATATTACATAAAACATTAAAATTCTTTAAGGCTATAAAAGTTTAGATAACAATAATGATTTTATAGTTCTTTTAAAAAATTGAAAACGAAAGATCTTTTACATTATTTGGTAAATGCTAAAATAGTTGATGGACTGAATTAAAAAACTATTCTTACTTTTAAAAAAAAATTGTTTTATGACATAAATGTTGGATATTTATTATTTTCTCCACATAGTGCATAGAGAAGGTGTTGTATTCCACGCAAAAATTCGATACCGATACTTCACCGGAAATACATGTTTTGATGACCTCTAATTAAAAAAAAATAGAAAAAGATCATTGTGTGTGTATGTGTGTCCTTGGAGAGCATGTAGCTCAAAAAGGAATATATTGTGAAACACCAAATTTGGTATTTAAGTTTCCTATCTTCTAAGGGTTTGACACGAAGATTTTGAAGAACCTTTGCATAGATTTTTTTTATTTATTTATTTTTTTTTTTTTGAATAATGGCTCTGGTAATTTTGATTAAAGTACTATATACTAAATATATTTACATGATAAATAAAATGTATATTTTGAATTTTCTTATGTTTCTGGATGAGTATTGCAAAATTTTGCATAACGGATAAACCTAAGAAATAAACAAAAACTTAATAGGCAAAAACATGTAGATTTCATTAAAACACATAATTTATGGCATATATGTTTTTCGTGAAGAGTTGACTGTTATTCAGATATTTTTTGTTAACTTTTCTCAAACGAACCATGCAAAGCGAACTGAACTCAATTGTTTCACATAGCGACTAACTTTTTGAAGATTTTTTATCGCTTTAGCCTAGTGTATTCCCTAATGGTCCTTCTACTTACAAGGGAGCAAGTGAAAAGAAACCAATTCTGCTAATGCTTATCTCGACTAACATGATGTAGATAAAGAATAATATTTTGCAAGAATAGTTTGTATTTGGAACAGTTAGAGGAAGTTATATGAATGGAACACATCAGATTTTCTTTTTTTTAAATCCAAAATATATTCATATGGTTGAGGTATTTACAGGCCATGGTTTCCAGTCGCCGATGCTTTCCTTGCACACCAGGAAATCCGCTCTCAGAAATATAATGGGGCTTCGCAAAATTGCTTTTAAAAACAAAATATTCTGGGCCATTGTAAAATAATATTATAAAAAGGAGGGCAGTTAAATGAAATTAGTTTAATTATCATTTAGGGTACAAAAGGCCACCTGCATAAAATCAATTAAGCCAGCTATAGATTTATGGTTTGCGCCATTCCTATTATTAGCTGTTTTATAACACCAACAGCAATAATAAAACGCAGATATGTTTCTATTACGAGCATATTAAATTGCAAAGCCCCGAACATCAAACAGAGCGAATTGTTATTTTACGAGAGAACCAAGTAGATTAAATCAAATAAAAAAATATCAAACAACACTGAAGGTATATAAAATCCAAATGGACCGAGCGAAAGGCACAAACCGTTTCGCCTGTGGCCCGCATTTGCGGATTTGACCCCCGTCGACCCCTATTCTGACTTGGGTTCTTTCGTGTGGTTTTCCTTGTTGTCAATCGTGGTGGTTTATGTAACGCCACGATATTTTTCGGCCCCTATTGAACAGCACCTCATTTTATACCACCTTTTTTGGGCTACATACTTGATTGGGTAGGTGGATATATGCTATAACTGTTACCTCCTCAAGTATGGAACCACAGCACTGTTCATCTGGAGGAGCACTGGGAGCGACTTGCATGATTGTCTCCATGCATAAACTTTTGGCATCCCGCAATATCCGCACCTGTCAATACTTAGTCCGGGCAAGAACCCTTCGGAATTTTCATATCAACCCTTCCTCATGTCTTTTGTCTTCAAGCAGGTGTTACTATAAATGCGTAAAGCTACTTACATTTGGGTAATAGGAAAACAGAATGAACGGAAAATTTAATAATAAGAAAAAAATTCTGTTCCACAATTTAGTACAATATTACCTGCTGTCATTTCCTGAAAGATTTATAAATTATTTTCCATATAATTTAGAAATCTTTTTCCATTTAACTAACTTAATTCCATGCTTAGTTATGTGTAAGGTCATCACGAACAGCTGAAGGTAAAGAAAGAATTTAGACTCATCAAAAGTATTTCCTCTGAATGTTGCTCACCAAAAAGCTACCTTCAAGCTGGATGGCTAACACATCAATTCCTCCGTCGGTAAATATGGCTCGTGGTCAGATGCCATGCTGGAACAGATTCCACTCCCTTTCCGTCAGCGAGCCCAAACCTCAACCAGGAGAGGATTCCTCTTCAACCACCAGGGGCAGGACGAACGACTGAGCATATATACATTGCCATCTGACGAGACCAACCAAAACCCCCTGATGCTCTATACCTGCGAAGTGTAGGGTATGGCAGCAGACTCCTGGCTTCTCTGGTTACAGCGGGTACAGAATAGAGGACTCCGGTCCATATATTCTGTATGTCGATGTTTCCCTTTGAGGCTATTAAATGAAGCTTCGGCCCTCCCATATATGGAAGATGTTATTAGGCGCCGGGCTCAAAAATTCTACGCCAGATTGGACGACCATGAGAACGCACTTGTCAGATCTCTGTGGGAGTACTTACCCTCTGAACGCCGAAAGAGGCGGTTCCGGGTTCCCCGCATGGCTTGTGGGCACCCCCGGTAACAACGGTTTTAAACCAGCCAACAGCGTTAATAGCTGAACAAAGCACTCCCCCCCTCCCATTGGGAGAGGTCTATCAAAATTTCACCACCATCATTAAAAAAATAAATAAATAAACACCAGCGGAGCAGAGGAAAGAATGCTGCTCCTGAAAATACAACCGCTCGAGGAGCCTACCAGCGCTACTTCCTTAACACCAACACTCGAAAACTCCAAAATTAAAACCTCAACCTTCACCTCATTCCTGTGGTTAAACCCTTAACAGGGTAGGTACACAGCAACAACCCTAGGCTCACCACGAGCCTACCAGACACGCACGCACCAACCAAAACTTCAAGTCTTGTCCAGCAAGGAAAAACCATGTAGACTGCAGCATAATTTATACCAGGCGATAATCGTTTACATTTGGAAGAGTCGTGGAAACGGCTCAGATTGAATAAGGTAAAATATACTTGTGGTCGCAGTACTTATGTTCTCCTCTGCTTCTTGCAGGAAAAAAATCGTGGGCCTTAAAGGAGGTGCTACACTTTGAGAACACGGAGGTATAGTATATGTGTGCATTTGGTTGAAGCTTTTGAGTTTTTCTAGAAATCTCTGAGAAGAGGTGTATCCACAAATTTTTAGCCATCTTTCCGTTTATGAACGCCACTCTCAATTGTTTCTCTAATACCAATTCTGGTTTCTCTCAATGAGAAATCTTTAAATGCTAATAATGCCATTTGCCATTAAAATAGCTATGTATAAAATGTTATGTGAATTCTATGAAATTATAATAGAACAATCAGGGTTAAACTATAACTGATGGAACTCATTTAATTAATTTTTCAAATACTCCCAGATATATTCATTTTTATTTTATTTTTTAATTTTTTCGAAAAATCATTTCTCACGATGCAGCTATTTTACGTTTTCTTTTTAACTGGGACTTTATACAACAGAATGGGCTTCCTTGAACTCAAAGATATTTTATTTCTCTACAGATTCCCGCAAAATTTCACTCCGGCATCATTTTTGGAATTATGCTACTTCCCATTCTCTTTACTGTGCAAACCATTTAAAGCTTTCTTCTTTTATTATTTTAATATTATATCTATGTATTAATATAATTATTTATCTAATTTTCTAGTTTCTAAATGTTTACATTTTTACTTTCTCTATACGTGCTATGTATATAGTGTATAGAGAAGGTATTGCACTCCACCATAAAATTCGATACTGAGATTTCACGGGAAATATATGTTTTAAGGTCCTCTGTATCCAAAAAAAGTATTTTCAGAAAAAGGTCCGTGTGTCTGTGAACACGATAACTCAAAAACGAAAAGTCGGTAAAATACCAAACTTGGTATTTAAGTCTAGTATCTTCCAGGAATGCGACTGGAAGATTTTGAGAAAACCCCCCCCCATCCCCAAACTACCTTTTACATGGAACATTTTTCGAAAATTTTAATTTTCTAAAAAATGGCTCTAAGGATTTTGATTAAAATATGTACATTAAAAATAAAATGTATATTTTGACTTTTCTGGGAATAGCCTCTGAAGACTACTTTACATAACTGTAAGAGATGGACAAAAACTTACCACGCAACAAATGTAGAGCACCTTAAAACACACAGTTCATGTTATATACATTTTTTTCGTGGAGTTGATTGTTTTTGAGATATTCCTTGTTTTTTTCAGCTATAAAGACATACTTTTCTCATACAGGACTTTGTGAGCTCGTGTCCATTCAAAGGAACTTCGTTCGCAGAGCAATCAGCTTTTGACTATCACTTTAACCTATGGTACCCCCTTATTTCGCTTCTACTAACAAGTAAGCAAGTAATCTGCTAATTTTGGCTCCATTAGATGAAGTTGCAGTGATATAGAGAAAGTCATGTGAATGGAGCACATCAGATTTTTTATTTTCGTTCTATTCTTCGACAAAGATCAATCTCAGTTTCCAGCAATGTATGTTTTTTAATTCTATGTCCAAGTCACTGCCTTTATAACATAACACCAAAGATGTAAAAAATTAATGTATGAGTGTTGTGAATAATGTACTTACTCCATTCTAATGAGTTTAGTTTGCCATTATATTTATTATTTGGAAAAGTAATGTTTTTAAGCTAAACTACTTAATACCATACTTGTAAATTGTAGAAATTAATTTGTAATTGTACCACTAGTTTGGGAGAGAATGAATATTAAATATCATATTTCGTTGTTATGCTTAAAGATGTACGCATTTTGAACTTTATTTTTAATAATTAAAACTAAGCATGATGTCAATATTAATCTTATAAGTTGTATAAGGTTTATATAAAGAATTATGCAAAATGGTATTGATTTGTACAGAAAACTACAGCCTTCGGCACAAACTGAAAATAAGAATAATTGAAAACCTGAGTAAAGGGACTTAAAAATTATAATGCTAAATTAAAACTGACTGACTTTGTGCCATTTAAAATCATTTACACGTTCCTTCGTATTCTTTGATTTCCTACACCAAATTTAGTATTTTTGAAGATTCTTAAGATTCACTTTTACTGCTAAACATAATTGTTTTTATTCAGTAGGCAACTAACACATTACAGTTAAATCACTGTTGTCTTAGACTCGGATACTCACATACTGTCAAATTGTCACACTCATCAGCTGCGTAATTTTTACCTGTCAAACCAACAATATGAAGCACCTTATATAGATGCCTTATATAATGCAGGACGTTCTAGATGGAGAAATTACTAGAAACTACCAAAACGAATCTTCTGGAGCACTATTTACCAAACTGCGAGAAAGTGACACACGATTGGCTTATGCGGTTATTGGTTTATTACGAAGCTGTAGATTTGTTACACCATTGTTACACTTTTGTTAGCCGATCCAAACGGGTACGGTCCGGTATGCGCTAAGTGGCGGCCTGCAGATACTCCGTAGCGCCTTCGCAATAGTAAAACGTATATTGCTATAGTTTTATAAGAAGCTAGTCCTAAAGGCAAATATTTAAGCGCTACATGACGGAAGTCTCGGATTCGTTTCCTGGCGACCATCCACTCTGACCGACGGGGTTTCCCTCGGGTCGGCAAGCGAATATTGGGTTTATTGATTTTCAACCGGATCACATGTATGATTTATAAATTTATGATTTATTATTTCTATTATCTAACCTTTCTAATAATCACTTCCTTGTTATCTGTTTCTCTGTTGAACGACCATTCAACGGTGTTCCGCATATTGTGGCTGAACGGTGGCTTTGTGCTCAGTAAACATTTCTTCATGGGTTCGTTGCGAGTCTACTCTGTCATGATCAGCCTATAAGTGCTTTTGGTGCTTGGGTCTTGTGGGTAGGGCCTGGGTGGTGTCGGATACTTTCGATCAGCAAAACATTAGGGAACCCGTCCATGCTTGCACCCACACATTCCGGATCTGGTCCCTTCTGGTCATCTCTCCCTCCCAAGGGTCACATAGGTCACAAAGTGTACTGACTGGGAGCCCTAGCCGCGATAATCGTAATTCTAAATTCTATATTTATTAATTTAGTTAGTTCTTGCTTCTTTCACAGATAATATTTTAATGCCATTAGAGTATTTGTATTTCTCCTCAACTAAATAATATTCTCAGTTTTTATCGTTGCTAAGTACAGCGTATCTGCTCATCCTACTTATGTAATCTTCATTCTGAGGATGGAAGAGGATGGAAATACAAACCATAAGATAAATTTGCTACCAACTCTCACATGAAGATGCTTTATTACGATGTTGATATTTATTTGTTTCTTTCAGCTCCGTTGATCACTCTTGACATACTAGATGTTATATATGATAACCTTAGTTTGCCTTGAATCCTAGGTTAGAGGTTTAGTAAATGGGGCAAAAATTCATATTTCTTTTCGAGTATGACAGCTTAAAAGATTGCAAAGGATGGGACACGATGTTCTTTGATGAGATAATCCAAGTACATTTCCAGTAATAAATGTACAGTAATATTTCACAGACATGTCTTTAGAGCTAAGGAAACTATGTTAATGTACTATTGTCAAAACTGGTTACCAAAGCAACAACAAAAAACTGTGTCGTAAATATTTAGAGAGGATGTTTCTTGAAGGAATTCACCTTGCAGTTTCATATTGGCCAAGTCAGAAAAGAAAATGAAATAGCTTCCTTACGAGGACTTCCATTTTATATAAGTCAGGAAAGAATGGCCGAGAATGCCCCGCAATCTTTCAAAGCCGTAATACGAAATTTACTAACACTGTCTATCTGGCAACAGAGCTTCATGTAAACGGTGCGTGACGAAGGCAGACGTTTTTCATTACGGGTGAAAAATGGCATTGCACTGGATGAAAGGATAGAGATAATTCTTCACAGAGGCAGCCAGGGTTGAACCCAGAGGAATTTTAACGCCACACATACCCAAAGGAATGTAATAACGTACTGCACGTTTGAAAGCGTCATAAAAAGCGAAGCAAAATATTTTCAGATTAGTTTATATAATAATTCTTTGGTAAAGAGAAGACAGCTCAAATTATAATAGATAAAGAGGTGCAAAACTGTGTAAAACAGTGTATTATAATTTGAAGAAATTTAAAATCCTCTGTTTAATTCATTATTTAAATTTTAAAAAATCGAAAAATCGATCCCAAGAGCCTTCATGTAGCAATTGTGGTGGACAAAGCGGCACTCAGGCGGGCTATCTCCGGGTCCTCTGGTTTCCTCCGCCACTTATTCCCCAGTTGCTTCATTATCACCTTTCCAATCATCAATTTCGCTTACATTTTACATCTTCCACTTCCTCGTGTTTATGCCTGGTTATAGGTCGACCCTCGTAACAGGTGGTTTCGTGCCGTAGGCTCCCCAACAGGCTTCTGGCCCCTAAGGATTGGCTTGTAAGTCCTAGGGGGGTGTCAATCCTTCAAATACGGGGAGGGTAAGCCGATTACGAAACGAATCGAAACATAATGAAGAAGATAATGAACGATATACTAACTGGAAGAAGATATGGTAGACCACCAAAAACATTGCGGCAACCTCTAAATTCACTTTTTTCTAAATAAAGAAAGTGTCTGGAAAATGAGCTATCTTCTGATAAATCAAGCAGAATAAAGAAGTAATATTTAGAAATTGCATATGAAAAACGTTTAGGCTCATTCACTTAGAAAAATTAACGCAACGACATAAACGTTCAACATGAAGAACAAAAACATAAAAAAAAAAAATTGCATTTCTGACGAAGCGGTGTCTAAAAACATCTGATCTGTTCCATTCACATAACTTTCTACCTATTCTGCAGATAAACTTCTTACAAAAAATTGTTCTAACATCTTCATCACGCTGATCGAAATAAACATTAGCAGAATGTTCTTGATACTTGCTTCCTTGTAAGTAGGAGGGAAATAAGGGATTACGCTAGGCTAAAGCGATAGTCAAATATTTTAAAAGCTGGTCCTATTTGATGCAATTGAAATTAGGTAGTAAAACAAAAGAGATATGAAACGAATGCCAAGTTCCTGCTTGAGAAAAGTATAACTAATTTAAAAGTTAAACAAATTACAAGTAATATCTCTGAATACACTATGTGTTTTAGCTAGATCTATATTTTATAGTTCACCGTTATGCAGAAGTCATTCAAAATGCAGAGGACTTCAAGGCTTTCTCCAAAAATTTGGTTTGCTATGTAAATATCTTCAATACACGTTATTTTAATCCAAACTGTTAGAGCTTTTTTGAGAAAATGTAAAATTTCGTAATGAGTTGCTTAAGGAGGAGAGATTTTTTTGAAAACTTTCATATTGCATTTTTGAAAGATGATGAATTTAAACATCAGGTTTGGAGTTTAACCGACAATCATATCAAATTTGGTATTATTTTACAATAAATCGTAAACAGGAGTAAAAATATTCAATTTAATACTTTCCCCAAAACTACAAATACGGTTGCTCTAACCGCTAAGCTACCATGGAAAAATGCTTCTTGGTTACCGGGAAACATTCGAGGCAATTGAGGAATTTAACTCCGTGTCGGCATTTTTCCATGATTTTTGGTTAGAGACCCCGGCTAGAGACCGGGAGATCCGTGGTTAAAACCCCGGCTATAGCATTGAATTTTTCAGCCTGACTGTACCTACGTAGTTAATTACCTACCTTCACTCAAATAACTGAAAATATGATGGAAAATAAGAAGGAGAACACTCAAAGGAACCTCATGTTTCGACAAATAATGTAAACCCAAGAACATTCCCAGTACGAGAACATTCCCAGTGCGAGAACATTCTAATCCCTTAGAAGTCTCCGTTTACATTTGTTATTCAAGCATTTTTGAATTGCTTCTGTTCTTCTAAGGCACCGTGCAAGTTTTCGTTACCTTTCTCATTTTAATTCATTGCTTAGTTTTTTACCTTCTTTCTGAGGGGGTCAGTGTAACAGTGGTCTAACCCATCTTTTTAAAAACTGGAGAATAACTCAGTTAAACACACCTGGTTTCTTTGAGAATAACAAAAACCTAATTTTAATCGAACTGATTGTTCACTGACACTTTTCCAGATTATTACACAACAACACATAGAGTACTGTTAACATAATGTTGAGATATACCTAACAATTTTTAATAGTGTGATACAAATATTTTTCTGGGTTAGACCATTGTTGCGCTGACCCCTCAATTGTGAATTCCAGGTCTTCCGTGCGGGTTCAAAAGGGAATGAGAAGCTCAGAGGCGAACCTTACAATACAAAGTAAGGCATAAAAGCACTAAAGAATGGCACTTCATTAGGCAAGATAACAAATCTGATGTAATCCATTCACATGACTTTCTCTATATCTCTGCAACTAATTTTTGTTAAAAAGCTTATAGCAAAGTTGAAGTGATAGCAAAAGATGGTTGCTATATGACTGAAGTTCCTTTGTTTGTATGGACAGGAGTTGACAAATTCCTGTATGAGAAAAGTGTAAGTTCTTTTTAAGGCTGAAACAAAAAAACAAGGAATATCTAAAAAATGATCAACTCCACGAAAAAAATGTATGTAACATAAATTGTGTGTTTTATTGTGCTCTATATTTTTGTGTGGTAAGTTTTTGTCTATCTCTTACGGTTTACCAGTTACCCAAAATTCCGTAAAATTCATCCAGAATAAAGTAGTCTTCAGAGGCTATTCCCAGAAACTTCAAGATATACACATATTATTTGTTAAGTATATATCTTTAATATATGATATTTTCATCAAAATCATTAGAGCCATTTTTTAGAAAATCAAAATTTTCGAAAATTTTTCCATGTGAAGGGTACTTGGGGATTTTCTTGAAAATCTTCGTGTCGCATCCTTGGAAAATACCAAGTTTGGTATTTAACGGTCTTTTCGTTTTTTGAGCTATGCTGCTCACAGATACACACATACATACACACACACACATGGACATTTTTATAAAAATGCTTTTTTTGGATTCAGGTGGTCTCAAAACATGTATTTCCGGTGAAATCTCGGTATCGAAATTTTGGGTACAATGTAATACCTTCTCTATACACTATGTACATAGTACGTATAGAGAAAGTAAATATATTGTTGGAAGAAAAATGCGAAAGGGAAATTAAGAAAGATACAAAAAATAAAGATAGTCCATTAGATGTAGTAGAAGCAGTGTAAAGGGGTCGTTAAGGAAGGGGAAAGAAAGAAAAAGATGCGCATCAAAGAAGGGTAGAAGGCAGTGTCTTTTATCTTGAACACCTTATATTAACGATAAGCAAAACCTGGAGGATGGGTGGTAGGGGAGTAATGATGATGGCAGTAAACTGCTGCACGTTAGCATTAAAATGGAGACCGATCATGCTTCACTAGACCAGCGCTCCAATTTGAGCCATTATGAGTCAGGACGCGGGTCCCTCTATTCGCTAATTAGCGTGTGAAATTTAACGAGGCGTTAGATCTAGCGGTAAATTGCCACCTGCGGTAACACTGCTTCACTTCACTATCTGCATTATTTTCAGCTCGCATTGTCTTTTCTTTTCACGGTTTGTCTCTCTCTAGCACATTAAGAACCCTTTATCATCGCCTTCTACTCCTTTAGCATCTTCTCAGTACGGATTGGTGCGGTTCCAGTGACATGCGCCGTTAAAGCAATGAGGAAGTTTTAAAGATGGCTTCGGGTTCTAGCTCAGTAAAGGCAAGATTGCAGATTCTAGTTCAGTTTTAGACTAAGGCTCTTTTCAGACCCTTTTCTATTGATTACGGAGACAATATGGCTAAGTGACAGGTGAAAGAACAGGTTTCGAGATTTCGTCTACGTTAGGTCAACTCCACGAAAAAAATGCATATGACATAAATTGTGTTTTAACGTGCTCTACATTTTTTGCGTGGCAAGTTTTTGTCCACCTGTTATGGTTTAGCAGTTATGCAAAATTCCGTAAAATTCATCCAGAATAAAGTAGTCTTCAGAGGCTATTCGCAGAAAATTCAAAATATACATTTTATTCTTCAGGTAAATAACTTTAATACACGATATTTTAATCAAAATCGTTAGAGCCATTTTTGAGAAATTCAAAATTTTCGAGAAAAGTTTTATATAAAAGGTAGTTGGGGTGGTGGGATTTTTCTCAAAATCTTCATTTCGCATACCTGGAAGATACTAAACTTAAATACCAAGTTTGGTGTTTTAACGACTTTTCGTTTTTGAGTTATCGTGTTCACAGACACACGGACATATACACGGACTTTTTCTGAAAATGCTTTTTTTGAACATAGGAGACACTAAAACATATATTTCCGGGGAAATCTCGGTATCGAATTTTTGGGTGGAGTGCAATACCTTCTCTATACATTATGTAATTAGTACTATAGAGAAAGTAAGCTGGACTTGCTGAAAATCGGTTCTGCTTTCCAATGCGAAATGCACAGTCTTTCGTTCGTTCTGTCAATGGCAGAGTCAAATCTAAAACTGAACTAGAATCTACAATGTCGCTCAGTATAGCATGGATCTTATGTGATCTGGATCTCAGGGCTAGTATCCAACGCAACTGGGTGATTTTGTTTTTAACCCTTCTAGGCAACCCGGATTTGAACCCAAGCGTCCGCATGTGGGATTTGTGGACCTCGAGGTCAAGTATCTTTTTAGGGAGCTACAGTAATTCCAAATTTATTATCAGCTATTTCTTAATTAGGTATTTATCTCGTGAGGGGGATTTGCTGTAGATAACGCAAACCTTAAGTCGATTGGACGAGCGGTGTCTGGGTGGGTTTTCTCCGGTCAATCGTTCCACCAATTGCTCCATCATTACCTTTCCTATCATCCATTTTGCTTGCATTTCATATCATCCATCCACTTCTTTACGCTCATGCCTGACCACGGGCGTACCTCGCGTTCCAGGTTCTTCATTCTGTGGTTTCGTGCCGTTGGCTCCCCGACAGGCTTCTGACACCTAGACATGTGCTTGTAAGTCCTAGGGGAGTGTTAATCCTAAGCACGGTAAGGGTAAGACGATTACGAAACGAAAGGTTTTGTTTTGCCATAACCTTTATTCTTTCTCTATATGTACTATGTACATAATGTACAGAAAAGGTATTCCACTCAACCTAAATATTCCACACCGAAATTTCACCGAAAATACACGTTTTAGGGTCCCCTGTATCCCAAAAAAATTATTATAAAAAGGTCCGTGTGTGTTGTGACCATGATAACTCAAAAGCGAAAAGTCTCTAAGATACCAAACTTCCTATTTAAGTTTAGTATCTTCCAAGGAGGCGACACGAAGATTTCGGTAACGATTCCCTCAACCCAAACTACCCTTTACATGGAAAAATTCTGAAAAATTTTATTTTCCCAAAAATAGTTGTAACGGTTTTGATCAGAATAACGTATATTAAAGATATTTACATTGAAAATAAATTTTACATCTTGAATTTTCTGAAAATAGCCTCTAAAGACCTCCTTATTCTGAATGAAGAGATACACAAAAACTTGCTACACAAAAATATGGATCACGTTAAAACCCACAATGTTATATACGTTTTTGGTTCGTGGAATTGAATATTTCTGAGATATTCCTTTATATTTGTTTCAGATTCAAAATAAACTTTTCTCACGCGGAAAGCTATAAACTTCTGTGCCTGTATAGAAACGGATTTCAAACTCATGAAAGCCAGCTTTTAAAACATTTGACTATCGTTTTAGCCTAGTGTACTCCTTTATTTCCCTTCTACTTACAAGGAGGCAAGTGCCCGCCTGGGTAGTGTGCTGGTAGCGTGTCTGCTTCACATTCAAAAGGTCGAGCGTTCGAATCTTACTTAGGGTGAGTTGCGTGGATAAGGTTTTTTTTTTTTTTTTGACGTTTTCCCTTATCCTGAGAAGATGAATGTCGAGTAACTAAGCTCCATGTACTCCGAGATCATTTAAGCATCATTTCATCAATTTCATTCATCGTCAGATATGACCAATCAGGTTAAGCTACATAAAAAAAAAAAAAAAAAAAAAAAAAAGGAAGTAAATAAAAAGAAGAATATGCTTTTTAATAATAATTTGTTACAGCGATATAGAGAAAGTCATGGGAATGGAACACATCAGATTTGCATGACTTCGGGTTTTTGTCAGGGTGGCATGGATTTGTGGACTAGTATACAAAGCGACTGTTGATTTGTTTTTAACCCTTTATTTTGCTGCGGCATCGGTGGTTACCGCTCGCCTCCCATCTAGGTGGCACGGTTTCGGTCCCAAGGGCGCGCATGTGGGATTTATAGTGGATGAAGCGGCGTGAGGGTGGGTTTTCTCCGGGTCCTTCGGTTTCTCCCGCCACTCATTCCACCAATGCCCCATCATTAATTTTCTTATTATCCATTTCGCTTGCATTTCATAACATCCACTTCTTCATGCTCATACTTGGCTTTAGGGACCACTCGTTCCAGGTACTCCATTCTGTGATTTCGTGCTGTTGGTCCCAGACAGACTTCTGACACCTAGGCATCTGCTTGTAAATCCTAGGAGATTGTGGTCTTGACGACGGTAAGCCGACTACGAAACGAAACCCTTCTTACTTTCTCTTGCCCGCATGTACAATGTAGATAGATAAGGTATTGTATTGCAACCAAAAAATCTGATATTCCATTCACATGACTTTCTCTACATCTCTACAAAAAAATTATTGTTAAAAAGCCTATGCTTCTATTTATGTACTTCATGCTAATCCAGAAAAAAAATAGCAGAAATAGTGTGCTTCCTTGTAAGTAGAAGCGAAATAAGGGAGTACCATAGGTTAAAGTGATGTCAAAAGCTGATTGCTATGTGACTGAAGTTTCTTTGTTTATTGTGAACTCGTGTCCATATAAAGTATGTTTTTCAAAGCTTAAACCAAAAACAAGGAATATCTAAAAAACGACCAACTTCACGAAAAAAATGTTTATAGCATAAATTGTGTGTATTAACGTGCTCTACATTTTTGCGTGGTAAGTTTTTGTCCATCTATTACGCTTTAACAGTTATGCAAAATTCCGTAAAATTCATCCAGAATAAAGTAGTTCAGAGGCTGTTCCCAAAAAATTTAAGATATACATTTTATTTGCATTTAAATATTTGAAATAAAATCTTTAGAATCCTTTTAGAAAATCAAAATTTTCTAAAAATTGTCCATATAAACGATAGTTGGAGGAGGGGGGATTTTCTTGAAAATCCTTGTGACGCGTCCTTGGAAGATACCAAACTTAATTCCCAGTTTGGTATTTAACGGTCCTTTCGTTTTTGAGCTATGCTATCCACAGATACACGCACGCACGCACACACACACACACACACGGACCATTGTTTTTTTGTTTTTTTTTTTATTCAGGGGGACCCAAACCAAATTATTTGCGTTGAAATCTCGGTATCGAATTTTTGGGTGGAATAACTTAAATAATGGACAAAAACTTACCACACAGAAAATGTAGAGCACATTAAAACACACAATTTATGTTATATACATATTTTTCGTGGAGCTTTAAACATATCCCTTGTTTTTGTTTTCAGCTATGAAAAACATACTTTTCTCATACTGAAATGTGTCAAGTGTCCATGCACACAAAGGAGCTTCAGTCACATTGCAACCAGCTTTTGATTATCACTTTAATCAATGTTACTCCCTTATTTCGCTTCTGTTTACAAGGAATCAAGTAATAAGTCTATTTCTGCTAATGTTTTCTCAATTAGCATGAAGTAAATAGAAGCCTAAGATTTTTAACAATACTTTTTTGCAGAGATGTAGAGAAAGTTATGTGAATGGAACACATCTGCATTTTAGAATAAGGTGCGTGTGTGTGTCTGTGGACAGCGTATCTCAAAAGCGAAAAGACCGTTAAATACCAAAATTGGTATTTAAGTTTAGTCATTGTTGTGAGTATCAGCCTCATTGTCAGTTCCCGTTTACTAACGTGTTATTAAGGTCACATTTAAGTTTTTTCAGGAGACAAATATCTGTTTATCAGAATCAATTCAAGATGTGTTTTTCTTCAAAATGCTATAAAATGCTAAATTGAAAATCTATTAATGCTCTAAAGTGCTAACTAAATACACAAATCAGAATGCTTGTCTTGCTTATCGTAGAAAATAGCATGATTACCGTTTTGGTATTTTTTTTTTTTTATTGCTTCATTTATGTAACCCACTTTAACATCTAAGGTCATATCGGGGGCTTTGCATTAGAAACAACTCGTCTGTAGGTTCTTTTAGCACGCACACACACACACACACACACACACACACATTCCAGACTCTGTGGGGGATAGGGAATAATTCTGTGTAAAGAAAAATTCCCCACCACAGCCGGGATTCAAACCCGGGACCTCCGGGCGAGAAGTCAGCTCAGCTCGGCTTTGGTATTGTAGTGGGTAAAGAGAGGGAAAGAAGGCGGAGCTTTCTGTACATTGTGCGTACATGGTAGAGAAATAAGTCAAAACCACGGCCAATGAAATAAGACTTTGTAAATATTTCTGTTACCAAACTTCATAAACTCATATTAGTAGTTGATGTTACTCGTTTTTACGGGATTAAACAGACTCTAAAGTAAAAATTGACGTTCCGTATGTTTAACGTTCCTTAAGACCCATTTCTCAATGTAGCTTAACGGAACGTTAAGTTTATTTCAACTGACTCCTCAGTTCCAAAGAAAGGTTTATTCTCATTGGATGACCATTTCCTGATTTTTCCTGTTGGTTACTCATTTACTTTTACTCTGCAGGCGAAAGTTCAACAAAAGAAATGCGTTTTATGGTGTGCCAAATCAGCTTCGATTGTGCGTATGTGGACACATTTTATTCTGAGGCTGGGCAGAGCGGCTCGCTAAGCCTTTCACAGTCGCTGCACAGCGCCTACAATTTAAGGTATAAAGCTGAATAGAGCCGAAGTTTCTTTATATTCTTTGCCTGGTGACGTCAAAAATGTACCTTCAACTTCAAAAGGTTTTTTTTATTGTGCGTTTCAAAAGGCCACCAATTTTCTCCAATATTCCGCCCTAAGGAAGTTTTTTTCAAAAACGCTCGGACACGTCAAATAAAGCATTCTTATCGTCATTATTTGTGACATAATGGGAAATATATTTAAATTACTCCCTATATTTCTTATACGCCAACTCAAAGATTTTATTTTGTGTAGCATTATACAAGCTGAAAAATTGTTTTATACAACAAATGTTGCTGCGGTATCTAAATAAGTTGTTGAAAGAGAACGTTTGTTTATAAATATGTCAATTCAAATTGTTAATTATAACGTAAACTAAATCAATAAACTAGAGTCATAGTAAAATAGTAAAATCATAGTCATATACAGTAACAAAATCTGTGATACGGTATACCAAAATAAATAGGAAGTAATTTAAAAATGTTCCAATCTCATAAGTTGCTCAACAATGATATTAAAAATAGGTGGCTTTTGCAATATGCTGTTTGACGTAACCAAACTGTTTTTTTTTTCTTCTTTTTGAAAAGCATTTCCATTTAAGTATAGAAGAAAATTGCACGGCTTTCTAAAGTATACTAAAACTTTACACTTCATACTAAAACCAATAGTTAATACCTTATGTTACATTTTATCTTTTTCCTGATTTAACAGTTACCTTCATTGTTTATCCTGATTATTTAATAGATTATGGTGGCAATCTTACCAACCGCATATACATATTATTATAATATATACCTTTAAAGTACCAATGGTTCTTCTCGAAATGTACTTCTCCTGATGTTATTTATTACATTTAAATTACAGAAGTAATTTAAAGAATTCTTTTTAAAATTTGTATCATTATTGAAAACAAAACTTTATAAAAATATAACAGGTTCAAATTTTACTGAAATATCTCAAAGAAAGGAAACGAATTACTTAAATTAAAAATATATACAGACCATTTGCAGTTATTTTGTTAATTTGGCATATAACTGCAAAATAAAACCAGTAATCATAATTATAGCGGATAAAGTTGGTTATCTTATAACCTCTTCACAACGACGTGGAAATGCTTTTGTAGCATTAAGAGAACACAACTTTTAACACAGAAATATGTTTTTTTAAATTTATTTTTATGTTTATTTATGTTATAGCTTAAAACTCTTTAATGTGATAGATCGTATCGGACGAGAATTAAATGGATGTAATTATGTTTAATTGAGCTCGGAGTTCACGGAGTAAAAGAGGTACTCGAAATTCGTCTTCTCAGGGTAACGCAAACCTCCCTATACGAGATCCGAACTCGGAACCTCTTGAATGTGGCACAAATATGTTACTGTCACACATTTTATTTTACTTTCTATAATACTTATTTTAGCAAGCAGAAGGAGTATTTCATCCCACCAAGAATTTCGTATCACACACACAAATGTTTAGAACAATCTTTTTTGTTCCATTCACAAAATTTCTCTACCTCTTCTGCAAAAAATTGTTCTTACTAAAGCGTATTCCTTTACTTTGAGCTACCCGAGATAAAATGATCTTACTACTTAGCTATTTATTAATATAAGGGAATTAGGAGATACACAATGGAATATATAATGGAATTAAAATTCCCATCTCTTTGCATGGCCAGGGTGAGAAAAGTGAACGATGACTTTCCATTTGAGTGGTCTGTTACAAAATTTAAGACCAATACCAAAAAAATTACTGGAAATGGTTTGCTGAACAAAAAAGTATGACAAATTGTGTGCTTTAACGAGATCTACATTTTTGAGCAGAAGTTTTTGTCTATTACTTATAGTTTTCAGCAATGCAAATATCGTACAGAACGAAGAGAACGAACGATGAGCGATACATTAACATTTCTGAAATTCTAGTTACGCATTGGTTAAATATATCTTAATATGAACCACTTAAATAATGATTACTTTGTAAAGAAGCATTTAGAGCGGGAATTAAGATATATATATATATCTTAATATATATATTCATTTCTAATGTACTTAATACAAACACTTCAAAAACAAAATCATTAGAGCGGGAATTAAGATATTTAAAAATTCGCATAAAAAGTAGTAAAGATTCGAAAAAGGAAAATTTTAATTTGCCCTCGCCTTCAAACCTATAGAACTGAACCAATACGCGACCTGGCAGGTATTCAAAAAATTCCTTTGTACTCCCTTCTCTTTCAGCATCTTGTTTCGGCAAAGAAAGACACATTCCAGGATGTGGGTTTCATCTTGTTTGTACCGATAACGAGAAGAGAGGAACTTATCACAGTTCTGACGCCCAATTTCCCTCAGGACTTCCGCTTCAACATCTTGGTGCTCCAAGTGTGCCGGATGCGTTTCCAGAAAACAAAGGCTCTCCTTGTTTTCACAGTCTCTTAACCTTCTAGATGGTTATTTCAAAGTTTGCAGAAATGGCTAAAACTCATGCTTACGAAGCAAAACATCTTGTACCTGTGTTCTACTCACCTGAATTTCTCTATCTGTTCTGCAAAAGAAATTATTCTTAGGAAAGACTATTCTTGTATCTGCATGATAATCGAAATAAATAATACCAGAAATAATTCAATTGTTTCATCGTAAATAGCAGTGAAATATGTGGATGATGAATGGCGTTTAAGCGCTCAACTTCGTGGTTATCAACGCCCTCCAAAAACAAACGCTAAAACTACGAGATAAACTCTATAAATAAAAGAATGGCTAACAGAACAAATAAAATCCAGGGTAAATAAAACCACCCTGGGCATAACAGGGATACACGAATCGACAAAATCAGCAAAAACAAAGCAGTTAAATAGGAATAAAAAGCTAAAACTAAAGTCTTATGTAAGCCACAGGCAATAAAAGTTTAAAAGAACATTCACCGGTACACCAACAGTAGTCACGATAAATACAAATAAAGTGCTAAATGGTTAGTCTAAAATTCAACCGTAATAAAATGTAAACACCAGAGCCACCATTGTCTCCGTCGAAATATCTGCGAGCGTGTCTGGCATGAGCACAGAGGAGCGTATTGCTAGAACCAAACACTCCCGTAACACATGACGGGCCAATAAAGCCTTCCTACAGAGACATAAGGGGATTCACTAGGCTAAAGCGATAGTCAAATCTTTTAAAAGCATTCGCTCTGCGATTGGCATTTAAATCCGGTTCCTTTACATGGACATGAGTAAGGGAAGAAAAAAAAAAGAGATATGAAACGCACGAGGAATTTCTATATTTAAAAATTAAAACAAATAACAGGAAATATCTCAGAAGTCATTAACCCTAAAAATATAACAAATTGCGTGTTTTAACGATATATACAGGGTGTTTCAAAACGACACCAAACGAAGATGTGGACCTTGTTGGTCATACCGTACATGATGCGTTAATATAATTTTCAGCTCTAAATTTGGCACATACAAAAACTGCCATAAAATCACCATGGATTAGGCAGTCGTACATAACCAGATGGCACGTGCCTGGCCCACTCCAAGAGAGATGCCGGTTGGTAGCGAAGATCCCAGTCGCGTGGCGTAGGCGTGATTTGATAGACAGGTCACCTTGGTAATGGAAAACGAAGCAAGTGGGTGTGGCGTATTACAACCGTTGTTCTTTCGCTGCCTAATCCCAAATGTGTGCGATTTTTAAACACACATAACACTTTAAATAGAAGAGTTTGAAAGTTGCGTCATCAAGTTTCGGACAAGTCAAAGTGTAAGCTAATCGACTGCTATCTTCGTTTGGTGTCGTTTTGAAACGGCATATATATTTCAGTAACTTTTTTTCCATCTCTTACATTTTAAAAGCTATACAAAATTAATTCGAATGAAGAGGACTTTAGACTATTCCCAGAAAGATCAAAATATGTAATTTATGTTTCATGTAGTTATCTTTAATATAGATATTTTTGTTAAAATCTTTGGAGCCATTTTTTGAAAAAATAAAAAATGTCAAGAAATATTCAATGCAAAGGATAGTTTGGGGTTCGGATGCTCATCAATATTCTCACGTCGCATCTTTGGAAGAAGTTGAATTTAAATATCAATAACACACACATACACGCGCGCTTGAACCTTTTCCTAAAATACTTTATTTGGATACAGGACTACCTAAAATGTGTATTTCCAGCAAAATTTCGGAATTTTAAGTGGAGTGCAATCAATACATTCGTACCTATGTACCACGCACCTATGTAGAGAAAGTAATTTGTATGTTTGAAAATGCAGAAGTGACCATATAATGTACTGTAAAGGTTCATTGAAATACTGGTAATAGTGTGGGAGAAAATATTCCACAAAAATACGATTTTGATTAAAATACCGTATGTTAAACATATTTACACCATAAATAAAATGTATATTTTGAATTTTCTGGGAATAGCATATGAAGTTCTCTTTATGCTGAATGAATTTTTCAGAAATTTATATAACTGTTAAACCGTAAGGAATACGCAAAACTTTAACACAAAACGTGTAGATCTCGTTAAAACACATAGGTACTTTATGAAATAGTACTTTCTGTACACTTACCATGTACATACTGTATAAAAAAGGTATTGCACTCCGCCCAAAAATTCGATACCAAGATTTAACCGGAAATATATGCTTTAGGGTCGCCTATATCCTAAAAAAGCATTTTCACAAAAAGGCCCGCGCGCGCATGTGTGTGTGTGTGTGTGTGTGCGTGTGTGTGTGTGTGTGTTCGGTAAAATACCAAACTTTGTATTTACGTTTAGTATCTTCCAGGGATGCGACACGAAGATTTTGAGAAAATCCCCCCACCCCAAACTACCCTTTATATGGAACTTTTTTCGAAAATTTCGATTTTCTCAAAAATGGATCTAACGATTTTGATTAAAATATCATATATTGAAGACCTTTATCTGACAAATAAAATGGATATCTTGAATTTTCTGGGAATAGCCTCTGAAGAGTAGTTTATTCTGGATGAATTTTGAATAACTGCTAAACCGTAAGAGATGGACAAAAACTTACTGCACAAAAAATGTAGAGCACGTTAAAACCACAATTTATGTTATATACATTTTTTTCGTGGAGTTCATCGTTTTTGAGACATTCCTTGTTTTTGGTTTCTGCTATGAAAAACTTATACTTTTCTCATATAGGAATTTGTCAACTGCTGTCCAAATAAACAAAGGAACTTCAATGACATAGCAACTAGCTTTTGATTATCACTTTAACCTATGGTACTTCCTTATTTCGCTTCTACTTATAAGGAAGCAAGTAATAAACCTATTTCTGCTAATTTTTTCTGATTATCACGAAGTAAATAGAAGTATAAGCTTTTTAAGAATAATTTGTTACAGAGATGTAGAGAAAGTCATGTGAATGGTACACGTCAGATTTTTCTTGTAGGGTTGAGCATTTTCCAGATAAACTTTGTTATTTGTTCCATTTTAAACTTTTCTGAAACGGTGAGACGCTTTTCGTTTCATCTATCTTGTTTTACAGCTGACCATGCTAAGCGAACCGAACCTTAGTTGTATCACATAGAAAACATGTTTTAAGGGATTTGACTTTCGCTTTAGCCTAGTTCCCATTGCCCTTCTACTTGTAAATATCCAAGTAATAATACCTCTTCTACTAAGGTTTATCTCGATAAGCATGCTGTAGTTTACAGCATAATATTTTGTAAGAATTGTTTATACGTGAATAAGCTAGATAAAGTTTTGTGAATGGAACATATAAGATTTATAATAATCAGCAATAACAAATTATTTTTATTTCTCAAATGCTCTTGAGTATGAAGAATTTCTCATGTCACTATATCTAACATTTGTTTTTAGTTATTTACATTGTGAACGTTAGTAAAAGTTATGCTAGGTGCAAATGAAGGAAATTGAATGCTTTTAATTCTTAAGCTATAAAAAGCTGTAGGAAAATTTCTCTTGCGAAAGCTGTTGACATTCCAGATTTGTCCGCGTTATGGAAACGTTTGTTGACATATCACCGCGTTAAAAGCGGTATAAATGTTGGAAGCCTAGCAGGGGTGTCACAGTGATGGATAAAATTTGTTTTACTTAAGGAAGAAAAACGCACTTTCGAAATAAATGTGACTGTAGTCGGTGCCATAAATGGTCTACGTGATAGGGATTTACGTGGTTATTTTTCTGGTGGCCTGGAGAAAGTTACGTTTTAAGCTTATTCGAAAAAAAAATCTGATGTGTTCCATTCACATGACGTTCTCTATATCACTGCAACAAATTATTCTATTTACTTCACAAATGGAGCAAAAATTAGCAGAAATAGTTTTATCACTTGATTCCTTAGTAGAAGCGAAATAAGGGGGTACCATAGGTTAAAGCGATAGTCAAAAGCTGGTTGCTCTGCGACCGAAGTTCCTTTGTTTGTATGGACAGGAGTTCACAAAGTCCTGTACGAGAAAAGTACGACTGCTTACTAGGTAGGAGGCCCGGGTTCGATTCTCGGTACCGGTGTGGGATTTTCTCCCACTGGGAGACCTGTTCCGAGGAGCATTCAGCCTCGAGAGGCATCTTGGAGGTCAACTGAGAAGCTACTTGAGGGAGAAGTAGTGACTCCAGGTTAAATAGACAGGCCGGGAAGGACTCAGGACACTAACCACCTCCCTCCAAACGATACCGCACCCTACCCCTTCATGCGAGTAGGGTGCGGTACAGCATCATCAATTCGTCCAAATTCCAGGTAAAGAGAAATTAAGTTTCAGCTTGCTACCTGCCCGAGCATCATTTCGGCCCAGCCGTGGACAACCGCCCTAACGAGCAGAAAAGTCAAGGTTTGACTTGCTAATTGAACCTGGGACTTTACATAATAATAACATTTATATTAGAAGTCAAATTTCATATTTCACGACACGTTTCTATACTTTTGCGAATGCATGTCTTTACAACTTATATTACATAAAATGAGCTTATTGTGCGACTGTATGGTAAAAACAATCGCTGGACTCACACGATAATCAATGAATTCTTAGAAACTTCCTTTTTATAGAGTTTTAAATGGTTAACGGCTCCATAGAAGTGCAGCAATAGGGAGGGGGGGGGTAGAAATTTAAGACCTGGTACCAAAACAAAATTGTAGCCTGCGCTTAGTCATTTATAAGGTATTACATGATGTAGTCATAGGTATATTTAATATGCCAATAACTTTTCAGTTCATATACATAATACATTAGTAAGAACTATAATGTTAAGTGGTATACTATAAAACATCAGCATATAGCGATGTCAAACCACAGCATCATTCCAACATTTTATTCAATTTGGATAAAGAAAGAGACATTTCTTAAAAATTCTTCCAGCGACTTAAGTCGCCCTCAGTGGTGTAGTGGTTACCATGCTAACCTCATATACCCAAGGTCGCGGGTTCAAACCCGGCGGAGGACGATGGATTTTTTCGGGTGCCTGATAGAGAGACCTATGAGCAAAATTAAGCGGTCTTTCACACCCAATATAGAATGGGACGCTGAGAACCACGGTAGTTAAAGAGCTTCCATAAATAATACGCCATTTTGTTTGTTTGTTTGTTTTTTTTTTCTTTTTTTTACCCAACTCCTGTTTTCGGTGGGATGAAATGACCCTCATTAACAACTCATTATCGAGTTTAAGGATCCGTAAAACTGTAGTGGACGAGTTGTAACATTTTTCTAAGAATTTCACCTTTGGACAAATTGATGCCGTTCCTATTCATGACGTCTATAATGGGCAAAGGTGGGGGACGCATGGGTCGGGCATTAGATCTTGGTGCGACTTTCGGACTGTTGGGCCACAGAGGTTATTTCAGTCATTCACTATACATTTAAGGGAACACAGAGGTGCTTTTTAACAATTTTATTAAAAATATAAATGTTTTAATTTTCTGGAAAAAATGCAGCATACTTTAAAATACACATTTAAAATATTCGATTCTTCTAGGCAAATATGGCGCATTTTTGGGGCCAGTTTTAAAGCATTGCACCTTTAAATGTTTGTCATTTTATTATTTTTATTATCATTATTATCATTATTATTATTATCATCATTATCATTATTATTCCTTCTTCACAAAAATAGAACTATAGGTGTGAGCATTTTCCATAAACTGTTCAAATGGTATGTAAAAATGTTGTGTTGGTATTTTGATATTTGTCATAGATTAATTTTAAAAAATTAAATAGGATAACTGTGCGTTGTATTTTCATTTTTTTCACTTTGTTATATGAAATATTTTTAAGAAAGTCAAACACTGTAGGAAAGTTCAATCAGAAAATGTTTTACAAAAGTGTTATTGAACGTAATTTTAAAAAATAACCAACGTATTTCCATGTAGGATAGGAGAGATTTTAATTTTAGCTCATAAAATCAAATATATTAATTAATATATCCAGAATAAAAAGCCAAATTTGAATGGAATACTTACCGTAATTCCTTACAAAAATTACAGCTTTAGCTTTAATGCTTTAGAATATCACTTTATCACATCGATGTCTCCTTAAATACTTGTAGATGTAGATTACTAGGTGAGCTCCTACTTTCTGATCCCAAGGTTACGATTTCATAACTGGCCCAGGCCAATGATTTTTAAATTTTCTTAAAAGTGATTTAGTAATATATAAAAGAATTCATGCGGGTAACAATTCCGGCACACCGACGGCGCTGATATGATCTCGGCAATTGAAAGCAACATTAACAAAGAATTTTATAGTGTGGGGTAGTGTACATGACACACATTCAAGAGGCTACGGGTTCGAATCTCGGTTAGGGTACGGTACTCGTGTTTCACTTATCCTGAGAAGATGAATATCGGTTAACCATGAGTTCTATGCACCGTTGGCTTATTTGAGATTATTTTCACCCATTTCGTATATTAATCGCCCGATCTAACAGCTTAAAGGACGTTAAATTAAAAATAATAAATAACTGATGTGTTCCATTCACATGGCCTGCTCTACCTTTAACATTAAAAAGCTTATTCTTCCACTATTTCATGTTAATCAAGAAACACATTAGCATATATAGTCTTATTACTTAGTTCCTAGGCTCAAGCGATAGTTGAATCATTTAAAAGCCGGTTACTATGTGCTTAAACTTCGGTTCTATTTGCCTGCCTTGAAGTTCACAAATTCCCGTATAGAAAAGTATAATTATTTTAAATTTAAAATCAATAACAAGGCAATCTCCGAAATCCCCCCCCCCCCAAAATGTGTGTGCGTTATGTGTGTATGTGTATATTTGTTTGTGTATGTATGTATGTATGTATGTATGTATGTATATATATATATATATATATATATATATATATATATATACACACACTAGAGAACTTACTTTCTCTAGTGTATAGAGAAGTTATTGTAATGCACCCAAAACTCCATAACGAGATTTCAGCGGAAATACGAGTTTTTGTCTATCTGTCTGTGTATCTGCCTGAATGTGTGTCTGCATGTATGTGTGTGAGTGTGTGTGTCTGTGGGCAGCATAGCTCAAAAACGAAAAGCCCGTTAAATACCAAACTAAGTAGTTAAGTTTGGTATCGTTCAAGGATGCGACATGAAGATTTTGAAAAAAATCTCCCCACCCCCACTACTCTTTATATGGAACTGTTCTTGAAAATTTTGATTTTCTTAAAAATGACTAACGATTTTGTTTAAAATATCGCATATTAAAGATATTTATACCAGACAAATAAAATGTATATCTTGAATGTTCTGGGAATAGCCTCTGAATACTACTTTATTCTGGATGAATTTTAAGGAATTTTACATTACTGCTAAATCGTAAAAGATGGACAAAAACTTACTACACAAAAAATGTGCAGCACATTAAAACACGCAACTTAAGTTAAATGCATTTTTTGGTGGAATTGATCGTTTTTGAGATATTCCATGTTATTGGTGTCAGCTTTAAAAAAACTTACATTTTTCTCATACAGGAATTTGTCTACTCCTATCCATACAAATAAAGAAACTTCAATCACATAGCAATCAGCTTTTGACTATCAGTTTAATCTATGGTACTTACAAGGAAGCAAGTAATATGGCTATTTCTGCTAATCTTTTTTCGTTTAGTATGAAGTAAATAGAGGCATAAGCTTTTTAACAATAATTAGTTGTAGAGATTTAGAGAAAGTTATGTGAATAGAACACATCAGATTTTTGTGGAGTATATTTATCTATCTCTTATGGTTTATCAGTTACGCAAAAGTTATTTGGAATGTACAGGACTTCAGACGCTACTCAAGATATGAATTTTATACGTCAGATGTATATCTTTAATGTAAGGCATTTTAATTAAAATCGTTTGAGCAATTTTTAGAAAATCAACATTTTAGAAATTCTTCCTTGCTCAAGATAGGGGAGTTTTTCTTTAAAATCTTCGTTCGTGTCCCATCTTTGGAAGATGCTGAGCTTCAATATTAGGTTTGTTATTTAACAGACTAATTTTGAGTTATCCTATTCACATACACGGTCACACAAATACCGATCTTTTTCTATTTTTTTATACAGGAGACCCGACGACGTTTGTTTCCAGTAAAATCTTAGTATTCAATCTTTGAGTGTAATGCCTTACCTTCTCTATTCATCTACTATGTACTAAAACACTTAGAGAAAAAAAAAATTAAAACATATTTCACAAGAATACCCAACTTTGACAGTTGTAAGAAAATGCAGGTGGGTGGGTGGGTAAGGTAGGTATGTAGGTAGGTATATATACAGGGTATTAATGAACTACACCGAAATAATTTGCGAGATTGTGCACGTGACTGATAAAAGTAATTTGAGATCTGCGATGCATGGTCTCCGGATAAACATAACGCAGCTACATAGCGTTAAACGTGTGGGTATCAGGTGCTGATAAGTCGGCAATAAAGCAAAGAAATTTTAGGAAATTGTATAAAATGTATTTAAAAGTACTTCCCGAGTATAGAAATATCTATTTTTAGCAGCTCGTTACTAGCGTTCTCAAGATTTAATGTCGCAAAAATCTGTAAAATCTCAAACTAATCACTTGACAGTCTGACACTGAGCATTCCTTAACTACGTTCATGAGTTATGTAGCCTACTCTGGACGCCTTCGTTTTTCGTGTTTCGTGTTATGCTCTCGAATGGTTTATAAATTAGCCAGTGGCGTACTGGCACTTCAGAAACTTAGAGCCCTTACTTCGAAATTTCAATAAATAGGCCATAAGTCCCCTATCCCAAATTACTTATTTAAGTAATCTACATATTCTGTAAAAATACATTTTTTATAGTGTTTATCGTCCGCTTTTACTACTATGGCAAGGCAGGCGATAACACTTATGATACATGGATTGAAGATGGAGCTCCGGTGGAACGTGATGGCGGGAGAATCCGGAGAACTCGGAGAAAACCCGCTCCTGCGCCGCTTTGTCCACCACAAACTCACGTGCAGACACTTGCGATCGAATATGGGCCGTCTAGGTGAAAGGCCGCCGTGTTCTTTCTGCGGCCAGAAAATGTATATTTGAAATGCAGTTATAATTATGTATAGACAGATTATTGAAAGCCAACGTCGAACAAGAGACAAGAAACTCGATAAAGCGATAAGAATTTAAACATTTACCACGTCACCACAGTGAGGTGGAAATCTATATTAACCGAGGAACAATTCCCACAGTTAAAAAAAAAAAAATCCGCGCATCTGACGGGAATTTTAAATAGCTTGCGTTCAGTCCGGTAAATTAATTCCAATCATGTGCATGGCATTAAATGTTTTCAAAAATTCAATGGTGGTGGCATTACCAAGTTATAACAGCTAGTCTCATTTTGGTATATTCAACTCTTATACAATTTTGATCGTGCATGTAAAGAAAATCCTTTTTATTACTTTCTCTACACGTGTCATGTACATAGTGTATATAGGAGGTATTGTAATGCACCCAAAATTTGGATACCGAGATTTCGCAGGAAATATATGTTTTTAGACTCCCTGAATAAAAAAAAGCATTTTTAGAAAAATGTCCGTCTGTGTGTGCGTGCGTGCGTGTGTGTGTGTCTTTGGGCAGCATAGCTCAGAAACGAAAAGTCCGTTAAATATCAAATTTGGTACTTAGGTTCAGCATCCTCCACGAAGATTTTCAAGAAAATCCTCACACCCTCAACTAACCTATATATGGAAAAATTTTCGAAAATTTAATTTTTTCTCGATTAACACGAAGTAAATAAAAGAATAAGCTTTTTAACAATCCTTTGTTGTTATGATGTAGAGAAAATCATGTGAATGGAACACATCAGATTTTTTAAATATTTATTATTGTTATTGTTATTGTTACTGTTACTATTATTATTATTATTATTATTATTATTATTATTATTTAGGTCGCTTTAACCACTTGCTCAACTAGCCAGATGGTTTTATCTGGGACTGACCATTGGGAGATCCTGGGTTGAGTTTCCGGGGCGACCTCTTTGACCCAGATATTTCCAGAGGTTTTTCCGGGTCACTAAAACAATGCTACAAGATTATCTCATTCCCCAAACTTTCCATTTATTTCATCTAACCGGTCACTTTCAGAGTTGTGTCAGTAGGTACTGCGGTGATGGTGCCCTTCCGTGATGGTGAAGGTACTTTGGAAATACACACCTCGGTAGCGGGGTGGGTTGGAGTCCTCTAGAGCAACGGTTCCCAACCGGTGTGCCCCGGCACCCTAGGGTGCCGTGTGATTGGCTAAGGGGTGCCGCGAGATATTGAGATAAAAAAAAATACCTTCTACTGCAGCCTTAAGTCTTGTAAGGTCTTGAAATAAAATAAGTCAAATCAATTACTCTCATGCACGGCAGATGGTGACAGTGGTCGATTCATTTCAATAATTCAGTTATACTAGTATCCCACAGATGGCATTACAGCTATACCCTGCCGAACATTCCCGAGACTACTCGCTTCCTCACGAACATTCCCGAGACTTCGACAGATGAATATATAAAAGTGTACGCCGCTTGGCGCTTTCAGTTGTCTTCCTCGCGTTGATTCACAGTGTTTAGCTATGGATAAGTTCATTGTTAAACGTAAACGCCAGGACAGTGAAAGTGAACAGTCGGCTCCTACTGCTTGCTTTAAGAAGCCAAATCTTACAGTTTCTCCCGGACCGTCGAATTCACCACATAAAGAAGACAAACGAAAGAAAAGAACATACCAGGACAGTTACTTAGCGTATGGATTTAAGTGGAATAACAACGAGGAAAACCCTATCCCTGTGTGTTTAGTTTGTGGCGAAACACTTAGCAACGAGGCCATGGTACCTAGCAAACTGAAGCGGCATCTTACAACAAAGCATCCTAGTGTGTCACAGAAAAGTGTAATGTATTTTTCACATATATTAGAAGGGGAGAAGAAAACAGCTGTGCGAATGGTAAAGAGAATGACCATAGGTGATACTGCTCTTGAAGCCTCATTTAAAGTAGCAGAACTGATAGCTACAAAAAAGAAACCTCATACTTTTGGAGAGGAAATCATTGGCCCTACATGTCAAGTTATAGTTTCAACAATACTTGGCGAAGGAGCAGCTAATCAAATTTCGAAAGTTCCTCTGTCCAACAACACAATCAGCCGCAGGATATCTGAAATGTCATGCAATATCAACGAACAAGTCACGGAGAAAATAAAAACTTATAGAGCATTTGCTTTGCAAGTAGATGAGAGTCTCGATATTGGTGACAAACCGCAACTCCTTGGTTTTATCAGATATATTGATGAAAAAGATATTAGTGAACAGTTTCTGTTCTGTAGACCGCTGGAGACTACAACCACAGGCCATGATATTTTCGTTTCTATTAATTCCTATCTCAATGATCATGATCTTTCATGGAAAGACTGTTGTGGTATATGTACAGATGGTGCACCATCCATGTCTGGGAAAATAAAAGGTTTTACTGCCAGAGCTCTCAATGACAATCCATCCGTTATTATAACTCACTGTTTTCTGCATAGAGAGGCATTAGTCGTGAAAGCGTGTAATGAAGATTTTGCTGAAGTGTTTAACCAAGTTGTGAAAATGGTGAACTATATGAAGTCTCGACCTTTAAAGTGCAGAATTTTTGAACAGTTATGTCGCGCAACGGATGCAGCTCATACCTCTTTGTTACTTCACACAGAAGTAAGGTGGTTGTCGCGGGGTCGTGTATTGAACCGATTTCTCGAACTTAAAGAACAGCTAACAACTTTTTTTAAGGATGAAAATCAAGACACATTTCATGAGCTCTTACTAAGTGATTCTTTGTGTTTTGAACTGTCGTATCTGGCAGATATTTTTCATAAGCTGAATGAACTGAATGTTTCGATGCAGGGTCGACACGAAACAATAATCTCCTCAACCTATAAAATGAAAGGTTTTAAAAGAAAACTTAGTTCTTGGAAGTCTGCAGTTCAAAAAGGAGATTTGTCGAACTTTCCATCTCTTCTTAATGTGGCAGGAGATAAAGATCTGGGTAAACTGAAAGACCGCATTTGTGATCACTTATCAAGATTGCAAAATGCAATAGATGCGTACTTTCCAACTATTTCCACTATGAATCTCGACTGGGTTGTCTCACCATTTGATTTCGTAGATAGTGCAGAGGAAATAGATTTCACTGCTTGCGAACGAGATGAATTTATTGATCTTTGCGCTGATTCCACACTCAAAGGTAAGTTCACCAAGAGTGAGGCGTCGGTGGCTAGTTTTTGGCTTCAACGGAGAGAGGAGTACCCTAAACTAATGAAGAAAGCAATTAACGCACTTTTGCCCTTTTCAACATCCTATCTATGCGAGCAAGCCTTCTCTGCTATGGTGACAATAAAATGCAAAGCAAGAAATAGACTGAATAACCTTGAGGATGATTTGCGTGTTTCACTGTCAACTGTAAGACCCGACATCACATATCTGTGCTCTAAGCATCAATCACAAGTTTCACATTAACCATTAATCGAACAAAATTTATTGATGTATTTTTACTCAGTGATTGTAGTAAAGTTTACTGTATTATGTTATGGTGTACGTTATTATTATATAATATTTCAATAAAGTAACATACTAAGCTTAACTTTCTTTTAATTCAAGGAAGGGTGCCCCTGGTGTTTAATGTTATTCCCAAGGGTGCCGTGAACTTCAAAAGGTTGGGAAACACTGCTCTAGAGGACCGAGGGGGTCAGTTAAATCTGGGGCCTGGGCTCCTACCACTCCCGCAGTCCAGTTTCGGCCACCCGTTGATAGTGCATATCATCCTATCTTTCTTGCGTCTGACGCACAATAAACCCACGGTGGCTGCAGTATGCAACCTCCTCCGGAATAACATACACACATACATGTTGCTTGGTCACAAATCGATAGATCTTCAGGCGATATACTCGTTGTTCGGTATTTGATGGACAGGTCTCATCCACGTTATTACTGGTATCTATACGCCAAGCATATGACATTAAGGGCCTACCAGTCTACAGTGACCTTCAAATAGGTTAAAGTTTGTCCTTGAGCGCCACCAGGCTGGCAGCCAATTGGAGTGCTGCTGTGTTGACATTGCATTCGCGCTTAACTGGGGAGTATCGCGCTAAGTGATTCCTCTCTCATAAATATTACTTGCGCCAAGGCAAAGTATTCAAATTTTGCAAACAATTATTCACGAGGAAGATAGGGAGTAATGTTCGTAGCAGAACCGTAAAAACCACAGATTTTTAGCTCAAATAGTTTTCATAATACACATGAATAAACATTGTGTCGCCAGATAGTTGCATGCTCAGTGTGCGAGGAGAGGGAAATATGATGGGTAGCGACCTGGGAAAGCACAGCACGATAACGCATCTCATTCGCTGCAGAGTAGAACTCTTCCCATTTGAAAGCATAATAGATCATCAAATGGTGGATTACATCTAGCCTTCGAGATATCATCTCTTTATAATATTATACTTTCCTCCACGGCAAACACATGGCATTAGGTATCTTCCAGTTTAGCTTCTTTGATTATCTGTGGATAAATAGCAGCGCAATCGCCATTAAAATCTATTTTCTGTTTTATTATTATTTTAAACTTAAGGTGCTATTTTGGGCCGTACTATAAAATGTCCAATCGGGTATTTACTTTGACGACTGAGGGAAACCATGAAAAATTTAAAAAAAAACAGTTAGATTAGTCTGCTACCACCAGAGTAAACGCACTCAGTAGTTTTAAGTTGATTATCAGTTTAGTCTCTCCCAATGATAAATAAATCGTTCTTCCACTCACCCCGTGTGGAGACTTAAGTGGGAAAGGTGGCATCACACTGAAAACCTCAATGCTATATCCGGGATTTGAACCACAATCGCTGGATGACCGATTAACGTGTATAAACGTTTGTTTATTAATGATGCTGAGCATTGCCAGGATCATATCAGTGCAGTCAGTGTGCCGAAATTTCATCTTGCAGAGGTTCCTTCAAATTCCAGTAAACTACTGAAATGGGAGTGTCTCTTTCAAAGCAGCGCCGTAACTCGCCTCTCACTAGGGCGTTTGCTACCAGATGACTGCACGTGGGATTTGTGGTGGACAAAGCGGCGCAGGGGTGGGTTTTCTACGTACTCTCCTGTTTCCCCATGAATCATCGTGACATTACTGCGGTGCCTGTGTAGTAAAGTCGGGCGTTAAAATACTATTAAATAAAATTCTCTCTTTAAGTACACTTAAAAGTCATCATTCTGGGTCGGAATTCAACCCGCGATTTGGGATTAAAAGACTAGAGTCTAACCAACTACTATGGGGTATTAAGCCATCATCATAAATTTAACTTATCTTTCTATATTTTGATGTAATATGCACAAAGGCATTTTACGCCCTCCGTGGTGTAATGGTTACCATGCTAACTTCATATACCCAAGGTCGCGGGTTCAAACCCGGCGGAGGACGATTTCTTTTTTCGGGTGTAAAATTCCTTAGCATGGCTTCCTTCGGAAGGGAAGTAAAGCCGTTGGTCCCGTGTCGTAGATTTACGGCACGTAAAAGAACCTCAAGCCTGATAGAGAGGCCTCTGAGCAAAATTAAGCGGTCTTTCACACCCAATTTAGAATGGGACGCTGAGAACCACCGTAGTTAAAGAGCATCCATAAATAACACGCCACTTCCTTTTTAATTTTTTTTTATATCTTTATTTTAGGATTACAATTTGATCATGTTAAATGTAGCAGTGCTGAATTATATTATAAATAAATAAAATAACTTTATTTTTCGTATCACGATAACCTTTTTAGATCATACAAAAAAGTCGGTCTGGTTGGTTCAGATGGTTAAGCGTTACCTACCGATTCCATTGATTGAAATGCGAACCAGACAGCCGGCTCTTTAAATGTCCTTAGAAGAGTCAATGTCAGTAGATTTACTGAGATGTGAAGGGGTTCCTGGAGGATGAAAATTTGGCACATCGACTATTCTGGTAATTGATAGTCATTAACTGAGCTAGGAAGTTGGTTCTGTTCGCCGTCCCGTCATATAGGTTGCTGCGACCGGCCGTCTCGCCGCATCAAAACAAGTCAACGCACGGTGGAGAGGTAAACAAACCTGTTGAACAGTACTGTTTCCAGAGAACAAAAATGACTTACGAGACATACATAAATGTACACCTATTTAGATAATTATGTATACAACATACAAATTGTTGCATATATAAAGGCTGAGGTACTGATTTCCTTCTTTACGTATATACCTACATTATGAAAACACCCAAGCAATTATAATGCAGATTGTAATGTTTACTGATTGAATGTAAAATAATATCCAATTAATAAAATTAATTTCCTAAATATCTTAAGATTCTTACCAGGTAAAAACCAGAGCAGGAATAATACCACCCTTACTCAACTGCAGCCGATTACTGAAAACAATAATGTACTTCTGAAGCCTTTCAAATAAAAACGCATTCTATGTTCCGACAAATAAGATTTATAATGCGAAGAAGTTCGTTTCACTTAGCACGATGTCATCAGGGCATATTTGAAATATTTTATCTGTTCAGCATCACCAAGCAAATATTATTTATTAGGATTTAAAAGTGGAGCTTTATGCAACATATCACACAAAACTCTGCATTTTTTTGAATTACGCTTTTCATTTTCATCTATATTTCAGGTAGGATGCTCGTGGATTAGTAAACGCATCTTCACAGTTCTATATGCAGCATAGATTCAATCAGCTCCATACCTTTGGACTGTAACACTGTGGGTAACTTTTTGATCAAATTTGCAGTCAACAATATATTTCTGTGAAGCAGTTCCGTTACTAGAGATTTGACAGTTTGTAAACTAGAACTGCCACTGGTTTCTAAATAAGTACATTGCTAGAAAATGTATTATGGTTATAAAACAAATTGGTTTTGCTCATATTTTACCAGGACAAAATGTTATTTGAACGCCCTCCTTCCTGCCAACGTGGTTCTTTGCCATGCAGTGATACCTGTTTTGCAGTAATGGGTTGCGCTCTACGCTGACCTTTGCTCGCGCAAGTAGTACCGCATGGTATTGCTAAACCTGCCCGCTCTTACTCTGCATAAGAAAATCAGAACGAACTTCCTCGCTCTTGTCATAAATAAAGGAAATATTTAAATCTTTTAGGCAACTTCAAAGCAAAATCCATCACAGCAAATTCCATTGAAGAGTTCATCATCTGCTACGTACTGACATTCTTTCCCAAGTTATCTTTGGTCCCTGGAGCAGCTTTTTTCTCCCTCTTGGCCGTCGGACCACAATAGCTAAAAAATTCCGAGTCGTCTGCCCTAGACCTAGTCATACTTTTGCCTCCTAACAATGACCCAGTCATATAGCTGTATCCTATTTGGGCTCTCTGTTTTAGGTATTGTAGTATAAGTGTCATTTTACCTCGTCTGTAAAACAACAAACTGCTGATCCAACCGTAACCAACAAAACACCTAATGTCTTCCATTCACATAATTTTCTCCATCTATTCTGCAAAACCTATTCCTATAAAAAGTAATGTTTACTTTCTCTACACATACTGTGTACATAATGTATAGAGAACATATTGCATTCCTCCCAAAAATTTGATACCGAGAATTCACCGGAAATACATGTTTTGGGTCCCCCTGAATCCAAAAAAAGCGTTTTTAGAAACATGGTCGTGTGTGTGTGTGTGTGTGTGTGTGTGTGTGTGTCTGTGGACAGCATAGCTCAAAAACGAAAAGATCGTTGAATAACAAACTTGGCATTTAAGTTTGGTATCTTCCAAGGATGCGGCACGAAGATTTTCAATAAAATCCCCCAACTACTCTTTTTAATGGAACATTTTCGAAAATTTTGAATTTCTGAAAAATGGCTCTAACGATTTTGATTAAAATATCGGACATTAAAGATATTTACCTGACAAACAAAATTTATACATTGAATTTTCTGGCAATATATTCTGAAGACTACTTTATTCTGGATGAATTTTAGGGAATTATGCGTAAATACTAAACCGTAAGTGATGAACAAAAACTTACCTCACAATAAACTATACAGCACGTTAAAACACAATGTATGTCATATACATTTATTTCGTGGACTTAATCGTTTTTGAGATATTCCTTGTTATTAGTTTCAGCTTTAAAGATCATATACTTTTCTCATACAGGAATTTGTCCATACAAACAAAGGAACTTCAGTCACGTAGCAACCAGCTTTTGACTATCACTTTAACCTATGGTACTCCCTTATTTTGCTTCTACTTACAAGGAAGCAAGTATAAAACTATTTCTGCTAATTGTTTCTCGATTAGCATGAAGTGAATAGAAGCATAAGCTTTCTAACAATAATTTGTTGCAGAGATGTAGAGAAAGTTATGTGAATGGAACATATCAGATTTTTATATTTCCTGCTAAACAAACAAACAAACAAACAAAATAAACGTGAGAAAAAATTGAAATTTTATTTTATTTTATTGTGTGTTCAAGAGTAAAAAGGCTTTAGGCCAAATAATTAGTAAAGTTTTTAATCAATAACAAGGAATATCTCTAAAATGGTTTAAGATCATTTTATTTTGTGTCTCATTCGAGTTTTCTCTCCCTTTGAGAAAGGGTAACAAGATTGCATAGCATCCATTATCTAAGAGAGGAACTAAATAGTTGATATATTTCGGTAAAACTGCACATATACCTAGGTATTGTTTTATATAAAAATAATTTTATCATATAAAAACATTTAATGTAAGAGTGATTTTTGGATTTAACGTGTCCCATGATACCAATAAGTGCAAACCGTTTACCGGAAATCGAATATTTGCAAAAATTCTCCGATTACAATTTTATATGTACGAACATTCGTTTTCAATATTATCGTAAATTAGTGTCACAGTAGAAAACATTTGACGCGAATTTCAAGTACCAGTTCATATGTTTAGGAATGCATTCTCTGAGGACATATCACGTTGCGTGTATACGTCTATAGCATCCAAATCAAATTTCTCCACCGCTATGGTGTGGAATGTAATACCATTTAGATAAAATTGCATTTTTTATTCCCGATATTGATTTCAACGAAGTTTCACTACAAACGCTGTTTTGTGATCCTATTTTTGAAGCAATATCAGGACTCGTACCTCTCGTTTTAGATAACAAAATAAAATCAGAATATAAAACAAAATTATGGAACAAGTGGTTGCCTAGGCGACTTTCCAATTTCATTGAGAAGAAGTTTAAATGTTGAAGCGGGCTTAATGGAAATGAGCCAAGCACAGAAACCACTGAAAATATTAAAATATATTAAAGAGGAAACAGATGAAGGGCTGCAGTTTTCGTTTATGTTTTAATCTTCTTCTCAGGTAAATTAAATTATCTCTTCTGATTAAATTGCGGACAAGAAGCCACAATTAGAGAGACATCTTTTGTAACAGGAAACGAAAGTATAAAAACATCACAAGCATTACATTGACAAATTAAAAATCTTTCATTACTTTCTCTTCCGTTTTTGCAATAAACCATTCTTAAAAAAGCTTATTCTTCTATCTATTTCATGCTAATTAAATAAACATTAGCTGAAATATTTCCAACTGGAACAACTTTAACTGATGATTTTAGTAGAATCTTTTAAGATCTGGTGGCTAATGAATGAGTTTGAAATGTCGTTCCATTTGCTTGACCAGAAATGTATTTAAAAATGACGATTTATTAATGGAGAAAAAAATCAGTATTGGGAAATATAAATAAAAAACCTGGTGTGTTTATACATATGACTTTCTCTACATTTCTGTAAAAACAATTCCTATTCTTCTATCTACTACACGCTAATCAAGATGAACATTAACAGAAATTGTCTTATTACTTGCTTCCTTGTAAGTAGAAGGAAAATAGGGGAATACATTAAACCAAAACGATAGTTAAATGTTTTAATGTGAAATTTGTTTCTTTGCATGGCCAAGAGTTGATAAATTCACGTATGAAATCAAAAACAAGGAATATCTCGGAAATGTACTCCAAGATTAAAATGTATATTACATAAATTGTATGTTTTATCGAGCTATCATTTTTTGTGTGGTAAATTGTTGTCTATCTCTTACAGTTTACCAGTTATGTAAAAGTCATCCAGAATGAAGAAGTCTTCAGAAGGCATTTCCAGAAAATTCAAGAAACCCACTTAGTTGTGTAAATATCTTTAATTTGCGTCATTTTAATCAAAATCATTAGAGCAATTTTTATAACATTTAAATTTTCAAATATTTTCCTAGTAAAGAATAGCTTGGGGTGGGGTATTTTCCTCAAAATCTTCGTGTCGCATTGAAGATAATAAACTCAAATATACAGTTTGATACACAACCGATTTTTCGTTTTTGAGTTATCGTGTTCAAAGACGGACATACACATACACACACTGGCGGTGTGTTTGCTATGAAATCTTGGTATGGAATTTTTGGGTGGAGTGCTATCAACACCTTCTATACCTATATACTAACTAGAGAAATTAACAAGAAATATCTAAGAAATGGTTAATTGCACAAAACTATAGCTATTTGATATAAATTGTGTGTTTTAATGAGATTTACATTTTCCGGCATTAAGCTTTTGTCTATTTCTTATAGTTTACCAGTTATACTAATGTCTTCAGAATGAATAGGACTTCACGGGATATTCCAAGAAAATGCAACATATAAATTTTATTTTCCATATAGCCACCATTAATGTAGGGCATTTTAATCAAAGCGTTAGTCATTTTGTTGAAAATTCAAAAATTTTAAAAAACCTACCTTGTAAACATTAGTTTGGGGAGAGGGAATTTTCCTGAAAAAAGGGAAGATTATGAACGTGATTACCAAGTTTAGTATTTAACTAAATTTGTGCTTTTGAGATACGCTGCTCACAGACACGCACTACGGATACACATGTGTTTCCTTTTTGGATTACGCGGACCCTAAAAATTTCTATTCCCATTGGTGTCAAATTTTGCTTAATATGGTATATATATTTAGCAGGTTTTAATCTACCAATATAATTTTGGAAATGGTTACTTTAAGAAATTTAAATGTATACATATACTGTTCATATTTTTTCTATCGGTATCTCAGTATCGAATTTTTTCTCTACCTATGGGTTATATACGAAATAGAATACGCAGACATAAAGCCCTAAAAGCATTACACTGGAAAAATAAAATATCTTGTGTATCATATTCACAAGACTTGCTCTACTGTCTATCGTTTATTAGTGGGTATACAAACTATACTTAGGAAAATTTATATTTCTCTCCACTTCACATATCGATAATTTTGTTGTTCATAATTAATAATATAGAAAAGAATCGTATGTGTTCCATTCACATGACTTTCTCTACATCTCTGAAACAATTTATTCTATTTATTTCATCTAATCGAGAAAAAATTAGCAGAAATACTCTTATTACTTGCTTCTTTGTTAGCAGAAGCGAAATAAGGAGGTACCATAGGTTAAAGTGATAGTCAAACGCTGGTTGCCATGCGATTGAAATTCCTTTGTTTGTATGGACAGGAGTTGACAAATTCCTGTACGAGAAAAGTTTGTTTTTCAAAGCTGAAACCAAAAACAAGGAATATCTCAAAAACGATCAAATGCACAAAAACTGCGTATAACTTAAATTGTGTGTTTTAACGTGCTGTACATTTTTTTAGTGTGGTAAGTTTTTGTCATCTCTTACAGTTTAGCCGGTATGCAAAATTCCGTAAAATTCATCTAGAATAAAGTAGTCTTCAGAGCGTATTCCTAGAAAATTCAAGATATACATTATATCAGGTAAATATCTTTTATATATTATATTTTAATCCAAATCGTTAGAGCCATTTATGGAAAATCAAAATTTTCGAAAAAAGTTCCATATAAAAGGTAATTTAGGGTGGAAGGATTTTTCTCAAAATCTTCGTGTCGCATCTCTGGAAAATGACAAATTTAAATTCCAAGTTTGGTATTTTGCCGACTTTTCGTTTATGAGTTATCGTGTTCACAGATACACAGACCACTGACACTCACACGGACCTTTTTTTTTTTTTTTTTTTTTTCTGAAAATGCATTCTTTGGATTCAGGGGACGCAAAAACATATATTTCCGGCGAAATCTCGATATCGAATTTTTGGGTGGAATGCAATACCTTCTCTATATACTATGTACGTAGCACGCGTAGAGAAAGTAAAAATAGATAACTCTGCATACTTCAATGGAATAAATCTTTGCAGAAAGACTTATAGTAAACATATTGTTATCATTTAAATGGAATGGTTACAATTACATGTTTAAAAATTTGACAATATGCTGACCTTAAGATTCCATGCACTTTGCATGCAATCGCCAAAAACAATATGGAAAGTATTTTATGAGAATGACAAAGAATTAAAAGATTAGAATCATTAATAATGAATATCCCAGAAAAGGATTTAGGCACAAAAAAGGTTATTTAAGTGGCACCGCGGCAGAGTAGTTAGACCGCTCGCCTCCCATCTAGGCGGCCCGGGTTCGATCCCAAGCACCCGCTTGTGGAATGTCAAGGTGTTTGGGCGGGTTTTCTCCGGTTCCTCCGATTTCCTCCCCTACTCATTCCACCAATTGCTCTATCACCACCGGTCCTAATATCCATTTCGCTTACATTCTATATCATCCACTTCCTCACAAACATACCTGGCTACGAGCCGACCACTCGTTCCAGGTTCTCCATCCTTAAGTTTCATAAATATAAGTTTTTATAAAATTCGTAAGAAAATGTAATAAATCCGATTGTTGCAATTATAATTCTTGTTGCTGCTACTTTTTTTAGCTGGTATTTTATTCTAAGGATATAATTTTAGAGGTAGTTTCTTTAAGAAATTTGAATATATTTATATACCTTTTTTTTTTTTTTTCTGCCGTTAGCGACCGACAGACTTCTAACTCCTGGACTTGTGAGTCAAGGGGTGTGTCAGTCCTAACTAGGGGGAGCGTAAGCCGACAACAACAAAACTGTTATTTAAATTAAATTGTAAGTTTTAAAATAATGTACTTTTTCTGTGATACGTTTTCGTATATGTAAATAAATAACCTATCCATCGTCTCATCTCTTATGTTTTAACCTGCATATCCGCAGCTATGCTTTGTATATGAGAGGTTAGTGCGGTCAATCTGTAATGAAGGGGTTGTGAGTTCGAATCCTCCACCCCTCTTCAATACGTATTACTGTATTAAGTATGTCCTGATTTCTTGACGTTTCGTAAGATTGCCTAATAGGTCTAGACGAATACCTGTCCAGAATATTATTTTCGGGTATAAAAGCGCTGGTTTTCTCATCCCAGAGGATTATTCAATAATACGGTAAAGAAGATGTACAACATCGAGGAATAACATAATATAATAAGCAATACTTACTAAACCAAATATGAAGATCTCGTTAAAATACGCTTTTTTTTTTATCTCATATACATTTTTTGTAGAGTTGACGATTTCCGAGATATTCGCTTTTATTGCTTTAGTTTAAAATTTTTAAACTTTTCTTAAGCGGAAAGTAACCATCTGTTTTATATATTTTATGTTTTACTGCTCGTCATGGAAAGAGAACTGAATTTCATTGGCTTTCAAAGGTTTTGACTATCGCTTTAGCATACTGTATTCCATTAATACCGTGCTACTTTAAAGGAACTAAGTAAATAAATCATTTCTGGTATGTTTAGCTTGACTACTATTTGTAGATAAAATAATAATCTTTTGTAAGAATAATTTTTGCAGAACAGACAGATGAAGTTATGTGAATGCAACACATATTTTTACTTTCTCTACACATGCTATGTACATGGTGTATAGAAAATGTAATGTATTCCACCCAAAAATTCTATACCGAGATACATGCTTTGAGTCCTCCTGTATCAAAAAGACATTTTTGGAAAAGGTCCGTGTATGTGTGCGTGTGTGTCAGTGTGTGTCTGTGGACAGAAGAATACTTGGTTTTTAAGTTTAGTATCTTCCAAGATTGCGACACGAAGATTTCCAAGAAAATCCCCCCACCCCAAACTACCCTTTACTAACGATTTTGAATTAAAGTTCTTATATTCAAGATATTTAAATGCCAAATAAAATATACATCCTGAATATTCTGGGAATAGCCTCTAAAGACCTCTTTATTCTGGATGATTTTTTATTGAATTTTGCATAACTGGTATTTCGTAAGATATATACAAAAACTTACCACACAAGAAATGTACAGCACGTTAAAACACACAATTTATGTTATATACATATTTTTCCTGGAGTTGGTCGTTTTTGACATTTCTTGTTATTGGTTTCAGCTTTAAAACAGTTATACTTTTCTCATACAGGAACTTGTAAACTCTATCCATATAAACAAAGGAACTTCAGTCACATAGCAACCAGCTTTTGATTATCACTTTAACCTATGGTACTCCCTTATTTCGCCTCTACTTACAAGGAAGCAAGTAATAAGACTATTTCTGCTATTTTTTTCTCCATTAGCATGAAGTAAGTAGAAGCATGAGCTTTTTAACAATAATTTGTTACAGAGATGTAGAGAAAGTCATGTGAATGGAACACAAAAGATTCCATTTTTTGATCACCGACCGTAAAACCTTAATGTTCTTATATGAATAAATCGGTGCATTTAAAATCCCAGCTTTGTTTCATTTCATAGGTTCGTATAGAAATCCGCTTTGTTCATTAAAGTATGTCCGCGTTATTTGTACTTTTTTTTTTTTCATTTTATTTTCTGCATGTCGCAGGTTCACAATTGCAAGCCAGGACAAAGCTAATGAAGTATCCAGCGTTACAACGTTTTCAATCAGAATTTCGTCTGTAATACTGTACTTTTTCAGGAGCATGTGCCGCATATGTAATTATTAAAAAACTCATATAGAAACGTATTAAAATCTGTCATTAATATTACTTTTTCCATGTGCTGTCATTTGAATGTTAAAAAGTTTGGTTAGAATCCTCGATTGTGCAGTAAAATCAAATATAGGTTATTGGCTTTCAAGTGATCATTAATGTATAATGGCTGCTTCATGCATATAGGCTAAGTTTATGATGTAGGTACGAGCTATTGGTCATTCTTTGTTTTGTACCATTTATTACTGGGTCATTTTTTGTTTAGTCAGTGTTTCCAAGCTATTTTCTTGAAGTATCATTAAATGAATTTGGTATAGTACTTAAATTTATATTTTATATATGAAACAGTCGAAATAAATAACATTCAACGGTCTGACCTTCCCAAACTCCAGAAATTATCGGTTAGGTTAGACGTCTTATTTTATTTTTACTTTCTCTATATGTACTATGTACATAGTGCATAGAGGAAATATTGTATTCCACCCAAAAATTCGACACCAAGATTTCACCGGAAATACATGTTTTAGGACCCCCTGAGTCAAAAAAACGTTTTTACAAAAAGGTCCGTGTGTGTCCGCTTTGTCTGTCTGTGTATGTCTCTGTGAACAGCATAGCTCAAAAACATTTAAGTTTGGTATCTTCCAAGGTTGCTACACGAAGACTTTCAAGAAAATCCCCTACCCCTAACTACCCTTTACATGTAAAAAAATTCGAAAATTTTGATTTCCTTAAAATGGCTCTAACGATTTTGATTACAGCCTCTGAAGACTACTTTATTCTGGATGCATTTTACGGAATTTTGCATAACTGCTAAACCGTAAGAGATGGACAAAAACTTACCACACAGAAAATGTAGCTTACGATAAAACACTCAATTTATGTCATATACATTTTTTCGCAGAATTGATCATTCATGTTTTTTTGTTTCAGCACATACTTTTTTCATGCAGGAATTTGTCAACTCGTGTCCATACAAACAAAGGAACTTCAGTTACATGGCAACCTATGGTACTGCCTTATTTCGCTTCAACTTACAAGGAAGCAAGTAATAGGACTATTTCTGCTGATTTTTTCTTGATTAGCATGAAGTAAATTAAGCTTTTTAACTACAATTTGTTACAGAGATGTAGAGAAAGTCATGTGAATGGAACACATTAGATTTTTTTCTCCTGTAGTCAGCTAACCCTCCCCACGGTTAGGACTGAAAACCCCCCCCCCCTAGAACTTACAAGCGGATGCCTAGAGGTCAGAAACCTGTTGGGGAGTCTACGGCATGAAACCAAAGAATGGAGAACCTGGGATAATTGTTAGGTATGAGCTTGAGGAAGTGGATAATATGAAATGCAAGCGAAATGGATGATAGTAAAGGTGATGCAGGAATGAGTGGCGGGGGAAACCGGAGGACCTGGAGAAAAACGTCCAGACGCCGCTTCATTCACCACAAATCCCACATGTGAGCGCTTGGTATCGAAATTTGGCCGCTTAGGTAGGAGGCGAGCGGCCTAAGCACCGTCACCGTCTTATGATACTTTTTGTGATAAACTGTTCTTCCTATTCCATCTCCTCTTACAATTTTTATGCCAATAATCAATAAAATAATGGGCAGATCTTAAAGTAAAACACTTAAGCCATATAAATGCCTCAGGAAAGCTTTGAGGTATTTGTGAGAAGTATGACAATAGATTCCTTGTCAGCTCTGTCGTGACTCCTTGGGTCGACCGCCATCTGTCTCTTCCCTCCGCGATTCTCTTCCTCTCCTAACTACTTCATGTTAATCGAGTTTTATTAACCATTTTGGTGAACATACAAGGAAACAAAAGGAACTGCATAGATGTTTCAAAACCCGGGTCGCTCTTTAGTATTGTGAAGGAATTAAATTACTAGATATAACCAAATAAAAAGGTTTTATTTATTGTACTATATGCTGAGCAGGGTCGTCTCCTTAGCGCGGTGGTAGCGCAGCTGCCTACCAAGCGGGAGACCTGGGTTCGATCCCCAGTACCGGTGTGGGGATTTTTCCCCCGCTGGGAGACCTGGACCGGGGTGCACTCAGCCTCGTGAGGTCCCTGGGGGGCCAATTGAGGAGCTACTTGATTGAGAAGTAGCGGCTCCAGGTCGTGAGGGCCGCATTAACCGGTCGGGAGGGGCTCGAGGCGCTGACCACGTCTCACCCTCCAATACTGCACCCCATCCATGACGTCTGTAGTGGACCGAGACGGGGGACGCAGCGGCCGGGCGGTAGGCCAAGGCTCCCCGTGAGCTGTCGTGCCATGGAGTTAGTTATATGCTGAGCAGCGTCGAAGCAGAGTGGTTAGTCAGCTCGCCTCCCACCTAGGCGGCACGGGTTCAATTCAAGGGGTCCGCATGTGAGATTTGTAGTAGACGAAGCACGTCTGTAGTGGACCGAGATGGGGGACGCAGCGGCCGGGCGGTAGGCCAAGGCTCCCCGTGAGCTGTCGTGCCATGGAGTTAGTTATATGCTGAGCAGCGTCGAAGCAGAGTGGTTAGTCAGCTCGCCTCCCACCTAGGCGGCACGGGCTCAATTCAAGGGGTCCGCATGTGAGATTTGTAGTAGACGAAGCGCCGTGAGCGGTTTTTTTTCGTGTCCTCCGGTGTCTCCCACCATTCATTTCACCAATAGATCTATCATCACTTTTCCTATCAGTAATTCCTCCTACATTTTATATCGTCTACTTCCCTACGTTCATACCAGACATTGAGCTGATCCATAATCCTGGATAGTTTATCGGATCCATAACTCGTCTGATCCTGAACATGCTTCAGATTCCAGGTATTCAATTGCAATTGCTGGGGAATGTTAAGTTCTCCATATTAGGAAGTACGTTTATGCAGACTTCGATGTTGTTTCCATGCCAACTAGCGAAAGAACTGAATATAACAGCACTTTAAAATGGTTTTTGTTCCGTTTATATGCCGCTTTTAACATCTAGGCTTCTCTTTTTGGAACGATTCCTCATAGCAAATAGTGTATAAAACGATATTTTAGCAAAAACATGAGGAAATAAATAAAACAAAGGTGCATCTAAAACCAGCGCTGATGTACTCTTGTGAAACGCTGACTCTAAGGACTAGGACAATTCAGGTTTGGAAACAGCCCAAAAAAGATTCTTGCAATCAATTTTGGGAATTAGTAATACAGATGGAATTAGGAATTGTTTTTGATAGTGTTTAACGCCCATTTTACTACTATGGCGCCGCATGGATACATGGAATGAAGATGTAGTATCGGTGGAATATGATGATGGGAGAATTCAGAGAACCCGGAGAAATCCCACCCTTGCGATACATTATCCACTAAACGGTCGTTTGGGATCGGACCCGGGTCGTGATTTAAACGAGATTGGATTAGGAATACTGTAATAAGAGAACAGTTAATGAAAGGAAATATTACTGAAGAAATACAGAATGAACTTTGGAAAGAATACGTCCTATGAATGCCCCTTCATGGTATCTACTACAGGTCTTATTTTATAAACCTTCAGGAAGAAGTGTTAAACGATAACGGAGGACAGAGTGACCGGTTCAGTTAGCTTCGGAACGGGTTGAAAGAAAAAAACCCTGTGAGGATGAAGCAGCTCAGAGCAGTTGAATTCTGTTGTGTACTGACGCACAGATTCACGCTCATTCTGGGGAGGTTGGGGATTAACCTTGTTTGGAGAAACATCTCCAGCCCGGAATCGAACCTGGATCATTCCACAGCAGGTAGGAGCGCTACCGACTTAAGCTACAGAGACTTTAGAAATCCAAATGTGTTGATAATGGTAATGACAAGTTGACCTCGATCTCCAGCGGATCTTTTGTGTATACACCCTCGGAGGAGGGAAAAGGTGAGGAGCATGATGGAATACAGGTCGAGACCGAACACAGTTCCCTAACAGTTTCAGGCTTCATCACCTAGTCACGAGACTATCACTCTATGGCGTCGCTCTAGCGGCACCGAGATTCATGATCCTGCAGCACGTGTTCCTCTGACAGGAGGAAGAAGACGTTCCAAAACGTAAGCCTCTGAGCAATCTGTCCGGCTCCGGCTCCAAAGTCAATCTGAAAGATAAAAGTGAAATGCAATGAGAGAAAAGCAGAATCCTGGTAGAATTCGTTTTGGCGACAGAGAAAAACCACGAAAAGGAGCCATGGTCAGAATGGGTAGTTGTCGGAGATCGAACCCGAGAGTTCCAGAATGATGTTATCAGTTTTACACAACTAACTGGAAATTAAAGGAATCTTCTAAAAGTCAAAGCTTCGTTTATGAAGTGATATTTCGGATTGAGTTTTTAAACGTCGAACTGTTGAGTTTATGTAATAAAATCAATTTTTACTTTTTCTTCATATATTATGTACATAGTGTATAAAGAAGTATTGCATTCTACCGTAAAAATTGATACCGATATTTTACTGGAAATGCATGTTTTGGGACCCCTGAATAAAAAAAAAACTTTTTAGGAAAAGGTCCGTATGTATGTATGTGGGTGTGTCTGTGGACAGCATAGCTGTGGACCTTTGAATACCAAACTTGGTATTTTAGCTTGGTATCTTCCAAGGATGTGACATGAGGATTTTCAAGAAAATTTCCCCACCCCCCACCTACCCTTTAAATGGCACTTGTTTCGAAAAGCTTTATTTTCTCAAAAATGGCTCTAACGATTTTGATTAAAATATCGTGTATTTAAAATATTTACCTGACAAATAAAATGTACATCTTGAATTTTCTGGGAATAGCCTCTGAAGACTACTTTATTCTGGATGAATTTTACACGAATTTTGCATAGCTGCTAAACCGTAAGAAACGGACAACACTTACCACACAAAAAAACATGTTAAAACACTCAATTTTTTTCGTGGAGTTTGAGATATCCTTGTTATTGATTTCAGCTTTAAAAAACTTACTTCTCATACAGGAATTTGTCAACTACTGCCCATACAAACAAAGGAACTTCAGCCACATAGCAACCAACTTTTCACTATCACTTTAACATTTGGGACTCTCTTGTTTCCTCCTACTTACAAGGAAGCAAATAATAAGACTTTTTCTGCTAATTTTTTTCTCGATTAGCATGAAGTAAATAGAAGTATAAGCTTTTTCACCATAATTTGTTGCAAGATGTAGAGAAAGTCATGTGAATGGAACACATAACATTTTTACTTTCTCTACATACACTAGAGACAATAAATAATAGGCATGTGTTTGTTGTGTCATCCAGTTCTCATGAGCGTTTACATACTGCGTGGCTATCGCTTCAAGTCTCCGCCTCTTTCCTCCGCTCCTTGTACTACGCAACTTGAGTGCTTTCATCTATTTGCACAGCATGGTGCTCATACTAAATTTTCAAACCTTATTCAAATCTTCATTAAGTTTCTGAAGATAGCCCCAATAAAGGTAAAATAATAATTAGGTTCATTTATACAAGTTAGATGAATGTCTTTGTGGTAAAGAATACGGTTCAGAAAAGAAAATTAAGTTCCTATAAAACCCGTCTACGGATGAAAACTTTTTAGCGACAGTAGTATTTTAATATTCCCCAGATCCAACTGCTGTCAAAGATCAAAATTTTCAGAAGTTTTTGAAACCTTAATCAGAGATTTTGCTTGTGAAGAACAATTTTTCTGTTTAGTAGTGTTTAACGCCCGCTTTTACTACTACGGCACCGCAGGCGATTACAGTGATGGTACATGGAATGAAGGTGGGACACCGATGGAACGAGTGGTCTTACCACGGCCAGTCCAGAAAATAGCATTGAAGAGCGTATTCTACATTACCTCGTTTCTGGAATAAATGCTTTGGTCTAAGGAGAAATCGTGTCAAGCAAAAACAGTGCTGAAAAATTGAGGAGCAGCTCTTACATCAACTTTATAGAAATAAATTCAGAGACTGTTATACAGATATTTATTCTCTTTTCAGCTCTCTGATCTATTTTACATTAATGATCTTCAAGCACTTTGCACAGGGGTTTGAATGTTAACCGCAATTCCAATCACATCAGTTAGACTAAAGAAGAGAATAAAATACAGTGTTCCTTTGACATTTGGAAGGAAATTCTAATGGAGGGGAAACTTCCGAGAAAAAATTTAGAAGTAAATCCATTTACATGAACGCTCTTTACGAGCTGCAAACGGATCACCGCACAGCTCGCAAAATTCCTGTGAAAAGATGTAAGAGAATGAAGAATAAAAATCAGAAAGCGAATGGTAACAGCGAAGCATGTGCAAGAGGCGTGTCAATAATTGAACAAAACGCTTTCCCTTAAAGACAAGTGTAACATTCTCTATCAGGATTTTAATGTGGTAAAACACTGATTTTAACGCGATGTAAAGACATTCGTGGCGCACCGGCGATAATATAGGTATAAGTTAACTGGGATTTTACCACTGTTAAATCTGAGTGTCGTTAAAGACCGGTTTTGTCAATTATTGTCTTAAAATGGCGTAACGGTTGAGGCTGGAATTCCGAATCAAAAGAAACAATATACTTCATTTATGAACGCAGTGTGATAAATTTACTTCTGTCTGTTACGTATGTGACAGGAACTTTTAATATTGTAACAAATGAGAAGAGCAGTGTCTGTTAAATTCAGTTTATTGGTCAGTAGAGGACTACACATAATACAGCACTTTACCTTTTTGTTCATAACTGAGTCCTGAGTTCAGTCACTTTCTCAGCAAGCATCACTCACTAGATTGACTTTCAACTCGCTTCACTTCAGTTCATTTTATTTCAGTTCACAACTCTTGTCGTCCCCATATATTGCCCTTACCGGCCTCCGAAGGCTGCAGTCTTAGAAATTACGAGAATACTATGTTTTGTCCATTGCAAAGAAATTACCTACTCTGGAAGAAGAATGTTCTCGGCCTGGGGATAAAGAAGGTCCGAGAAGTCTTGCAGGGAAATACTCAAGGGACTTTGTTTGCCCTGCTATTGTGTCCGTTTACTATATTGTTAGGGCGGGCCAGGCAGCTATGCCTTCGGGCGAAATGGAGATTCAATCTGGTTACAATATCCTGCTCGAAGATTTAAACAGAAACCCACACAAGCAAATTTCATGATGTTTTCAAGTATTTTTATGAGCAACGAAAAGAAAGATCGAAATGCGAGACAGAGAAAGAGAGAAGTAGATGTATGTCAAAGAGGTAGACTTAGTGTAAAGGTGTGTAATAATCTATTGTATTCCATTCAATGAATTTTTCTGTTTCACATGCAAGCTTTATGTACAAATCATTGTTCTTTTATCTACGGCATGCTAATCGAGATAAGTATTAGCAGAAATAGTCTTATTACTTCTTTTAAGTAGAAGAGAAATAAGGGAATACACCAGACTAAAACGATAGTCACATCTTTTAAAAGCTATCGCTATGTGAAAAGTTTGAAATTCAGCTCTCTTTGCATTCTCTTGAGAAATTTTAAGCAGCTTAAAATTGAAGCCAATAACAAGGAATATCTCGGAAACGGTTAACTCTACAAAAAATGTATGGGATAAATTGTGTGCTTTAATGAGATCTACATTTAGGGAGCAGTAAGGTTTACGAGTTATACAAAAGTAATCCAGAAAGAACAAGTATTTAAATTATATTCCCAGAAAAAACAAGATATTCATTTCGTTTCTCATAAAAATATCCTAAACATAGGTATTTTAATAAAAATCGTTAGCCATTTTTGGAAAATAAGAATTTTTGAAACCTCGTTTATGTAAAAGGCAGTTGGGGTTGGGATTGGGGGGATTTAAATTTTTCTGCTGCTGTTATTTAATGACTTCGTTTTTTAGCTATGCTATTCAAAGATACAGGCGTCCTCAGAACGAGTATTTCTCGTGAAATCTCGATAACAAATTTTGGATGGAATAGAACATCTTTTCTACCTACTACATACGTTTTACATAGTAAAACTTTCGTCACATTTCTTTGAAATGCGAAACAGAAAAGTGGATATGCGTCGAAGCAGTAGCACCAGTGAAAACGTACCTATGTATAAATAAGAGAAGCGGGAAGAGAGAGAATGATATTAGATTTTTCCATGACACTCAAAACAAACATCCCTTCTTCCATATCACAGTTCAAAGTCGCCCTCCATCACAAGCACTTCACTTTCGCTATGCCTTTGGATAAAATGGAGATGCGTCGCTGAAGGTAAAAGTACATGGGAGTTGGCCTCTGTTTGGAGAGACGATCAAAGAAGGGCTTGCAGCAAGGCGAAGTGTTTTTTCTTTTGTTTATTTTTAAGAAGAATGCAAATATTTATCCTCCTCTTTAAGCTACATTTTCTGCCTGTGCTCCTTTGAAATAGGTTTCTGAAAATCCAGTGCCTTTAGCCGGTTTATATCGAACGAAACAGGTGGTTCGGAAATGTGTCAACATTTGTTTTACCCTTATTTTCCTTTTGCTTTTAGTTAATGAAACTACAGACAGTTATTTAGGAAATTAGTATGTTCTTAAGTAAATTAATGTGTTGCAACTGTGAAATTTGGAAAACCCACAGCATTTACGATATCTTATTAATTTTTTTACTAGTTATAACTACTACTGGTTCCGAAGCGCACACAGAGTAGTCTGCAATATAAAGATAGGGTAGTGAGGAGGAATTTGTAGCGTAAACAGATACACGTTAAGGTATAATCTGTTCCAAAAGTAGTTCATTACATGTATTAACATTATATGAATCATCTAATACATAAACTAACACAATAAAACTGTTATTTATGGTTAGTATATAAAATCGCCTTGTACTTTTACAAATAAAAGTATAAAGCTTGATACAAAAAGTTAAAATAATTATGTGCAGAGCTTTGAAAAGATAATTTACATATATCAACCAAACTCATTCAGAATTCATTGCACTGAATTAAAATATATATCTTTATTGTATCGAAAGAAAGGGCTCCCCTCCTGTTTCTCAAAGTATGTTTGAATCATCCACAAGCTTGTTCATTGATGAACGCCTACGGTTAAGTATTTTGGAAATTTTTCAGCCTCTTTCAGGGTTCACTGGTTTATCTACTAGCAGGAACTGTACGAGGCCAGGCAGTGAGGAATGCTAGATAGTGCAACAGTTTTGAAACGGGCTGCAGAGACCACGCCTACTCCATTTCATCATTGTGTGCACGGAACCTCAATGCAGCAATTTCGTGATCCCAGAACGAGCTCTAGTCAGGTTTATAATGAACTACACCGAAATAATTTGCGAGATTGTGCACGTGACTGATATAAGTAATTTTGAAATCGGCGATGCAGTTCCCGGATAAACACAACGCAACTACATAGCGTTAAACGTGTGGGTATCAGGTGATGATAAGTCGGCATTAAAGCAAAGCAGGATGAAAAAAATCTGATGTGTACCATTCACATGACTTTCTCTATATCCCTGCAGCAAATTATTCTTAAAAAAACTTATTCTTCTATTTACTTCATGCTAATCAGAAAAAAATAGCAGAAATAGTCTTATTACTTGCTTCCTTGTAAGTAGAAGCGAAATAAGGGACTACCATAGGTTAAAGTGATAGTCAAAACCTGGTTGCTATGTCAATGAAGTTCCTTTGTTTATATGGATAGGAGTTGACAAGTTCCTGTATGAGAAAAGTATACGTTTTTCATAGCAGAAACCAAAAATAAGGAATGACTCAAAAACGACGAACTCCACGAAAAAAATGTATACAACATAAATTGTGTGTTTTAATGCGCTCTACATTTTTTGTGTAGTAAGGTTTTGTCCATCTCTCACGGTTTAGCAGTTATTCAAAATTCAGTAAAATTCATCCAGAATAAACTACTCTTCAGAGGCTCTTCACAGAGAATTCAAGATAAACATTTTGTTTCTCAGGTAAATATCTTTAATATACGAATTTTTAATCAAAATCGTTAGAGCCATTTTTGAGAAAATCAAAATTTGCGAAAAAAGTTCCATGTAAAGGGTAGTTGGGAGTGGGGGATTTTTCTCAAAATCTTCGTGTCGCATTCCTGGAAGATACTAAACTTAAATACCAAGTTTGGTATTTTACCGACTTTTCGTTTTTAAGTTATCGTGCTCACAGACACACGGACACACTGTCACACGGACACACACACACACAAATGCTTTTTTTTTGGATATTGGGGATCCTAAAACATATATTTCCGGTGAAATCCCGGTATCGAATTTTTGGGTGGAGTGCAATACCTTCCCTATACACTATGTACATAGTGCCTATAGAGAAAGTAAAAATGGCTTAGAATGTCTTTAAAACTGCTGCCCGAGTATATTAATATCGATTTTTAGCAGCTCGTTGCTAGCGTTCTCAAGATTTAATGTCGCAAAATTCTGCAAAATCTCGAACCAATCACTTAACAGTGCGACACTGAGAATTCATTAACTACGTTCTTGAGTTATGTAATCTACTCTGGAGGCGTTTTTTCATCTATGGTGGCTTAATGCATAATGCGGGAAGCTGCTATCCCAAAGGTCATGAGTTCGATTCCTGTTATAGAGTAAATGTTTTTTATTATTATTTTTTTTTCTTTTTTTCATTCCAGACGAAGTGCCACGATACGTGAACGAGACCCGAACACGGAAACTATATTTCACTTGAAAGCCAGTATCTTAACCACTTCGCTAGAGAGGTACGCTGTAATATTTCCCTTCCTTTTTCGTGTTATGCTCTCGAGTGGTCGATAAATCAGTCAATGGCGTACTGGCCCTTCACAAACTTATAACCGTTACTTTGAAATTTCAATAAACATGCCATAAGTCTCATATCTCAAATTACTAAATATTCTGTGAAAATATTTCGGTATAGTTCATTAACACCCTGCATAGTGTCGCCCTCCTGGTATAGTGGTTACCATGGAAACCTCTAAAAACCAAGATTGCAGGCTAAAGCTGTTGGAGTGCGATGGATTTTTTCGGACCTTTTCCTTTAGATGGGAATTAAAGCCCGTCGTCCTATGAAATATTTATTTGGACGCAAAAGAGCCTTATACTTTGAAGGTTCTTGGTCAAAATTACACCATTTCGCGTCTACAATCGCGTTTACGTTATATCTTTGGGCGACGGTCTGATCCGTGGTTACCATGACGCATAGCAGCGAAATCTCGAAATAGAAATTAAAATTCAATCACGGAAAATGTTAAGGATGTTCCACTTACAAGTTGCAGGAATAGCCCAACTAATCATACCTATACATTAATAGCGATAACTTATCCATTCATAAAAAATTCCAGCGTAATAAATTGTATAAATGTATTGTTATAAATAAGCCTCATAATGCATTTTTAAAAATATTCACATACAAAAATTCAATTTTACAATAGTGAGTTTACAAATCGATCCGTCATATATATTTTATATTATCCCTAATTGGTGTAGAAAAATTATTACTTTTCGTACTCTAAAAAACTCTTGATTCCTCAAAAGTTAATATTATTTCTCAAAACCGGAGCATTATTTAAAAAATCTGATGTGTTACATTCACATGACTTTCTCTACATCCCTGCCGAAAATTATTGTTAAAAAGCTTATGCCTCTATTTACTTCAAGCTAATCGAGAAAAAATTAGCAGAAATAGTCTTATTACTTGCTCCCTTGTAAGTAGAAGCGAAATAAGGGAGTACACAGGTTAAAGTGACAGTCAAAAGCTGGTTGCTATGTAACTGAAGTTCCTTCTTTTGTATGGACAGGAGTTGACAAATTCCTGTATGAGAAAAGCCGAAACCAAAAAATAACAACGAATATCTAAAAAAACGATCATCTCCACGAAAAAATGTATATAACGTAAATTGTGTGTCTTAACGTGCTCTACATTTTTTGTGAGGTAAGTTTTGGTCCATATCTTACGGTTTAGTAGTTATTGAAAATTCCGTAAAATTCATCTAGAATAAAGTAGTCTTCAGAGGCTATTCCCAGAAAATTCAAGATATACATTTTATTCGTAAGGTAAATATCTTTCATATACGACATTTTAATCAAAAATGTTAAGGCCATTTTTGAGAAAATCAAAATTTTCGAAAAAAGTTTATTACAAATGTAGATCTGGTAAAAACACAAAATAACTGTCAGATACCTACAATTTTTGTAGAGTAAACTGCTTCAGAAATATTCTTTGTTATTGGTTTCAATTTTCAACTACGTTACTTTTCTCAAACGGGAAGTCACCTTTCGTTTCATCTAGCGGTACAAAGGGAACCTGACTTCAATTGTTCAGCTTATCGCTTTAGTTTAGCGTATCCGCTGATTTCCATTTTATTTTGAAGTAGGTAAGTAATAGGAGAATTTCTGCTAATGTTTATTTCGATTAGCAGGATATAGATAAAATAATATTTTGTAAGAATAGTTTATTTGCAGAATAGGTAGAGAATGTCACGTGAAGAGAGATCATCAGATTTTTCAGTTTTGTATGCGTGTTGTGTGTCATTTAGTTAAATATATAATTTCAGCTAACGGAATGAAGTATTTGTTTCTGAAAAAGTGCAGTAGAATTTCTTTGTCTTTTTACTTTCTCTATACATGCTATGTACATAGTGTATAGAGAAGGTATTGTAATGCACCCAAAAATTCGATAACGAGATTTAACCGGAAACACATGTTTTGAGACCTCCTGAATAAAAAAAAACACTTTTTGAAAAATATCTGTGTGTGTGACGGTTTGTCTGTCTGTCTGTGTGTATGTGTGTGTGTGTGTGTGTGTGTGTGTCACTGTGGGCAGCATAGCTCAAAAACGAAAAGTGCGTTAAAAACCAAACTTGATATTGAGGTTTGGTATCCTCCAAGGATGATATACGAAGATTTTCAAGAAAATCCCCCCACTACCAACGACTCTTTATATGGAACTTTTTTCGGAGATTATGATTTTCTAAAAAATGGCTCTAACGATTTTGATTAAAATATCGTATATTAAAGATATTTACCAGACAAAAAAAGTGTATATCTTGAATTTTCTGGGAATAGCCTCTGAAGACTACTTCATTCTGGATGAATTTTGCATAACTACTAAACCGTAAAAGATGGACAAAAACTTAACACACAAAAAATGTAATGCACGTTAAAACACACAATTTATGTTATATACATTTTGCGCGGAATTGATCGTTTTTTAGATATTCCTTGTTTTTGGTTTCAGCTTTGAAAAACTTGTACTTTTCTCATACAGGAATTTGCCAACTTGTGTCCATACAAACAAACGAACTTCAGTCACATAGCAACCAGCTTTTGGCTTTCATTTTAACCTATGGTACTCCCTTATTTCGCTTCTACTTACAATAAAGCAAGAAATAAGACTATTTTTGCTAATTTTTCTCGATTAACATGCAATCAATAAAAGAATAAGCTTATTGACAATAATTTGTTACAGAGATATAGAGAAAGTCATGTGAATGGAACACAAAAGATTTTTTAGTCAGTGTTACCTCCCACATGCCGATGATTTAGCTTTTTGTCACATATTAACTCGCGTTATATTTAGTGTATCATTATTTATATGTGTTAATAGATACTCAAAATTATTTATAGCTGTTCTGTTTTCTATTAAATATTCAAATACCCGTAATTAGCCATATCCTCCTTGATACTTCTTGATCCCATTGGGGCAGGGTCCTCCGTGAGACAAAAATTAATTTTCATGCAAGTTTAGTACACTAAATTGCCCATCTGCCCCGTATTTGACGTTTGCAGATATCCCTTTGTGCGTTAAAAGGGTTGCAGAACTCAACGGAGATATTTCTGTTAATACCCGCCAATGGAGAACTGGCGTGAGCGGCCAGTGCTTTTTAATAACTCAATTAACATGAAGAAGAGAGAAGACTAAGTAGTGGAAACAATGTTGAGGAAAGAAACATTCCAGGCTTAAGATAGATTACTTTCATGGCGTTTGCCAGTTTCTTCTAATGGCTTTGTTGACGATTAACGTTTTCACTGCAGGGCTTTGCTGACTGTTATCATTAATTTGATTTCTGTTCGTTACAATTTATATAGAATATGTGAAACGCTAGAACGTTAATGGATACGCGAAACCGCAAACCGTTATTAAGGCTAATTGGTAACGTTTTAAATTGTAATTCTGTGTTATATGTCTTTTAGAGTGTGTTGTTACTATTCATAGTTTATTTAATATTCAGATTCCATTAAACTGTTTTATTCTTGTTGCTTATGTTCGGAGTTTATTTGGATAAATTTTGAATAATTATATAATGCCATAATCTCATATGATGTGAGATAGACAATGCTGCCAATAGAAAGCTCACGCTAAGTGTTCTTATTGTAATGTATTTCCCGCCCTGTACTCTGTCTCTTGAAGGTTTATTATGCACTTTGTCCAAAGGAATAAGTAACATATTCAAATAACGCTAATTGTTAAAATATTAATCACACTCGAATATTACTTTCTCTACACGTACTATGTATGTACATAGTGTATAGAGAAGGTACAGTAATGCACCCGAAAATTCAATAACGAAATAATATTGAATAAATACATGTTTTGGGTCCCCCTTAATCCAAGAAAAACATTTTTGGAAAAAGGTTCGTGTGTGTGAGTGTGTCTGTGGACAGCATAGCTTAAAACGAAAAGACAATAAGATACCAAACTTCATATTTAAGTTTGGTATCTTGCAAGAATGTGATACGAAGATTTTCAAGAAAATACCCTGAATCCCAGCTACCCTTTACATGGAACTTTTTGCGAAAATTTTGATTTTCCCAAAAATGGCTCTAACGATTTTGATTAAATTATTGTATGTTAAAGATATTTACCTGGCAAATCATATGTTTATCTTGAATTTTCTGGGAATAGCCTCTGAAGACTACATTATTTTGGATGAATTTTTCGGAAGTTTGCATAACTGCTAAACCGTAAGAGACAGACAAAAATTTACCACACAAAACATTTAGACCACATTAAAACACACAATTTATGTTATACGCATTTTTTTCTTGAAGTTGTTTGTTTTTGGAATATTCCTTCTTTTTGGTTTCAACATTGAAAAACTTATACTTTTCTCATACAGGAATTTGTCAACTCGTGTCCATACAAACGAACTGCGGTCACATAGCAACCAGCTTTTGACTATCACTTAAACCTATTGTACTCCCTTATTTCGCTTCTACTTACAAGGAAGCAAGTAATAAGACTATTTCTGCTATTTTTTTCTCGATTAGAGGGAGTAAATAGAACACATAGTTACAAAGATGTAGAGAAAGGCATATGAATGGAACAGATTTTTACTTTCTCCATACGCACTATGTACATAGTGTATAGAGAAAGTATTGCACTCCACCAAAAAATTCGATACCGAGATTTCACCGTAAATATATGTTTTAGGGTCCCCAATATCCAAAAAAAGCATTTTCACAAAAAGGCCAGTGTGTGTGTGTGTGTGTGTGTGTGTGTGTCCGTGAACACGATAACTCAAAAACGAAAAGTCGGTAAAATACCAAACTTAGTATTTAAGTTTAGTATCTTCCTGGGATACGACACGAAGATTTTGAGAAAAATCCCCCCAACCCCAACTACCCTTTACATGGAACTTTTTTCGAAAATTTTGATTTTCTCAAAAATGGCTCTAACGATTTTGATTAAAATTTCGTATATTAAACATATTTACCTGACAAATAAAATGTATATCTTGAATTTTCTGGGAATAGCCTCTGAAGAGTAGTTTATTCTAGATGAATTTTACTAAATTTTGAATAACTGCTAAACCGTAAGAGATGGACAAAAATTTACTGCACAAAAACTGTAGAGTACATTAAAACACACAATCTATGTTATGTTATGTTTTTTCGTGGAGTTCGTCGTTTTTGTGACATTCCTTATTTTTGGTTTCTGCTATGAAAAACGCATACTTTTCTCATACAGGAACTTGTAACTCCTATCCATATAGACAAAGGAACTTCATTGACATAGCAACCAGTTTTTGACTATCACTTTAACCTACGGTTGTCCCTTATTTCGCTTCTACTTACAAGGAAGCGAGTAATTGGACTATTTCTGCTATTTTTGTCTGATTAGCATTAAGTAAATAGAAGTATAAGCTTTTTAAGAATTATTTGTTGCAGGGATATGTAGAAAGTCATATGAATGGTACACATCAGATTTTTTTACTTGGGACATACTTTCGTGCACCATTAAAGCAGTTGCTATGAGAGCCACTGTAGAATTACTTATGTTTTACTAATAAAGGACGCTCTTGAACACTTGATGTTTTGACTTTCTGCATTTAGTACTTAGGTAGAGAACGTATTGCAGTCTACTAAAAAAATTCCATACTTAGATTTAATTATAAGTAAAAAAGTTTGGGTTTACTTATAGAGAAAAATCATCTATGTTCCGTTCACATAGCTGTTCCGCAAGAAAACTTTGCATGAAAATACTTTTTTTACTTATTCTCACGTACCATGTACACAGTGTACAGATAGGTATTGCATTTCACCCAAAAATTCCATACCGAGATTTCACCGTTTTAGAGCCACTTGTATTAAAAAAATAATTTTTAGAAAAATGTTCGTGCGTCCGTTTATCTGTGAACACGAAAACTCAAAAACGAAAAGTCTGTAAAATATCAAACTAGGTCTTTAAGTTTGGTATCATGTAAGGATGAAAGACGAAGACTATTAGGAAAAAATATGGAAAAAAATTTTGTTTTTCTCAAAAATGTCTGACCTTTTGATTAAAATGCCGTATATATTAAATATATTTACATGACAAATAAATTTCTGAAAATCTGGGAATTGTCTCTGAAGTCCTCTTTATTCTGGATATATTATGCTCAATTTTGCATAACTGGTAAACCGTCAGATATGCACAAAATATGTAGATCTCGTTGAAACACACAATTTATGTCATACTTTTCTTTCTTTTTCGTGAAATTGAACATGTTGAGAAACTCCTTATTGTGAATTTCAGCTTTAAAATACTTAAAACTTTTCAAATATTGGAATTTGACAACTCCTGGCAATCCAAAGAAATGGATTCATATGACAAGCTTTTAAAAGATTTGACTATTTCTTTAGCCTAGTGTACTCCCTTATTTCTCTTCTGCAAGTAATAACACCATTTCTGCTAATATTTATCTCAATTAGCATTAAGTAGATAGAAGAGTAAACTTTTTAACTATAATTCGTTACAGAACTGTAGAGAAATCCATGTGAATGCAATACATCAGAGTTTTTTTTAAAGGACCCTAAAACGTGTGCTTCCAATGAAACCCCGGTAATGTATTACTTTCTCTGGCCCCGTATGTACAATGCACTTAGTGGTTAGATAAGGTATTGTATTTCACCAAAAATTAGATACCGATTTCGCCGGAAATACATGTTTTAGGAACCCCTGAATCCAAAAAAAAGAAAAAAGAAAAAAAGAAAAGCATTTTCAGAAAAATGTCCTTGTGTGTGTTTGTCTGTCTGTCTGTCTGTTTGTCTGTGGACATCATAGCTCAAAAACTAAAATATCGTTAATTACGGAACTCGGTATTAAAGTTTTGCATCTTCCAAGGATGCGACACGTAGATTTTCAAGATTTGTTTTTCAAAAATGGCCTTAACGATTGTGATTAAAATACCACATATTAAAGCCATTTTCAACACAAATAAAATGTATATGTTGAATTTTCTGGGAATAGCTTCTGAAGACCTGTTTATTCTGGATGAATTTTGCAGAATTTTGTATAACTAGTAAACCGTAAGAAATAGACAAATTACATAAAAATGTAGATCTCGTTAAAATTCACAGTTTACATCAATTTTTTGTGGAGTTTACCGTTTATGAGGCATCCTTTGTTATTAGTTTCAATTGTTTCTCAGACAGGAAGTGTCCGTTCTTCTTTTGTTCTACTGCTGCCCAAGCAAAGAAGCGAATTGCAATGACAATCACATTACTACAGCTTTTAAAACATTTGAATATCACTTTAGCATAGTGCATTCCCTAGTTCCCATCTACTTATAAGGTACTAAGTAATAAGAACACTCTGCTAATGTTTATCTCGCTTAGCATTGTGTAGAAAAAAGAATAATCTTTTATAAGCAGTTTGTAGGGCAGCTAGAGAAAGTCACACCAGCTTTTCTTTTTTTTTTTTTTTTTTTTTTGAGTTGAATGCTGTACCAAGCAGAAAATGTAACAAAAGAGAGCTAGAAGTAGTTCCAAAAGCACGTATTCCTTCTTGCTAATCAAATTCAAGCCACACTGTGGTGCAATCCAATCAAAAGAGCAAGAAGAAAAGAGGACACCCCGCTGCTTGACGGAGATGAGAGGTCGATCAGCAGGTGGTACTGTAACGGAAATGATGCGAACATGGAGGGAAGAAAAAAAAAAAAACTAATATCTTTGGTATTCTTAGCGACTACTTTCTTAAATTGAGAGTTTTCTGGAAAGAAGACGAGCACAAAACAAGATGGCGTTTACAATTGTGTTTCCTTAACAAGTTCGGACAAAGATCCTGGGAGTGTATTCTTCTTAAAATCGAAAAATGTTGGTAAAATACAGAAACAGCTGTAGACAGACATAAACGCTTGGTCTCATAAAATGTTATTATAATTTCCACTCTAAAAAGTTTATTTTCTCAACTTAGTACATTGCACTCCACACAAAAATTCAATCCGAGATCACCGCAAATACACCATTAAAAATCATTTTTTAGAAAAAGGCTCTGTGTGGGTGTGTGTTTTAATTCAAGAACGAAAAATCTGCAAAATTACAGACTTGATAACTAGATTCAACATCATTTTCTAAGGATGCGACCCAATCCACCCTTATCCAACCATTATGGAAACATTTTAAAACATTTTGCTTTTCTAAAACAAATGGCTCGAACAATTTTGATTACAATACGGTATATTAAAGATATGTATATAACAAATAAGTTGTATGTATTTTATTCTTAGCGAATAGCCTTTGGCTTTCATTCTGGATGACTTTTGCCTAACTGTAGGAGATAAACAAAAACTCACTGCACAGAAAATGTAGATCTCGTTATGCACACAATTTGTGCTATATAAATGATATTTGTGTCTGTTATTGTAATTATTACTATTATTATTATCATTATTATTATTGGACTTAACCATTTCCAAGATATTCTTCGTTATTTGTTTGAATTTTAAAGGCTTATACTTTGCTCATGAGGGAATTTATTTATTTATTTTTGCTTTGTTTTATTCCTGGCTCTGCAAACAAACCCGAATTTCAATCATATAGTAACCAGATTTTAAAAGATTTGATTATCGGTTTAGCCTTGTAGTAAGTAGTAAGTATGTAGTGGTGTACTGGTGTGGTGGTGATGTGGTGGCGTTGGTGGTAGTAGTGGTGGTGTGGTGGTGTTGGTAGTGGTAGTGGTGTGGTGGTGGTACTAGTGGTAATGGTGGTGGTAGTGGTGGTGGTGGTGGTAGTGATAGTGGTAGCGGTGTGGTGGTGTGGTGTGGTGGTGATGGTAGTGGTAGTGGTAGTGGTGGTGGTGTGGTGGTGGTAGTGGTGGTGGTGGTGTGGTGGTAGTGGTGGTGTGGTGGTGGTGGTGGTGTGGTGGTGGTAGTGGTAGTGGTGGTGTGGTGGTGGTGGTGGTAGTGGTGGTGGTAGTAGTGGTGTGGTGTGGTGGTGGTGTGGTGTGGTAGTGGTAGTGGTGTGGTGTGGTAGTGGTGTGGTGTGGTGTGGTAGTGTTGGTGATGTGGTGTGGTGGTGGTAGTGGTAGTGGTGGTGGTAATGGTGGTGGTGGTGTGGTAGTGGTGTGGTGTGGTAGTGGTGGTGTGGTAGTGGTGGTGGTGTGGTAGTGGTGTGCTGGTGGTAGTGGTGGTAGTGGTGGTGGTGTGGTGTGGTAGTGGTGGTGGTGTGGTAGTGGTGTGGTAATGGTAGTGGTGTGGTAGTGGTGTGGTGGTGTGGTGTGGTGTGGTGTGGTAGTGGTGTGGTAGTGGTGTGGTGGTGGTGTGGTAGTGGTAGTGGTGGTGTGGTAGTGGTGGTGGTGGTAGTGGTGTGGTAGTGGTAGTGGTAGTGGTAGTGTTGGTGTGTTGTGGTTGTGGTGGTGGTGTGGTGTGGTAGTAGTGGTAGTGGTGTGGTGTGGTGTGGTGTGGTAGAGGTGGTAGTGGTGGTGGTGTGGTGTGGTAGTGGTGGTAGTGGTGGTAGTGGTGGTGGTGTGGTGTGGTAGTGGTGGTAGTGGTAGTGGCGTCGTGTGGTGGTGTGGTAGTGGTGGTAGTGGTAGTGGTGTGGTGTGGTAGTGGTGGTAGTGGTAGTGGTGTGGTGCGGTGGTGTGGTGTGGTGGTAGTGGTGTGGTAGTGGTAGTGGTAGTGGTGTGGTAGTGTTGGTGTGTTGTGGTTGTGGTGGTGGTGTGGTGTGGTGTGGTAGAGGTGGTAGTGGTGGTGGTGTGGTGTGGTGTGGTAGAGGTGGTAGTGGTGGTGGTGTGGTGTGGTGTGGTGTGGTAGAGGTGGTAGTGGTAGTGGTAGTGGTGTGGTGTGGTGTGGTAGAGGTGGTAGTGGTGGTGGTGTGGTGTGGTAGTGGTGGTAGTGGTGGTAGTGGTGGTGGTGTGGTGTGGTGGTGTGGTAGTGGTGGTGGTGGTAGTGGTGTGGTGTGGTGGTGGTGTGGTGTGGTAGTGGTGGTAGTGGTAGTGGTGGTGGTGTGGTGTGGTAGTGGTGGTAGTGGTGGTGGTGTGGTGTGGTAGTGGTGGTAGTGGTGGTAGTGGTGGTGGTGTGGTGTGGTAGTGGTGGTAGTGGTAGTGGCGTCGTGTGGTGGTGTGGTAGTGGTGGTAGTGGTAGTGGTGTGGTGTGGTGTGGTGGTGGTGTGGTGTGGTAGTGGTGGTAGTGGTAGTGGTGTGGTGTGGTAGTGGTGGTAGTGGTAGTGGTGTGGTGTGGTGGTGTGGTGTGGTGGTAGTGGTGTGGTAGTGGTAGTGGTAGTGGTGTGGTAGTGTTGGTGTGTTGTGGTGGTGGTGGTGTGGTGTGGTGTGGTAGTGGTGGTAGTGGTAGTGGTGTGGTGTGGTGTGGTGTGGTGTGGTAGAGGTGATAGTGGTGGTGGTGTGGTGTGGTAGTGGTGGTAGTGGTGGTAGTGGTGGTGGTGTGGTGTGGTGGTGTGGTAGTGGTGGTGGTGGTAGTGGTGTGGTGTGGTGGTGGTGTGGTGGTGGTGTGGTGTGGTAGTGGTGGTAGTGGTAGTGGTGGTGGTGTGGTGTGGTAGTGGTGGTAGTGGTAGTGGTGTGGTGTGGTAGTGGTGGTAGTGGTAGTGGTGTGGTGTGGTGGTGTGGTAGTGGTGGTCTCCTGTAGCTCTTAAGTGAAGCATAGAGCATTGTTACGATTGCATAGGTAGAGTCAGTCTGAAAAATGCAATGTCATACCCGGAATTTGAACCACGGATCTCCCATCTCTAGACGGTTACTCGACCGCTGAGCTACTACGGCAGCATGCCGACATAGCATTGAATTTATCAACTGACTGGCATGTTTCCCGGTAAACCACAAGGTGATCTCAAATTATTTTGAGATGACAACCCCTATGGCGACTTACAATACTGTAAGTACTTTAAGTTCCAGGATTCATGGTACACCCAACTATTGTGGTCAATTGGTTTAATTGTGTTTTCACAGAAGCCGTGTGTAGGACAAGAGTTGGATAGGTCTGAGCTCTCAGCTTTCTTTTTTCTCTTCCCTGCTGCTATCTTTTAGGTTCTTTTCTTCTTGCTTTGCTTCCGCATAACTTCGCTTTTTCCTTTGCATGATGCGAAAGAGATCTGGTCAAACTGAAGTTTCTCTTGATGAGTCCAGTGCAGTTTCACAGTAGCTCCAATGACTTGAGGTATTTAAAAATAGCGCCCGGTAGCCAATAAACATTTTTACTTTCTCTACACATTCTATGTACATAGTGTATAGAGAAGGTATTGTATTGCACTCAAAATTCGATTCCGAGACTTCGCCGTAAATGTATACCTTGAGACCACCTGAATAAAAAAAAAGAAGCATTTTTAGAAAAATGTCCGTGCATTTATGTGTGTGTGTGTGTTTGCGCGTGCGTGTGTGCCTGTGGGCCCACATTTTCTATTAAGTAAGTTTTTTTCTATATTTACCAGGTATGAAAAATTCCGCAAAATTCATCCAGAGTAAAGATGTCTTCAGAGACTATTTTCAGAAAATTTAAGATATAAATTTTATTTGTGACGTCAATATCTTTAATATATGACATTTTAATCAACATCGTTAGAGCCACATTTGAGAAAATCAAAATTTCGAAAAATGTTCTACGTGAAGTGTAGTTTGGTTGGGGTAGAGGGAATTTCTTGAAAATCTTCGTGTCGCATCCTTGGAAGATACTGAACTTAAATACAGAGTTTGGTATTTAACGGTCCTTTTGTTTTCGAGCTATCGTGTCTACACACACACACACGGAACTTTTTGTGAAAATACTTATTTTTTTGGATTCATGGGGTCCTAAAACATGTATTTCCAGTGAAATCTCGGTATTGAATTTTTGGGTAGAATACAATGCTTCCTCTGTATGCTATATACATAGTACGTGTAGAGAAAGTAGAAAGTAATATTTTTGTTATCTTTCAGGAAACTTCAGTTATACATATCTTTATAGAATTTGGCTGTTCATTGTCACCAAATGATTCTTTAGGGAGTATTCTTAGCTTCCAAACTAAAATATCAAGTGTGGAGTTATGTTAGAGGGGACTGTACTACTGATGGGAGGGATTCCATACTGAAGACTATATCGCTATTATATGTCCACCCCGGGGAGAGGGGCGAAATGAGGTGTGCCGAGGAAGTGCGCGGCCGAGGTTGGCACTATGCAGTGCTGGTATAATTCATTCCTTCTCTAGCTGCCAGCTCACACGGGTTTTGACTTACTCCCCCCCCCCCCCCCGCGCGTATAGATGACTACCACCCCAGCGGAGAGAACACCAGTTACTAAATGAAATGTCATCACTAGACCTCGGTTTTGGGTTCCGAATCGCACACAATTACTAACACACAGAGCAGTCAGTGGTACAAAGGAAGGGTAATGGGGTAGTCGCCTCCTTAGTGTGGTGGTAGCGCAGCTGCATACCAAGTGGGAGCCTGGGTTCGATTCCTGATTCCGGTGTGGGGAGCTGGTCCAGGATGCACTCAGCCTCGTGCCGTCCCTGGGGGCCCAATTGAGGAGTTACTTGATGGAGAAGTTGCGGAGCCAGGTCATGAGGACCGCATTAATCGATGGGGGGGGTTCGAGGCGCTGACCACGTCTCACCCAATACTGCGCCTCATCCATGACGTCTATCATGGACGACGCAGCGGTCTGGCAGTGGACCAGGATTTCTTGTGAGCTGTCGTAACATGGAGTTGTTATTAGTGAGGAAGGGTTTGTTTAAAGGTAGCTCATTACCTGAATTGATATATGATTCGTCTAGTTCATAAAGTAACACAATAAAACAATTATTTCACAATGTAATTAATTTAAAAAATCTGATGTGTTACACTCACATGACTTTCTCTAGCTGTTCTACAAACTTCTTACATAAGATTATTCTTCTTTCTGCATCTTGTTAATCGAGGTAGTCGTTAGCACAATGTTCTTATTACTTAGTTACTTATAAGTAAGAAAAAATAAGGGAATACACTAAACTAAAGCCATAGTCAAAAGCTGTCGTTATGCGATTGTCATTACAAATCCCTTCTTTTCTTGGCCAGGAGTAGAACAAAAGAAAACCGCACACTCCCGTCTGAGAGAAGTATAAGTACTTCACAACTGAAACTAATAACAATGAATACCTCGAAAAATGTAAGCTCTACGAGAAAAATGTATATGATATAACTTGTGTACTTTAACAAGACCCAAATTTTTTGTATAGTAAATTTTTGTCTATCTCTTTCGGTTTACTAGTTATACCAAATTAAGCAAAATTCATCCGGAATAAACAGGTCTTTAGAAGCTATTCCCAGAAAATTCAAGATATACATGTTATTTGTCAGCTAAATATCTTTAATATACGATATTTTAATCAAAATCGTTAGAGCCATTTTTAAGAAAATCAAAAATTTCGAAAAATGTTCCATATAAAGGTTAGTTTGGGGTGGGGGGATTTTTCTCGAAAATCTTCGTGTCCCATCCCTGGAAATTACTGAACTTAAATACCAAGTTTGGTGCTTTACCGAGTTTTCGTTTTTGAGTTATCGTGTTCACAGGCACACAGACACACTGACACACGGACACACATACACACACACACACAGACCTTTTTGCGAAAATGCTTTTTTTTTTGGATACAGGGGACCCTAAAACATATATTTCCGGTGAAATCTCGGTATCGAATTTTTGGGTGGAATACAATACTTCTCTATCCCTATGTACGTTGTACATACGGGGCTAGAGAAAGTAAAAAAAGCCTTAAACTTTCACAAATAAAAGTATAAAGCTTGAAACAAAAATTCAGGATAAAAATGTGCAGATATTTGAAAAGATAATTAACTTAAATCAACCAAACTCATTCAGTATTCATTGCAGTGAATTACAAGACACATCGTTTACTGTCTCCAAAGAAAAGACTCTCCTCTGTTAGTCAAAATATGTTTGAATCATCCACAAGTTTGTTCAATGTCGAAAGCCCACCGTTTCGTATTTTCGACATTTTTAAATCTGCGATCTCTTTCATTGTTCACTGGTTTATTCTACTAGAATGAACTGATCCGAGGTCAAAGAGTGAACAAAACTAGATAGTACACGTTTCAAAATAGGATGTAGAGCCACGCCTACTCAATCACGTCATAGTTACACTTTGTGTGCACCGAACCTCAATCCAACACCTCTACCTAGACAGACCGGACTGAAAGAATAAAGAAACGAAATGAAAGGACGAGAAATTTGGGGGATGAAAGAACTCTTCCTGCCTTGTGACCCGAAACAAACCCTTGTGGCAGGAAGGTCGGCCGTGGGAAACGAACCCAGAGCTACCAAATCCGCGGAGAGCGTTTTCGCGGAGCATTAATAAACATCTGGAACCCTGGTCTTAAGTTGCTCGAAATATGATTACATTTGCCATCGCTGGATAGAAATTGCTTAAGCACAACACTCACCACAATTATTGTAAGGTACCTGATATGGTCATTTTGAGTAAATTATGTTTCATTTAGTAACAGGTAATGTTGCACCAGTTTCAGCAATTGAAATTAGTGGCAAGATGTCGAAATGCTGATATAGCTGTGTGCTTCTAAAGCAGTGTTGGCATAAACATGGGCTTTATATGAAAGCCTTGTTGAGTTGGAGACGTAATATAGTCCGATGGCATAGTTTTTATTTTAATGTGTATACTACAAGATTAATTTTGATTTGTTTTTTCTCACAATCCATGTGTGGGACAGTAGTTGGATAGGTAGAGTAAGACTGAAAAAGTCAATGTTCAGTAAGTCCTCATCCCCTAACCATACATCATCTTCTTAACAGTAAAAGCCCTGTGTCTTCTCGCACCCGTGTTGATTTATGACTCTTGATCGTTCTAATCAAAAGTACCCTCCTGCACCTTAAACATGAAAACACTCGCTTCCCTCTCGCATACGCGAATAGCTCTCTCTACTCCTGAAGCTAACACTCCCTAGTATGCGCAGTGTAGGGGTGATGCCTGCAACACACTGGGTATCCTACAGTATATTTCTCTGGAGACGATAATGCATCTCAGAAAAAAAGTTTTCTTGTAACGTGTGCTTTCAGAGTTGTGGCCCAGAAGTTGTCCAACTGTTAATTTTTCTTTTCAGGACATAGAAGCTTTAGCATATAAAACTTCTTGTAGGAAGAATCGCCAATAACAATGTGGTTATGCAATAATATTGTTCTGGATATAGATGACAATTGTTTTAAGCCACGCTTGCGTAACACTTTACGGGCAGTATTTTTTACGCAAATGTCAAAATTCCAAAACAAAACGTTTGTACAGAGCACTATTCCGTTTACTAGTCATTCGAAACCTCCGGTTTTAATAAAAAGCCGGTAATTGTGCAAATATCCGCTTTAATATCAGTTTCGTGTTGAAGAGAGCTTATCCGGAATTTCTGTGTATCATGCTAATTGAAGTAACCAATTGAATAATCAAACTCTGCTGGGATTCTAAGCGATTAGACGGCATTTATGTTCCACACGCATTTGACTGTGTAATTAACACCCCATGATGAGGTTGAAAAGTTAGACGATTTGGCTAAAAGCAAAACGGATTAGTTATTCGCTTTTTAACGTAAAGGATAACAAAGAATTTCCGAATCAAATTACGAATCATTGATTCCACGTTTGCTTTTTTGCTCATAAACGTATTAGCGAAATTGCATTACATTTTGAAATATCGACGTAATTTGTGGATATTACATTGCAGCTACAGTTGGATATTAAATGTTGAATACGTTTCCGTAATACTGAATTGCATTTAAAGGACAAAGGCTAAGAAAAACTAGACATATATTAATTGATCTTAAACATGTTACATCCAACAAGTGAGAAAGAGCATACCATTATTGTAATAGGGCATATTACAAAATGTTCATTGTTTTTCGTCATACTGAACTTGAAAAGTTAATTAAATGCAGCTGTGGTATATGTGTGTTATTCGATGCCAGAGTGTATTCCACACTGCAGCCATTGGTCTATTCTGCATCAGACCTCAGAACGATAGGATGCGATGAGAGTGATTACAACGGGCGACCGAAACCGGACGGCGGGGAGGGAGCCACCGATCAGAATCTTTTAAAAGTTTCCAAGCGGGAGGGGAGGCGGCAAGATAGGTGCCCCACATCTGATCAACTCACTGGGTCTACCACCGAGAATTGTCTTTCCAAAAGGCAGTCACCACGGAAGAGCGCTACCACCGCAGTCTTCGCAACTCTAAAAGAGACTTGTTGGATGAGATGGAGATGAAATTAAGGGACAGGAAGTTCGGAGGAATGAATAAACTCCTGCTTAGTGACCCAGGAAAACACCCAAAAAACCTTTAGCTCAGAGAGGCCAACCTTTGGAATCGACCTCCCAAATTCCAGTTTCAGACGAAATACATTAGCATCTGTGGTACATGACCAAACATTTCCAAAAACAAAATCTGACGTGATTCATTCAGATGATTTTCTCTGCTTATTCTGAATCAAATTATTCTAACAAGAATTTATCCTTCTGCTGGGTGATTCAAGGATAAGCGGTATTAATTCTTTATTAATTATATATATATATATATATATATATATATATATATATATACAAGAAGCACTTTCTCTACTACTCTGCATAGCTTCGTTCACGCTATACGCAATTTTTTCAACGATTTTGGACAAAAAGAAGTTTGAGGGTGCATCGTCAATGGATTGCAGAATAACTACCTAAAATTGTTAAAAAACACATTCAAAATTTTAATATTATTAATCACATGTTCTTCGTCTTCATTGCTTTCGGATTGTTCCCTACAAGCGATTCTTTCATGGGAGCAAACACAGTCCTGGGAAGACAAAACTGTACTGTTGGTAGGGTGTTTAAGGTTCCCTCTCTGCATTTGCGGTGGGAGGCTTAGGGTATGACGTCTTTTATTTCGGTAGACGACTTTTGCTGATCTGAAAATTTGCCAATAGTAAGCTGCAATCCTGAAGGAAATCAACGAGTAACAACACTCTTCTTCACTGCTTGTGAGACTTTTCTGGAGAAGAGGCAGGTTTAGTCCTTCACTTTATCAGTGAGGTTTGGCCTTGGGTGTCGAGCATAACCATTTTGGCCAAAAATAGTTTACAATGAAATAAAGACTTAGTTTGTTGTTTCTTAGGATACATAAAATGTATACATGAAGTCCATAGAATAGAAGTATTTTAAAAGTCAAACAAATAACAACAACGAATAATCTCGGAAATGGCTAATTCCACGAAAAAATGTACATGACATAAATTGTGTGTTTTAACGGGATTTGCATTTTTTCTGTAGTAAGTATTTAATCTGTTATGGTTTACCATTTAAGTAAATTTCAGGTAAAATCATCTATAATGGAGAGGTCTTCAGAGGTTATTTCCAGAAAATTCAATATACATTTTATTTGTCATGTAAATATCTTTAATATACGGCATTTTAATCAAAATCATTTGAGGCACTTGATAAAATTAAAAAAAAAAACGATTTTTTTTTCAATTCAAAGGATATTTAGAGTAGGGATATCTTTCTCAAAATATTCTTGTCGCATCCTTGGAAGATATTAAACCTAAATAGCAAGTTCGATATTTTGCCGAATTTTCGTTTTCAGTTATGTTTACACTATGTACTAGTGTACCTGTGCACTATGTACTAAATAGAAACAGTAAAAATATAGCCAAAAATGTGAAAAATCCCAGGAAACCTGACTAAGCAGTATTTTCTGAGGAGAATATTTGTGAAAATAAACGTCAGTGCAAGAGTTGACTCATAGGCGCCAGATCTTAAAGGTGAAATTTCCTTCTATTTTTCACGAGATTAAAATAATAAAGGGAAAGCAGCTTACTTTGTATACAACACAGTCTTAGAGAACTACTGAGCCGTGCTTGTTTGTCAAAGGAAGGAAAATTAGCAAGACTCCTCCATGTCCGTATTCTATTCTCATAAACTTATAAAATGCATTGCACCATATTTTTCTTGTTTATAACTTTCATATTGTGACAAAAAGCCCCCTTTTCTACAAAAAACACTCTTTATTTCTTCCACAAACTGATGTCAATCAGAAGCTGCTCACATTATCAATGCTTTGGTCAATTTTTTTTTGTATATTTTCTTTTCGATGTTTGCTGCGGTGAGGTTTCTGCTCGCTATAAATGTCCCCTTCAAACTCACTCAACTGTTGCACGCGACGCATTCCAGTGAAAACTTAATCCTGGGTACGCTCCGTTCTCCCGTTTTATACCTCTCGGTCACGTGGCTGGAAATTTCTATAAGTAGTCGCAGGTGCCACAAAGTCATTCAGGTGTAACAATGCCAGTCAGGCTTCCACGTCAAAGAACCTTCCGACAACACATGTATCCACTCGCACAGGTGTAAGAATCGCAGCCGAAATGTCAAAAGAACTTACCACCAGCACACATGTCCAGTAACACACATGTAATAATAGATGAAAATAATAAGCTATGACTTCAAAGCACGACGATTACGGCCGCAGGATGTAGACAGAATATGTAAACATTGCTTAATATACAGATTCGAACCAGTATGTAGCTTAGTATCCAGCTGCTTATTGTTTTAAATAATAATTAGATTTCCAGTATTATATTTCGAAGTTAATCAACTGCTGTGAACGAACCTTTATATTAACGGGAGAGGTTGTAGCTTTAATGTAAGTATAAGCCGGCCAAGGCGAATACAGTCCTGTACCGGGGAGCGCCAGTTGTACATGCAATGGCTTCCCCACCCTCCTGTACAGTCCAGTTGGAAAAGCGCGAGCGATGGTTCATGATCGCATTTCCCCTGTGTGTGTGTGTGTGTGTGAAAATCGTGTATAAATCCATATCATAAGCAATCAAGTATACTCTCAAATCCATTACAATACAATAAATTTGTTCATCTCTTTCACTCTTTCGCGTGCTTGGCATTATTCCGTGATATCTCCCTCATTTGTCGGTCTCCAATCCAGTGGCCGTTTCTTCTCTCGATTGAGCATTGTTGTCCAATTCTGGATTAATTATTATCCCTTCCATTTATTCTTCCATTAGTACATCTCTATTTCAACGTGTTTCTTGAATATTTTTCACTTTTGAACCAAGTTTTTTCACTCATTTGCTGTTATTAACCCAATATCATTCTAAGAAATTATTCTCCTTGAGCCCTACGTCAAAGTGCTCCCTCAGTAAACTCCGAATGTCTTTACACCTTTTAAATTTCAATATTTTCCTAGGCGTTGTTTTATATTTTTACAAACAAAGAAATGAATCTCCTTCTTACAAAAGTTCAATAATTTTCGCAGTGTAGGCATTTCTTTTTAACCTAGTAATACTCCTGATATTTTCTTCTAATGACACAATCGTCCATATCGTCCAAAATTACTTTGTTGCAAGAGGTTCACCGATCTTGTGAAGTGATATAGTTTTGCTTGTTCCACCTTCTTCAAGCCGGCCCTCCTCTTTTATTTTGTATATGGTGTCTTATTCTAAACCGTAGAAGTGAATATAAGCTCAGTAGTATTTCTAATAGGTATTTTCTGAGCTTCTTTCTTTTCTTGGTCACAAAACTTATACATAACACGCTTTGCGTTCTATCACTGTTACTGAATACTACGCGGCGTGCTACTGAAGTGAACCAGGCTGTACAGCCCTTCATGACGTATGCGTGAAATCGTATTGCTTCATCACGTTAGTTAGCCTTCTCTTCGCTCCCAGAGCAGGACTCCACTCGCCTTCGTTTTCTCTGCACTTTACTTTACTTGATTTTCAGTATTCTAATGTAAGTATTGTCCAATTTGTCCTGAGGGATGGAAGCCAGACAGGGCATATTCATGATACTCGCTTCGGGGAAAGTTCGGGACTTGGGAGCTGGAGACCCGGGACTAGGACTGCCATTCCCTTTGGAATTTTGCCCCTATTTTTACTTTCTCTATCACATGAACAATGTATATGGTAAACAGAGAAGGTATTGAGTTCCACCCAATTCACCGTAAATACATGTTTCGAGAGCCGGTGTATTAAAAATAAATATTTTAGAAAAAGGTTCATGTGTACGTGTGAGTACACAGAGGTTTTTTGTATTCCTGCTTATTTTTTTTTCTTAGGACATGTGTTTATTCACACAGGTGCGACATGCACTCGCACACGTATTCAATAGACTCAGGTGCGACAATGCAGGGGAACTGTGTAAAGCAGGCGACCGCGCACCTGTATCACGCACCAGATACAGGCATGTGTACATGAGCACCTAGTAGCAAAATGGTGGCCCGTGAATCACATCCGGCTACGGCTTTTAACGCCTCAACAATGAGTTAAAATAACAATCGGAAAAAGAGTACAGTAAATAAGGATTTATATTGCCCATGGCACCGAAACTAAACTACATCATTGTACACTTATCCTCTCGGTTACGAAACCATTCTCAGTGAATGTCAAAAAGCTAATCTTCGCAGAGCAGTTTTACAAAACCTTTCTATTCCGAAGCCTAACTGTGGGAACCAATAGAAAAGCCCCAGCGTCCCGCGGCGTAAAATGAACTAAGAGTGTGCGATAAGTCGAAACTGATAGTGTTCCTTCTCACCTTCTTACCTTTATGCGTACCAGCTGGCTGCGTATACCACAAGCTCCTTATCTCAAACGGTAGAAGAAATCCTCCCCTATTTCCTGATTTGCATGCGTTCACTAAAACACCCTGCATAACACAGCTTCTGCAGATATCGCAATAACATCCTGACCTCGAATCGATTGCGATCAGAAATTCTTGTAGAAAGCACAATATTATGCCATGCATTGGCTTATCAAGCGAGTCAGTTCCGCGGTACGTATGAAATTCGAATTCGGGAATCTCGAATTCGATTTGGGTTAATTACGCTGACCATAGTTGGTAAGAGAAAGCTAGGATGGATTAAATAATGGTGCGAAATTTCCTGACCCCAGTTTTATAAGATTTCATCTTATTATCATGTTTCAAAGGATCAGGCGAGAGGACGACAGGCGAGCGTACAGCGCTACGGTTTGCTTAGTGCAATTTTCTGCCCAGGCGTTTGGTGTAGAATAAACGTTCAAAGGGAGCTCTCCGCTGGAAGAAGTAGTGTTAGGGATCCCGCCTGTCTTGTTCTCGCGGATCTGGTAGCTCTCTGTATCCTTTGCTTCACTCCTTCCTTCTAGAGTTTTCCAGAAACATAATAATCCTACATGAACATTTTAAGTTCTCTAGATTTAACTCTCGCTGTTTTGCTCCAAGTTCAACTTTCACTTCACAATTATTCTCAGTTCAGTTGCTGCGAATTCAATTTGCACCTATCACTTGACTTTCTTCCGCGACGTCACCGTTTGATGACATATGGAGAAGGTAGTCGAACACAAGACCTATCTTAATCCTTCGCGAAAGCAGCTCTAACTGCACGAAGAAGCAGTCAAAACAAACTCAATCGGAGAGCGCATTTTATGGCACACTAGAAAAGAATTGGTGAATCACTCACTGGTTATCAGGCAAGAGATATAATGTATATAGCAGATGATATAATATGTATTTATTTCTCTGCCTGTGGTTATTACCCAGTAACAAAGTTAAATATATGTATAAAATAAGGTCAAAAATAAAAATGCAATGAACAATAAGTATATGAAAAAACAATCCAACTACGACTCTAATTACATAAAGTTTATAGGCAACTTATATGAACAAAATAACTACAGCTTATTATAGCTACTAGTTTATGGTTTTGTGCATCTAGATTTAATTTTAATTACAAACAATTAATTACTTTACTATTTCCATTCATTAACTATCTAATCAGTATCAACAATAAGCTTACCATAAGTAAGTATTTACAGAAATATGAAATCATTAACGACGCTTGAGTATAATTTATAATAAATTATCCAACATTTATTGTATCGAGATTTTTTCTAAATTTCTTCTAGAACAGAGAACAACCCTGAGAGGCTGTTGCAGACAATTCATCCTATTTCTAATGGTTCTATTATCAAAAGCGAATTTTCCTACAATGGTTCTGTGCCTTCAACTCTTAATTTTATATAATGATCGTTTGGTGCATAATGTTGTGACGATGCCGTCCGTGTGTACGATCTCTCTCATGTTCGCTCTGGTATGCGGCGGGAGTTGGAATGTGAGTCATCACAGCTGCGATATGTGGACAATGCGGAAGAGGATGTAATAGGACCTTTTGGGAATCCCGCTCTCGATTGTTCTCCAAGCGTCGGTTTCTGCTACCTTCGACAAGTTTCCAAAAAGTTTGTGACGCCATCTTTCGCTTTAAAAGGAGGAATAAGTGCATTGTAGTTGTTGTAGCACTGAACATGAGTGATGAGTGTTATCGCGCAGTGGGACGCGAGCCATGGATAGCGTGCAGCCATAAACTGTCAACTGTCTACCTGGAATTACCTGCAGCAGCGCATCAAAGATTATATTTGTAACTGTGTTTTGAGCCAATAAAGACATTAATTATTACAATATATTGGTTCCCTAATCTATCAGTCTCCTTAGTGCAGTGGTAGTGCGGCTGCCAAGCGGGAGACCTGGGTTCGATATCCGGTACCGGCGTGGGGATTTGGGATTTTCCCCCCGCTGGGAGATCTGGCCTGTGAGGTCCCTGGGGGCCAATAGAGGAGCTACTTGATGGAGAAGTAGCGGCTCCAGGTTGAGAGGACCGCATTAACCGGCCGGGAGGGACCCGAAGCGCTGACCATGTCTTACCCTCCAAAACTGCACCCCGTCCATGACGCCTCTTCTAGTCGAGCTGTTGCGCAGGAGTTTATTTTCATCTTTAATCTATCAGTAACTTCCACCTATGCCTAGAGAGCATTCTAAAACCCCTAGAAGGGTTCTGAAGGCCGGGAGAACGGACCTTCAGAAGTTCCTCAATAGCGCGGTTTTTGTGCGGTGATATGACAAGAGCGCTGCTTATCTCTGTTTTGTCTCCTAACTACCCGTCACTGAAGCTTATACCCCAGCCGCTACGCCACAATATCGAGCCATTACTGAACTCTGACAAAAAAGGTTAAAACGTCTTACCTCTTTGACATTCTGTATAACTCTGCAGACATCCTTAGCTTTGTAAATACTTGTTCTAACCTCTAATAAAGAATTCCATTTCAACCCGAAGCCGTTTTCTTATTGCATTTATAGTAGAATCAGACTTGCTGCAAGGAATCTTCAAACGCCAAGATGTCCATGTATGGTCTTTGGAGTTGAGGCCAAAGCATCCAGGGGAAGAGATATCGAGAGAGGAAAAAAAAAAAATCATACATTAAACATTGCGGATTAGGCAGCCAGGTTTGTTCATGTAACAAGAATACGGATAGCCTCGCCATTTTCCATTGATCTTCCATTATTGAGACTCCTTTTGGAAGATACTTACAAAAAGCTTTCAGGGCTCTATTATTCTTGAGAACACGTCCTTCCATTTTTCTTTATGATCTTATACATTTCCGAAACGGCGCCGATATTGAGTTCTTCCCTTCTGTTGCCACATCTTGTACAGTGGCAGCATCCAATGTTCATAACCTTAAAGGTAGTGTTGAAGTTTCTATTCAGGAAGCTTGACGTTCGATAATTCGTGGATACAAGTTCAGTTTATTTTGAAACCCCTTTTTGTTTAACGTCCTTTAACCTTGTTGGTCACATCGGACGATGAATGAAATTGGTGAAATGATACTCAAATGATCTCGGGGTCCACGGAGCTTAAAGTTACGCAACATTCGTCTTCTCAGAATAAGAGAAAACCCCGAAAAAAACAACAACAACATTACACGGGTAACTCACCCTAAGCAAGATTCGAACTCACAACCTTTAGAATGTGAGGCAGACACGCTACCATCACACTACCCAGGCGAGCTGTTCTTTCTTTTATTTGCCTGGGTTCTGTTTTGTAGCGTACGCGCACGCGCGTGTGTGTATATCTATATTTCCAGTGTTGTGAAAGTATGTAAAATAGATATTTAGGTAATATTTGAAATCTAGGTATTTTTGGACAGCAAAGGACTGTGCAAATATTTTATTATTGTAGACTTAATAAATACTGCTACCACATTAAATTACGTTAGTACAACTTTTGGAACAAATTATTGTGAGATATATTCAAATATTTTAGATACTGATAGTGTGTGAAAATTTTAAATTAAGTAGTTCTTATGCAATTAGATTCTTTTTATACACTCTCTCAACACGTACTATGTACATAGTGGATAGGAAATGTATTGTATTGCACCCAAAAATTCCATACCGAGATTTCACCGGAAATACATGTTTTGAGACTCCCTCAATAAAAAATATCTTTTTTAGAAAAATGTCTGTGTGTGTGCGTGTGTGGGCAGCATAGCTCAGAAATGAAAAGACCGTTAAATAACAAACTTGGTTTTTAAGATTTGTATTTTCCAAGGATGCGACACGAAGTTTTTTAAGAAATCTCCTGACCCCAAAAAAATCGAAAATTTTGATTTTCTCAAAAATAGCTGTAACGATTTTGATTAACACCTGTTATTTTTATGATATTTACATGCAAAATAAAATATATGTCTTGAATTTTCTGGGAATACTCTCGGAAGACTACATTATTGTGGAAGAATTTTACGGATTTTGGATTTTGTCATAACTGCTAAACCATAAGAGATGGACAAAAACTAACCACACAAAAAATGTAGAGCACGTTAAAACACATAATTTATGTTATATACTCTTTTCACTGAGATGATCGTTTTTAAGTTATTCCTTGTTTTTGGTTTCAGCTTTAAAAAGCTTATACGTTTTTATACAGGAATATTCTCATGCTCCTATCAATACAAACAAAGGAACTTCAGTCTCTTAGCAACCTATGGTACTCCCTCATTTTGCTTCTATTTACAAGCAAGCAAGTAATAAGACTATTTCTGCTAATTTTTTCTCGATTAGCATTAAGTAAATAGAAGCATAAGTTTTGTAACAATAATATGCAGAGATGTAGAGAAAGTCATGCGACTGCAACACGTCAGATATTTACAATAAATGTGTGTAAATATTGTATATATATATTTGGTGTTTGAGTAATCTATATATGTGGGTGTAGTTGCAAGTGCGAGTGTGTGTGTGTGTGTGTGTGTGTGTGTGTGTGTTTGTGTGCGACATCAGTGTGTTCTTTCTTTTACTGGCCTGTTGTTTTTGTGGTAGCGCGCGCGCGCGCGTGTGTGTGTGTGTGTGTGTGTGTGTGTATGTGTCTGTATTTCCAGTGTTGTGAAAATACGTAAAATAGATATTTAGCTAATATTTCAAATCCAAGTATTTTTAGACAGCAAGCACGGTCACCCGAACCTGGCGGCTCTTTTTTTTTTATTTTCTCTAGCCTTGTATGTGCAATGTGCATAGGGTTAGAGAAGGCATTGTATTCCACCAAAAATTGTCGATATTAAGATTTCATCGGAAATATATGAGTCTGAAAAAAGTATTTTTAGAAAAAGATCCGTGTGTGTGTCAATGGACAGCATAGCTCAAAAACGAAAACAGAATTAAATACCAAACTTGGTATTTAGGTTTGGTATCTTGCAAGGATGCAACAGGAAGATTTTCAAAAAAATCCCCCCCAACCTCAACTAACCTTTACGTGGAAAAATTTTTGAAATTTTTTATTTTCATAAAAGTTGCTCTAACGATTTTGATTAAAATATCGTATATAAAGATATTTTTATGACAAATAAAATTTATATCTTGAATTTTCTGGGAATAGCTTCTGAAGATCACTTTATTCTGGATGAATTTTACGGAATTTTGCATAACTTGAAAAAAAAAACGTTAGAGGGAGACAAAACTTGCTACACAAAAAAAAGTAGAGCACGTTAAAACACACAATTTATGGTATATACATTTTTTTCGTGCAATTGATCCTTTTTGAGATATTCATTGTCTTTGGTTTCAGCTTTAAAAAGCTTTCTCATACGGGAATTTGTTAACTCCTGTCCATACAAACAAAGGAACTTCAGTCACATAGCAACCAGCTTTTGACTTTCACTTTAACCTATGGTACTCCCTTATTTCGCTTCTACTTACAAGGAAGCATGTAATAAGACTATTTCTGCTAATTTTGTCTCGATTAGCATGAAGTAAATAGAAGCATAAGCTTTTAAACAATAATTTGTTGCACAGATGTAGAGAAAGTCATGTGAATGGAACACAACAGATTTTATTTTTCACTTTCTCTAGCCTCGTACATAGTGGATAGAGAAGGTATTGTATTCCACCCAAAATTCGATACCGATATTTCACCGTAAATACATGTTTTAGGACCCCTTGAATCCAAATAGAGCATTTTCTGAAGAAGGTCTGTGTGTGGGTGTGGGTGTGTGGGAGTGTGAGAGCGTGAGAGAGTGAGAGAGAGTGTGTGTGTGCGTGCGTGTGTGTGTGGACAGCATAGCTAAAAAATGAAAAGTCTGTTGAATACAGAACTTGGCATTTAATTTCAGCATCTTCCAAGATGCGACACGAAGATTTTCAAGAAAATCCCCACACTTCTAACTACCCGTTGAAGGAATATTTATCGAAAGTTTTGGTTTTCTTGAAACGGCTCTTACACTTTTGATTCAAATACCGTATTTTTAAGATATTTCTATGACAACCGAAATGTATATCTTGGATTTTTTGAACATAGCCTCTTAAGACGTCTTCATTCTGGATGACTTTTGGTAAGAGTATACATAAACTCACTACGTAAAAAAATGTAAATCTCATTAAAACACACAATTTATGTCATATACATTTTTTGTAGAGTTAATCGTTTTCGAGATTATCCGGATTACTAGTTTCAATGTTTACCTTCTCTATACGCACTATGTAAATAGTGTATAGAGAAGGTATTGCACTCCACCCAAAAATTCGATACCGAGATTTCACCGGAAATATATGTTTTAGGGTCCCTAATATCCAAAAAAAGCATTTTCACAAAAAGGTCCGCGTGTGTGTGTGTGTGTGTGTGTGTGTGTGTCCGTGAACACGATACCTCAAAAACGAAAAGTTGGTAAAATACCAAACTTGGTACTTAAGTTTAGTATCTTCCAGGGATGCGACACGAAGGTTTTGAGGAAAATCCCCCCACCCCAAACTCCCCTTTACATGGAACTTTTTTCGCAAATTTTGATTTTCTCAAAAATGGCTCTAACGATTTTGATTAAAATTTCGTATATTAAAGATATTTACCTGACAAAATGTATATCTTGAATTTTCTGGGAATAGCCTCGGAAGAGTAGACAATTCTGGATGAATTTTACTGAATTTTGAATAACTGCTAAACCGTAAGAGATGGACAAAAACTTACTACACAAAAAATGTAGAGCACATTAAAACATACAATTTATGTAATATACATTTTTTCGTAAGTTCGTCGTTTTTGAGACATTCCTTATTTTTGGTTTCTGCTATGAAAAACTTATACTTTTCTCATACAGGAACTTGTCAACTCCTATCCATATAAACAAAGGAACTTCATTGACATAGGAACCAGCTTTTGACTATCATTTTAACCTATGGTAATCCCTTATTTCGCTTCTACTTACAAGGAAGCAAGTAATAAGACTATTGGTACACATCAGATTTTTACCACTTAAACTTTCTTCAAACGGGAATTATCTGTCCGCTCGTTTCTCATTTGTTTATTCCTGGAAAGTAAAGAGATTGGAATTTAAATTGTTTCACATAGCGAGCGGTTTTAAAGGATGAGACTATCGCTTTAGCCTGTGCATTTTCTTATTCCCCTTCTACTTACAAGGAGCTAATAATAAGACAAATTCTGCTTATGCTTATCTTGATTAGCTTGATATAAATAATAGATTGATATTTTGAATAAAAGTTTGTTTGCTGAATAGCTAGAGGACATCGTGGAATGGAACCTATTAGCTTTTTCTCTTCTGCTTACAAGGGAAAAAGTAATAAGGACAATTTCTGCTAATGTTTATCTCGTTTAGCATAATGTAGATAACAGAATAAGCTTTTTAATAATAATTTGTTACAGAGACGTTGAGAAAATTATGTGATTATAATACATCAGGTTTATTGTATGAGAAAAGTATTTTAAAACTGCAACCAATAACAAGAAATATCTTGAAAACGGCCAACTCCACGGAAAAAATGTGTATGACATAAATTGTATGTTTTAAGAATATATATAGGTAGTAAGCATTTATCTTATCTCTTAAGGTTTAAAAATTCAAATGTTTTTAGAGGCTATTCCTAGAAAACTCAAGATATACGTTTATTTTTTCATGTAAATATCTTAAATATAAGAGATGCTAATCAAAATCATTAGAGTCATTTTTGAGAAGAGTAAAAGTTTCGAAGCTGCGGATGGGGGGTTTTTTCTTGAAAATCTTAGTGTCATATCTTTGGAAGATACTGAACTTAAATATTTAAGTTTGGTATTTAAAGGACTTTTCATTTTTGAGCTATGCTGCCTTTGAACACACATAGACACACTGACATTTTTCTAAAAATGCTTTTTTTTTTTTTGGATCAGGGGGTCTGCAAACTTGTATTTCCGATGAAATTTTGGTATCGCGTTGTTGGGTGCAATACAATCACATTCTCTATAAACTATGTACACAGTATATGTAGAGAAAGTAAAAAATAAAAAATCCATAAAATATCAACCATTTAATATATTGCAAGAGCGCACAACCAAAGTACCTTTCACATGAAAGAATGTTCTAACATTCTGATTTTCTTAAAATAATCTGAAACGGTTTTCACTTAATTACCGTACATTAAACATATTTACATGAGAAATAAAATGTATATCTTGAATTTTATAAATATATCCCCTGAAGAACTCTTCATTCTGCATGACGTTTTGAATAACTGTAAACCCTACGAGATAGAGAAAAACTTCCTACTCAAAAAATTTAGGTTTCATAAAAGCACCTAATTTATGACATTGGCTTTAACTCTGGCCAAGATATTGTTTGTTATTAGTATTAGAAGAATTTCTCAATTATTTTTACTTTGTTTATCTTCTGCCATGTAAAAGGAGCGAATTTCAACCACATAGAAAACAGCTTTTAAAAAGATTTAACTTAGTGCATTCTTTCTTTTTTCTTCTTCTTCTTCTACTTATAAGGAAGCAAGTAATAAGAGTATTTTCACTAACGTTTATCTTGATTAGTGTCAAGTAAACAGAAGAATACCATTTTGAAAGAATAATTTATTACAAAATAGGTGGAGAAAGTTCACTTGATAGAACCCCAGAAATAGCACGTCTTAAACGTTTTATGTACATTCTTAACATGAATTCTTTGTGAGTGAGTAACTCAATGCGGAGCAAACATATTCTTAAAACAATTGTGATGTGTTACTCTCGTATGACCTTCTCTAGCTGTTCTATTCTTGTTTCTAATCGTGACAAGCATCAACAGAATGATATTATTGCTTACTTCATTAGAAGGAAACTAGGAATGCCTGAAGTAAAACAAAAGAAATACGGGTGACTTCCTGTCTGATAAAAGCATTAATTATTTTAAAATTGAAATCAATAACAAGGAATATCTCGAAAACGATTACCTCCACAACAAAAATATAGACGACATAAATTAGGTGTTTTGAAGAGATCTGCATTTTTTGTGTAGTAAGTTTTTCTCTATCTTTTATAGATTACTAGTTATGCAAAATTCATCCAGAATGAAGAGGTCTTCTGAGGCTACTCCCAGAAAATTCAAAATGTATCATATATCTGTCGTGTAAATATCTTTGATATACAGTATTTTAATCAAAATTGTTAAAGCCATTTTTGAGAAAATATTAGTTTTCGAATTTTTTCCAATAAAGGATAACTTGGGGTGGGGGATTTTTTTAAATATTCGAGTTGCATCCTTGGGAGATATTTTAATTTAAAATTAAATTTAGTATTTAATGAACTTTTCGGTTTTCAGTTATATAGTCCACTCGTATGTATACACACACTGACGTTTTTCTAAACATGCTTTGTGGTCTCAAAACACATTTTCGATGAAATGTTGGTATCCAATTTTTGGGTGGAATACCTTACATTCTCTATATAATATTTATGTTGTACTTATGCGCTAGAGTAGGTAAAAGGTATAAACTTTATTTGTGGAAGCTTAAATCTATGTAATAGTAATTCTTAACTTCTGAGGCTAGTATACCAGTAGTATTAAGAAGAGGTACTTGAATGGCAATAAAAGGATTAGTTCTTAAAGATAGTCAGAAAAACCTAGGAGGCATCCATGTTCGGAGCTGATGGTTTTAACAGATATCGGAAAGTGACAATAGCAATATAAGGAAATAATTCATTCAGCCAATTACTTTTGCTCCAGGCTCTATTTTAGGTAGTGATTAATGTTGGTGTATATACCTTGGCGGAATCTGGAGATCTTGTTTAATAACTGGCCGCAGAAGCGGTATTAGCACAATATCTGTAATCCGCTGAACAGAAACCCATAAATCATGTAATACATTCAGGCCATAGCCATTAAATGCACGAACACAGTGCTAACACAGAGTCTTGGTCAACAAATAAACCGGAGCAAACACCGTTGAATTGGTGCTACTGAAATTCTAACAAGAAACCGAGCATCACACACGTCCAATACTATGATATAGTGCTCACTATACATTTACAATAACTTCTTATCACTACGGGAGTCTTCCGCTCGGGTCAACGATACCGAATTGGAAACTATAATCCTAGGGTCTGCGGTTTCTCCCAGGAAATATCTCAATGAGAAATACATTGTTAGAGATATAAGAAAGGATATTTTTGTATTGATACTTCAAGACGGTATAATAAAACGCATTAAATCATTATTTACTATATGTGCAGACTAATAATTTTAGTTGTTAAGAAGTGCGTTGTCGTTGATTGTTACCTAGTTTTCCTCAAAACTCAGAGCAGACTTTTAACCACGTAAGCCATCCAGAAAGTAACCAACGACTTTGGTATAACTAAATAATAACGAAAGGCATCAACACAAAACCTTATTACATAGTTACCGCAGGCGATGACACTGATGATACATGGAATAGAGATGGTGGAGGAAACCAGAGACCTACGAAACCCGCCCTTATGCCGCTTTGTCCACTAAATCCCACATACGGACACCTGGGATCAAACCCGAGTCGCCTTGGTGAGAGGCGAGTGATCCAACCACGGCATGGTCGTAAAATGCTATAAGTTTTTACCCACAAAGAACATATTTTTTATTTTTTTTTTATTTTATTTTGAATGTACAAAATGTTCAGTGAATCGAATTTTATAGGCAAATAACGCAAGTCTATGGTGTAAATGGAATGAAGGAGTCTTATGTGAGGAAATGGCGTAGAGTGCACGACAAAGACCGAGTGGAAGTTCATCAGTGTTATAGAGGAAATGTTGATAAAGGAATTCAGCAAAACCGGTGTTTCACTTGGAACACCGTACCTGAATTTTGGATGGAAAATGTTCGCCAACCGATGAAGACCTCATGGCAGTGACATCTTGACTGAGCGTTTAGCGGTGCACTGCACTGAAACACCGGTACCACACGAGAATAAATGCTTGACAGCAATGGTGATTACGTTGAGAAATAAAGTAAGGCACTGTAAGTTTGTAACTACATGTTTATTTATCTTTCGTTTATTGCTAGCAAGGAGTAGTATGGTATGGTGGCAAGAGATAAGACTCTTTATAACTTACATCATTTATTAACAAATGCTGTTGTAATACCTTTTATATTGAAACCTTTTATTTCCTGCTGGTAGAGTGATGCAATTTGTAAGATTTTTGAGAGAATATTAAACACTTTAAATGGCTAAAGTCAACTAATCACTGAAGTTAAAACTGTTTCGTTTCTTTTAATTACATATCAGCGATTTAAAGCTCCTTGCATAATAATATGCGACGTTCTCCTGCAAATTCCTTAGGGGTAATATTTTGACACACTAAAAGATGTTCCCCAAATTTAGCCCAGTCAAACATACCCATTGCGTTCACGGACTCGTTGCCGTAAACGCCTAATCGAAGTGGCTCTCTCTATCCGAGTTCTCAGAGCTTGTTCCTTCACGGTAGACGGCCTATGCTCAGGGAGGATAATTCCAAACTTGGCCGTGACTGCGCAGCAGTGATGCCGAAGAATGACGTGTATATGATGACCAGAGCTACGAAGTTCCTACCGTTCTTCGTTCCGAATACAGGTTGCGACCGCCCGTCGCGCTGCATAAAAAAACACGTTGATAAGAAGGCACAGCGGAGAGAGGTAAACAAATCTGTTGTCAAGTAAACAGTGCTGTTTTCAGAAAACAAAAATGACTTATGAGGCACTCGTAAAGGCACACCTATTTTGATCATTAATTTATGCACAATATAAAAATTGTTACATATATAAGGCTTGCTCTGACTGATTTCCTTCTTTACATATGTACATTATGAAAATGCCCAAGCAATTATAACACGGATTGCAATATTTACTGATCGAATGTAAAATAACACCCAAACAATAACATTTCTTAAATATCTTCAAAATCTTGCTAGGTAAAAACGAAAGCAGGAATTAAACTAAATCTTTACTCATCTGCAACCGTATTACTGAAAACCATATGTACTTCTGAAGCCTTTCAAAGGCAAACCTCATTCTGCGTTCCGACTAACAAGATTTGTAATGCGAAAAAGTTCGTTCCACTTTGCAAGATGTGATCAGGGCATTTTTACTTTCTCTATACGCACTATGTACATAGTGTATAGAGAAGGTATTGCACTCCACCAAAAAATTCGATACCGAGATTTCACCGGAAATATATGTTTTAGGGTCCCCAATATCCAAAAAAAGCATTTTCACAAAAAGGTCCGTGTGTCCGTGTGCCCGTGTGTCTGTGAACACGATAACTCGAAAACGAAAAGTCGGTAAAATACCAAACTTGGTATTTAAGTTTAGTATCTTCAGGGATGCGACAAGAAGATTTTGAGAAAAATCCCCCCACCCCCAACTACCCTTTACATGGAACTTTTTTCGAAAATGTTGATTTTCTTAAAAATGGCTCTAACGATTTTGATTAAAATTTCGTATATAAAACATATTTACCTGAAAAATAAAATGTATATCTTGAATTTTGTAGGAATAGCCTCTGAAGAGTAGTTTATTCTGGATGCATTTTACTGAATTTTGAATAAGTGCTAAACCGTAAGAGACGGACAAAAACTTACTATACAAAAAATGTAGAGCACGTTAAAACACAAAACTTATGTTACATACATTTTTTTCGTGGAGTTCGTTTTTGTGACATTCGTTATTTTTGGTTTCTGCTATGAAAAACATATTTTTCTCATACAGGAACTTGTCAACTCCGATCCATATAAACAAAGGAGCTTAATTGACTTAGAAACCAGCTTTTGACTATCACTTTAACCCATGGTAGTCCCTTATTTCGCTTCTACTTACAAGGAAGCAAGTAATAAGACTATTTCTGCTAATTTTTTTCTGATTAGCATAAAGTAAATAGAAGTATAAGCTTTTTAAGAATAATTTGTTGCAGGGATATAGAGAAAGTCATGTGAATTATACACATCAGATTTTTTAAATATTTTATCGTTCCGGATAAGTATCACCAAGCAAGCAGTATTTATGGTATCTAAAAGTGCAGCTTGTATGCGATACATACTGAACCTTGCATTATTTTCAATTACGCTTTTCATTTTCATCTTTATTCCAGGTAGAGCTCGTGGATTGGTAGATCCGTCTTGACAGTTCTACATGCCGCACAGATTCATTTCAGCTCCATACCTCTGAACTGTAACAGTGTGATTGTTTTGGATAAGTTTTTGAACTAATTGGTGGTTCTGTGTTATGCAGTGATAGCTTTTTGCAGTAATGGGTTGCACTGTACGTTGACCTTTGCTCGCGCAATTAGTGCCGCACGGTATTGTCAAGCACAGCCGGTCTTTCTCTGCTTAAGGAAATTGGTACGAACTTCTCCTACCTCAGACGAAGACGCACTGTACAGCCATGTGGTCATTATTTGATATCTTATCCCATAGCCTCCATCAATTATAAGAAGTGATGCAAAATGTACTATGTTTTCAGATGGTTAGTACCTACCAGTGCGAGTTGCATATTAAACACAGAAGTTGCCCGTTAGGTGACGTATGTAAACACAAGAGAGACAACGCCGTTCAAAACGTATTAAACCATGAAATGTGTGCTTCACTTATGACAATGCTACTAGTAAGTGGACAAAATGAGTTACACTTATGTGTTATACACATTGTGCTCTGCTAAATATTACAATATTTGTACTTATTCACCTCCCCAGTCTGTAAATAGGAAGCTGTGTTTCAATAAACAATTAATAAAATATCTAAGTATTCACATTACTTTCTCTAGCAGTTCAACAAACTCCTTACAAAAGATTAGTCTTTTATTTAGGTCAATTTTATCAAATGAATATTGCCAGAATTATCTTATTACTTGCTTCTTTGTAAGTAGAAGGGAATACCCTAGGCAAAAGCCATAAAGTTTTTAAAAGCCGCACGCTAAGTGAAGCAACTAAAATTCCGTACTCTTTGCTTGCTAGGAATAAACAAAAGAAAGAAAAAAGATGTCCCATTTGAGAAAAGTTCAAGCACCTTAAAAATGAAACCAATAACTCGTAGCATCTGGTAAAGGATTAACTCTACAAAAGAAAAAAAAAAGTATGACAAATTGTGTGTTTTCATATCTACTAGTAAGTTTTTGTCTATCTCCTACGGTTTACCAGTTATACAAAAGTTGTACAAAAGTTATCTAGAATGAAGAAACTTTTCCCAGAAAATTCAAGATATACATTTCGTTTTTCATGAAAATATTTTAGATTTATGGCATTTTAATACAAATTGTCCAGCCATTTTTGAGAAAAAGAAAGTTTTTTGTCCAATCCTTGGAAGATACTTAACTTAAATACTAAGTTTGGTATTTAACGGTCTTTTCGATTTTAACTACGCTGTCCCCCCCCCGCACGCACGCACACACACACACACAAACACACACTCACTCACACACATACACGGGCTTGTTCTAAAAATGCTTTGTTTTGGACTCAGGATACCTCAAAACATATATTTCTTGTAAAATCTCGACATGAATTTTGGGTGAATTTGTTACTATGTACATGACATGTAGATACGTTCTAGAGAAAGCAATAACAGCTTTTCAGGTAACGATGAATTTATTCCTCGTGCTTCAACATGCTATAATAATCCATTATTTTAATGTTCAAAAAGTACAAGAACAAATTATGGTTAGGATGTACGTGAAAACCTACGGTCTCCTCTCTCATTCATATAGACCGATTGTAAGCTCGAATTCAAACAGAAGTTACGCTGTACATTGAAAAGGCTAACTTCATTCCCTTCCAAATTAATGGGATGTAACGGCGTGGAATAGTGCTAACTCGAATATGTCACCACAAATCTGGACAGTTTACTCACAAAACGGAGTGAATGTTGTTAATTGAGCTTAGATTCCAAACTTTGTTGCGAAAGTAAACCTAATATGCGCCTCAAATTACTATTTGTTCTAACCGAAAATGCTTTCCGCTTTCCCTGCTTCATCATAACTCAAACTAGTCTGTGGTCTAGATAAGCAATGTGACAAATGTTTACAGAAATTTATGGACACCTTCATTCAAAATATATATATATATATATATACAATCTGAGAGACATGTCAATATCGGCATAGAGTTTACAAACATAATAATCAGAATGAGGATTCCTGCATATTTGTACGCTTCGCTGCTTAAAGATAAACATAGTCGTTAAATCATAAGCACAGCAAGGAAGTTGGTACCGATTTCTTCATGCACAGTAAGACCGGCCAGGGTTGACAATACCATGCGGCGCTACTTGCGGGAGCAAAGGTCTACGTAGAGTGCAACCCATTACTGCAAAACAGCTATCACTGCATAGCAGAACCTGACATCTGTGTTCTGCTAGCAAACTTAATTTGTTTTATAGCCATTAAGTTTTCAAGAAATGTGCTTATGCATGTACTTATTCAGAAACCGATGACAGTTCTAGTAAACAAACTATCAAATGTCTAGTAACAGAACAGTTTCACAGAAACGTTATTTATAGCAAATTTGTTCAGAAAATTACCCACAACCATCACACTGTTATAGTCCAGAGGTATGGAGCTGAACTGAATCTGTGCGCATGTAGAAGAACTGTAAAGACGGATCTACCAATCCACGAGCATCCTACCTGAAATAAAGATAAAAATGAAAAGTGTAAATGAAAATAATGCAGGGTTCAGTGTGATGTGTTGCATACAATCTGCAATTTTAGATCCCAACAAATACTATTTGCTTCGTGATACTGATACATCATGCAAGGGGAAAAGCAGTTTTTTGCATTATAAATCTTGTTTGTCGGAACATAGAATGAGATTTTCATTTGAAAGGTTTCAGAAGTACATAAAATAGTTTTCAGTAATATGGCTGAAGATAAGTAAAGATTTAGTTTAATTCCTGCTTTCGTTTTTACCTGGTAAGAGTCTGAAGATATTTAACAAATGAATTTTATTATCTGGATGTTATTTTACATTCTATCAATAAATATTACAATTTGTGTTATAATTGCTTGGTGTTTTATAATGTACATATGTAAAGAAGAAAATCAGAGTTAGCCTTAATATATTACAATGTGTATGTTGTACATAATGATCTGCGTTTACGAATGACTCATAAGTAATGTTTGTTATGGGTTAATAATAATAAGATTTTGAATCTGTATTTTAATAATTTTAGCTAGTTATTCTGTTATTTGTTATAAGTTTTATAATAAGTTACTTTTATGTATAGTTTTAATATTATTGATTATATTATATTTTACTTTTTGTAGATTAAATATAATGTTGTTAAGGAAGTTTCTCTCCCTCCTGCGTTCTTATCAATAAATGTTTTGATGTGGTGAGATGGTCAGTCGCAACCTATATGCGGAACGGCGAACGGTACGAACTTCCTAGCTCTGATGGCCTCTTTCTACTGCACGAGAGGCCCGAGAATCGCCGACAAAGTGTGACGGCAGAGACGCATTAAAATCCTCACCTAGGTTTGTGACTGAGGAAATAGCTAAGTTGGAGTTTTAGGATGGTAGAACAATAACGCTTCCAATGTGCAGTTGTATGGTTTACAAAAGAAGGGCTTCATAAGTTAAATACTGGCATTATTATGCCTGAGTTGGAATAGCAAATCGTAGATCTTACCTTGAGAGATGTGTCGACAATGAGAGAGCGATTGTCGAGTCCAAGGACGCCACGCAGAAGATGCCGACCAGAATTACCTGTCAACCAATGAGACAGTAGGAGTCCCCGAGTTTGAGGCATTTCCGGAAGCAATTTGCAACAAGGCGAGATAATACCAAATATAGCTTGCCTCGCCCTAATTTCGAATTAAAGCAGCCAATCAGCGTATGGCATTTGTATTGTTCCAGAACATCTCGTGTGGTGTGGGCAGGAGCAAAGTTCCATGTTTCTCTGTGTAAACTCTGCACATAGACCAGGGGAAGCTGATGTCAATGTGATTTCCACGGGATTTGCCATCGAAAAGAAGAGATCGCAGTTTACCTATTATTTATGCAATCTAACAAAGATTCTGTACTTTAAAAAACTGTAAAATGAATCCTAATTAAATCTAGAGTGTCCCGAATAAAATATTCTCAAAATAATATAACTTACAGCACTCGCCAATCACGCATTCAACACTACACCTGGTATTAAGCTCAAGAACGTTTAGAATATGTTCGTCGCTAGGAAAGCTTCAGATCCTATTTCATTGAATATGTCCTCAAACAGGCAGCATCTTTTGTAAAAATGTTCTTGCTCTCTGTCCTAAACAGGAATCTCTGCGATTTCTTGCATAATGTTATTTATCACTAGGTTACTATAGTGAACGTGGGTTAGAGCGATACACTTTTTGTTTCAAAGAACTCACAACTAGTTAGGCTGCCGGAATGAGGGGCCGCAAATCAGTACTTACTCTAGTCATGAACCACTTCTCTAATTTCATGTTGAACTTAATGATTGATAGAATCATGCAAGAAATAACAAGGATTACTGCTGCAAAGCTTAGGCGAATGGGCAAAATCATTCTTACAAGATGTTTGAGAGTAGAAGTTCAGCGTTTTCAGCATGTAATTGTAGCGGAGCTTGTCCCTCGGATGCTGGAAGGTATCCAATGCAGTGGTTCGATTTCCGGCGTCCTCGACTCAGCGGCAAGATGGGGAGGCAAGATTTTTTTTTTTTTTTTTTTTTTTTTTTTTTTTTTTGGTAGCTTAACGTCCTTTAACCTGGTTGGTCATATCGGACGATGAATGAAATTGGTGAAATGATGCTCAAATGATCTCGGGGTCCATGGAGCTTAAGTTACTCGACATTCGTCTTCTCAGGATAAGGGAAAACCCCGAAAAAATCCTTACCCGGTTAACTCACCCTAAGCGAGATTCGAACTCACTACCTGTTGAATGTGAGACAGACACGTTACCACCACACTACCCAGGCGGGCGTGAGGCAAGATTGTAATGTTGCATTCACAATGAAATGCAAACGCAGACGTAACGTAAGCGCAAGAGTTTGGATTCATATTATTTAATGTAAACATTTACATAGAATCACGCAAGACGCAACGCAAGAGTTTGCAAACTCCAAGCTTTATCCTTATGTTTCATGCAAAGAGGATGCAGTCTGCTTCTTTTCTCTATGCATTACCTATGAAATCAACAGACGATCGCAATACAAGATGTTACAGGGCCTGCTATACATGCATTCTTCTATTTGACCGTGCAGTTCCGCGCAATCTCTAGTTTCCCTCAAGAGGTTATGACAAGTCTCCTTGCCAATCCTTTGATTTAATGGTTCAAATTATCATTTGCTTCTAGATTTCTTGGTTCTCATAAATCGAAGACGCAGACAGATAATTCTAGTTCATGAAATGTGTAGCTTTATCATTTTCTGCGGTCGCTATGCTTGTACTATTTACAATAATTTTGCCTGAGCGTCATAACGTATTTATAACGTATTTATTTGTAAAAGATTGAGTTAATTTTCTTAAGGGTATTATTAGTTATGTTATTCAATTTGAAATTTGCGGTACGTTTGGAAGATATCCGTATTTAATTTACAGATCCAGAAACCCATACCAACTTCTTGCGTTAGACTTACGATTACATTGTGAATGGTCTTCCCTCGCACTTGCGCTTATGCTGCATTACGAGTGCGCTTGCATCTCATTGTGAATGTAGCATTTACTGGTGGGTGAATCGTAGAGGGTCGGTCATCGAACGATAGTAAGATCGCTCGGCTCTCTGAAGTTTCCATTCTTTAGTTTTTACTTTCTCTACATAGTACATGGTACATAGGTAGAGAAGGCATTGCACTCCAACAAAAAATTCGATAGCGAGATTTCAGCCTAAATATACAGCTTAGGGTCCCCTATTAAAAAAAATAATTTTTAGAAAAAAATCTGTGTGGTTTGTGTTTGTGAATGTTTTTAGGCAAAACAAAAAATACAAACTTGGCATTTAAGTGTATTATTTTCCAAGGATGTAGTCCAAAGATTTTAGGAAAAAATCCCCTATCCCAAACTACCAATTCAATTCAGGGATTCTCAAAAGAGTATTTGCGTGAAATTTCGGTATCGAAATTTTTAGTGAAATGCAGTACCTTCTCTATGCACTATGCATTAAGTAGGGAAAAGAAAGAAACTCTTGAGTATTTACAATATACTCATACTGACTAGGGAAACAAAAAGCCTAATAAATCTGTTAATAATAACAATTGTTTTAGTAGCTAATGGTTGTTCATATCGGATGACGACTGAAATTGGTGAAATGTTGCTCAAATGATCTCCGAGTCCATGGAGCTTAAAATTACTCCACATTTGTCATATCAGGTAAAGGGAAACCCTCTTAAAACTCATCCATACCCTAAGCGAGATGCGAAATGGCGACCTGCTGAATGCGAGGCAGACTCGCTACAACTATACTACCCATTTTTACTTTCTCTACACGTATAAGTACATAGTGTATAGAGAAGGTACTGCACTCCACCCATAAATTCGATACCAAATTATCCAAAAAGAAACATTTTTTTAGAAAAAGGTCCTTTGTGTATGTATGTGTGTCCATGTGTCCGAACACGATAACCCAAAAATGAAAAGTCAGTAAAATACCAAACATGGTATTTAAGTTTAGTAAATTCCAGGGTTGTGACACGAAGATTTTGAGGAAAATCCTCCCACTCCAAACTACGCTTTACATGGAGCTTTTTTCAAAACATTTGATTTTTCAAAAATGGCTAACGGTTTTGATTAAGTTATCATATATTAAAAACATTTACCTGACAAATTAAATATATATCTTGAATTTTCTGGGCATAGGCTCTGAAGACTACTTCATTCTAAATGAATTTTACGAAATTTTCATAATTGCGAAACCGTAAGAGTTGTACAAAAGCTTACCACACAAAAAATGTAGCGCAAACCCACAATTGAGATTATATACATTTTTTTCCTGGAGTTGATCATTTTTAAACATTCCATATTTTGGTTTCATCTTTAAAAAATTATGTTTTTCTCATACAGGAATTTGTCAACTCCTGTCCATTCAAACAAAGGAACTTCAGTCACATAGCAACCAGCTTTAGAGTATACTTTAACCTATGGTACCCCCCTTATTTCCGTTCTACTTACAAGGAAGCGAGTAATAAGACTATTTCTGAATTTTTTTCTCGATTGGTATGACGTAAATAGAAAACTAAGCATTTTAACAATAATTTGTTGCAGAGATGTAGAGAAAGTCATGTGAATGGAACACATAAGATTTTTATTATTCTAATTTATTTGTTTTCTGGGCGTAATAGCATATAACAAAACATTATTCTATTAGATGTATTACCAGAGGACTGTGTTTTTGGAATTATGTTTTCATTTGATCAATAAAAAGAGCCAAAACCTCATCTTGCTAAAAAGGAGCACAAAGCCTCCCTTGAAAAGCACTGGACCTATTAGTCTTTGCCAATACCCCATGTTTAGCATACTTGCTGAATTTGTGTGGTGGCTCGAATCCCATATCTCACAATTTTGGGTGTCGACATGGTCATTGAGCCGGAGCCAGCGTTCGTCCCACCTCATCATCCTCAAAACGGTGTGAAAAAATCTGATGTGTTCCATTCACATGACTTTCTCTACATATCTGTAACAAATTATTGTTAAAAAGCTTATTATATTTACTTCATCCAGAATAAAGTAGTCTTCAGAGGTTATTCTCAGAAAATTCAAGATATACATCCTATTTGTCAGGTAAATATCTTTAATATACGATATTTTACCCAAAATCGTTAGAGCCGTTTTTAGAAGGATTTCCTTGAAAATCTTCGTGTCGTATCCTTGGAAGAAACCAAACTTAAATACCAGGTTTAGTATTCAACGGTCTTTTCGTTTTTGAGCTATGCTGTCCACAGACTTACATACAGACACACACACACACACACACACACACACACGCACATACACACGGACTTTTTTGTAAAAATGGTTTTTTTTGGATTCAGGGTGACCCAAAACATGTATTTCTCGTGAAATCCCGGTATCGAACTTTTGGGTGGAATGCAATACTTTCTCTACACACTATGTATATATTACGTGTAAAGAAAGTAAAAACACTGTTTTTCTATAAATATACATACTTCAAGATCTTTTATAATTTTGATAGGCGATAATAAATGTTAACACTGTTTTCACAAGCATAAATTTACAAAGTATACTATCACTTAAAATGGAGCGGTTTCAGAGTTCAAATCAGCGTGGACTTAACACACAAATGTTACATCCCAGAGAGTGCTGAAATTCACATTCTATCCTTTTATATACCTAAGGCTGACAAGTGCTCGGAGGCAATGTCCAGTTCTATTATTTGCTATATTTTTGCTCCAATAGTGTCGTCATAGCATCATACATAGCTACATCCGTACATTAGTTGCCATCATACACGTGGCATGGATATTACTAGAAAATATCTCGTTTACTATAGTTTAGGAAATGTCCCGGCCTTGCAGTGACTTTGTTGCACGCACCCAATACAATGGCTGAGCCATAAACTTCAGCCCTTGCTTACTGGCTTGGTCTTTCATGTTTTCATCAGAAACGCGCTTTTTTGTAGCTCAGCAAAACTTGCCTTACTTTGCATCTTACAAATATATACAATAAATATGTAGTTAGCTATTTAATTTACAATATTAATAATAACACAGCTATTAATTAACGTTTCAAATTTCATGTATACATTACCTAAACAGAAGAAATCCAGGTTATTCAGAGATATACCGTTAGGACTAAAATGCTGTATTCATAATATGCAACCATTGTGAGAGATGGGATAAAGGAAAAAAAAAAAAAAATAATAAAACATTAAGCAGGTCCGTATCTACCATAGAGCGTGTTATTCATAAAGAAACAAAAGAATGTTGGTCGCTATTGTATGTAGTTCCCAAAGAGGATTTCCTCTACCATGCCGGCCATAGAACGCAACTGAATGCGTTGATCTTTTTTCCGTTTAAGAAATAAACAGACATTGCAGAACATTTGTAATGTTAACACAAATGCGGAGAGATACAATGCTAATATGCATGCTGGAGCAGGAGTAGTCATTTGTACCATGGCTTATTTTTACTTCTTTCAGCGTACTGTGTACATTAAGCATAGTTACAGAAGGAATTGTATTCCACCCAAAATTCAATGCCAAGCTTTTTCCGGAAATATAGTTTTTAGAATCCCTAAATAAAAAACAATATAAGAAAAAAGTTCCTTGTGTGACAGGGAGCAGCATAACTGAAAAACAAAATTTGGGAATAGCCTCTGAAGACCTTTACATTCCGGATGATTTTTGGATTACTGGTAAACCATAAGAGATAGACTCAACTTACCACATAAAAGTGTAGATCTCGTTAAAACACACAATTTACATCATACACATTTTTTGCTATTGTGACGGTAATCATTGCAGAGACATTCCTTTGATTTCAATTTTCCAATAGTAAACTTTTCTCAAAATGGAAGTACACATTCGTTTCATACCTCATTTGTTTTACTCCTGACCATGCAAAGAGAACCGAATGTCAATTGTATCACACCAAAATCAGTTTTAAAACATTGACTATCGTTTTAACATAGTGTGTTGGCTTAGTGCCTTATAAGTAGAAGGAAAATAAGCAGTAAGACAATTTTAACTATCTTCATTAGCACGAAGCTTATTACAGAATGGGTAGAGAAAGGCATGTGAATGGGACACTTCAGATGTTTAGTGTCTATTATTTATTAAAAAGAGCGACATATAAGAGTACAATTCGGAGTGTAAGGACCAGTTTGGTATGATGGATTTTTCGTAGGTTCACGAGAGAAATAATAAATATAACTAAAATTAACGCTTATAAAATAATTAATAATATTTTAAATCGTTGATGGAAAATAATCTAATTATAAATATTCTTAGTAAAACATATTTATATTGTTAGGGTTTAACAAAAGATAGAATGTACAGATTACGTATTTATTATTACAAATCTTTATTAATGTTTTTTGAAACTTTTCCATTGGTTTTGTCAAAAGGAAGCAAGATATTGACATTTAATTCTTATTCTTTAAGATGGTAGAAGCTAAATTTGCAATAAAAGCAATCTACAAATGTAATTTTGAGCCCAAATTAGCAAGCGATTAAACAAGTATACAGTGGAGTTAATTTATCAGCTTGGAATGAAACACTAGATTCAAGAAGTCCCTGGAATCGCTTATTTGCTGTTTTGTGTATATGTAAATAAAGGATATGTGTCTTTGCTTGGCTATCAGTTTTTGTAGTGTATGCATGTTCTTCTATAGTATTGCATAATGTTGGTACCGGAGCACGTTCGAACATAAAGTTTTGTGTTTTGTTAAACAAATCTACCTCAGAGACATTGAAAATGATGAAAGAGGCTTATGGTGAAGCAGCAATGAAGAAAACGCGTGTATGAATGGCATAAACGTTTCAGTCAAAATTTTTGAACGCTGAAGAAATTACTGAACATGTGATAACGGCAATACGACAAGGATCTGAAAATGGCTTCCAGGAATTCTTCTAGACTCTTTACACGTGGTGGCAAAAGTGTGTCACAGCGAAAGGGAACAATTTTGAAGAAAATTTTGTGTAAATTACCTTATGGTAGTTGTCTCTATTCCAATATTCCGGGAACTTTTTGTGTATAGTATATAAAAGAAAACAAATTAAATGAAAAAAAAGTTATTAACTTCATGTTTTACCACACGAAACCGCACAAAAAGAATTTAAAATTATACTAATAACAACCAACTACAGCAGCGGCAGTTAGAGCGGGAAATAAAGTTTTTAACTGCAGTGCAAGATGGGGAAAATGAAATAAAAGAATAATCACGTTTCATAACTTTCAGGAAACTAGCTTGCCACTTATTTTGTAGTAAAGTAGGGAAAATGGTGTATTTATTTTCTTGAACATTTTACATTTTGTTACTCATACATCGCAAGGGTCAGATAGACTACCTGCTCATATAATAATGATAATATTTTTCACATTTAACTTTAAACTTAATTATATTATATAATTGGAAAACGGAAGCATCAAAAACAAAAGAGACAAAAACATAAGAAAATCTGATGAATTTCTCTACATCTCTGTTACAAATTACATAGGTTTAAACCATATTTTACAACTGCCTCAAAAATAAAAAAACCTTATGTGTTGCATTCATATGAGTTTCTCTACATATCTACGCCAAATTATGGTTAAGAACCTTATTCTTCTATTTACTTCATGCTTTTCGAGAAAAAAATAGCAAAAGTTGTCTTATTACTTACTTTTAGTAAGTAGAAAGGAAATAAGGAGTACCACCGTATGAGAAAAGTATTAGTATTTATAACTGAAATCAATAAGAGGAATATTAAAAAAAAACTATCAACCTCACGGAAAAAACTATTTTACTAATTTTCGATTTCGCATGTTCAATTGATTTAATAAAATATTCATTCAAGATATAAGTTGGAATTCAGATTTTAAGTTTGCTTTTATTACCCTTTTTAAATGGTTTATCAAAAACCTTGCACTATTACATTTGTTTCTAGAATTTTTCTATCAACTAATATTTTCCATTATTTTGCTCTCTTCAAACTTTCGTCTATAAAATGCTCTATGTAAATAATACTTTTGTTTAGCCACTTCAGAGCATATATGTTCAAAGTATTCTCAATAGTACAACTCAGAATGTTAACTCCTGCCCCCCTGACCCCTTAAAGCCGGTTTCGAATGCTGTTGCTGCTTACGCATATTAGTCTGATTTATGGCAAAACATATCTGGACATTATACCCTAAAAAACTTCAAAGATCTCCTGAAGAAAGTTTGAAATGAAAGAACTATATAAATTGGGAGATCTTTTCGAACATTTATCAATATTATACGTAATTTATAGTCATTTAAAGCAATAAACATTATTATAATAGCCTAAAAGCAAATTTTCAATTTATGGTTAAAGTTTTACTTATTTTTATACGCCTAAGTAACACGGGAACTGTCTTTTCTATGAAAATGACAGAATTTTCGAATTTCGAATTATGTCAATAAATATTCGATACCTAAGTGGCAATCATATTCTGAAACATGTTTAAGATAGGCTATTTTAAACGCCCTCTGCCACATTTAGGTACTCATGTCCTCCCTTTTAACCTCACTGAACTCGGATACTTACGTTTTTGTATTTTTTTTTAAATTTACATTTTTATGTCAAATTCATTTCTTGCATTTCAGTTTTGCTCTTATTTGTATGAAAATTTGCATTCTTAGAAATTTGCCATATAGGATTCAACTATTCATTTGATATCTTAATTAATTGAATTAAAAATTAATTATACTGGAAAACAAAGATAATTTTAACTTCAACATTTCACACGAACAAAAATATATTTCTCTACAGCTAATAATGACAACTTCAATAAAATCATAACGTTATTTTTATTGCACTGAATCACAAAAAATACCATTGTCGTACTTCTCAACAAATGCATATGAGATGTATATCGTTTGGAAAAATGCATTTCTTACACTAATTAAAATATTCTGAGAATACGGGCAGCTTGATCAAATCACCGTTCTTATAAATATATCACTGCAAGTTTTAATTGATTTTATTTTATTGTTGAAGTTTAGTCAAAATAAAATTAACCCTGTAGTTTAATAATTATTTATCCAACGATCCCATAATGGTAGTTATTAGGATACGAGTGAGAGGTAAATTTCGATGCGAGGAAAGTGAGCATCAAAATACCTCACGAATATTCTAATAACCATTATATGAATGTTGCATAAATAATTTTTTCTACATCATGTAGATATACAATAAATATTTAATATTTAGATATCCTACATGCGAAAGATAAACTCCGTCGACCGCCTCGCGTATTATACACATGCTTCGACAACAAATGAAATCAGATTCAATATGATGGTTGATTTGCAAGATGCGGACTGAGGTATTTTGGCCTAGTGATAATGATATGGAATTTAGTTCCACGCCTCCTGATATAAGAGAGGAGGCGAGCAATGTGTGAATAATTTACTGCGATAGAAATAAAAAAAGTTCTACGAAAAGTTATATAATAAATTCATGGCACGGAGGATAACAAAAAATGTAACTTCATTCTCAGAAAATTCCTCATAGTTTACTTTGAAGAAAACAACGAAATCCCCAAACTTTTGGACAAATTATATAGTACTGAAAGCTACTCTAAATGTGAAACATGGAATTGATGTATCCAAATATAAGAAGTTGTACTCCCTGTTAAAACAGTAATCGGTAGGGTACAATGGGAAAAAAGCTAAAATATTTTATTGGAAGTAGACCAAGTGCTCATGCCCTGGGTTATTGGTTTTCTTGTCCTGTGATTCCAATGTCGTGACCTACTTTGCTTTGATTACATTATATTATGAGTTTATACATTTATAATTATATATTCTTAAATATAATTAAATATTCGTAAGAAGTTTGTAATTTTATGCAGATTTGCAGGCAATGAACAGCCATTAGAGGGCAGAGCGCATGCATGAAAATCTATATCGAAATGAAAATCTGTATGGAGATGGCTATCATTTCGATATAGATTTTAAAAGTAACTAACCACATTTCATTATATGAGTATAAAAACGCTGTTTATATAGCAGGGCTTAAAACAAGTGGTACTTATATTACCGACAGGCAACACAGGATTAAATAGATTTAAAATTAAAATAAAACGTCCAGACTCAGTGTTCCTTATACAAGAAACTCTTTTAAGGTCTTTATGAAGAAAATCGTTTGCTTTGATTGCATTTTCGACATACGCTAGACGTACGCGAGCTATCGATTGTTGTAATGGGAATAAAGCGAAGAGGCGAAAAGGCCTTAAAAGGGAAATAGGATCATTCTATCACGGTAGCAGTAAAATATTCGCCGTAAAAACTCGAGTCTTAAACATGCAAAGTCGCTAACAAAAATGTTTGTCGAAAGTTGCGATCTACGATTTTCATCCTTTTACCTGAAAAAGAAGTAAAGGAATGCCGAGAAATAATGTATCCAAAATTTGCTTTGAGATCATGTAAGCAATAAATAATGAAAAAATAAAACAAAGCTGTTGGTGAGCAACACGGAATTTTAAAAGACGATACGTTTCTTTAAATGTTCACAGGAGAAATTTTGTACACAGTGTGTTTCAGAATCGCCGTATGCGATCGTATTTCTTGAAGATATAGGTCGTAAAAACGCTTGGCAGCCGGTAAAACTAATTGCATTTTTTTTAAAGTGTTTAACGCCCACTTTTACTACAGATGGCACCGCAGGCATTGATGATATATGGAATGATGATGGAGCACCGGTGGAATACGATGGCGGGAGAAACTGGAGAACCCGAAGAAAGTCTGCCCCTGCGCCGCTTTGTACACTAAAAATCCACATGTGGTTGCTGGAGATCGAACCGGCCGTCTAGGGAAGAGACGAGTCGTTCAAAATAAATAAATAAATAATAAATGGTAAAAAAATAAAATAAGGAGTTAAAATTATTCAATTCACAAAATCTGCAAATGTTTATCTCGATTATCATAAAGTAGATAGAAGAATATGCTTTTTAAAAATAATTTGCTTCAGCAATGAAGAAAAAGTCATGTGAATGGAACATATAAGGTTTTCTAAAGTTTTAAATTAATTTTGAAAGACCCGGTATGTCGAAAATTTAAGAATACATACAAAAGGCTTGGACCACCATGTAAAAGTTCTTTCCTGCCCGCAACAAAATGCCAGGGCTTAGGGTATTTCCTTGCGTACGCGAGGGCAGTCAGTTGGTGTTCTCAGTTAGGACTTGTGGATCTTTACGTGCAGTGGCGTGTGTCAAAATAGCGTGTGACGATTCGAAAATGGACTAATGAAAATACTTTTATCGAATTCAATTATTACTAAAGAGAGTACAAATTGTTTGTTAAGGAGGAAAAGTTTAAACTGAGACAGCACTACCATTTTGACAAAACAAATCTGTTTTATTTCATAGTATCGCTGATACGTATGATCTATATTATTTGCTCTTTATCCTCCAATTTCGGTTGATATACTTCTATGCGCACGCAGTGATGAAGCCGCTGGTTTGCTTCCTGATATACCCGCCAAAGCACCTCTGGAACCTCTTCGTGAAAAACCCATCGCCCTTTTACACTCTTACACAAAACAACACAACTGCGGATATCAAGGTAAAAGCAGCTTCCTAATAGATATTCTTCATATCTCTAATTTAATACTGACCGCCACCTCCAACATCATCACCGGTCGTCCTCCGTAGTCTGGGTGTAACTTGCTAATCTCTGGTTCCCAAGGTTCATCTTTGGGGAGGGAGATTTTTTTTTCGGGCCTAAAAATCCTTAACATGGCTTCCATCGGAAGGGAAATAAGGCGTTGGCCCCGTGTCGTAAGCGATCTTTCATACCCAATATAGAATGCCACACTGAGAACCTCAGCACTTAACGAGCGTCCATAAATAAAACTCAATTTCAATTTTACAACCACTACCACCAACTCCACTGACACCGCCAACGCCACTACCATTTGCGTTGTCGTGGTGAAATGATACTTCTTCGTCAAGTAGGTACGTATTTCTTTCAGCTTCCTGTCAAATCGGGCCAGTAATTTACTGGAGACTTTTCTAGAATCACTTTGTCAGCGAATGTCACACCCTTGCATCCAAAAAAATCGTCATCACTTTTCCGGCCGAAAGGAACATATTTTAGGGAGTATAATGATGAATCCGGCAAAGAAAGTCCTTCAGATTTCGATTAACACAGCTTCAAATTTGGAAGCCCTACCCAGTCAATAATATTGGGTAATCATGGCCTCCATCAGACCGAAAACTGTATCATCTCCAATTTATTCAAGTATGAATTCCCATCGACATGGCCTCTGTCACTTCCTGAACTTTTTTTCGACTATCAGCGAGAATCATATCGCGGATTTCTGCAATAGTTTCCTCGGTTACCATGGTCACGTATCATCAAAACGGATGCTTCATCACTTTTTAAGTCGGTGAACCAATATATAACTGTTATCATGGCAAAAGATCCCTCAAAACAGCTCCAATTTCACTTTTATGTTCTGGCAAGCTTCCCCATTCAAAGAAACAGCGAATCACTGAATGATACACTAACTGAAATGCCTGCCAAATCCACACTAACCTATGAATCACTACCAAATTTGGTTTGGCAACCTGTAACAAATGACAGTACACGATGGTAACATCAACGTGCCCTAGCAATACGATCTATTTTTACTTTCTCTACACGTACTATGTACATAGTGTATAGAGAAGGTATTGCACTCTACCAAAAAATTCGATACCGAGATTTCGCCGGAAATATATGTTTTAGGGTCCCCTGTATCCAAAAAAAAGTATTTTCAGAAAAAGGTCCGGGTGTGTGTCCGTGTGTCTTTGAACACGATAACTCAAAAACGAAAAGTCGGTAAAATACCAAACTTGGTATTTAAGTTTCGTATCTTCCAGGGATGAGACACGAAGATTTTCAGAAAAATCCCCCCAATACAAACTACGCTTTACTTGAAACTTTTTTCGAAAATGTTGATTTTCTAAAAAATGGCTCTTAACGATTTTGATTAAAATATTGTATATTAAAGATATTTTCTGACAAACAAAATGTATATTTTGAATTTTCTGGGAATAGCCTCTGAAGACTACTTTATTCTGAGTGAATTTTACGGCATTTTGCATAACTGCTAAGCCGTAAGAGTTAGACAAAAACTTACCACACAAAAAATGTAGAGCACATTAAAACACACAATTTATGTTGTATACATTTGTTTTGTGGAGTTGACCGTTTTTTAGATATTCCTGGTTTTGTTTTCAGGTTCGAAAACTTAATTCTTCCATACAGGAATTTGTCAACTTCTGTCCATACGAACAAAGGAACTTCAGTCACATAGCAACCAGTTTTTGACTATCGCTTTAACCTATACCACTTCCTTATTTCCCTTCAACTTACAAGGAAGCAAATAATAAAGATTATTTCTGCTAATTTTGTGTCGATTAGCATGCAGTAAATAGAAGCATGAGCTTTTTAAAACAAATTTGTTGCAGAGATATAGAGAAAGTCATGAGAATGGAGCACATCAGATTTTTAAATATGGGTACTTATTGAACTGTCTTCGAAATGCTAATACGTAATTTATCTTCCTCTCTTAGTCGCTCTCTCATCTACATCCTCTTCATCCCTCTGTCTCCTCTACACACTATGATTGTGATAACTTGAAATCCAATAATAAAGCTGGTTTTTCGCGAACTTATATAAATTAAAGTGTAAGGAAAAGATTTAATAGCCCGACATGTTTTGTCACTTCCTTGTGATTGAAATGGGATGCTACATTGTTGCTTATTACGATCATTTAAGTACAGGAATAATACTTATGAGAAACAAACTCTTTAAATATTAACTGCTTCAAAATGTTGCAAATAAAACTGGTCACAAACACTATGCTGTAAATTCTTATTATAACATATTTTTCATGAACGGATTAATGGAGGAGATACTCTGATGTCCTAACTTTGTGCTCTATTAAACCCCGTTTGGACACATTTTCACAAACTAGGGGCTTTAGAAAAAGAGAAAAAATTATTTTTGGTAGATGTTTTTTATTTTTCAACATAATCTCTTTTTAGCTCGATACACTTTTCCAAGCTTTTCTCCAACTGTTTTAAGCCTTCCACGATTTCGGAAGGTCCTCAAAATAGAAATTTGTTTTCTTTAGACGTGGATCGTTTTTCGCCGAGCCACTTTTTTAAGTTTGAAAATAAAAATGTCACAAGAGCGAAATATGGTGAATATGGTAGATGTTGTAGTATTTCGAACCTTAATTCTACAATTTTCGCCACCAAAACTGCGCAAGTGTGTACCCTTTCAGTATCTTGATCGAAAACAATCCTTTTCTTTGCCAGATGAGGGCGTTTTTTCTTGAGTTCTCTATTCAAACGGTGTTATAAAGATGCATAATATTCTCCATTTATTGTTTATCCTTTCTGCAAGTAATCAATGTAGATGAGTTCGTGTACATCCCAAAAAAACCGAGGCCTTCACCTTGTCTGCAGATTTCACCACCGTTGCCTTCTTCGGAATCGGTTCGTCTTTAAAAAGCCACTGTTTCGACTGTACTTTTGTCTCTGGAGTATAGTAGTGTATCCATGTTTCATCCTCACTTATGTATCAACACAGAAACTCGTCAGGATTGCAGCAGAAAAATGCCAGACAGCTTCCAAATCGATACACGATTGCGTTTTTTCTCCATTGAGATCAAACGCGGCACCCATCTTGCCAAGGTGCAAAATTGAGAACTATGTACCTTTGATATGACTGTGGCTTCTACTATTTCGCGAACTTTGATTCGTCGATCACGCAAAATCATATCCTGGATTTTGTCAATCATTTCGGAGGAAGTTCCTTCTACTGGACGTACGGAACCATGTTCAACATTTGTGGATGTACGGCCTCGTTTAAATCCACTTATCCAATTGAAAATTGTTGCAAACGCAGGGGTAGATCTGAATTTCGTCCTACTCGGCGTTATTCTCTTTGGGTGTTAAACCCTTTGAAGAAGCACAAGTGTTGATTCAATTCCCTATGATAGCTAGGGCTGTAACTTTAACTGTCATCTAGTAAGAAACGACGGTTACTAAATACAAACTTTTTTCGATGCTACGAGTGTAATTTCTTGAATTTTAGGATTTATTGAACGTCCTAATATGTTGTCTACAAAAGTCATTAGACTTTGATTTCGTCATTATTACATAAAAAGTTCACGCACGCTATAAAGAAAGCACTCACTAGAAGCAATTTAATTGCATCCAAAATAGAAAATAACAATAAACTTTTGATTTCAGTTTAATACATGTTTAGATATCGGATAAAAGCTTGCAATAGGTATTTTCAACTTTGAGGCGGTGAACTCTTGGTTGACGAGATAAAAATCACCATCAAAGTGATAGTGCCTTATATAGGTCAACCTCCAGCATTTTCCATTAATGAGAATACTCGGAAACCTCATCAGGACACGAGACAAGGACCTTCGGGCTCTCGGTTATCTGTGACAGCGTGAACCTCAAAGACTTTCGAAATAAGTTTTGCGGCAAGGAAAGTCATAAATGTCAAACTACTTTAAGATGAAGCGCATATATGTACACTTGGGGACATGTGTGGTCTAGTTTGGAAAATAAGTACCGAACTAAACTGCATCTGGTGTTAATTAGCTATTATTTCCATTAAGCTTCAGACAGTGTGCTCTTCTAATTAGGTGTTAAGAGTACTTTAAATGCCTTCTAATGTGGTCTGCCTCAATGCGCTGTTACTTTTTAATGCTGGTTCTGTTAATTACTGAATGGGTTAGGGGATCCCAACTTTATATACCTTGGGACAGACAACAGACTGGAGTTCTTTCGAAATTTCCTTCAGTCGCCAAAGTAAATTTTATATTGGGGATTTAATATTAACGGTTATTGGATATTTAAGACCAAGGGCTGCCATCTATCCACAGGCAATGAAAGCAAATAGATAGACGGCACTCTAATGCTATCTGATGGGCGCGTTTGGAATCAGAGTCACGTTGCCGGTTACTAAGGCCTTTTAACTCGTCCCTTACAAAAGCAGAATTGCAATTGCCTAACACGAAGTCCTATGTGTATATATAACCAGTAAGATGGTATGGTATAGAGATGAACAAATACAGAAATAAATATAGAAAGGCAACTGTCCACCTCATACCGCTCAACGGAACAATAGCTTCTCACAGATCCGACACACTATCGTTTTGCAATTATAGTAGCGTAGAATAAACTAAAATATACAAAATTATATATAAAGATTATAATTAATAAATAAGCAACATTTAATCGTTCGGGATCCGAATTATTCGCAATACTAGAAGTGAAAAATGCTGACAAGGAACTGAATAAATTCAGTCTTACAAGCAGCACAATAAAGAAAATCAGACTGCTTCCGTGATCGAGTGGTCAGTGAGCTGACTTCTCACCCGGAGGTTTCGTGTTCAATTCCCGCCTGGGGCGGGGAATCTTTTTTAACCAGAAGTATTTCCTATCCTCCACAGAGTTTTGGAGTATGTATTTGAGAATGAATATTTGTGTGTTTGAGGAAAATAAAAACGACTTAAACCCAACGTAATAGACAACGACTTGCTTCTATTGCAAGCCCCCGATATTACTTAGATGTTAAAGGGGGCTACATAAATGAAACAATTAAAATAAATAAAATAAATAAAATCAGACTGCCTCCATAGTAGACAGGTCACCAAGCTGACTTCTCACCCGGAGATCCTGGGTTCGATTTCCTGCCGGGGCGGGTAATTGATTTTTAATCAGAAGCATTCTCTATCCCCCACAGAGTCTGCACGTACGTATGCGGGAGTGAATGTGTGTTTGAGGAAAATAAACCGATTTAAACCCAACGAAAGAACCTACAGACCACGAGTTGTTTCTAATACAAAGTCCCCGATATGACCTTATATGTTAAAGGGGGCTATAAAAATTAAACAGTAAAAAGCTGATGTGTTCCATTCACATGACTTTCTCTATATCACTGCAACAAATTATTCTATTTACTTCATCTAATGGAGCAAAAATTAGCAGAAATAATCTTATTACTTGCTTCCTTGTTAGTAGAAGCGAAATAAGGGGGTACCATAGGTTAAAGTGATAGTCAAAAGCTGGTTGCTCTGCGACTGAAGTTCCTTTGTTTGTATGGACACGATTTCACAAAGTGCTGTATGAGAACAGTTAAGTTTTTCAAACCTGAAAACAAAAACAAGGAATATCTCAAAAACAATCATCTCCACGAAAAAAATGTATACAACATAACTTGTGTGTTTTAAAGTGCTCTACATTTTTTGTGTGGTAAGTTTTTGTCCATCTCTTACGGTTTAGCAGTTGTGCAAAATTCCCTAAAATTGACCCAGAATAAAGTTGTCTTCAGAGGCTATTCCTAGAAAATTCAAAATATACATTTAATTTATCATATAAATATCCTTAATATACGATATTTTAATCAAAATCGTTAGCGCCATTTCTGAGAAAATCAAAATTTTCGGAAAAAATTCCATGTAAAGGGTAGTTTTGGGTGGAGGGATTTTTCTCAAAATCTTCGCGTCGGATCCCTGGAAGATACTAAACTTAAATACCACGTTTGGTATTTTACCGCCTTTTCGTTTTTCAGTTATTTTGTTCTCACACACACACGGAGCTTTTTCTGAAAACACTTTTTTTTGGATACAAGGGACCCTAAAACATATATTTCCGGTGAAATCTCGGTATCGAATTTTTTGGTGGAGTGTAATACCTTCTCTATACACTATATACATAGCACGTATAGAGAAAGTAAAAAATAATGAAAATACTTAGATGGAAAACGCAAATGAAATTAATAAGACAATGGCATCACCTGTCTTGCTATAACCAAGCTAAACATAGGCGTTAAGCATAATACAAACATCTTATATATTATATTATATTCATATGAATTTCTCCAATTATGTGAAAAACAATTCTTAAAAACTTATTCTTCTACTACTTCATGGTCATTTAAAATAAGCATTATTAGAAATTGCCTTACTGCTTGCTTCCTTGTAACTAGGAGGGAAATAATAAGTACATGAGGCTAAAGCGATAGTCAAAGCTTTTAAAATCTATCGTTATGTGATTACAATATTTGCATGACTAGGAATAAAAATCTGATGTGTACCATTCACATGACTTTCTCCATATCCCTGCAACAAATAATTCTTAAAAAGCTTATACTTCTATTTACTTTATGCTAATCAGAAAAAATTAGCAGAAATAGTCTTATTACTCGCTTCCTTGTAAGTAGAAGCGAAATAAGGAGCAACCTTAGGTTAAAGTGATAGTCAAAAGCTGGTTGCTACTATGTCAATGAAGTTCCTTTGTTTGTATGGATAGGAGTTGACAAATTCCTGTATGAGAAAATTATACGTTTTTCATAGCAGAAACCAAAAATAAGGAATGTCACAAAAACGACGAACTCCACGAAAAAAATGATTATATAACATCAATTGTGTGCTTTAAAGTGCTCTATATTTTTTGTGTAGTAAGTTTTTGTCCATCTCTTACGGTTTAGCAGTTATTCAAAATTTAGTAAAATTCATCCAGAATAAACCACTCTTCAGAGGCTATTCCCAGAAAATTCAAGATATACATTTCATTTGTCAGGTAAATATGTTTAATATCCGAAATTTTAATCAAAATCGTTAGAGCCATTTTTGAGAAAATCAAAATTTTCGAAAAAAGTTCCATGTAAAGGGTAGTTGGGGTGGGGATTTTTCTCAAAAGCTTCGTGTCGCATCCCTGGAAGATACTAAACTTAAATACCAAGTTTGGTATTTTACCGACTTTTCGTTTTTGAGTTATCGTGTTCACAGACACATGGACACACGGACACACACACACACACACATACACACACACACGGACCTTTTTGTGAAAATGCTTTTTTTGGATATTGGGGACCCTAAAACATATATTTCTGGTGAAATCTCGGTATCGAATTTTTGGTGGAGTGCAATACTTTCTCTATACACTATGTACATAGTGCGTATGGAGAAAGTAAAAAAATGGAATGAGAAATTCTGGTTTGAGAAAAGTTAAGCATCTTAAAACTGAAGCCAATAACCAGTAATTTCTCGGATATTGTTAACCCCAGAAAAATATATATGAAGTAAATTGTGTGTTTTAACGAGATCTACATTTTTTGTGTAGTAAGCCCTTGACTATTTCTTTATTCAAAATGAAGAGTTCTTCAGAGGTTATTCAAAGAAAATTCAGAATATGCATTTTGTTTGTCATGTAACTATGTTTAATTACGGCGATTTTAATCAAAATCGTTATAGTCATTTTTGAAAAAATTAACATTTTCGAAAAATGTTCTATGCAAAAGACTGTTAGAGGTGTCGCATTCTTGGAAAATTATATCTTTATTATCTCCCTGGTATTTAACTGACATTTCTTAAGATGGCTATTCACACATTCATACACACAGACGCAATTTTCTAAAAATGATAGTTTTATTCTAGTTTTGGATTGTTTATTAATGCATTAATCAGGTTCATTATCTTATTTATTATTCTATCTCTTTTATCCCTAAAAGAAGCTTATATTCTAGGTAGGTATTGTTGGAAATTTGAATTAAGGTATGACTTTTACGTAAGAATTTATGTGCTTTCTATAGGAATTGAATTTTTTATTATAAGGGAATGCAATACCTTCACTCCCTATGTACTGAGTAGAGAAAATAAATTTTGAATCAGTAGATATGATCTAATAAAATCAGTGCTTATTAAATTATTATATTATGTCTGTTAGTTTATAACAGAGAATATGATCTCAATATAAATAAAATAATACATTCAATGAAAATATTATATTAGGAGTGCACTTTTACCTAAATATACTTAATTTAATAATAGATACACAAAATTTCAAATTTATTCCAATGAATAACAAATTTCTAACTAGCTATAGTATAATCCGGGCCGTGATCTACTGGGCTCCTCCTTCTTCCCAGACGTTTCGTCTGCGACTACGGCAGACATCTTCGGTGGCGGTGGTTGAAACGTCCAGTAGAGTACTTCGATCTCGCCGCTACCACCGAAGATGTTTGCCGTAGTCGTAGACGAAACGTCTGGGAAGAAGGAGGAGCCCAGTATATCACGGCCCGATAATACTATAGCTAATATTGACACCGGCCGTGAAAGCCTAAGAACTTTGATGAAAAAGATTCTTATAAAGAAGGAAAAAACTGAAAAAAAAAAACAACAAAAATCTTACGTTCCAGTGGGTAAACGAGACGTAGGTAGACCGAGGAAGAGATGAAGAGATGCCAACTGAGGATTCAAACCTTAAATGTTGGTGATAGCCCGTTGTGTTTCTCTACTATTACTACCAGTATACTACCTCTACCATTGCCTCATGTACCAATATTACTACTACCGCCACTACCATTATTATTTTATTACTATCATATTTATATACAGAGCCATATATGTATGTTTAAGGTGATGCATGAGTGAAACTTCAACATTGTGGAAAAATAAAAAATCTGATGTGTTACATTCACATGACTTTCTGTATATCTCTGCAATAAATTATTTTTAAAAAGCTTAAGCTTCTATTTACTTCCTGCTAATCGACAAAAAAATTAGCAGAAATAGTCTTTTTCTTGCTTTATTGTAAGTAAAAGCGAAATAAGGGAGTACCATAAATAAAAGTGAAAGCCAAAAGCTGGATGCTATGTGACTGAAGTTCCGTTCCTTTGTTTGTATGGACACGAGTTCACAAAGTCCTGTATGAGAAAAGTATAAGTTTTTTTATAGCTGAAACCAAAAACATAGAATATCTAAAAAAACAATCACCTCCATGAAAAACATGTACATAACATAAAGTGTGTGTTTTAAAGTGCTCTACATTTGTTGAGTAGTAAGTTTTTGTCCATCTCTTACGGTTTAGCAGTTATGCAAAATTCCGTAAAATTGACCCAGAATAAAGAAGTCTTCCGAGGCTATTCCCAGAAAATTCAAAGTATACATTTTATTTGTAAGGTAAATATTTTTAATATACGATATTTTAATCAAAATTGTTAGCGCCATTTTTAGAAAATCAAAATTTTCGAAAAATGTTCTATGTAAAGGGTAGTTTGGGGTGGAGGGATTTTTCTCAAAATCTTCGTGTCGCATCCCTGGAAGACACTCAACTGAAATACCAAGTTTGGTATTTTACCGACCTTTCGTTTTTGAGTTATCGTGTTCACACACACACACACACACATACACACGCACGCACACGGACCTTTTCCTGAAAATGCTTTTTTTAGATACAGAGGACCCTAAAACATATACTTCCGGTGAAATCTTGGTATCGAATTTTTTGGTGGAGTGCAATACTTTCTCTATACACCATGTACATAGTGCGTGTAGAGAAAGTAAAAATGATTTTGTTCCATAACAATATGATATGAACTTTAAAAAAATGATTTTTTTCCTAGTTGTGAAACTTCAAATACCAATTAAATAAAATTATAGATGGGGTAGGCGCTTGCTTATTAATAGGGGCCCCCCAACTTTAAATCTTATTTTCTCGCAAACTTTTTTCAACCCTTTTCCATCCTTAAAATACTCCGCACACTTTTTTAATAATTTGTTTATACATTTTATAAGCCTCTAAAAGTACAGTAAATAGAATGGACATATGAATTTTATCGAAATAATTCTCCAAATTTTATAAATAAATTATTTAACTTTGAAAAATCAAGAGTTTTGGATGATGCGAAAAGCAATAATTTTTCTTCTCTAATTAGGGTTAATATAGAAGAACATAATACAACAGATCTATTTGTAAACACATTTACTGTTAAACTGTATATTTTAATGTGAATATTTTAAAAAATGTATCACGTACGACATTTATATTACAATGAATTTAGACAAGGAAAATTAATATTTATAACTGGTAAAATAATCTTACTGTGGATTTTCCAAATTTTACAGATGCATCATCTTTAAGAACGCTCAAATTCAAGAAAATTAGTGAAAGGGAAGACAGAGAAAGGGAAGAAAGACCCTAGAGGGTTCCCACCCAGTTCAACGACTTCAATGTGATTGAATACGACAGCCTTATATCAGTTGATTTACTGCAATATAATAGAATTACTGCGATGCAATATTCCTACACAGAATGGTATTGATATAAATACACCTAGCATCGTTGCCAACATCGTAAAATTATACCTGACAATAATTATTGTTTTTATCCTACCAGTTTACAAATTCTGCAGACAGTTCTGTCGTTCCATCCGATGCTATTATCATCCACCAAAGCCGTAATTTCAACCCATTATGGCAAATGTTTGCTCTAAAATATAATTAGTGAAATTATAACCTCACCCTGGCGTTCAGCTGTCTGTATCATGCATCTGGTTTTTACTTTCTCTACATAATACATAGGTAGTGTAGGTATTGCACTCTACCCAAAAAGTCGATACCGAGATTTCACCGGAAATACACGTTTTAGAGTCCCCTGTACCAAAAAATGCATCTTTAGAGAAAGGTCCGTTTTTTGTGTCTCTAAACACTTCTAATACGCTACATTTACATAACTTCCTCTACTTATGCTAAAACGAACTGTTCTCACAAAAGCTTATTCTTCTCTCTTCTTCACACTTATCAAGAAAAAATTAGCTGAAATAGTTTTATTACCATATTATTTCCTTGTACAATAAGCTAAAGCGATAGTTAACTCTTAAAATCCGGGCGCTGTGCGATTGCATGGAAATTCCATTCTCTTTGCTTGGTCAGAATAAAAAATACACGAATAACGACTCCCATTTGATAAAAGTATAAGTATTGGAAAATTTAAACCCATATTAATTAATATCTCGGAAATAGCTTCACAACAAAGATATATTTGACATATATTGTGTGTTTTAGAGAGAACTCAATTTTTATAATAAGTTTTTGTCTAATGTTACAATTTGCCATTTGTGGTAAATTACTTCAGAATGAACAGCTTTCACAAGCTATTCCCAGGAAATTCAAAATATATGTTGTGTCAACCAATATATTTAATTACAGCATTTTAACAAAGATCGTTAGCCGTTTTTGAGAAAGTTAAAATCTGGGCAAAATTATTTATGTAAAGGATACTTTTTGGTTGGGGTTTCTTGAAAGTTTATGCCTGATATTCTTGAAAGATGCTGAACTTAAGTTTCAAGTTTGGTACTTAAAACTTTCTCTTTACGGACACGCACACATCACAAACAGACCTTTTCGGAACGATTTTGTGGCTGAAATTTAATATTTTCTCTACCTTTATATTGTGTACAAAATATTTACATTTTTACTTTCTGTATATGTACTATGTATATAGTGTATAGAGAAGCGATTGTAATGCACCCAAAAATTCGATAGCGATATTTCACCGAAAATACATCTCTTTAGGACCCCCTGAATCCCCCCCCAAAAAGCATTTTTAGAAAAATATTCGTGTGTGTGTGTCGTGGGCAGCATAGCTCAAAAACGAAAAGACCGTTGAATAACAAACTTGGTATTTAAGTTCAGTATCTTCCAAGGATGCGACACGAAGATTTACCAAAAAATCCTGTCACACACAATACCCTTTACATGGAGAGTTTTTCGAAAATTTCGATTTTCTCAAAAATCGCTATAGATTTTGGTTAAAATGTATATTAAAGATACTTACATGTCAAAAAAAAAAAGTATATCTGGAATTTTCTGGGAATAGGTTCTGTATACATCTTTATTCAGGATGAATTTTGCGGAATTTTGCATAATTGGTCAACCGTAGGAGATAGACAAAAACTTACTAAACGAAAAATGTTGAGCTCGTTAAAACACACAATTTGTATAATATACGTTTTTTTGGTGGAGTTGTCCGTTTTTGAGATATTGGTTTCAACTTTAAAATAATTGTACTTTTCTCATACGGGAATTTGTCAATTCCTGTCCATAAAAACAAAGGAACTTCAATCACATAGCAACCAGATTAAAAAAAAAAAAAAAAACCTATCGCTTTAGCCTACTTACAAGGAAGCAAGACCTAAGATCCTTTCTGCTAATTTATTCTCGATTAGCAGTAAGTAAATAGAAGAATAATTTATTGCAGAGATGTAGAGAAAGTCATGTGAATGAAACACATCACATTTTTTGGCAAATGTTATTATATACCTTAAATCTAGGGTTTATAAATACGGGAGATCGGTGTATGGCATCGTTGAATGAGCCGATCATGGGTTGCCTGTGAAAGTAGGGTTAGGAGAGGCTTGTAATATTTAATCCCATAATCTTTGCAGTGATTACTCTTTAAGCTTGATGGTGCTTCAAACGGATTTGCGTCGATATCAGCAGAGGATATTAGAGGAACGGAGACATGTTTAATGAATACCGCCATGAATATTTCTCTCACTCGCTTGTGTAGGATTACAACCACTTGTTGTTCTCTAACAATTAGTATATGTCTATCCCTTTAATGTTGACCTACAATTGCGTCTGCTTATCTTTTGTTTTCCAATCTTGTTCTTTATGTTCATAATACCCCTATATTACTTTCTCTACACGTAGTATGTACATAGTGTATAGAGAAGGTATTGTATTGCACCCAAAAATTCGATACCGAGATTTCTCCGGAAAGATATATTTTGGATCCCCTGAATAAAAAAATAAAAAGCATTTTTACAAAAAGGTCCGTGTTTGTGGTGTCTGTGTGCCTGTGGATAGCATAGCTCAAAAACCGAATAGACTGTTAAATACCAAAGTTGGTATTTAAGTTTGGTATCTTCCAAGGATGCGACACGAAGATTTTAAAGAAAATCCCCCACCCCCAACTACCCTTTACATGGAACTTTTTTCGAAACTTTTGAGATTCTCAAAAATGGCTGTAGCGATTTTGATTAAAATATCGTATATTTTAGATATTTACCTGACAAATAATATGTACATCTTGAATTTTCTGGGAATAGCCTCTGAAGACTACTTCATTCTGGATGAATTTTACGTAACTACTAAACCGTAAGAAATGGACAAAAACTTACCACACAAAAAATGTAGAGCACATTAGAACACACAATTTATGTTATATAATTTTTTTTTCGAGAAGTTGATCGTTTTTGAGATATTCTTTCTTTTTGGTATCAGCTTTGAAAAACTTGTACATTTCTCATGCAGATATTTGTCAACCCGTGTCAAACAAAGGAACCTCAGTCACCTAGTAACCAGCTTTTGACTTCATTCTAACCTATGATACTCTCATATTTCGCTTCTACTTACAAGGAAGTAAGTAATAAGACTATTTCTGCTAATTTGTTCTCGATTGGCATGAAGTAAATAGAAGAATAAGCTTATTTACAATAATTTGTTACACAGAAGTAGAGAAAGTCATGTGAATGGAACACATCAGATTTTTTTTTTTTTGCTTCCTTTACACGTACTTTGTACATGAGTATAGAGAAGGTATTGTATTGCCCCTAAAAGTTTGATACCGAGATTTCACAGGAACACCTGAATCCAAAAAAAAAAAAGCATTTTTAGAAAAATGTGTGTGTGTGTACATCATGGCTCTAAAACGAAACTTACATTAAATACCATACTTCGTATTTACGTTTAGTATATTCTAAGGATGCGAGAACAAGATTTTCAAGAAAATGGAAGGATTTTCCATCCCCAACTAGCCTTTAAATGGAACAATTTTCGAAAATGCATACTTTCCCAAAAATGGCTAATGATTCCGATTAAAATATCATATATCAAGGATGTTTACATGGAAAATAAATGCTATATCTTGAATTTTCTGGGAATAGCCTCTGAAGACATCTTTATTCTGAATGAATATTGCGCAACTTTACACAACTGGTAAACCAAAAGAGATAGGAAAAACGTTACTTAAGAAAAAATATAAGATCTTGTTAAAACACACAATTTATGTCATACACATTTTTTTCGTGGAGTTGACCGTTTTTGAGATATTCAGCGTTATTGGTTTCAGTTTTAGAGTACATATACCTTTTTGATACGGAAATTAGTAAACTCCTGGCCAGCCAAAGAGACGGGTTTCAATCCCATAGCAACCGCAATTTAAAACATTTAACTGTCAGTTTAGACTATTCTATTCCCTCATTTTCCTTCTGCTTATAAGGCATTAAGCAATAAAACCGTTTCTGCTAATGTTTATCTTGAGTAGTATAAAATAAAAAAAAATCAGCTTACAAAAGTAATTTGTTACAGGTATAGAAAAAGTCATGTGAATGGAACACATCAGGTTTTTACTTTCTCTACACGTAATATGTACATAGTGTATAGAGAAGGTATTATATTGCACCCAGGAATTCGATACCGAGATTTCGCCGGAAATATATGTTTTAGCCCTCCTGAATAAAAAAAAAAAAAAAGCAAAAAAAAAACAACATATTTTTAGAAAAATGTCCGTGTGTGTGTATGTGTGTGTGTGTGTGTATGTGTGTGTGTGTGTGTGTATGTGTGTGTGTGTGTGTGTGTGTGTGCAGCATAGCTCAAAAACGGAAACACTGTTAATACCAAACCTGGTATTCAGTTTGGCATCTTCCAAGGATGCGACACAAAGATTTCCAAGTAAATTCCCACCTCCATCTCTAACTAACCTTTACATGGAATATTTTTCCAAAACTTTGAATTCCTCAAAAATGGCTCTAACGATTTTGTTTAAAATACTTTATGTTTTAGATATTTATATACAAACGAAATGTATATCTTGAATTTTCTGGGAATACCCTCTGAATCTCTTCGTTTTGAATGACTTTTGTATAACTGGAAGACCGTAAGTGTAATACAAAAACTTATTACAAAAAAACTACGTTTTTTGTAGAATATTCCGGATTATTAATTCAATTTTAACCACTTAAAACTTGTCAAACGTGAAGAGAGGATTTTTTTTTTTTTTTTTTTTTTTTTTTTTTTTTTTTTTTTTTGTCGTTTCTCATTTGTTCAATGCTGACAGGCAAAAGGATTGGAATTTCAATTGTTACACATAGCGACCGGCTTTTATAGGACGGAACTCTCGCTTAAGCCTGTGCATTTTCATATTTATTTCTACTTACAAGGAAGCTAGTAATAAGACTAGTTATGCTTGTGCTTATCTTGATAAGCATGATGTAGATAACAATTAATCTGTTGAATAAACGATTTGTTTGAAGGAACAGCTAGAGGACATCATGTGAATGGAACACATTAGATTTTTATTTTCTCTAGTACATATTGCAAGCAGGGAAAGTATTGTGTTCTATTCAAAAATTCCATGTCGATATTTCACTGGAAATATATGCATCGAGGCACCAAACATGTTATGCACAACAGCTGGTATACATTTAAACAAGATTCCTGAAATTTTGTGGATGTTCCAAATTTTACAGGTGCATTTAATGCAATTATATAAATTATCACAAAAGAAAGTATAACTTTGTTTAGCAGAGTGAAAAAAAATTGGAGAAGGCTCATAGTCTGCCCTAATAAGGATTGGCACGACAGGGTACATCACGGAGACAATATGGCTACGTGGCAGGTGAACGACAGGTTTCGCCAAAGTTAGACCATGTTAGGTTAGGTGTATGTAAAATAACTGGATCGAAATAAGGGGTAAAATGGACTTTCTGAAAATCGGTTCTGTTTTCCAATGCAAAATGAACAGCCTTCCGTTCGTTTTGTCTGCTTGTGTATGAGCAGCTATGTTGGTCAATCGACCAATGGCAGAGTCAAATCTAAAACTGAACTAGAATCTGCAATGTCGCTCGCAGACTAAAAAATCTGATGTGTTCCATTCACATGACTTTCTCTACAACGCTGCAATAAATTATTGTATAAAAGCTTATGCTTCTATTTACTTCCTGCTAATCGAGAAAAAATTAGCAGAAATAGTCTTCTTACTTGCTTCCTTGTAAGTAGAAGAGAAATAAGGGAGTACCATAGGTTAAAGTGATGGTCAAAAGCTGGTTGCTATGTGACTGAAGTTCCTTTGTTTGTATGGACAGGAGTTCACAAAGTCCTGTATCAGAAAAGTATGTTTTTTATAGCTGAAACCAAACACAAGGAATATCTAAAAGAAACAATCAACTCCACGAAAAAAGATATAAAACATAAATTGTGTGTTTTAAAGTGCTCTACATTTGTTGTGTGGTAAGTTTTTGTCCATCTCTTACAGTTTAGCAGTTATGCAAAATTCCGTAAAATTGACCTAAAATAAAGTAGTCTTCAGAGGCTATTCCCAGAAAATCCAGAATATACATTTTGTTTGTCAGGTAAATATCTTTAATATACGATATTTTAATCAAAAACGTTAGAACCATTTTTTAGAAAATCAAAATTTTCGAAAAAAGTTCCATGTAAAGGTTAGTTTGGGGTGGGGGGACTGTTCTCAAAATCTTTGTGTCGCATCCCTGGAATATACTAAACTTAAATACCAAGTTTGGTATTTTATCAAGTTTTCGTTTTTGAGTTATCGTGTTCACAGACACACGGACACACACGGACCTTTTTCTGAAAATACTTGTTTTAGGACACAGGGGACCCTAAAACATATATTTCCGGTGAAATCTCGGTATCGAATTTTGTGGTCGAGTGCAATACCTTCTCTATACACTATGTACATAGTGCAATAGAGGAAGTAAAAATCAGCATTTGTACGCCTCTACCTATAATGCCGCTGTTTGGAAACAGGCTCAAGTGCGACACGGTCTTATAAGAGGATGAAGTCGACAGGATGAAGTCTGACAGGTGCTACCACACTGACAACAACAAAACATCATTTGAACAAAATCCCTCCGTGGGAACCACAATATGCAGCTCCTATATTTGTTTTGGGTGAGGCACCCTACTAAGGGCTAGTTTAATTACTCCAGGAAACATGGATAAAATAAACTTTACTGCATTAGCATTTAAGGTCTACCTTTAAAGGCGTCCACCTTGGAAGAACAACCAACTATGCAGTATACTGCTTGTTGCTCTCTATTATAATGAATATTTTTACTTTCTCTACACTTATTATCTACATAGTGTGCAGCAAAGGTATTTTATTCACTCAAAGGTTAGGTGCAGAGATTTTGCCGGAAATTATGTTTTGAGTCACAGAAAGTGTCACTGAGGAAACCTCCGGGTGACTGTGGACAGCATAGGTCAAAAACTAAAAAACCGTGAAATATTAAACTTGGTATTTAAGTCATATATTAGTCGCATCTTCCAAGTGTGCGACACGAAGATTTTCAAGAAAATCCGCCCACCCTAACTACCAGTTGTAGGACAAAATCTGATGTGTCCATTCACATGACCTCCTCTACATCTCTGTAACAAATTATTGTTGAAAAGCATGTTCTTCTATATACTTTATGATAATCGAGATAAACACCAGCAGAAATTCTCTTGATTACTTGCTTCCTGGTAAGTAGAAAAGAAATAAGGGAATACACTAGACTAAAACGATAGTCAAATCTTTTAAAAGCTAGTTGCCATGTGCTGGAAATCCATTTGTATGCAGGGCCAAAGAGTTTACAACTTTCCATGTGGGTAAAGTATTTTAAATCTGAAGCAAATAGCAAGGAATGCCTCAGAAATTGTCAATTCCACTTAAAAAACGCATATGACATAAATTATGTGTTATAACCTGATCTACATTTTTATGTAGTAAGAATTTGTCTATCTCTTACCGTTTACCAGTTACGCAAAATTCAGCAAATTTCATTCACAATAAAGAGGTCTTGAGAGGCTATTCCTAGATAAATCAAAGATATACATTTTATTTGCCATAGAATATGCTTAATATGCGGGTGTAAACATCCTTAGCATAGCTTCCTTCGGATGGGAAGCAAAGCCGTTGGTCCCGTGTCGTATATTTACGGCACGTAAAAGAACCTCAAGGCTGATAGAGAGGTCTCTGAGCAAAATAGAATAGAATAGGACGCTGAGAATTACAGCATTTAAAGAGCTCCCATAAATAGCACGCCATTTAGATTTTTTCAAAAGTGACTGAAGTTCCTTTGTGTGAATAAACAGGAGTTGACAAACTCCTGTATGAGAAAAATATAAGTTTTTCATAGCTGAAAACAATAACAAGGAATATCTCAAAAACGACCAACTCCACGAAAAAAATGTATGTAGCATAAATTGTGTGTTTTAGTCTGCTCTATATTTTTTGTGTGAAGTTTTTGCCCATCTCTTACGGTTTAGTAGTTATGCAAAATTTCGTAAACTTCAGAATACAGTAGTCTTCAGAAGCTATTCCCAGATAATTCAAGATATACATTTTTTTTTTGTCAGGTAAATATCTTTAATATTTGACATTTTAATCAAAATCGTTGGAGCCATTTTTGAGAAAATAAACATTTTCGAAAAAAGTTCCATGTAAAGGGTAGTTGGGGATGAGGGGATTTTCTTGAAAATCTTCGTGTCGGATCCTTGGAAGATACCAAACTTAAATACGTACCAAGTTTATTTAACGGTCTTTTCGTTTTTGAACTATGCTTTACACAGACACACACACGGATCTTTTGGCAAAAATGCTTTTTTTGGATTCAAGGGGAACCAAAACATGTATTTCCGGTGAAAACTCGGTATCGAATTTTGGGTGGATTGCAGTACCTTCTCAAAAAAATGTTGATAGAAAATTTTGTTTTTCTTCCTAATTCCTGTATCGTTAACACGGATCCCATTATTTGCTCTACCGACTAGACCAGCAGAGACAAGCTCCAGGACCTACCAACCACTATCCCAGGTCAAATGCCAATTTGGGGACAGAGGCATTTTGTGATCACTGCTTCTTCTCCGAGTGTAGAAATGTATAAGTACAACTGTCGCTTGTAACAACGTTTTTCATTAAATTTGACTTTACCTCCTAAAACTTAAGAATGACTTCAGAGCTTTGCATTTGCGGCACCAGAATGTGAGAATAGCTTCTACTTTGATTGTTTACGTAATCAATTCTCCTTCAGTTGCGAAACCGTACCGCTTTGTGGTATTTTGCATCCCATTGTTCTCTTCTTATTCTGAACCTCACGGTTTAGGCAAATTGTCTGTTCGTTATTCACAGCAAGTAACTCCATCTTTTCTTGTGCCTCCTACGTCTCGCTGTCCTGGTGGTCTAAAAAGGGTGTTCAATAAATCCTTAGAAAAAAAAAAATCTGATGTGTTCTGTTCCCATAATTTCTCTACATCCCTGCAACAAATTATTGTTACAAAGCTTATGCTACTCGTAATATTCACTTCATCCAATCGAGAAAAACTAAGCAGAAATAGTCTTATTACTTGCTTCCTTGTAAGTAGAAGCGAAATTAGGGAGTAGTATAGGTTAAAGTGACAGTCAAAAGCTGGTTGCTATGTGACTGAAGTTCCTTTGTTAGTATGGACAGGAGTTGACAAATTCCTGTATGAGAAAAATATAAGTTTTTCATAGCTGAAACCAAAAACAAGGAATATCTCAAAAACGATCAACTGCACGAAAAAAATGTGTATAACATAAAATGTGTGTTTTAATGTGCTTCACATTTTTTGTACTGTAAGTTTTTGTCTATCTCTTACGGTTTAGCAGTTATGCAAATTTCCTCAAGAATAAAATAGTTTTCAGAGGCTATTCCCAGAAAATTCAAGATATACATTTTATTTGTCAGGTAAATATCTGTAATATATGATATTTTAATCAAAATCGTTAAAGCAATTTTTATAAACTCAAAATTTTCGAAAAAAGTTCCATGTAAACGGTAATTGGGGGGGCATTTTCTTGAAAATCTTCGTGTCGCATCCTTGAAAGATACCAAACCTAAATACCAAATTTGGTTTTTACGGACTTTTCGTTTTTGAGCTATGCTGTCCACAGTCACACAGACACACACGGATCTTTTCGTAAAAGTGCTTCTTTTGGATTCAGGGGGGCCCAAAACATGTATTTCCGTGAAATCTCTGTATCGAATTTTGGGTGGAATACAATACCTTCTCTATACACTATGTACATAGTTCATATAGAGAAAGTAACAAATTACCTGGGCAGATTTTTTTATTTATTCTTTTAGCTCGATACACTTTTCTCCAACTGTTTTAGGCCTTCCAAAAATTAGGACATCGGAAGGTCATCAAAATAGACATTTGTTTGGGAGATGAGCTGTTCGTTAGACGTGAACCATTTTCCGCCGAACCATCTTTTCAAGTTTGGAAATAGAAAAGTCACTGGGGACCAAATATGCTGAATACGGCGGATGTTACAGTAATTCTAACCTTAATTCTCCAATTTTCGCTAACGAAACTTCGCAGATGTGCAACCTTGCATTGCCTTAACGGAAGGTAATCCTTTTCTTTGCTGAGGGCGTTTTTTCTTGATTTCTCCGCACAACCGGTGCAATAACAATGCATAATACTCTCCTTTTATCGTACTTACTTTCTGCAAGTAAACAATGTAGACGATTCCGCGTGCATCCCAAAAACGGAGGCCACCATCTTATCTGCAGATTTCACTACCTTTGCCTTCCTCAGAGCCGATTCGCTTTTGAAAACCCACTGTTTCGTCAGTACTTTTGTCTCTGGAGTGTAGTAGCGTGTCCATGTTTTATCCACAGTTATGTATCGACGCAGAAACTCCCAGGATTGCGACGGAAAAGTGCTAAACCAGCTTCCTAATTGATCATACGATAGCGTTTATTCTCCATTGAGAGCAATCGCGGCATCCATCTTGTCCAAACTTTTGTCGGACCTAATTTTTGGTGCAAATAATGAAGTGCAAAATCCATGCAACTGCAGTTATGTTACCCCGTCAGCATCCAAGTGTGCACACCGGTAATTTTACTTGGGCCCTCCCCAACCTTAACCACATTTGACTGCAGTCACTGGGATTCGAGCTTGCGACGTTCGGCTTTGAATGGATTGTCAGTTCACGATCACGGCTATTCAAGTCGCTTCGGTTGTGGTGCCGGTGAAAGGGATATAAAATCATGTTTCTGGATTAGAGGAAAATAATTCATGCAATGCAGGATGAACTTGAAATAGCCCCGTTGAGTTCTGCAATACTTTCGATGCATTGAGGGATATCTGCATATATCAAAGTCGGGTCAGTTGGCCCACCTGGTATAAATTTGAAAAATATATCTTACATATTGAGGATTTTTCAAATTTCATAGATGCTTTACTTAAACTGGGATATTTGAATCGTAAGGGACTGGTAGAGGCAGTTTAGTATTACTTTGCCAGCATAAACCACTACTAATATTGGCACGATAATTATAAACCCCTCGCGTTCAGACAACATTATCCCTTTAGCTGTATGACGGAAAGATCTATTCTAAAGCCGAAAGACAAATATACAACCCATTAATGGTGGAAAGGGTTTGTATTTTGGAAATTCTAGTCTCCCATATTTGGTGTAAAGCATTTAGCTTGCAGTAAAAACAGAGAAACTGAATGTATGCAAGTGGTTTACATAAACAGTTGGTTTTACTCATATAAAGCCACTGCTACGTTAACTGCAATGTATATAGGTGAGTATGTAGTATCATCAAAGCAGAATTAGTATATTAATTTTAAGGCAATAATTTTTAGGCTACTGGCAACATAAAAAAATTAAAAACTTAGTTTTCCCCAATTAAGATTTACACAGAAAAATATTTAGACCTAAAATACATTTTAACGCTCAACTTTAGGCAGTCTATAAGTTCTACAAAGAATGTGAATGAAATAATAATTCTTCTGTTTTCCTGTCAATGCGTTGATTTATGGGTAACAACAATTTAAAACATAATTAAAATATTAACTATAAAGAATTTGTTTAATACAAATATGTAGCCACTGTTTAATTTGGGCTGTGAGTTTGAATTTAACAATTTCTTTAATTTTGAGTACCTAATTCACTTTCAAATATGCACACATGTTCCTTATGCTTAAGTTAACTCACAAACGTCATTTCCCTTAGTATAATAATTTATTTTCACAATATTAAGTAAATGTTCAGCAGTTCAGATTATAACAGGATTAATAAAAATCTGATGTGTACCATTCACATGACTTTCTCTACATCTCTGCAGCAAATTATTGTTAAAAAACTTATGCCTCTACTTCCTGCTACTCGAGAACAAATTAGCAGAAATAATCTTATTACTTGTTTCCTTGTAAGTAGAAGCAAAATAAGGGAGTAATATAGGTTAAAGTCATAGTCAAAATATGGTTGCTATGTGACTGAAGTTTCTTTGTTTATATAGACAGGAGTTGACAAATTCCTGTATGAGAAAAGTAAGTTTTTATAGCTGAAACTAAAAACAATGAATATCTCAAAAACGACCAACTCCACGAAAAAAATGTACATATCATAAATTGTGTGCCTTAAAGTACTCTACATTTCTTGTGCAGTAAGTTTATATCTAAGTCTTACGGTTTAGCAGTTATGCAAAATTCCGTATAATTCGACCAGAATAAAGTAGTTTCCGGAGGCTATTCCCAGAAAATTCAAGATATACATTTTATTTGCCAGGTAAATATGTTTAATATATGATATTTTAATCAAAATCTTTAGAGCCATTTTTGCGAAAATCAAAATTTTTGAAAAAAAGTTCCATGTAAAGGGTAGTTTGGAGTGGGAGGATTTTTCCTAAAATCTTCGTGTCGCATCCCTGGAAAATACTAAACTTAAATACCAAGTTTGGTATTTTACCGAATTTTCGTTTTTGAGTTCACAGACACACGGTCACACACACGCGGACTTTTTTTGTGAAAATGCTTCTTTTTGATATAAGGGACCCTAAAACATATAGTTCCGGTGAAATCTCGGCATCGAATTTTTGGGTGGAGTGCAATAACTTCTCTATACACTATGCACATAGTGCGTGTAGAGAAAGTAAAAATACAGGAATTAAAATAGTGAAGTTTCTTCTCGTTTGTAATTTGAGCCGACTTCACTTACACGTTGAAAGAAAATTGAGATTTAGCCAGATGTTCTTGACTTCTTCAGTTCTTTAGCATTACTGAACCATCCAGCTTGAAGACATCTTTCCTTCGATCTACTACACTGCCCTCTGATGGGATTGACGAACCAGATCAGTTGGTTTTCAATTTTCGTGTCGAAGTTCATTAATTCGTGTTTGAATTTGTGTATAAATATATCTTCGCACGTTGTCAATTATGAAGCCGTTCTAGCTGATTTTACTAAAGATAAGTCGCAGTTATTTTAATGATTTGTATCCCAAAAATGTGATGACATCGCCGATTTGTATAAATGTTTATTTAAGGAATGGCTTCCGAGTTCTTTCATGCGTGTGTATGCTTATTCACATTAATTTTGTTTATGCCGGATTTTTTGTGGTATTTGATCAATATATTTCGATTTTAACTGATTCTTAATATTATAAATGTTTTTAGGAGCCAGTGCTAGGTTAATCTAAACAAAAAATTCAGAAATCTAGATATGCGGAAAAGAAACTACCAAAAAACAAATGATGATTCCGACAGCCACGTTATAAATGTTATGACGCAGTTATTTCATGACGAATAAATTCAGCTTTTAGGAAAAGGACTGAAAACGTGCATTATAATAACATAGACGATTTTATCGTTTACATTGAAAACGACAATGCTAACTTAAAATAATCAGATCTTATTTCCCTTCTACTTATAAGGAAGACCTTGAGAAAACAATCTCAGCTAATGTAACTAAGAAATGTTTCCGAGCTGTTTTGCCGTGGTCTGCTGGTGTTAGGAGTACCAGACGTTTCGTCCACAACTACGGTGGACATCCTCAGTGGCGCGGTCGAAGTTTTCTAGGAGAAGGTTTCGCTGCGTCTCCTAGAAAACTTCGACCGCGCCACTGAGCATGTCCACCGTAGTTGTGGACGAAACGTCTGGTACTCCTAACACCAGCAGACCACGGCAAAACAGCCCGGAAACATTTCTTAGTTACAATGACTCCGGCCGTGAAAGCCTACGTTCTCTCATAATCTCAGCTAATGTTTACTTCAATTAGCATAACGTAAATAAAATAAAAATTACTTTCTCTACACGTACTATGTACATAGTGAGTAGAGAAGGCAACTATTGCACACAAAAATTCGATACTAGGATTTCACAGGAAATACATGTTTTGATATACCCAGAATCGGAAAAAAATGCATATTTAGAAAAAGATCAGTGTGTGTGTGTCAGTGGAGAGCATAGCTCAAAAACGAAAAGTCCGTTAGATCCCAAACTTGGTATTTAAAAGTAGTATCTCACAAGGATGCGACACGAAGATTTGATCTTCTCATAAAAGAATCTATGCATTTTAATTAAAATATCGTATATTAAAGACACTTACATGAAAAATAAAATGTAAATCTTTAATTTTATGTGAATAGCTTATGCAGACTTCTTTATTCTGGATGAATTTTGTTGAATTTTGCATAACTGGTAAACCATAAGAGATAGACAAAAATGTAGAGCTCATCAAAACACATTATTTTGTCATATATGTTTTTTATTGTAGAGCAGGTCGTTTCCTAGATATTCCTTGTTATTGATTTCAGGTTTAAAATACTGATACTTTTCTCATACGCGAATTTGTCAACTCCTGTTCCAAAGGAATTCAGTACACATGATAACCAGCTTATAAAATATTGGACATCGCTTCAGTCTATGTGTCTCCCTTACTTGCGTCTATTTAGAAGAAAGCAAGTAATAAAACAATTTCTGCTAATTTTATGCCTCAAATATCATAAAGTAGAGAGTATAATAAGCTCTTTAATAATTGATTTTTAACAGATCATGAGAAAGTCATGTGAATGGAGTGCATCAGATTTTTACTTTCTCTGCGCGAACTATGTACATAGTTTATAGAGAAGGTGTTGCACTCCACCCAAAAATTCGATACCGAGATTCCACTAGAAATACGTATTTTAAAAGCCCCTATATAAAAAAAATCATTTTCAGAAAAATGTCCGTGTTTGTTCGTGTGACGGTGTGTCTATGAAATCAATAACTCAAAAACGAAAAGTCGGTAAAATACCAAACTTGGTATTTAAGTTTAGTATCTTACAGGGAGCGACACGAAGACTATAAGAAAAATCCCCGCAACTCAAACTACCCTTTCCATGAAAAAAATTTCGAAAATTTGATTTTCTCAAAACTGGCTCTAACGATTTTAATTAAAATCTCTTAAATGTAAGATATTTATGTGAGAAATAAAATGTATATTTTCAATTTTCTGGGAATAATCTCAGAAGTCACTTTTTCAGGATTATTTTTGCAGAAGTTTGCATAACTGGTAAACCCTATGAGATAGACAAAACCTTAGCACACATAACATGTAGAGCTCACTAAAATACACAATGTATGTTAGGTACATTTTTTTTCGTGGAGTTGGCCGTTTTTGACATACTCCTTGTTATTAGTTTCAGCTTTAAACTATTTATACTTTTCTTATACGGGAGTTTGTCAACTCCTGTCAATACGAACAAAGGTACTTCAATCACATAGCAACCAGCTTTTAAAACATTTGACTATCGTTTTAGCCTAGTGTACTCCCTTATTTCCCTTCTACTTAACAGGTAGCAGATAATAAGACTCTTACTACCAAGTTTTTTTCTCGATTAGCATTAAGTAAATAAAAGAATAAGCTTTTTAATAATAACTTGTAGCACAGATGTAGAGAAAGTCATGTGAATGGAACACATCAGATTTTTTTCTGAAGTGGTGCAGAGTATATAGTACAAAATGACACTTTTAATTAATGTAAATTTGCTTATAACTATAATATAAATTCCAAAAGTGTACAACAAACTTACAAAGTAAATTTTTTGCTGACTTTCCCCATATAGCCTTTCCCTAAAATTTCGTTGGTAAAAATGTGCTTGGAAGATTTATAGAAGCCATGGAATGCTACTTCAGATGTCGAAGTGTTTTATTGCATCTAAAGCCACAGTAATTGCCGAACAGCATTCCCTTGTTGACGAATGGCGGTTTCAAGGCGCTACGCTGGAAATACGAGTCCAACTGCCAGTTAATTCACTGACGTGATAAATAGCTCTTTTTAAAAAAACGTTCACAGCCACCCTCGCATGATTGTGAAACCATTAGCTCAATTGCAGGTACAAATGTATGTCCAACTTAAAAAAAAAACAACAACAACAAAAAACTGTGTTTTAATGAGATTTACTTTTCTGGTGCAGTAAATTTTTCTCTTCCCCTCTAAGGTTTAGCAGTTATAAAAATTTAGCAAACTTCATCCAGAATGAAGAAGTCTTCAGAGACTATTCCCATGCAATTCAAGATGCATAATTATTTGTGATGTAGATATCTTTTGTACATCGTATTTTAATCAAAACCATTAGCGTTTTTTGAGAAAAACAAAATGTACAATGGCAAACTTTAAGATTTAGACAAAAACTTACTACACAAAAATATAGATCACATTAAAACACACAATTAATATAACATACATTTTTGACAAAGTTTACCGTTTTCGAGATATTCCGGATTTTTTTTTTTTTCAATTTTAAGCCACTTAAACTTCTCTCAAGCGGGAAGACATCTTTCTTCTCGTTTCTCGTTTGTTTACTGCTGGCAAGTAGAGAGAATGGAATTTTAACTGTTTCACATAGCGACCGGCTTTTAAAGGGCTGGACTATCGCTTTAGTGAATTCCCTTATTTCCTTCCTACTTACAAGGAAGCAAGGAATACGATGATTTTGCTTATTTCTGTCTTGGTTAACATGATGTAGATAAAAAAGACATCTTTTGAATAAAAGGTGTGTTTGCGGAACAGCTAGAGAAAGTCATGTGAATGGAACACGTTATACCTTTTAATGTATGGTGGGTGGATTACAATAACTGTTCAACTACAGTGTACTTGATATATTTAATAGAGGAGGTAATATATTATTAACGGTGATTTTATAAAATATTTTCTTAGTATTTGTAAATACTTTGAGACTCTCTTCTTCGCCGTTTGCTTTGACCAACTTTAACGCATTTCTCCGCAAGTGCTCAGTGCACTTGGTAAAAACAATTGTAAATAACAGTTTATGGTACCTAGATGTGCTTTTAATATGCCATTTTTGTGTTTAATAGCCTGTGTGTAATAGCTTTGCTACTTTTTTGAAATACTTGATATATAAGGTAATCATTCTGAGCACATATTTGTAAATGAAAGTTCATTGCCATGCCAATAAGCACTGTAGGTAAATACTGCAAGAGTTTGAGAGGTCATTAATACTTACAGTACAATTAGGAAATGACGTAACACTCAAGACATGTGCTACTTCAAGTAAATAATCTATTGCAAAATCCATTAACAAAAGAGTGTATAAGAGGATTTTGTCCATATAATTTAGATGTAGCGTTTCGTTTGTTCACATGAAGAATTCAGTTTTTCTTACTGTTCAATAAAATATTGAAAAGCAGCTTTGATTATTGTTGTGTTTTTACAGCTTTTTCAAGTATTTCAAAAAAAGCTTGGTTTTAACAATATACATTCTCGATCTGATACATATAACTTACAGTTCTTAGTTTGCAATATACTATTGGTTATTACAGAGAGAGAGAGAGAGATAAAGGAACACACATATGGCAATAAAATACATTATGTCACTGTTTTTGGTATTCAAAGTAATAATACCTCGCTACTAAATATCCGTAAATGTAAATGGCGTGTTATTTATGAACGCTCTTTAACTACAATAGTTCTCAGCGTCCCACTCTAAATTGGACGTGAAAGACCGCTTAATTTTGCTCAGAGGCCTCTCTATCAGGCTTGAGGTTCTTTTACGTGCCGTAAATCTTCGCCACGAGACCAACGGCTCTACTTGCCTTCCGAAGGAAGCCATACTAAGGATTTTTACACCCGAAAAATCCATCGTCCTCCGCCAGGTTTGAAATATCCGTATAGTTAAAACATCCTAAATTATTTTCTTGTAATTAAAATATGCTTTGGACGATTTTAAACACCAAATAACACCTGATGATAGTCACAGTTTATGAAACTTATTTGAAAGAAGAAAAATACTGGAGTCGAAATTGGAAGGCGTAGGTGGTTAGGTCACACGCTGCGAAAATGTCTGTAGGATATTGAAAGCCAGACGCTTGATTGGAATCCCAAAGGAGTGCGGTGGGTAGGCTATCCAAGAGACCATGAAGAAGATCAGTAAATGAGGAGGAGGAGGAGGAGGAGGAGGAGGAGGAGGAGGAGGAGGAGGAGGAGGAGGAGGAGGAGGAGGAGGAAAGTGGAGAAGCGACGTCAACGGCAGTAAAGCGCGTAGGTTGGAAGTAGGCAAACTAATCAGATTAAGCATCAGCATAATTAATTACGATTAATAATATTATATTTATCTACATCTCTGTAACAAATTATTGTTAAAAAGCTTATGCTTCTATCTACTTAATGCTGATCGAGACAGACATCTGCAGAAACGGTCTTATTACTTAGTTGGGCAGGAGTTGACAAGTTCTCATATAAAACTGAATCAACTTTTTTAAAACTGAAACCAATAACAAAGAATATCTCAAAAACGATCAACGATGTATATAACATAAATTGTGTATTTTAACGAGCTCATTTTCTATGTGGTATATTTATGTCTCTCTTTCTGTTTATCACTTATGCAAAATCTATCTAGAATAAATGTATCTTCAGAGGCTATTCCCAGAAAATTGAAGATACACGTTTTATTTGTCATGTCTCACTACTTAGTACCTTATAAATATAAGAGAAATAAGGTAAAACACCAGGCTGAAGCAATAGTCAAATGTTAAAAGCCGGTAGATATACGAACAGTTGAACTTCGTTTCGCTTTCCATTTCCGGAAAAATAAAAAAAAGAAAAATCTTATGTGTACCATTCACATGAATTTCTCTACATCTCTGCAACAAATTATTCTTAGAAGCTTATACTTCTATTTACTTCATGCTAATCAGTAAAAAAGTAGCAGAAATAGCCATATTACTTGCTTCCTTGTAAGTAGAAGCGAAATAAGGGAGTACCATAGGTTAAAGTGATAATCAAAAGCTGGTTGCTGTGTCACTGAAGTTCCTTTGTTTGTATGGACCGCAGTTGACAAATTCCTGTATGAGAAAAGTATAAGTTTTTCATAGCAGAAAACAAAAATTAGGAATGTCTCAAAACGACTAACTCCACGAAAAAAAATGTATATAGCATAAATTGTGTGTTTTAACATGCTCTACATTTTTTGTGTAGTAAGTTTTTGTCCATCTCTTACGGTTTAGCAGTTATTCAAAATTCAGTAAAATACATCCAGAATAAACTACTCTTCAGAGGCTATTCCCAGAAAATTCAAAATATACATTTTATTTGTCAGTTAAATATATTTAATATACGAAATTTTAATCAAAATCGTTAGAGTCATTTTTGAGAAAATTGAAATTTTCGAAAAAAGTTCCATGTAAAGAGTAGTTTGGGGTGGGGCGATTTTTCTCAAAACCTTCGTGTCGCAACCCTGGAGGATACTAAACTTAAATACTAATATTGATATTTTACCGACTTTTCGTTTTTGAGTTATCGTGTTCACAGACACACGGACACACAGACGGACCTTTTGTGAAAATGTTTTTTACTTTCTTTATACGCACTATGTACATAGTGTATAGAGAAGGTATTGTACTTTACCCAAAAAGTCGATACCGAGATTTTACCGGAAAGATATGTTTTAGGGTCCCCTGAATAAAAAAAAAAGTATTTTCAGGAAAAGGTCCGTGTGTGTGTGTGTGTGTGTGTGTGTGTGTGTGTGTATGTGTGTGTATGTCTGTGAACACGATAACTCAAAAACTAAAAGTTGGTAGAATACCAAACTTGGTATTTAAGTTTAGTATCTTCCAGGGATACGACACGAAGATTTTGAGAAAAATCTCTCCACCCCAAACAACCCTATACATGGAACTTTTTTCGAAAATTTTGACTTTTTAAAAATTGGCTCTAACGATTTTGATTAAAATAACGTAACGTATATTAAAGCTATTTACCTGACAAATAAAACGTATATTTTGAATTTTCTGGGAATAGCCTGTAAAAACTGCTTTATTCAATTTTACGGAATTTTGCATAACTGCTTAAGCGTAATAACAGGACAAAAACTTACCACACAACAAATGTAGAGCACTTTAAAACACACAATTTATGTTATATACATTTTTTTCGTGGAGTTTATTGTTTTTGAGATATTCCTTGAGATAAGACTATTTCTGCTAATTTGTTTTTTTACTTTCTCTATAGGCACTATGTACATAGTGTATAGAGAATGTATTGCACTCCACAAAAAATTCGATACCGAGATTTCTCCGGAAATATATGTTTTAGGGTCCCCTTTATCTAAAAAAATGCATTTTCGGAAAAAGGTCCCTTGTGTCTGTGAACACGATAACTCAAAAACGAAAAGTAGATAAAATGCCAAACTTGGTATTTAAGTTTACTATCTTCCAGGGATGCGACACGAAGATTTTGAGAAAAATCCCCCCACCCCAAACTACCCTTTACATGGAACTTTTTTCGAAAATTTTTGATTTTCTCAAAAATGGCTCTAACAATTTTGATTAAAATTTCGTATATTAAAGATATTTACCTCACAAATAAAATTTATATCTTGAATTTTCTGGGAATAGCCTCTGAAGAGTAGTTTATTCTCGATGAATTTTACTAAAGTTTGAATAACTGCTAAACCGTAAGAGATGGATAAAAACTTACTACACAAAAAATGTAGAGTATGTTAAAGCACACAATTTATGTTATATACATTTTTTTCGTGGAGTTCGTCGTTTTTGTGACATTCCTTATTTTTTGTTTCTGCTATGAAAAACGTTTACACTTCTCATACAGGAATTTGTCAACTGCTGTCCATACAAACAAATGAACTTCAGTGACATAGCAACCAGCTTTTGACTATCACTTTAACCTATGGAACTCCCTTATTTCACCTCTAGTTACAAGGAAGCAAGTAATATGGCTATTTCTGCTAATATTTTACTGATTAGCATGAAGTTAATAGAAGTATAAGCTTTTTAAGAATAATTTGTTGCAGGGATATAGAGAAAGTCATGTGAATGGTACACATCAGATTTGTTCTATTAGCAGGAAATAAATAGAAGCATAAGCTTTTTAAAAATAATTTGTTGCAGAGATATAGAGAAAGTCATGTGAATGGAACACATCAGATTTTTTTAGATAAAGGGGACCCTAAAACATATATTTCCGGTGAAATCTCGTATCGAATTTTTGAGTGGAGTGCAATACCTTCTCTATACACTATGTAAATATTGCGTATAGAGAAAGTAAAAATCGAACGGATTACCGGAAGATACGCAGTTTAAAATTACAATCAATAACAAGAATTACCTCGGAAACAATCAACTCTGTAACAGATCTACATTTTTTGTGTGGTAAAATTTTGTGTATCGCATACGGTTTATCAGTTATGCAAAATGCAGCAAAATTCATTCTTAACGAAGAGGATTTTAGAACCTATTCCCAAAATATTCAAAATATAAGTGTTATTTATGATGTAAATAGTTTTAATCTACGGATTTTAATCCAAATTGTTAGAGGCATTTTTGAGAAAAACAACATTTACAAAAATCGTTCCATGTAAAGAGTAATTTCGGGGGAGAGGGATTTTCTTGAAAATCTTCGTTGCATATGCTTGGAAGATAAACTTAAATAACAAGTTTGGTATTTAGCAGTCTCTCGATTTTTTATCTATGCTGTTAATAGATACACACGGTCCTTTTTCCAAAAATACTCTTTTTTTTTCTTTTTTTTTCGGACTCGGGGGACATCAAAAAGTAGGTATATTTCCCGTGAAATCACGGTATTGAATTTTTGGGTGGAACGCAATACTTCCTCTATACACTATGCACGTAGTAAGTGTAAAGGAAATAAAAAACAAAAGCCTCTGCCGATGGTGACAGAAAATAAATAAGTCACTAACACACACACACACACACACACACACACACACACAAACACGTACGCGCGCACGTACACATATAACTGACACACGTTCCTCATTTCTCCACTTCTTGATTTCAGAGATTGCATATTTTGGTCTTACGAAATGCATCTTTTTCTTTAGATATGGAGTAAAAGAAAAACAGAGGTAAATCTGAGTTGTGTTGGCCTTTCTCTTTGTGCCTTGTACTTTTAGAAGCAATAAAATATGTCTTGAAGTAGAAAGTAGCGTATTGTTCTTAACGGAGAAAATTATGCATTTGAACCATAACACAAAATGGGGGTTTGATTCCTCATGCGGCAAGTGGAAATCTTGTTAAAAGAGTATAGAAGAAAGGAATATCTTTGTGCGTGTTCACCAAGAAATTTTAAAACACAGGAGCACAATGTGTTTCACTTTCACAGCCTCCTTACTTTTGAAAAGTAGGAGTGTTCACAAAAAATGCATTTGAGTGAAGTACACGTTTGGTCCTTATTCAATGCTCAAAGCGAACTTATATTTTTCTCAGACAGGAGTGTCCGTTTTTCTTTTGTTCTACTCCTGACCAAGAAAAGAAGCGATTTGTAATGACAATCGCATAACGTCAGCTTTTAAAACATTTGACTATCGATTTAGCCTAGTGTATTCCCTTATTTTCTACCTACTTATAAGGAACTAAGTAATAAGAACATTGTGCTGAATACCGCGATTAACAAAGTGCAGAAAGAAGAATAATCTTATGTAAGAAGTTTGTAGAACGGCTAGAGAAAGTCATGTGAGTGTAACACATAAGATTTTTGAATTAAATTCTTTATGAACTGGATATAACTTTAAATAAACATTGTAATTGAATTAATTGAAAGTACAATTGTGGAAGTGACAGCTATTAAAAGTGAATTGTTATCTTGTTACCAATATCCTGGACAAGAGATTAAACAAACCAACGTCAGGAGCGTCAAGAATTCAAAGAAATGAACATCAGTTGCGATCAAGATTTTTCGACAATATTGCTCTGGTCAGATGGCTACGATTGGCTGAAATTGCCTAATCTTGGCCATTCCATCGGCGCTTTAATAGTTGAGCTGACTTGTCACCGAAATAGAGCCCCTGCGAATAGACTGTATATTATAGTAAACAAAATACGAACGCCAGTTGATAAATCCAAGGTCATCTCACTCCGGAGTGACAAATTTCTGATCAGTGAACGTTGTAGACTTCAGAATGGAAAACGACAGATAGTGAGCGCCGAGCATAAAGCCTCGAAAATTATTTTCTCTAATTTCTAAATAGCTTCAATGTACAAATAAAATAACACCTTAGTTTCGAACAAATTAAATGTGGCCTGTTATTACGCTCACATCTTGCTTATTTTATTGCAACATATAATTAAATAATTAATTTTAGAAAGTTAATATTAAGTGGTAATTTACTGTAGTTATATTACTTTTTCAATTACTTATAAAATCATGACCTGTTACCTCCAATACGCTATGAATAAAAGATAAATTCACAGAAAACAATTATTTATTACTAAAAGTTTTGTACATTATGGTTACTTTTCAACATAATCACCGAGCAGATTGAGACATTTATCGTATCTTTGCAATAACTGCTGCAAAAAATTATACCGCTAATGATCTCAAATGAGCATTGAGGTTGTTTTGAAGATATTTGTACTTTACGGCCATTCAAAACAAACGAAGACGAATGCTGACTTCAGGAATTGTGTTGATCCATGACAACGCTCGTCCACACACAAGGAACCCATCGGTTCCTTGAACAATTTCAGTGGGACATTTTCGATCATTCGCCATATAGTCCTAACCTGGCACCCAGCGACTCTCACCTTTTCCCTGAACTGAAGACTTGGCTAGGAGGGCAGCACTTTCAAACCAACGAAGATCTTCAAAACAACGTCAATGTTGAAAAGATTATGTTGAAAAGTAACCATAGGTGTACAAAATTTCAGTAATAAAATCATTGCTTTCTATGAACTTGTCTTTTATTTATAGCCTATCGGAGGTTAAAAAGAAAGGCCCTCGTATATTACTTATCCTAATATATAATTATAAGATAATGTATATTTAGGTTTGAGTACCGCTTAGGCGCTACATGGCTGTTAGTGTAGCCCTTTTGTTACCTATTCCATCCCATTTTATTTGCTATATATGCTGTTCTGTCTCCATATTTTCTTATCCACTTTCCTTTTCACTCACTCCATGGCGTTACAGCCCTTGAAGGGCTAGAATCTGCCTCACTATTCTTTCCTATCTCGCATTCTCCTCCTCCTTGTGGGCGTATAGCTGGTGGTGGACGTATCTGGTGGAGCTGGGCTGCGCAGCGACGACTGGTCCTCTCCGGCGTTGCAGCTGCTAAAGTCAATTCTCGATGCTCCTCGGCTATTGAGACCTATTTATATCTAGCTCTGGTATTTAGCTACGGTGATCTCCAGGGAGTGGTACGGGAATTAACTTAAATAACGTCGGCCCTTTTCGGTCAATCAAGGTTTATTTCTCTTTTACAAGCGTTCCCGAGAATGTTCCTGGCGCGATTGCGTTTCATAATTTCCTTCGAACAAGAGCGAAACGTGCATAAAGGTAACTAAACTTTACGCGGCGATGAGTGCAACTGTTACGTAGACACTTTAAATGTCCGCCGTGACTTCCTTACGCGTAACATTTATTTCAACTGTGTGAATCACTGTAATAACTTTACTATATTTACGAGGATTCTTGATTTGGGCATCACAGAGTCTACATGTAATTATATTCCAACTGCCTCAATCACGTTAATAACTGTGCTAATTCGCGCATTCACTCGGGCTTTGTGCGTCGCAGGTTTCCCCTTGGAGTTACATCTCAACTGCGTGAATATTGCGGCGAATACTCTATATTTACAACAAATTCTACCCACGCGCAAAACCCTCAACTGGTAATCTCATTGGGCCATTTTTGGCACTGAAAGTGGCTTGGGGTGCGCTTCTGCCGTGACGTGATAAATTGTAATTGGTCAATGTAATTGGCCTAAATTTCCTCGTGGTTCCCCGGTTTATATGTCGCCGTCACATTCTCTTGCGCAGATGTGACCACACAATAGCGTCTTTCCCCTCTTACAATAGACAAAGAAATAGCGTAAACAATTGAATTCGTCGCTTGAGAACTCTGGGGTTGAAGTTAGAAACGCTTTCCAGGAACAATCTCTCTGAACATCCAATATACAATAAATACATTATATCTTACTTACTAATTAACCTAAACAATTTAATCAATTACAAATACTGGTTATGCGCTTATTCACATGGGCGATAATCCGTCTCATCCACCTCTCCATTCTTTTACATCCAGCTGCTGCATATCCTTCTCTATATTCTCTATTTCTTTCTCTGTCTTTCCACATGCCTTCTTTCACCTGGTTTTCCATGTTCCTTCACTTTTATTAAAGCTCACAATTCGTGGATCATCACAATGCTCACAGAGTCCATTATGAGTTCTAATTCTCCATTCCTCAGTTTCATACTTCGTAACATCTTCCTTTTCCATACTGGATTCTAGGCTCATCAGACTACTTTTCTTTAGCCATTCCCAAATATTGCCCTATTTTGGTAGTTATTTTCTTTCCTTTGACATTCATTATTTTCGTAGCTACCATCGCTCCTGGCTTACTGTCCTATTTATGTTCCTAAATGTCTTACAATGTTACATTCAATTAAACATTAAATAATACTGTCTCTCTCCCCGCATAAAATATAACGTTCTGGTTCATTCACTCTGGCTCATGTCATGATATATATATATATATATCCATCTTCGTAAAGGACCTAATAAAGTAGGATTTATAGGAATTTTACAACCTTTTCCAAGCTAATCTTTCCCTATCTTGTTTATTACCTACATATATCTATATACTCCATTCTTAACCATTCTTTATTTTAAGAAGTGTGTGAGTAAATTTTTACTTCATTTATATATTATATTTTACTTAAATATATACTTCCAGGAAAATGTCATTTGTCATATAGTGTAATGGATAGTGATGTTTAGTTTGTGCTCTTTATGATACTAATCTCTACAAAATTATATATTAACTTCATTTCAAACGACTACAAGAAAATTAAACATCATTAAAATAAAATATGACATAATTGTAATACTGTTTTCTTTTGTTTTCTTTTCAGGTAAGACGTTCGCATCTTTGAAGTTAGAGGCACTATGTGAAACTTTGAGGCTACTGTATCAGGTAACATCCATTCTTTATACTCAACGAATAGAAAAGAGACTGAGTGCACGACCATTTACAAATGCAATGCTCTTATAATGCGCATCAACATCAATCCTTTATTAAAGCTGAAATTTAAAACATGTATTTTATTCCCAAAAAAAAAGATTATTTGTTCATTTTGTTATCATCAATTGTATAATAGTATTATAATCCATATTTGCCTTGCAGTAGATACATTTTTGTGGGAAAATTCTTTCTGGTTTTTAAATCTGTTTTATATTCAGTTTGTTCATCTCAAAACATAAATGCCTATCATTGGTCGGAATTTGAACCACGGATCTACCGTGGTTAAAGTTCAACTTACGGTTAGCGTAAAAAATTAATCAACTTCCATAACTGATAATTGGCTTCCTAGCCAGCTATTTTATACACCTCAGAAGTAAATTGTTTCTTCCACACTGGCAGGACAGAAGTTGGAAGCTTAGAGCCAGAATGAAAAATTCAATGCCATAGTGAGGATTGAACCACGGATCTCCTGGTGCCCATCCAGATGCTCTAACCTTTGAGCTGCCATGGCACCCTACTGACACGGCACAAAATGTTCCAACTGACTCGCGTTTTTCCCCGGATTTTAATTGACCTAATAGTTGGTAAAATTATAAGGCAAATGACTTAAGATCAACGTTTTCAAGTCGCCATTGCGGTATGTCATCTCAGAATAATTTGAGATCATCTTTATGATTTGCTAGTAAAAACGTGAGACGGTTTGGAAGTTTGGTGCCGTTTTGGCATGCTGCTATGGTAGCTCAGTGGTTAGAGCAACCGGACGGAGACCAGGAGACCCGTGGTTCCAATTTTAGTTATGACATTGAATTTTTTACTTTATTTTTCCAAGAAATAAATTAATATGAAAAATCCATTTCAGCTTCCGTATAAACCAAAATGTTGAATCAAGTGATATAAATGGAGACGTACTGTCCAAAAACAGTAATACCATTTTTCACAGATGCACAGACACTCGCGAGAAATGGACAAGGTAAAGGAACCGTAAGATACTTTTAGGCTTCAGGACAGGCGCAGGCGAAGGAGATACTGCCATAGGAGGATTGCTCGAGGCTAGCGAGACCTGAATTACATGACCCTAGCATTGATATTTGAAAAGTTTTCATCTGGTATGGACGATAGGAAGTCCCAGAATGCACGCCACTGCGCCATCTGTTCGACACCGACGTCACTGAGTCTGCAAATCTAAAACATCAAAGAGGGAAACGATATGAGAGGAAATTAGGAAGAGAGGAAATCCACTTCTGCATTCAATTTGCCGACTATGGAAAACCACGAAAAACTCAATGGTCAGAGTCAGGGAATCAAACCGGCACCTCACGAATGCGAGCCTCACATGCTAACGTAGAATCATCTTGTTCGCTTTACAGATGCATTACCGTAATCTTAGCCTAACCAGCTTCATTATAAACCGGTTAATTATATGATGTACATTAACTTATATATCATCTTCCTGTTCTAATTTAATTTAAATATAAGATATATATATATATATATATATATATATATATTGAATTAATTCGTTTAGAGATTTATTTGAACAACTAGAATAAGAGCAATTAACCAACTTGTAGTCATGATATATTATACTACTCCTTAGGAATTTGTAGTATTATTTTATTATATTATCTGCAACAGTAAAGTCAATTAGGTCTCTAAACAGAATATAGACTAAGCATTTGTAATTATTGAGTATATCGTCCTCCTATCCTCTCGATTAGTCTCCTTATGATTTCTAGAAAGGGAAGCTTATGAAAACTAGCTAAATGTATAACTATAGTAGCATGCGTTTTAGTGTTAAGAGTATTGCATTAATAAATAAGACAATATATTCTAGGGTGCCTATGTCTACTTCACCCGTTTACAGGACTAGGTACCGATTAGCATATGGATGATTGTCACGCTGTTCTCAGCATATTGAAGAGTCCAGAACTCCAATCGGGACGCCGTTGGGAATCTCTCACATTCCATTGGGCTCTGGGAACCACTATTAGACGACCTCGGGCATATAAAACCGCTGACCGCTGACCTTTTTTCCTGTTCTGATGTTTTCTCATCAGTTTTTTTCAGCATAGATGACAAAAACACGAGCATGCCCAATACAGCATGTCAGTAGGGAAGAGATAAAATACCAAATTATACGCATGTGAATAGAGGCGTTAGGTGCAGAAAAAAAACTAACTGTAAAAGAAATGCCGACTTAGTAACAATATTGAGTAGATAAATCTTTTACGCAAAATTTTAGATGAATTGTGGTTAGTTTTCTTTGCGATGATTAGTCGCCGAAATAACTCAGCTTGCTAAGATCAACATTGTAACAAATGTCATATTTCAATAACTGAAGAAGATTTCCCGTTGTTTCGACGTTCGTTACCACAGTTGTTAACTGCTTTGGTTGCTCTCTTATCCAACTGCACTCTCCGAGTTCTCTGACACAGTTCACTTCCCCCAGTCCTGGCTGCTCTCATATAGCCCCCGTAATGCAACAAGAAACTTCCAGAACTGAAATAGGTTTACACAAGAGCTTTTTTACCTACATCTTCTATCATGTATTAGTTCACTTCCCCCAGTCCTGGCTGCTCTCATATAGCCCCCGTAATGCAACAAGAAACTTCCAGAACTGAAATAGGTTTACACAAGAGCTTTTTTACCTACATCTTCTATCATGTATTACAATGTACGTAGTAGATAGAGACGGTATTGTACTGCACTCAAAATTAGATACCGAGATTTCACCCTATATCCTAGAAAAAGCATCTTTAAAATAAGGTCCGTGTTTGTGTACACAACATTATCTACTCTAAACGAAAAGTCATATAAACACCAAACTTGGCATTTAAGTTCATTATCTTGCAAGGATGCGACACGGAGATTTTCAGTAAAACCTCCTCTCTCCAACTATCCTTTGCTTGGACATGTTTTCTAAAGAATTGCTTTTCTTAAAAATGGTTTTAATGGATTTTATTAAAATATCATCTATTTGAGATTTTTTATCGCAAACGAGGGGTATATCTTGAATTTACTGGAAATAGTCTCTAAAGACCTATTTCTTCTGGATGACTTTTGTTTAACTAGTAAAACTCAGGAGATAAAAGCTTACTATTCAAAAACTGTAGATCTTCTAAAAACACACAATTTATGTCATATTTTTTTCCTATAGTTAACCGCTTCCGAGATATTCTATGTTATTGGTTTCAATGTTAAACTATTTAACCTTTCTCAAACGGCTGGTTCTCATTGTTGCGTAGATATCTCTCTTGTTTTACGCCTGGCTTTTGAAAGAGAACTAAATTTCAATGACAAATACATGAAGCTTTTAAAAGCTTGCACAATCGTTTTAGCCTAGTGTACTCCCTTATTTCCCTTCTAAACACAAGGAACTAAATAATAAGACCATTTCTGGTAATGTTTCTCTTGATTGATATTATGTAGATAAAATAATTTTTGTAAGCATTGTTTGTTTGCAGAACAGGTAGAGAAAGTTATGTGAACGGAACATATCAGCTTTTTTTCATGTTCAGTAGCTAGGCACAAATACCTGCGACAACGCAGGAGGTGATGGAAATTGGCCACCTGTGCAAGTGTTCACCTCTGCTGCCGGATACGTAACGCTCTTAACGCACTCTGCAACAATGTAATGGGCAAGGTATAGCGTATCAGGGTAATGAAAAAGCTGCTCAGAACGTTGAGGGCATAACTATTATCGATTACGTCACTCTCCCATCTCCCGCATATCCATGTGACTTCAGACACACATGCGCAGTGGTTTTTCAGTGGTTGTAGAGAGCGGCCGGCAGTGAGTGATCACAAGAACCATACTATACTGTTGTTATAAGAGTACATAAATGGAGAACTATTAACATTAATGCCAGGACCTTCAACACCTAAGTTCTCTTCTCCTTAGTGGACAGGCTAGGGAGATTGTTAAATTGTTGCCATTTATTTGGGAAAACCAGTACTTGTTCTCATTCAACCATGTACGCGCACTTTGAAACAGTGATACAGGGCTGATGGCCAACTCTCCCTCATCCCTATTTTTCTTTCCATCTGCGAACAAGGCCGGCTAAAGCGGGAAGAGGGGAAACAGTTGAAGGCTTGAGCTGCGGGAACCGAAAAATGGTAGTATTTTTACTTTCTCTATAGGCACTTTGTACATAGTGTATAGAGAATGTATTGCACTCCACCAAAAAATTCGATACCGAGATTTCACCGGAAATATATGTTATAGTGACCCCTGTATCCAAAAAAGGTATTTTCAGAAAAAGGTCCGTGTGTGTGTGTGTGTGTGTGTGAGTCCGTGTGTCCGTGAACATGATAACTCAAAAATGAAAAGTCGGTAAAATACCAAACTTGGTATTTAAGTTTAGTATCTTCCAGGGATGCGACACGAAGATTTTGAGAAAAATGCCCCCACCCCCAACTACCCTTTACATGGAATTTTTTTCGAAAATGTTGATTTTCTCAAAAATAGCTCTAACGATTTTGATTAAAATGTCGTATATTTCACATATTTACCTGACAAATAAAATGTATATCTTGAATTTTATGGGAATAGCCTCTGAAGGGTAGTTTATTCTGGTTTAATTTTACTGAATTTTGAAGAACTGCTAAACCGTAAGAGATTGACAAAAATTTACTACACAAAAAATGTAGAGCACGTTAAAACACACACTTTATTATATAAATTTGTTTCGTGGAGTTCGTCGTTTTTGAGACATTCCTTATTTTTTGTTTCTGCTATGAAAAACTTATATTTTTCTCATCCAGGAACTTGTCAACTCCTATCCATATAAACAAAGGAACTTCATTTACATAGCAACCAGCTGTTGACTATCATTTTAACCTATGGTAGTCCCTTATTTCGCTTCTACTTACAAGGAAGCAAGTAATAAATCTATTGGTGCTAAATTTTTACTGATTAGCATAAAGTAAATAGAAGTATAAGTTTTTTAAGAATAATTTGTTGCAGGGATATAGAGAAAGTCATGTGAAGGGTACACATCAGCTTTTCAATTACCTTGCCCAGCTATAGAGCAGCGACACGCGTGAGGATTGGATACAAAATCACATATCTTTCAATAGCGAACCGTAGCAGTTACTGTTTCCATAACAGGTAACTAATAAACAACAAAGATAGAGAATAAACCAATAAACCCCTAACTTTCAGTGTAGGCCACATAGCGCTATTTAATTTTTATGTTAATCTATTCTATCAGGCACTAACGCATTATAATTGTCATTTGCGTTAACAGCTATAAAAAACACATTAAGGCAAAGAAAGATGTAAAATAATCAAGTCATAGTCCTTACACGGAAATAAAAGTTTATCATGCCTCGAGTACGACCCCAGCTCAAACATATGAACAACCGCAGGTTATAGATAGGAAAACATAAGGTAACTATGACGTCACAAAACGACGAAATGAACAGTATAACAAAATACTGAACAGGTGCGGAATATTACCCACAATGCCCTTTATTACTAAAACCCTTGCAGCAACATTTATTAGCTCAAAAGCACTGTAATGTGATGTTATATTTTCAGTTTTTCGCTATAGTAACTTTCTTTCTACACGTAATATACTTCCTTCTTGTAACTTCGTATTTTGTAGAACAAAAGTTAAATTACTTATGATTAGTTATTATGCTTTGATACTTAAAAGCTGCATTTGCTGCCAGTAAAAAAATATAAAATAAATAAAAATTCTGTAACACTGGTTGACTAAAGTAATCAGTTCATCGACGTATACACAAGTTCAGAGTATTTCAAGGCGAGACAGAAATCCAAACAATTTAAAAACTGCAGCTAACAGTATATTCCTCTCTCCGTGTACACATAGTGGCGAAGTCGCGAACTAGAAATGTCCTAATCAAGAAACAACTGCAATACTGGCTCAATAACTATAAACATTTCTGGGACTATTTCTTCTTCTTTTGAGCACCAAAAAATCCTCTTCAACCTGAATCGCAGCTACTATAGTTAATGCTTTACCAACAGGAATTAAAATTTTCAGTTGAATTGCAACAATATATGGTTCAAAAACATTTTTACACCTTCACCTCTTACCCTTCTCATATGGAACACTTACAAGCAAATATCTGGAGTCAGATGCCTGTTGAGGGGCAACGGACTATGGATCGGATTGAGTATCTAAGGAAAGGGGATTAGCACAATGCCTGGTATGATAGTGCGGGAGTAAGTGATATGAATTGAAGGTGAAATGGACTATACGAAAGGTGATGAATATAGCAATTGGTGAAATGAGTGGCAGGAGAAACAGGCGCTAGTTCGTTCAATACAAATCCCAAATGTGATCATCTGGAATTGCGGCCGCGCAATCCATGGCGATCTACGAGGGATTTGTGGTGGACAAAGTGGCACAGGGCTGGTTTTCCCTCGCCATCGTCTTTCACCGGTATTCCATTTTCATTCCATATTTCATCAGTGCCATAGTAGTAAAAGCGGGCGTTAAACACTATCAAAAATCTGGGATTGAACCCGGGCCAACTAAGTGAGAGGTGAGTAGTCTGACCACTCCGCCGCGGCACGGCTCATTTCTTGATCATGGTAGAAGGTAGGGCATGTTAACAGCGGGGGACACCTTGGCAGCTGCGACCTGTATTGGTCTATTGCGGTCTACCATCCGCCGGTGAAAGGAATGAGAGGAGGGAAAGCCACAGGCCAGAACATAGGAAACGACGGAGCTAAGCGCAGAGACACAAGGAAGTCCCTAATCATTTCACTAGATAACAGTCCTGGCTCTCCAGGAGACTATACAGGCCGGAGAAGGGATGAGAGGAGGAAAAAACCACAGGCCGGAACACAGGAAACGGCGGAGCTAGGCGCAGAGACGCAAGGAAGTCCCTAACCGTTTCACTAGATGACAGCCCTGGCGCTCCTCGGATGCTATATATGTGCCAGGAGACCTCTACGACAGCATTTCCAACAGCGTAATAGCTGAACAAAGCAGTCCCCCTCCCATAGGGACAGGTCTATCAAAATTCACCACCATATTTAAATAAATAAAAAAAAACACCAGCGGAGCAGAGGAAAGGATGCTGTTCCTGAAAAATGCAACCGCTCGAGGAGCCTACCAGCGCTACCTCCTTAACACCAACACTCGAAGCCTCAAAAAAAAGAAAGAAGAAAAAAAAAAAAAAAACCTTAACCATCACCTCTTTCCTGTGGTTAAACCCTTACCAGGGTAGGTACACAGCAACAGCACTCAGGCTCACCACGAGCCTACCAGACACGCACGCACGACAGCATTTAGCCTCAACCAGCGCAAACAGGTGGAAGCGTGTTTCACTAGAGGCAAGCAACCATACCATCTGCCTGCAAAGTCTCAAGCCAGGATCAGAGTGCGCGGTCAGCGGGGAGCGAACCCGGACCTCCCGAAAGCCAGGCCCAGACGAAAGACCTGATCACCCTGGCTCGGTTCCAGGACATAGTTCAATAATTTTAAAAAGAACAGGGGACAGTAAATTAAATAAATTAAATTGCCATTTGAGTTTAAAATCCTACTCGTGCAGGTAGTTTTATATAAAAGAGACAACATGAGCAATGCACTCCGCAATCATGTGTTTATTTGGAGCTCTTTGAAGCTTCCGCTGTTTATTTGCTGCGCTGTAAGTAGGGCAATTCACCTGCCAGACTTTACCAATCTGATCAGACTAGAGCGACTTTATTATCCTACTCGACTGGTCTATAACAGGCTTACGCAAACGCTTAGAGAAGATGAACGCTGTCAATTTAATCTGCTAACTGCAAATACGGCCAAAGCACCGTCGATGCGCGTATGATTTCATTTCGCTTGCTCTTTCATCATATAAATCAGGTTATGTCGACATCTCGCAAAAAATATTCTAGATAAATATTCAAAATATCACAGCTTAGTTTACAGCTATCGCAATAGTAAGTAAAAAAGTCACATGTTTCAGAAAAAAAAAACATTCATATGATTTTCTTTCCACAATTTATTGTTACAAAACTCATTCTTTTATCTAAATAGTGGTAACCAAGATAAACATTAGCAGAAATGTTTGTATTAGTTCCTAGAAGGGAAATAAGGTAAAACACTAGGCTAAAGCAATAATCAAATCTTTTAAAACAGCGGTGGCTATGTAAAACAATGAAATTCTGTCTTCCCTTTGCACGTTCAGCAGAAAAACAAACGAAAGATAACCTCCCACTTGAGGATAGTTTAAGTAGATTAAAATTCAAACTATTAACATGGAATTTCTCAGTACGGTTACTTATACAAAAACTCACATATGCCAAATGTTGTGTTTGAGTTAGATCTTCTTTTTTGTGTAGTCTTTTAGGGTTTACTAATTATGCAAAATTCATCCAGAATGAAGCGATTTTCATAGGCTATTCTCAGATAATTTAGGATATCCTTTTTTATTTGCCATGTAAACATAATATAGGTATTTTAACCAAAATCGATGGAGCCACTTTTAGATAACCGAATTTTTAAAAAAAAAAACATGTAAAGGCTTTTTTGGGGGTGGAGGGGTTACCAAATTCGATATTTCAAACTTTATTCGTTTTTTAGCTAAAGTTCTGATGCTTATCATTCACATAACTTTCTCTAGCTGTTCCAAACACAAAATATTCTTACAAAAAATTAAATGTTTTTTTATCTACACCATGCTAATCGAGATAAACATTAGCACATTTAGCCTTATTACTTGCTTCACTGTAAGTAGAAGGGAAATTAGGGAATACATTAGGTTGAAACGTTAGTCAAATCTTTCAAAAGCTAGTCGCTATGTGAAACAATTGAGGTTCGGTTTACTTTACATGGTTCCGTTTGACATAAGCTAGGTTGGTGTAAAATTGAAATCAGTAACGAAAAATATCTGAAAAACGGTCAACTCTACTTGGCATAAATTATGTTGTAGAACTCATTCTGAACAAAGAGGTCTTCAGAGCCTAATCGCAGAAAATTTGAAATATTTACTTTATTTATTATGTAAATATCTCTAATATACGTTATTTTAATCAAAATCGTTTAGCTATGTTTGAGAAAAACAAAATGTTCAAACATTTTTCAATGTAGTTTGCAGAAGCAGAATTTTCCTGAAAATCTTGATTTCACATGTTTGAAAGATAATATACATAAAAACCAAATTTGATGTCTAATGGATTTTAAGCTATGTTGTTCACAGACAGAGAGACATGCGCCCGGACCTTTTGAAAAAAAAAATTCGGACTCAGTGGACCTCCAATAATATATTCCTGGTGAAATCTCAACATAGAATTTAGATACTTTCGCTGTACACTACTTAGTACGTGTAGAGAAAGTAAAAACGCTTCTTCTTTTTTTTCCATTCAGCGCTCCTCAAATGTATGTTCCCGGTGAAACTTCGGTACAGAATTTTTGTACATATTACGTGTATAGAAAATAATAAATTCACAGCAAAATATATATATATAAGTAGATGAAACTGTAATTTACAAGAAATGTAGATCTCATTGAAACGTTGTATGCCATGTACATTTTTTGTAGCGTTGCCTTTTTCTAAGATATTTTTTTGTTATTTGTTTCAGTTTTAAAGTAATTAAAACTTTTATCAAACAGTAAGTAAATAATGGTCTTTCGTTTCGGCTGACTTTTGTTCTGCATTTGCAAACAGATGTTAATTGCAATCGTTTCATATGCGTCAGCTTTTAAAAAAATTGTTTAGGCTTTAGACTAATAAGAAGTTTCCGGATTTTATGTAATATCAAATTAAGAAGTATGTACATAAATATTTAGCCAATGTTGGTGATACATGTAAAAAAAAAAAGCTCATGTGTTCCATTCACATGACTTTCTCTAAATCTCTGCAACAAATTGTAGTTAAAAAGCCTATGCTTTTATTTACTTCATGTTAATCGAGAAACATTGGCAGAAATAGTTGTATTATTTGCTTCCTTGTAAGTAGAAGCGAAATGAGGGAGTACCATAGGTTAAAGTGACAGCCAAAAGCTGGTCACTATATGACTGAAGTTTCTTTGTTTGTATGGACAGGAGTTAACAAATTCCTGTATGAGAAAAGTATGTTCTTCAAAGTAGAAACGAAAAACCAAGAATATCTTAAAAATGATCAACTCCACCAAAATAATGTATATGACATAAATTGTGTGTTTTATCGCGAGCTACATTTTCTGTGGAGTAAGTTTTTATCCATCTCTTACGGCTTAACAGTTATGCACAATTCCGTAAAATTCATCCAGAATAAAGTAGTCTTCAGACGCTATTCCCAGAAAATTGAAGATATACATTTTATTTGTCAGGTAAATATCTTTAATATACGATATTTTAATCAAAATCGTTAGAGCCATTCTTAAGAAAATCAAAATTTTCGAATTTTTTTCTATGTAAAGGGTAGTTGGGGGTGGGGGATTTTTCTTGAAAATCTTCTTGTCGCATCTTTGGAAGGTACCAAACTTAAATACCAAGTTTGGGCTTTAACGGTCCTTTCATTTTTTGCGCCATGCTGCCCCCCCACATCTACACGGACATTTTTCTAAAAATGCTTTTTTTTTTTGGATTCAGGGAGTCTCAAAACATGTATTTCCGGTGAAATCTCGGTATCGAATTTTTGGGTACAATACAATAATATAATTTATTTTATTGAATGGGAATTAATTAGATTAAGATCTTCTATTGTTATAACCTTACTGTTGGATTGAATATCTTTATTGTTTATAAGTTTTGTAATGTTAATTTCTTCTTTACACTATGTACATAGTTCGTATAGAGAAAGTAATAAGTAATGAAACAGTATATGCAAAATCAAACATTTTATTTATTTATTTTATAAAACGCAATCTCATAAGTACGCTAATGTTAATTCTGAATCAGTTAAATTCAATGCACTGAAGTGCAAGTGTTTAAGTCACATTGGAGCAGGATGTACATTTATTCTCAATATGTTACCTAATTTCACCATTAAGTAAGCGAGACAAAATAATAAAAATCGAGTATTCGGTGTTCTAATTCATCACAGACTACAGTTTAGTACAAATTGCATCGCCCACTTCGAGTGGTATACCTTCCATTATTCCAGCAATATCTTGGAGAGGCATACTTGAAGTCTCCAGTTCCTTGACACTATCGGGAAGTCAGCTGAAGTGATCTGCGATGTATGAAACTGAGCTGGCCACTTTTGAACTGTTGATTGATGGTAAGGATTCACTTATAGAAGAGCAGAACTCAGAAGAAAAGTTCTCCACAGCTACGTAGTGCTCACTGTAGAAGAAACATAAACGTTTAAAACGAGTCATTGCTGTCGGCGTTGAACTGCTTTAAATGTAACAGAAATGTAACTTAGGACAATGTTTGAGAAGCACAATATAAAACTTCAATTTTTGCGCTTTTTTCGCTTTTTTGCTTTGTTACGACACTGAAAAAACATAATAAGAACGCAATATTAAGATGATATTATTAACTTTACATATTTATTATGGTGTAAAATAGGTATTATGTCTCAAAAATGTAAAAATATTTAATTTAAAACTTAATAAGAGCTCTTTCAGTGAAATTCGTCGACATTTAAGCTTTCATACTAGGAGCGTTCAATAAGTCCTTTGAAAATGTAAGAAATTACACTCCTAACATCGAAAAACGGTTGTATTTAATAACCATCATCTCTTAGTTAAAGTTTCAGTTATATCCCTCATGTGACTTCGTTGCTATTAGGGATTGAATCAACAATCTCGTGCTTATTTAGAAAGATGTAAAAAGAAAAAAAAAAAAAAAAAAAAACAGTTTTGTGCGGTGATTAAACTCTTCCATTTAAAAGGCTTAACACCGAAATAGATAAACCCGAGATGGATGAAGCTCATGGCACATCTGCTCCTGCGTTTTCAACAATTTATAATTGAATAAATGAATTTGAACATGGCCGTACACCAATCATTCTGAGTTTAAACACAGCCGTTTTCGGCTTCCAATAGAACTTACTTCCTCCAAAATTATTGATAAAATTCAGAATATGGCTTTCAGTGATCGACGAATCAAAGTTCGCGAAATAGAGGACAAAGAAATATTCACAAGGTAACGTGTTCTCTTTTTGCACCAAAAATTCGGCAAGATGGTTGCCACGTTTGCTCTCAATGGACAATAAAGGCAATTGTGTGCACGATTCGGAAGTTGGTTTGGCACTTTTTCGTCGCAAGATAGTGAGTTTCTGCGTCAATACATAACTGTAGGTGAAACATGGGTACTACTACACTTCAGAGACAAAATTACAGTCGAAACAGTGGGGTTATAAAGGCGAACCAGCTCCACGGAAGGCAAAGGTGGTGAAATCTGCAGTCAAGGTGACTGCCTTGGATTTTTAGGATGCACAAGGAATAATCTATTTTGATTACTTGCAGAAGGGAAGAACTATAAATCGAGAATAATATGCATCGCTATTGCACCGATTGAATGGAGAAATCAACAAAGAACGCCTTTCTGGCAAAGAGAAAGATTCTCTTCCATCAAGTGTTTCGATGCTAAAATTGTAGAATTAGAGTTTGAATTGCAACAATATCCACCGTATTCATCAAATTTGGCCCCCAGTGATGTTTGTTAATTTTCAAATTTGAAAAGGAGGCTCGGTGGAAAGCCATGCATGTATAACGAAGAGGTCATCTCATAACAGATCCTATTGTGACGTCTCCGTTATACAGTGGAAGCTGCTGGATCCATTTGTTTATCATCACTCCACTTGCAGCTCCTCCGTGGACCTGCTCTATTGCTACTTTGCGGATCTACACTTCACTGCACATACCTGGACACGTCACGAACTGTCCGACTGGAGGGGGTGGGTCTTGGCTACTTGCCGTGCTTCGAGCGGTGGACAGTTAGTTTTTCACCACTCATCAGGGACGTCTTGATACAGCGCCAAGAGGGTACATTTCTTTTAGGCCACTTGCGCTGTGCTACATGATAGTGGAGCGAGCTTTCGGCTTACCTAAATTTATCATAATTAATCTTGTACTAATCTGACTTTAACTCGGCAAATATATTAACTTTCTCACTCCTGTTTCATTGTAGGCTATTTTGACCGGCCTAAAGCGGTCTCATGGTTTTTTTTTATTCGGCCCAAGCTCGAACCGTTTGTTAATGCTTTTGTATATTGTGTATAGAAGGTGCTAAATGTTAAGTAAATGTGTGAAGTTATCTGTGTACAGATCCCGGCCTTGGGCTCTCCCTTAAACTTTTAGTTGCCACAAAATATTATCATAAGGGCCCAGTGTAGCAAGAATGAGGATCTTCCGAAATCCAACTTTTTGGAAGGTTTACAACAAGAGAAAAGCTGGGAAAAATGTATCGAGCTAAAAGGAGATTATATTGAAAAATATAGAAAAAAAATCTAACAAAAAAATGCGAGTATTTTTCCCATCTTTTTCTAAGGTCTCGTTGAACGCCCCTACATATACAGGAACACAATATTAGTTACATAAAATGCAGGCTCTAGTTATAAGGAACTAACTAATAAGGTCATTTCTGCTAATATTGACCTTGATTAGCATGGAGTAGCATTATAAGAATAGTTTGTTACAGCATATGTTGAGAAAGCAGTGTGAATGAAACAAATCAGAGTTTTTCAGTTGACATACGCAGTAAATTACAGCACTAACTTATAGTACAAATATTAAGTTTAACCCCAAAATAGGCATAATATTGTCAATTGTCAGTGTACGCACTGTCGTACTAGAACGAACCTTAATACGTAGTAGCCTCAGGGAAGTAGTGATTCACAATTAGCTCAACAAACTCCTAATATATTTGTCCAGGCAATCAATACTGCAGCTAATATGAGCCAATTAATAGCACACACATCACTGCACACAGTGGTTAACACTTATTGATATCTGCCCACGTATATTCCAGCTTGCGTTTACAGAACGATAGTCCCTTGATCCAGCTGCTACATCAATGCAGTAGTTATACTTAACAACAAAATTTTAGGCACCCTTTTTTTTGCGATTTTTACTTTCTCTACCCCGTATGTACAACATAAACCATAAATAGAGCAGATATTCACTCAAAAATTCGATATCGATATTTCATCGGACATATTAAGTTCCCTGTGGTGTCTGTGGACGACAAAACTCAAAAACGAAATGACTGTTAAAAACCAAACTTTGTTTTTAAGTTGTATCTTCCAAGGATGCATCACGAATATTTTCAAGAAATTTTCCCTCATCCTCAAACTACCCTTTACATGTGAAATCAGAATTTTGTTTTTCTCAAAAATGGCTCTAATGATTTTTATTAAAATACCGTATAAATAAAGATATTTACATCACAAATAAACTGCATATTTTGAATTTTCTGGGAATGGCCTGTGTAGACCTCTTTATTCTGGATAAGTTTTGCAGAATTTTGCATAACGGTTTAACCGTAAGAGATAGACAGAAATTGTAGATCTTGTTAAAACAATAATTGATGTCGTACATGTTTTTTTATGTAGAGCTGGCCGTTTCTGAGATATTTATTGTTATTAGTTTCAATTTTAAAGTAGTTAAAATGTTCTCAAACGGGAAGTGACGTTGCATCTCATCACGGTTTAATGCAAGTTCTGCAAAGCGATCCCGACTTCAGTTGTTTCACATAGAACCATATTTTAAAAGAATTGGCTATCGATTTAGCTTAGTGTATTCCCTTGTGTCCCTTCTACTTAAAAGGAAGCAAGAAATAAGACAATGCTTGCTAATGTTTACCTTGATTAGCAAGTCGCAGATAAAAAAAAAAAATCTGATGTGTTCCATTCACATGACTTTCTCTATATCTCTGTAAATTATTATTGTTAATAGGCTCATCTTTTATTTATTTCATGCTAATCGAGAAAAATTAGCGAAATAGTCTTATTTCTTACTTTATTGTAAGTAGAAGCGAAATAAGGGAGTACCATACGTTAAAGTGAAAGCCAAAAGCTGGTTGCTATGTGACTGAAGTTCCTTTGTTTGTGTGGACAGGAGTTGACAAATTCCTGTATGAGAAAAGTATACATTTTTCTCGATTAGCATGAAATAAATAAAAGATAAACTTATTAAAAATAATAATTTACAGAGATATAGAGAAAGTCATGTGAATGGAACACATCATATTTTCAAAGCTGAAACGAAAAACAAGGAATACTTCAAAAACTATCATCTCCACGAAAAAAAATGTATATAACATAAATTGTGTGTTTTAATGTGCTCTCCTTTTTTTGTGCTCTAAGTTTTTCGTCCATCTCTTACGGTTTACCAGTTATGCAAAACTCTATAAAATTCATCCAGAATAAAGCAGTCTTCTCAGAAAATTCAAGATATACATTTTATATGTCAGGTTTTCATCTGTAATATACGATGTTTCAATCAAAATCGTTAGTCATTTTTTTAGAAAATAAATATTTTCGAAAAAAGTTCCATGTAAAGGGTAATTTGGGGGTGGGGGAATTTTCTTGAAAGTCATCGTCTCACATCATTGGAAGATACCAAACTTAAATACTAAGTTTGGTATTTAACGGTCTCTTCGTTTTTGAGCTATGCTATCCACAGACACACACATATACACACAGACAGACAGACACATATGGACATTTTTCTAAAAATGATTTTTTTTGTTTCAGGGGGTCTGAAAACATGTATTTCCGTGGAAATCTCGTTATCGAATTTTTAGGTGCATTACAATATCTTCGCTATACAGTATGCACACAGTGTGTATAGAGAAAGTAATAATATTTTGAATGAAAAATTGTTTGTGTAGGCAGCTAGAGAAAATCATCTGAATGGGACACATCAGATTATTAACTTAGATAATGAAATAGCGTCAAAAGTACAAACAAAGGCTTACTCTTGCAATAGTAAGGTTCTCCCTTTGATAGAACTTATAATTACTGTAACAAATAAAAACACCAGCCGGGTGGCTCGGGCGTTTCGTCTGTGACTAGCAACGGGAAGTTGTGGCGCCATTTCTGCGTGAAGCCCGGGACTTATCAGCCGACCCTCGTATCGATATTTCACATCCCAAGTATCTGAAAGTATTCACTTTTTCTATTATATTGTTATTTATAACTATTTTACCTTTATATTTTTTCTTTCTCTATACGCACTATGTACATAGTGTATAGAGAAGGTATTGCACTCCACTCAAAAATTCGATACCCAGATTTCACCGTAAATATATGTTTTAGGGTCCCCAAGATCCAAAAAAAGCATTTTCACAAAAAGGTCCGTGTGTGTGTGTGTGTGTGTGTGTGTGTCCGTGTGTCTGTGAACACGATAACTCAAAAACAAAAAGTCGGTAAAATACCAAACTTGGTATTTAAGTTTAGTATCTTCCAGGGATGCGACACGAAGATTTTGAGAAAAATCCCCCCACCCTAAACTACCCTTTACATGGAACTTTTTTGGAAACTTTTGATTTTCTCAAAAATGGCTCTAACGATTTTGATTAAAATTTCGTATATTAAAGATATTTACCTGACAAATAAAATGTATATCTTGAATTTTCTGGGAATAGCCTCTGAAGAGTAGTTTATTCTGGATGAATTTTACTGAATTTTGAATAACTGCTAAACCGTAAGAGATGGGCAAAAGCTTACTATACAAAAAAATGTAGAGCACGTTAAAACACACAATTTATATTATATACATTTTTTTAGTGAGTTCGTCGTTCCTTATTTTTGGTTTCTACTATGAAAAACTTATACTTTTCTCATACAGGAACTGTCAACTCCTATCCACATAAACAAAGGAACTTCATTGACAAAACAACCAGCCTTTGACTATCATTTTAACCTCTAGTAGTCCCTTATTTCGCTTCTACTTACAAGGAAGCAAGTAATAAGACTATTTCTGCTCATTTTTTTCTGATTAGCATAAAGTAAATAGAAGTATAAGCTTTTTAAGAATAATTTGTTGCAGGAATATAGAGAAAGTCATGTGAATAGTACACATCAGATTTTTTTCCTCTCACTGTCATTACTTTTCTCTATTTTAACTTAAATGGTGTAAGTGGAGAGCCTCTTGCTTATCACGGAGGCACTTATTGACGTGGGTAAAATGAAGGTGTCTTTCGCTAATTGCCCACTGGCGGCTTTAACTTCAAATAGCCCCGTAGAGTTCTGCAACGCTTTTAACGCAAATACGGGCAGTTGGGCCACCTGGTATAAGAAGCAGATCTTCAAGAAAAGCCTTCAGCACTTTCTTGCAGTGTAATTGAGATGCTGCGCACGGAAGATGAGGTTCGACTTCTCGTTTGATCTCCGGAAAGCTTTGAGAGGAATTGCGGTACCGGAGGCTAGAATGAAATCGAACCACTCTTCCTTCTGTACAATTCGAACTAACGGTTTAAGTTTTTACTATCACTGTAAGCACTCTTTCTGGCGAAGCGGTTCCTCTCAATTTCCTGGTTGCGCGAAAGAGAGGTCGTTAATCAAATCCAGGACCGTATCATCGGAGTCTTGTACTATCTGCAACTCCTAGGTCATTATTTACGAGAAGGTTTCTACTTTTAGTTCAAAAGAGGCAAGGAAACTGAAAAAAAACTGATGTGTTTCATTAACATGATTTTCTCTCTATTCCGTAAGAAACTATTCTTATAAAAGCTTATCCTTCTATCTACTTCATGCTAATCAACATAGCAGAAATGGTACTAGACTAAAGCGATAGTCAAATCCTTTAAAAGCTGGTTTCAATGTTTTCGGTTCCCTTTGCAAATTCCTGTTTAAGAATAGTTTAAGAATATCTGGAAATCGTTAACCCCACAACCAAAATAAATTGTGTGCTTTAACCAGATCTATATTTTTGAATCTATGAAACGTTGTCTGGTTGGGTTTTCTCCGGTTACCACCAATTGCTCCATTTTCACTTTTCCTATAATCCATTTTGCTTGCATTTCATATCACTTCCTCTGTCTCATGCCTGGCTACGGACCGACCACTTGTTCAAGGGTCTCTATTCTGTGGTTTCGTGCCGTTGGTTCCTCGACAAGCTTCTGACCACAAGACATCCGCTTGTAGATCCTAGGGGGGTGTCAGTCCTAAAATATGGAGAGGGTAAGCCGACTACGAAAAACGGGTCTTTGCCTATTTGTTATTGTGTATAAATTACACAAAACTCATTCAGAATGTAGAAGTCTTCAGAGGTTATTCTAAGAAAATTCAAGATATGGATTTCATTTGTCATTACAAAAATCTTAAACATGTGGTATTTTTAACAAAATCGTTAGTCATTTTTGAGCGAAATAAAAATTCAAAAAATGTTTCATGTAAAGCGTAGTTGTGGGTGGAGGATTTCCTTGAAAATATTCGTGTCGCATGCTTGAAAGATATTTAACTTAAATGCTAAGTTTGGTGATAAACATTCCTTTCGTTTTCAAGTTATGCTGGCCCCACTACACGAACATCTTTTTTATATTCAGGGGGGTCTCAAAACATATATTTCCAGTGAAATCTCGATATAAGAATTAGATAAAAGACAATACCTTCTCTATCTATTATACACATGTACATTCACACTACAGAAACTAAAAGTATTTGAGCTAGCTATCCATGAACAAATGGAGACAATTTTCACCAGAATAGCCTAAGGGTAAAAGCTCCTTCACCACTTTGCGACTGTCCTGAGAAAGCAGCACAAATGGCTTAACATCTCCTGTTTTCCAGAGAAAGATCTGCTGCTCTTCTAAGGCTCCCACCACACCAGATACTAAATATCACATAAACACAGTCAACGCTATCACCTTCCTACAGTTCATCTTCAAGAACTAATATGTTTGTCGTGTTCATACTCATATTTAAACAAACTGTAAATACCCCGTGATACATCTTTAGGTAAAACACGGGTTGTATCTAGATACAATAAAAAAGGATCTGATGTATTCCTTTAGCATGACTTTCTCTACATCTCTGCAACAAATTATTGTTAAAAAGCTTATGCTTCTATTTACTTCATGCTAATTGAGAAAAATTAGCAGAAATAGTCTTATTAGCGAAATAAGGGAGTACCATAGGTTAAAGTGATAGTCAAAAGCTTAGCTGCTATGTGACTGAAGTTCCTTTATTTGTATGGACAGGAGTTGAGAATCCCTGTATGAGAAAAGAATAAGATTTTTAAAGCTGAAACCAATAACAAGGAATATCTCAAACCCGATGAACTCCATGAAAAAAATGTACTGGACATAAATTGTGTGTTTTATCGTGATCTATGTTTTTGTGCAGTAACTTTTCCTCTATCTCTTAAGGTTTACCAGTTATGCAAAATTCATTAAAACTCATCTAGAATAAAGAGATTTATAGATATACATTTTATTTGGCAAGTAAATATCTTAAATATAAGAGTTCTTAATCAAAGTCGTCAAGAGCCATTTTTCAGAAAATCCTAATTTTCGATTTTTTTTCCGTGTAAAGAGTGGTTATGGATTATCTTGAAAATCTTCGTGTCGTATCATTGGAAGATACTAAACATAAATACTAAGTTTGGTTTTAAACAGTCATTTCGTTTTTGAGCAAGCTGTCCACAGACGCTAAAAATGCTTTTTAGGACTGAGAGGACCTCAAAACATTTATTTCCCTTGAAATATCGACATCGAATGTTTTGATAGAATACATATCTTCTCTAACTACTATGTACATTGTATGTACATACGTGTTAGAGAAAGTAAAAAGTTTGAAAAAGAATATGTCAAAAGTAATATCACAATGCATTATCAAAGCATGCAGTTCTAAATGAAAACGAAACATGGATTTTGAGAGCCCGAGATAAAAAGCGAACTGAAGTTGCACAAATGAAGTTTCTCAGATCTGTTGAAAATGTTATCTTTAAACACAAAATTAAAACATTGAAATAAGTGATAAATTACAAACTGAAAGTATAACAGATAAAATTGATATTTATCAAAGAAAATGGTAGAAAGAATGCTCTTTTGAAGACTGCCATGACCAGTTTTATCTGACCACCCTGTTAGAAAGCATGACCTGGGTCGACAAGAACACGGTGGAGAGGCAACACCAGCCTCGCAACAGTAATGACCCAATCCATGATGGGAAAAACAACAACATAACGATACGTTTGGTCGATAACATGCTTGCCGTAGCCGGAAAAGATGGCTACAGAAAACTCTTGTTAACTTTGTACATGGTTGACCGATTGCAGTGAATCTGAGAAACATCGATTACTTGTATTTTACCACTATCATTGATGAACTATTTATTATCTTTTACTAGATTAATACTATAGGCTGTTATTTATTGAATTACGTACTAACAGAAGTCGACCCAAGATCAGATATTAAGGGGATGCATCTTTGAAATTTGAAAATTCCAAAGTGTACAGTATATCTTATTACAATTTATACTATTTAGTATCAGAGATAGCATTAATTTTACATTCTACGCTGCATGGTTATTTAAAAAATAGTTTTACTGTCTAAATTCATCGTTCAAATAAAAATGAGCTAGATGATGATTTTTTAAAAGATATTCACATAAAATATTAAGCTTCACAGTAAAAGATTACAAAAAGCATTTGTCACGTTATATTTTTTATGTTGTCTCTAGTCAGAGTAGAAAAATGTTTACTTTTCGTACTCTCTAAAACTGTTGATTTTTCAAAATGTAATAATTTATGTCGTAAAATTGGAGCGTTATTTTGAAAGACATGACTTTTGAGAGGCAGTATAAAACTTTAGAAACAAATTAATGACAAACTTTTTGTTCCATTCACATGACTTTCTCTACATTTCTATATCAAATTATTTTTAAAAGTCTAATTCTTCTAACTACTTAATGCTAATCGAGAAGAGCGGGTACAAGCCCGGCGGATACGATTTTTTTTCGGGCGTAAAAATCCTTAGTATGGCCTCAATCGGAAGGGAAGTAAAGCATTTGGTTTCCATGTCGTAGATTTACGGCACGTAAAAGAACCTCAAGCCTGATAGAGAGGCCTCTGAGCAAAATTAAGCGGTATTTCACGCCCAGTATAGAATGGGACGCTGAGAACCACAGCCGTTGAAGAGCGTCCATGAATAAAACGCCATTTCATTGTAATTGAGAAGCTTAGCTTGCATGAGAAACCAATAACAAGGAACATCTCAAAACTGGACAAATCCACGAAAAAATGTGTTTGAAATAAATTGTGTGTTTTAAGATCTCCATTTTTGTGTAGTATGTTTTGTCTATCTATTACGGTTTACCAGATATGCAAAAATTCAGAAATATTTATCAATTTTCTGAATCTTACAAAAATGGTAAACTGTAAGAGATAGACAAAAACGTAATGCTCAACAGGTGTAGATCATCTTAGAAGACTCAGTTTATGTCATATACATTTTTTTAAGGAATCGACCGATTTCGAGATATTCTTTGTTATTGGTTTCAGTTTTAAAAAATGTACTTAAACATTTTTCATAGGCCATGCAAAAGAAACAAACAAAACAAAAAAACAAAAAAAAAAACTGATTTCAATCCCATAGCAACCACATTTTAAAACACCTGACTGTTGGTGTAGCCTAGTGTATTTCCTTAATACCCTTCTACTTATAAGGAAGCAAGTAATATAACTGTATCTGCTAATGTTCATCTCGATTAGTATGAAGTAGATAGAAGAATAAGCTTATGTAGAGAAAGTCATGCGAATGGAAAACATCACATTTTTTAAGTTAATGTAGAGTAAGGGCGGGTAATGTCGGATACCATTTTCATTTTTGAGAATTGTAGTGTGTAAGAGCCTATACTAAGGGCATATTTTACCACAATGTATTGCCTATGCAGTGCGTTTAATCCTGTGAAGCATACATGGTCTTAACATGAAGGACATATTTTCTATTGAAGATTTAAAGGAAAATGGGCAAAATGCTTATGTCGTGCGATAGGAGGGCAATGTCGGACACTATCCGAGATTACCCGCCAAATTTTATTGTAATATACACAAACAATATTAAATCTCATTTTGACTGAAAATCTTAAATATAGTGAGGTTTTAAGACTTGGCTAACTTCTTAGCCTAGTTTTAAAAACCCTTGAACTTTGAAACTGACATATAAACTGGAATGTCATATTTAAAAACTCTTAGAAAATGAAAAACCTAAAATACACAACAAAACGTATGCACTGATTTTCTCTGTTCATGCACAGTAATCACAAGTAAAGGTCTGCTTTTCGGCACCTGAACGTTCCTCATCGCACCATTCTTCACAGGTGATGCACTGAATCCATTCTTCCCCCTGGCGAGAGAACTTTCCTTTGCAATACATGCACTCTTCATCTTGTGTAGTGATGCAGTCTAATATAGCTTAAATGGGTTAAATGTTCAATAAACAAATTCTAATAAACATTTAAGTATTATTTATCTATTTAAATGTAAATAAACAACTTTTATAAAATTCCTACAGGTAAATGATGAATTATACTCTAATTAGTTATATTACTGGCATTTAGAAGTTAACTATTTCGTTGTTCACTGTTATTTACAAGTATTAAAAAGGTGCTTCCACAGTGGTAGGTAATGTCGGATACCAACTGACAAGTATCCGACATTACCCGCATTCATGGCATTCTTCCATTTTCCATTTGGTCATTCACATTTCAATACAGCTTGTACTTCACATATATTAAAAGGTAGTGCAAAATACGCACTTTCGAATATAACATGAAATTACTTTGTTATTATAACACCGTTGTAATTAAAGCATGTTACCTTACCTTTAAAAATTCTGTTTTCTGTGAATTCAGTTTTCTCAATGTAGCTTCCACAAAACACCACAACTCAATATGGCGACCACCGTTAAATACTTCCTTCAGCTCAGTGAACATGTTTCGAGTGCTTGTCGTAAGATGCCAGCACCCATCAAGCCGAAACCTAGGTATGCGACATTACCAGCCTATCCGACATTACCCGACCTTACTCTGCCTATTATTCAAAAATCGCCCTTCGTGGTGTAATGGTTACCATGCTAACTTTATATACCCAAGGTCGCGGGCTCAAACCCGGCGGAGGACGATGGATTTTTTCGGGTGTAAAAATCCTTAGCATGGCTTCCTTCGGAAGGGAAGTAAAGCCGTTGGTCCCGTGTCGTAGATTTACGGCACGTAAAAGAACCTCAAGCCTGATAGAGAGGCCTCTGAGCAAAATTAAGCGGTCTTTCACACCCACAGCTGCTGAGAACCACAGCAGTTAAAGAGCGTCCATAAATAACACGCCATTTACATTTGCCATTTTACTATTCAAAACATTGGAAAGTGTTTATTTTATCTTCTCCACCTGTCATTCTGCAATTAAAGAAAATCAATGCTTCAAAATCTCAGGAAATAAAACAGCAGATTTCCAACTATATCGCCTTTTCCTTCAATGTATGCAACCCTGCTGTCATCATGATTACGGAGGCATTAGCTTTAGAGGCTAGGTTCGCCAGAGAGCGCTGAAGATATCTTGTCGAATAAGCGATATTATTGAACACTCGACTCTCGTATATAGCACCCTGTAATTACAACTTAACACATTTCTGCGCACTCCTCTACATTGATCTGCAGAACAATATAACGATATTTTAAAGTCGAAGTTTATAACGTTGTTAACTTTGTGATATTTGGGGTAAAAATAAAATTTAACCTACATATTTAGCTGGGATTTATTTGTCAGAAAACAACTAGTTCATGTCCATACCATTCTTTCTGTAAAGTTATGCACTACAAATTATAGCTAATATTTGGGAGTTTGAATGTTTGAATAAGGAAGCAAAGTGGTTGAATAGACCATAAGAACCCATTCCTCAGTATTTCCCCAAAGTCAAAAGCCGGATGGTGTAAAGTATATTCATGGCTGCAAAAGTAGGTTTAGAAAATTTCACATGATAAAGCATTTGCTAGTTTTACAAGATTAAAATTTTAAAATGTAATAAGAAGTATGTTTTAAAGTTTTCCGTGCTGTAGACATTTCTCTAGCATAAATACACATTTATCTTTTCTAACGGTGTTGAAACAATATGCTCCAAACGTTCAAGCTAGGGATTTGATTCGTTTCTTGTGCCAACCCTAAATGCAATGTGCTTAGAAACTTTAGTTCTATTTTTTTCTGTTCTTTTGCTATTTTTTGATATTTTAAGAGTTTCTAGAAATATATTTCCTGATATTTTGGGAATTTAATATTATTAAGGGAAAATTTGGCAACATATAAAAGTCAGAGGCACAACAGAATTTCGTGTGCATCTTTAAAATCATTTTCCACATTTTTAGTAGATTAAAAACATTCCACTGGATTTAATTCTTCACCAGTCTTGTATAACTTCAAATTGTATTCTTTTAAATATGTGAATGTTTAAACATTATTTTGGTCAAATTACTGAATACGTATATATTTGTTGGTGAAGTTTTCAGTATATAACAATACAAAATTATTCGGTTAAAGTTAAACTAATACGGAAAAAATCAATTAACAGTATAGCTTGCTAATGTCAAGAAAAATTGTACTGTAAAAGCTTACGTTCTAAAGCAGTGGTCTAACTGTCCCATATTTGACGTATGCACATATCCCTTCGTAATTTAAAGAAGTTGCAGAACTCGACGGGGTTATTTCAAGTTAGAATTGGTCAGTGGGGAACTGGAGCGAGGGATCGAGGAGCGCGACTCACTCAGACTGGTAAAACCAAGGTCACACGCCATTTCCCCACTGACTGGTTTTAACTTAAAATAGTGTCGTTGAGTTACGCAACTCTTTTAACGCATTAGGTAATTCTACAAACGTCAAATACAGAACAGTTGGACAACCTGGTATAACCATCAATACTTCCACAAATAATAATTAGCAAATTCTATTTTTTTTTTCACTAACTGTAAGTGAAGAACTGGCCTAGCGATCTTCGTTTTACCCCTTTTGCTTATCAGCGGAGATGGTGAGCGGGTGGCGCGAATTGAGAGGACTAAAGCGAAGGTCGACCTTGCCAGTTCCCCATCGGCCGGTTTTAAATAGACATAACCTCGTTCAGTTCTGCAACTCTTTTCACACAAAAGGATACTTATATACCTCAAATACGAGGCAGCTGGGCTATCTGGTAGTTACTTTTAAGATAACCTTCCTATCGTTCATTTAAAATTTCAATTTAAGGGTTAAGGCATTTTAAAATATCACCATTGAGTTCCGTTTAACCTTCTTAAGTTAGCTTGAATTGTCATATATACAGGAAGAAAAAAGGAAATACAATAATTCCAAGAATGTGGAACCAATACTAATGTAATGTTTAAGCTAACAAGAATATTACCCGGTTTATTATACTTTTAAAGTTTGGGCTAGTTTTGAAAAGTCCATACTTTAACCCTACTTTGTTTGGCATTGCCATTTGTCAACAAAGATGATTAATCAAAGATTTAATATTTCTAGTGGGTTTCTTTTCTAATTTTGTATTACACTAACCTTCAACAATAAAATCCGGCTATTTGTAGCTGTATTAAATTATAAAAATGTTAATATTTTTTCAAAAAAACTGTAATGTATTTTTTAGAATAATAAAGTGCAAAATCCATGCAACTCCAGTCAAATGTAACCCCGTCAGAAATCAAGCGTGCCATCACACCTGTTATTTTACTTGGGTCCTCCCCATCTTTTACCACAGGCATAGGCTTTAGTCGCTGGGACTTGAACTCACGACTTTGAATGTACGCCTAGTCCACTTTGAATCGCACTAACGATCACGGCTATTCAAGTCGCTTGAATTGTGGTAGCGTTGAAAGAGATATAAAACTTGGTTTGCGATTTAGAGGAAGAGCGGCATATGTAAGAAAATAATGAATGCATAAAGGTTAAGTTAAATAGGCTTTTGTCCATCGGTATGGAGGATGTAGTGTTGTTAGTGGAATAAAATTTAAGTGCGTGTGGTAAATGAAGTCAATATGTGACTAAATTTTAATGACGTGAGTGGCATTCACTTAATATCTACAGTTGGTTCATTAATTTGCACTGATGGAAATACGAAGTGAATGTCATTTTTCCATCGAACTCAGCAACGTTTATGAGCTACACACAAATTACACTTTTTATCATATAGACTTTTGTATTATTATTGAAGGTAATATTTTGCAGTTAGTTTTTGTGAAGGGCCGTAGTGACGTTTCAAAATGAACACTAAGGCGAAATGTGCATATTCGGATGATTTTAAATCTTGCACTATGTTTGTTATTTTCCAATATAATTCTCCAAACTTTTTGTACTGCAGAGAGTAATACTGTAGCCTATATACCAATACTGTGCCTTACGCTTCGTTTTTTACTTTCCCTGTTAGTTCATAGTACATAGGTAGAGAAAATATTGCATTCCATCCCAAAAATCGATACTGAGATTTCGCTGGAAATACCTGCACGTTTTAGGTCTTGTTTATATTTAAAAAATAAAAACACTTTTAGAAAAACGTGTAGGTGTGCGTGACTGTATGTGTCCATGAATCTGAACATAACTCAAAAACGAAAAGTCAGTTAAACACCAAATTTAATATTTAGGATATATTCCAAGGATGCGACACACGAAGATTTTAAAGAAAATCCCTCTACCGCAAAGTAATCATTATATGTTAAAAAAAGTCAAAATTTTTATTTTTTCAAAAATGATTAATGCCATGTGTTAGAAGTACTCTATTTCTAGGAATAGCATCTAAAGTACTCTTCACTCGGAATTACTTTTGCATAACTAGTAAGCCGTAAGATGGAGATATAAAGTTACTCAAAAAATGTAGAGCTCATTAAACTATTTAATTTATGTAATATATAGTTTTAGGAGTGCTGGCCATTTAACAGATATTCCCTGTTTCGTTTGGTTTTGGGTTTTTTTTTTTTTTTTTTTTTTTTTTTTTTTTTTTTTCAAACGCAGTCCTCGTCCATTTCGCATCTCTTGTTTTTCTCCCGGACATGCGAATTGCATAGGACATCTTTTAAACGATTTGGCCGATATCCGGCCGACAGTCGTGTTTGGTGTTTTCACTCCCGGCTTCACAAATATCATATTTTCCATGATTTAGCAGTTCCCACAGTAAGTTGGAACTTTCTGTTTGGCTAGTTCCGGGTTTGTCAGTATAATACTAAGGCCAGTTTTTTAAATCACATAAAACTTTCGGATTTTTGTATTGCAATGTCTTTTGGCCACGATTGGTACCAGAATCCATGACAACTCAGATCCCCGAAGGGAACTTAGGTTATTATATAATGATATACATCTAAACCTTCTGCGATGCCTAGGAACCAGCGTCACGGTCCACAGCTGAGAAGGTAAGATAACCACATCTAAATCAGGTATCATGTAAAAAGCTCATCTTCTCTTTATAACATAATATAAATACAACTTAGTTACCACTTAGAGCTACCTCTCTTGTAGCTTCCAATTTCAAGTCAGTATTACTTTTCACCACATCTGTCGACTCTCTTACTTTTAGGTAAGGTCAGATTTAGGGTAGTAACACTTAGCCGTTTATACTTGAACGTTTCACTTGGTTGACGCGCCGTGTCGCCTCTTTTTCTGTAACGTTAACTTGGTGGAGGCGCCGGGTGTAGATTCTGGTCGGTATCTCTGCTTACTATTAAATAGTAGACAAAGTTAAGCCAAGCTAGTATTAGGAAGAGTTGCATGTAGATTAAGCAGAGTTGATACTTCAAAAACAGGGTTTACTTAAAAGGCAGGAAAGGGTCTTAGCCTGGAGTTAATAAATCAATGTCAAAAAAGAAGATAAAGAGAAAAATAGAACGAAAAAAAGTTTAGCATGGCGAGTAAATGTCGAAGTCTTTTACCCGGAATACCTCGGGTTTCAAGGCGCACAAAAAGACTGCACTAATACATCAAGTCGACACACGAGCGTCTCAGTGATCAATCAAGTGTCAGCGGTAGGGCGAGTGCCCGTGTGCGAATCATTCAACACTGTAATGTGCAACAGAAAAAAGGTCCTAGCAATTATTTAGTTTGCAAAGGGCATGAATAATAATCTGTCATTTGCCATTTATGTAACTCTTTGCAATTTTTATCGTGATTACTTATAGTAAAAAGAGAAAATATTGCATTTTATTAAAATTTTTATACCGAGATTGCATAAGTTGAGACTATTTCTGCTAATTTTTCTCAATTAGCATGAAATAAATAAAAGAATAAGCTTATTAACAATAATTTGTTACAGAGATGTAGAGAAAGCCATGTGAATGGAACACATCAGATTTTTTTTTATTTTTCATTTTATATTGTAATAAACCTTTATGGTCAACAATGAGATTCATAGTGTTGTAATAATAAACCTATTTCTTATTTTCATGGCATGAACAGTTTCTCGGTGCTAACTTCTGCCTAAACCCCTTGTATTCTCTATGAATTTTAGTAACTCTGTTGTTGTTGCTCAGTTTGAGTATAGACACAATGACATAAACCATTTAGTGAAGCTGAGACAGATTCACTTGCTAATGTATCTAACAGTGAAAAGAAAGTTTCTGAATACGGTGTTATGAGTGTGGCATCTAAAAGTATTGGTTCCAATAATGACTTTTACATGCAGCATCCAGTGACTAAGGTCAGTAACAATATTTCAAAATATCTAAATATAATCTGGCGTTTATATCCACCTCTATAACGTGGCTGTTTTTCTGCACCAACTAGGAGGATAGCTAGACGAGTAGTGAGACACGGAATATTGGCCACCCTTGGGAAGAGCATTGTTGCTGTGTTGAATTAGCTTATTCATTGGTACTACGATGGCAGCAGGCAGAACATTGCTTTTACTTTCTCTACACGTACTATGTACAAAGTGTATACAGAAGGTATTGTAGTCCACCCAAAAATTCAATACCGAGATTTCACCGGAAATATATGTTTTATGGTCCCCTGTATCCAAAAAAAGCATTTTCAGAAAAAGATCCATGTGTCTGTGAACAAGAAAAGTCAGTAAAATACCAAAGTTTGGTATCATCCTGGGATGCGACGACACGAAGATTTTGAGAAAAATCCTCGCACCCCCAACTACCCTTTACATGAAACTTTTTTCAAAAATTTTGATTTTCTCAAAAATGGCTCTAACGATTTTATTTAAAATTTCGTATATTAAAGATATGTACTTGTAGAGCAAGTTAAAACACACAAGTTATATATATTTCGTGGAGTTGCTCGTTTTTGAGATATTCATTTGTTTTGGTTTCAACTTTAAAACACTTATACTTTTCTCATACAGGAATTTGTCACACCTGTGCATACAAATAAAGGAACTTCAGTCACATAGCAACCAGCTTTTGACTATCACTTTAACCTTTGGTACTCCCTTATTTCGCTTCTACTTACAAGGAAGCAAGCAATAAAACTATTTCTGCTAAGTTTTTCCTGAATTTCATGAAGTAAATAGAGGCATAAGGTTTTTAGCAATAATTTGTTGCAGAGAAACACATCAGATTTGTTCATTCATTTTCCGTCATTTTATGTTTGAAGTTTGGAAAGTGTGAAGGCTCTTGCAAGTGCAATGGAGATTCAGACAGAGACTTTTGAACCTGTACGACTTCAAATATGGCTTAAATGTAATGTAGTAACATGAGGGTTTGAAGATGTCTTTAGGGACAATGTGCCACTTTGTTCCGCTGGTTTGGAAAATTCAGGTGGGCGGCATTCTCTTCAAAATAGAGAGGAGATTGGCAAATAGTATTAGTAGTGACTGAGATAAACATCATCACTATGGAAACAATGATTATGTAAAATCCAAGACTAAGCTACAAGAATATTAAACTAACCAGAATTATTCCCTATGCCCCATAGAGTCTGGAAGTAAGAGTGTGAGAGTGAAAAAAAAATATATTAAACTAGCATTAGTTAGCTGACCAGGTGTTTCAATCATCCTTCAGAAACGTCTTCAAGGTGGGCACACCATTTATCTGAAACACAGAAGCTCCATAGATGCAACGGTATCAAGAAATGCTGCAAAGATTTAGCAGTGGAAAATCTCCTGTGTTTCAGATATTGTTACAGATGACGAAACATGGATATACCAGTTCAGTTTGGGCCATAAAAAATCTCAGCCCTTCTTTCTTTTCCACTAATGTCACTGCTCGAAAATCAGAAAACTGTTTCTGCAAAATAGCGAACAGAGGTTTGCTTTCCGAAAGTGTTTAAAAATTAAAGAACAGCGACCAAAAACAAGATACGGGGCATCTTGTTGCATCATGACAAATCATCAGCTCACGCCGCTAATATAAACAGTGGAGTTTCTGCAAAGAACTGAGGCAAAACTAATAGCGCATCCTCCTTATAGTCCCGATCTGGCACTATGTAATTTCTTTTTGTTCACTAAGGTGATGAACCGGCTTTGAGGTTACCGGTTTTCTAGCCCTAAAGAAGCTGTTATAGCAACAAAGAGGAATTATCTGCGGTAGCTGGGTGACGTAGATGCTTCCAGAAGTGATTCGAGGATGGAACGCTGTATACAGTACTAAGAAGAATACTTTAGGAACCTGGGATAAACAAAATGTTTCTGTGAGTATTCATTATTTTCTGTCAATACTAACTAATAATCATTGGATCATCAAGAATATGACAGATGTTATAAGGTGTGCAGTCATTACAATAAATTATATGAAAAGTTCTTTTGGTATCATGATTGGAAATGAAATAATAGACATGACAAACTATTGTGACACGCATTGTAATTTTAAATATGATTATTCCGTATGCTTATATTACAACAGTAGAGTGGGTCATACTAAAGCAGGTAATATAACAAAAATACATCTGGCGCTGTGATTTTGCTGAAAATGTGAACTTTTGATGGGTACTCGGGTCTTACCACGATATACCTTGGTGCCATTCTTGTACAACATACCACGTGAGTAAGAAAATGCAAACAGATAGGGCAATCATCTTCCTGAGAACAGGTTGACTTGTATAATTAATGTGCTAATTTAGTCCACCTTGACATAGAACTTCTGTATGTAGCAGAGAAAATATTAATTTAGTATCAACGGGCGAGAGATGTGGATTATTGTCCAACCAGAAAGTTAGGAATCACCAGCTCGCAACTCAGAAATTAATTTGTCGCAAGTTACGTTTCACCTTTCCTTCATTAACGTGGTCTGTCCAATAGTTTTAAGAGCATACTAGACAGTTGGACGACATGGACGGAGTTAGCAAAAAGATCCGTCTTAGTATATGTATTTTTTATATGCAAATAGGGTTAATGTCCATTATAGTCACCTTCAGCTTTAGAAAGGACATTGGGAATGAGTCACAAAAGCATAAAAACAGAATTTCTTTGGGATCATAATCAACAAAATTCCTCAAATATGTGGCGCATGCAGGCAAGCCACTAAGGTGGATAGAATTTCTCTGCGTTAGTTCCTCTGGGGCAGGAAGTCATTCTGAAGCTCATTGGGGCTGTAAAGCAACCATGACAACAGTTATGACAACAAAGGTAGTGAGAAGGGACTCTTTCATGTTCGTGTCGTGACGGAGGAATCTGGCCAGCACCTTACAGTAGCTTCACAGAGAGAGAGAGACGCTTGCAAACAATGGTCCCTTTGTTCCTAGAGCAAACAATGTAGAGGGGACCCAACCAGCTTGAATATTCAGACAGAGACTAGCTTAATATGTAGACTTCCAACAGGAAAGGATGAAGCCGCTTCATCATGGGGATTACCAACAGCTACCTCAAGCCATTTATTCTCCGTCTCACATCAACTGATGGCTCCAAATGCTATTAGGCAAATACATTACGGGTGTGTGGAGGCTGGACCTGTATTATCGGCAGAGGCGTATGCAGCAACCAAATTCTAGGATAGATCTTTTTACTTTCTCTGCACATACTATATACGAATGTATAGAGAAGGTATTGATTGTATACTACCCAAAAATTCGCTACCGAGATTTCACCGGAAATAAAGGTTTTAGGACCCCCTGAATCCCAAAAAAGTCTGATGTGCTCCATTCACATGACTTTCTCTACATCTCTGCAACAAATTATTTTTAATTAGCTTATTCTTCTATCTACTTCATGCTAATCAAGATAAACATTAGCAGAAACGGTTTGTTATATTATTATTATTATTATTATTATTATTATTATTAAGCTTAACGTCCTTTAACCTGGTTGGTTATATCGGACGACGATGAATGAAATTGGTGAAATGATGGCCGCGCCGTAGCCGAGTGGTTAGACCACGCGCCTCTCATCTAGACGGCCGGGGTTCGATCCCAAGCGACTGCATGCGAGATTTGTGGTGGACAAAGCGGCGCTGGGGCGGGTTTCCTCCGGGTACTCCGGTTTCTCCCGCCATTGCATTCCACCGGTGCTCCATCATCATTCATGTATCATCAGTGTCACAGCCTGCGGTGCCATAAGTAGTTAAAGCGGGCGTTAAACACTACAAAAAAAAATGAAGTGATGCTTAAATGATCTCGGGGTCTATGGAGCTTAAAGTTACTCGACATTCGTTTTCTCAGGATAAGAGTAAATCCCGAAAAAAAACTTATTCGGGTAAGTCACCCTAAGCGAGATTCGAACTCGCGACCTTTTGAATGTGAGGCAGACACGCTACCACCACACTAACCAGGCTAGAAACGGTTTTAATTTCTAGTTCCTTATAAGCAGAAGGACAATTAGGGAATACATTAGGTTACACCGACAGTCAAATGTTTTAAAATGCGGTTGTTCTGCTATAGAAATCCGATTCTTTGCGTAGCCAGATGTTGTCAAGTTCCCCTATGAGAAAAGTGCAAGTATTATAAAACTGAAATCGATAACAAGGAATATCTCCACGAAAAAATGTATATAACATAAATTATGTGCTTTAACGAGCTCTACGTATTCTATTAAGTAAGCTTTTGTCTCTCTCTCTTATGGTTTATGCAAAATTCCGCAAACATCATTCAGAATAAAGATGTCTTCAGAGGCTATTTCCAGAAAATTCAAGATATACATAGTATTTGTTACGTAAATATCTTAAATATAGCAGATTTTAATCAAAATCGGTATATCCATTTGAGAAAACAATTTTTTTTCCATGTAAAGGGTAGTTCGGGGTGGGGTGATTTTCTTGAAAATCTTCGTGTCGCATCCTTGGAAGATACCAAACTTAAATGCCAAGGAGTTGATAAATTCTCTAAGCAGAAAAAATTATTTTAAAACTGAAACCAATAACAGGAATATCTCAAAAATACTCAACTCCACGACAAAAATGTATAAGACATAAATTGCGTGTTTGAACATCTCCATTTTTTGTGTAATAAGTTTTTGTCTATCGCTTACAGTATTTTTCAGAAGCTATTACCAAGAAATTAAAAATATAGACTACGTTTGTTATGAAAATATCTTAAACATGTTGCATTCTAATCAAAACCGTTAAAGCCAATTTTGAGAAAATCAAAATTATCGAAAAAGCTTCCATGTAAGGGGTAGTTGTGCTTCAACCTTGGAAAACGCTGAGCTTAAGTACCAAGTTTAATATTTAACAGACATTTCGTTTTTGAGCTATGCTACTCACAGACACACGGACATATTTTTAATATTACCTTTTTTGAACTCAGGAGGTCTCAAAACAAGTATTTAGGTGACAGCTTGGAATTTTTGGAAGTAACACAATAACTTCTCTATCCACTATATAATGTTTTAGAGAAAGTAAAAATATATGACAAATTGATATGTTAACACATTTTCTGTAATCCTGCATTTTATATTAATGTTTTTAAAATACATCACATATTTCATTGTAACAATGAATTTAGACAGTAAAAATATAATTAAAAAATATGGAAGCTAGAATTGCTACTACTGTAAATTTCAATAAGATGTCTTACACATATACATCATCTTAAGCACAAAAATAATCGTACCAATTAGTATTTCAAGTGTAGAATTAATATTGATAAATTTCCAACATATTGTGATTCTATTAACACATATAGAAGATGTCATAACTGGTAAATCATTCTATATAGATTAAGTTTTTTACGCATAAATTATGTTTCATTCAGAAAGTTTTTTATTATTTTGCTACCATTTTCTGGAATTATTTATGTAGCAGTCATATAGTTCTATATTCATATAACAGCCTAAAGCAGCACAGTTCGTAAGGTTTCACGCCGACTGCTTCCAAAGAATCATCAAGAACGAACTAAATTTTAAGAAATATTTTATTGGTTTCCTTGTATGAATAGGATAGAGCTGATTAAATAAATGAAAGGCCGCCTTGGAAATAAAGGTGTCTGCAAAATCCTCTGCTTCTTGGCTTCATATCTGCGAATATTGGAGCCGCATAAAAGTACTAATTAAAAACGAGAAAAAGAACATCTACGAAACATACAGTGAAATGCAATATTTCGGGGATACATAAGAACAGGCTGCTCGTTCTTTTTAAACGAATGAATGACCTTTAGCAAAGATACAGTGAGCTAGCCTACCCTTGATAAACAGTGTATGTTACAATAATAAACAGCTCTGCTTCCCTATGAGAATACACAGTACAGTTGACTGCAAAGTGTTGTCCATTAATGATTTAAACCATTGTCAATATTTTAACGAGAGGTGTCTATAATGTTTTTCAAATGAGAAGAGATCTACTCTGCAGCAAATGTTATGCGTTATCGTGCTCTGCGTTGCCAGGTCGCTTCCCCACTCTTCATATTTCGCTCTCACTCGCACACTGAGCATGCAAATTTGCCTGGCGACATAAAGTTTCTTCATGTGTGTTATGAAAAGTATTTGAGCAAAAAATCTGTAGTTTTTACGGTTCTGCTACGAACATTACTCCCTATCTTTCTTGAATTTTGGGCAAAAAATTCTTTTTAGGGAGGAAGGGCCTTTGTTTATTTTTACTCTATTCATCCCTTCCTTACCGATCCAATTCATCCCTTTTTTCCTCATTCTTAAAAGTTGAATTTTGGGCAAACAATTCTTTTTAGGGAGGAAGGGCCTTTGTGAATTATTTTGAAGTTTTGTCTTAGCGCAAGTAGTATTTATGAGAGACGGAATCACTTAGCGCGTTACTCCTAAGTTGAGAGCGGATACAATATGTCAACTCAGCAGCACCCTGATTGACTGCCGGCCTGGTGGCGCTCAAGGACAAACCTTGAAAGTCACTTGTAGTTATTAATGTAAATTACAGAAATTCAGAAAAAGAAGTTGAAGGAGAAATGTCGGGAATAGAAGAAGTACAAGAAAATCACCTGTAAAGTGGAGTGTAAGCAGTAAGTGAAGTTGAAAGTGAAAACATATGAGTGACATCACTGGAAGTGTGATATTTGCTTTGTAGTGATTGTATTACTGCAGCGCAGAAATATGAGAATAACTTACACAGCATCTGACCGTCGTTCCTGCTTCTGTGTATCAATGCTCCAGTAAAGGTGAGTAAGTGACTCGCATCTAACCTCTCACTTAAAAGTGTAATTTGTCAAGAACCAGCGCGGGACCTGTAGCAGAGAAACATATTAAAAGCATTCATAACACAATAGAAATTAAATGAGGTAAAGGAATAATTAAGCATTTACACTGCCGCTGATACTTTGCACTTGACAGCAGTTAAGTTGATACACACGTAAAAAAATTCTTTCACATGACTTTCTCTACATCAGTTACAAATTATAATTAAAAACCTTATTCTTAAATTTTCTTCACACTAAGAGATATAAAATTAACACAAATGGTCTTATTACCTGCTTCCTTTTAAGTAGAAGGGAAATAGGGGAATACTCTAGGCTAAATCATTAGTCAAAATTTTTAAAATCTGGCTGCTATGAGATTGAAATTCCTTTGTTAGTATGGCCAGGAGTTGAGAAATTCACGTATGAGTAAATTGTAACTATTTTAAATCTGAAACCAATAACAAGGAATACGATTAGCTAAATTAAAGAAAGTAAAAAAAAAACATACGACAAATTATGTACTTTAACGTGATCAACATATTTCGTATAAGTTTTTGTCTAAATACAGGATCTATAAAACACCAATAGTAACGTGTGCCGCAGAAACCTGGACCCTAATCAATGTAGCTGAAGATTTGTCTTCGAAATTTTGGGTGCAATACAATACCTTCTCTACACACTATCTATATAGTACGCGTAGAGGAAGTAATACAGATAAAAAGCTTTACCCGTTGGACTTTCTGAACCAAACACAATCGGATTCTGGTCTTTCGGCCATAAAGCGAAAACGGAAGTGGAAGCGGCTTTGTTGCCGATCGCCTGCTTCAGTTTTTCAGAGCTCTAAAGCGTGCATCGAGTTGCTCTGTGCAAGTCACACATTATTCTTGCTATTTATATTTGATAGTGCTGTTAGTGTTTATAAATAACTATCTATTTATTTACATATACTTCATGAATTTTATTTATAGAGATTTAAAGAGCAACGTCACATAAACGAATCTGATCGCTAAGTGATGATTTGCGATGTGAAAATCCTTTGAAAGGGGTGCTATTTAAAAGCCAGGCACTGGAATTAATAGGGACCCAAGGATTCTCTGGAAGGGAAGAAGAGTATGTGAATTAATGGGCGTTCCTTTATTCCTGCTAATAAATAGGTGTAGCAAACTGTTGAGGCTCTTGTACACTCAAAGACATTAAATATACAATCTGATTTTTCTGAAAATGTGAAGGTTGGACGGGACTCGGGCCTTTCCACGATTTTCATGAGTGCCATTCTGATACAACATGCTATGTGAGTAAGAAAAGGCAAAACTGATTGGGCAATCCCCCCTTCATCCCTTAACTTCGCTTGACACTATCAGAATAGGTTGACTTGTATAAGCAATTTGTTAATCTAGTCGACCACGTGCACGAATACCTTGTCATTAGAACTTCAGTATGTAAAGCAGGGAAAGTATTAACCTAATTTTGTATCACATGTAAGACGGATGGACTATTGTCCAACCAGAAAGTTTAGGGATCATTAGTTCTCAACTCAGAACTTCCTTTTTACTTTCTCTATACGAACTATGTACATAGTGTATAGAGAAGGTATTGCACTCCACCAAAAAATTCGATACCGAGATTTCACCGGAAATATATGTTTTAGGGTCCCCTGTATCCAAAAAAAGTATTTTGAGAAAAGGGTCCGTGTGTGTGTCCGTGTGTCTGTGAACACGATAACTCAAAAACGAAAAGTCGGTAAAATACCAAACTTGGTATTTAGTATCTTCCAGGGATACGACACGAAGATTTTGAGAAAAATCCCTCCAGACCAAACTACCCTTTACATGAAACTTTTTTTCGAAACGTTTGATTTTCTAAAAAATGGCTCTTAACGATTTTGATTAAAATATCATATATTAAAGATATTTACCTGACAAATAAAATGTATATTTTGACTTTTCTTGGAATAGCCTTTGAAGACTACTTTATTATGGATGCACTTTACATAACTACTAAACCGTAAGAGATGGACAAAAACTTAATACACAAAAAATGTAGAGCACGTTAAAACACACAATTTATGTTATATACATTTTTTTCCTGGAGTTGATCGTTTTTGAGATATTCCTTTTTCTTGGTTTCAACTTTGTAAAACATACTTTTCTCATACAGGAATTTGTCAACTTCTATCCATACAAAGGAACATCAGTCGCATAGCAACCAGCTTTTGGCTTTCACTTTAACTTATGGTACTCCCTTATTTCGCTTCTACTTACAATAAAGCAAGAAATAAGACTATTTCTGCTAATTTTTATCGATTAACATGAAATAAATAAAAGATAAGCTTGTTAACAATAATTTTTACAGAGATATAGAGAAAGTCATGTGAATGGAACACATCAGATTTTTTACAAGTTATGTTCCCTTCAGTAACGTGGGTTGTCCAAGAGCATAGACCATAGGTTTAAGACATTGTGGAGTCAGCAAGATAAGTATATCCAGTCGTATTTTTAACATTTTTGAATGTTCTAAGCATAAGAACTGTCAGTAGCAAGAGAGTGAAGCAAGCGGCGGCGGCGGTCACGACGACGATGCTACCAAAGATTATGACAACAGACATTTGGATGGAACTGAGGCTTTATAATTTTAAATCATTTGGTTATATAACACTTATATCTTTAATTTCTCTTATTCCAACGAGCAAGTTCACATTAATTGGTTTATATTGTCGGAAGTAAGTAATTTATTTTACACGCGTTACAATGTATTAGTTACCTGCAATCAAGGACAATAATAATAATAATAATAATAATAATAATAATAATTAATGAATTAGTTACCATTCGCAGGAGTCACTGTAATGTATACAATTTATATGTGACTTACAATAGAGAGTTATAACCCGTTTCATCTTATGTTACCGGCGGCGAACGCTCGCACTAACTGCTACGTCATTCACTGGAAGGTGCTATGGAAAACTAGTATGCATTACGAGTGTTTGAGTACAGTGGTGTGTTAAACGATCGTGTTCACTCATCGTGTACAACTGTACGGTATACAATTTATTTGGTTATTTGGTTTTCTTTTAATACCTTAGAATTAAGAAGAAAGTGTCTAACCATGGAAAGCTCGTCAATGAAGCTGCCAACCAAGAAAGTCTATAAATGAAAGCAAAAAAAAAATAAATAAATAAATAAATAAATACATTTAAATGGCGTGTTATTTATGAACGCTCTTTTAACTGCTGTGGTTCTCAGCGTTCCATTCTATACTGGGCGTGAAAGGCCGCTTAATTTTGCTCAGAGGCTTCAGACTTGAGGTTCTTTTGCGTGCCGTAAATCTACGACACGGGACCAACGGCTTTACTTCCCTTCCGAAGGAAGCCATGCTAAGGAGTTTTACACCCGAAAAAAGCCATCGTCCTCCGCCGGGTTTGAACCCGGACCTTGGGTGTATGAGGTCAGCATGGTAACCATTACATCACGGAGGGCGACAAATGAAAACAGAATGTTAATTTACAATGTATTTTAATTCTGTAGAGAGGGAGAACTAAACCTTGGAAGAAACCGTAGAAAGAACAGCAAGCGCCGTCGGAGTAAGTCTGAAAGCCATAAGGAAAATTAGCAAGGATGTGAAGGGACAGAAGAGCTGACCATCAAGATTCAAGAAGAGTACTGGAGGCGTGGAGTATTGGAGGAAATAAAACGGCTAATAATTGTGGGTGTGGTCAGCAATGAGGATGAAGAAAAAACAATAATACAGTCACCCTCTGCAATGAAAGTGAAGACGGTAGTTCTACCGACACAGAGAAGATAGTCCCACTGAAACGACCAATGAAAAAGATCTTCCATTACAGCCGTGATGACATTACAGCAGGCGAGTTATAACAAACCCGATAAATATTCCTTATAGTCTAGTCTTAATGATATAATTTGCAATGCCAACTTGAATGCTCCCCGTTTTTAGCATTACATGACGGATTGTACCATGCGCTCGACCCGCGCAACTCCCTGCAAGCGCTCAGTAGTTCACATTCGTTAGGCTACAGAAACACTAGCGACATTGCCGTCGACGTTAGCCAGAACAGGAACTGCCTATGCACTATATGCTGTTGTGCAACTGTGGCAGGCGCCGTGGCCTCATCAACAAAGGGGCCCGGGTTCGATCCCAGGAGACCGCATGTGCTGGACAAAGCGGCGCAGGGGAGGCTTTTCTCCGGTGCCATAGTAGTAGCAGCGGGTGCTAAAAAAGAAGAAGAAAAAAAAAAGGTACTGTGGCAACCACAATATAGTTAACATTACACGAAGTCGTCCAAACTGGCAAGTGCAAGATTCAGCAGTAGGGTTATAGATGCCTAAGAATAATGGTTTGAACAAACTTTTCAGAAATATTAAAAAATTAGCTTTTCTCGAATAAGTTCTTTGATTATTTAGTTTCCATTACCTATTACGGAAGTTTCCTTTCAAAAGCCTTTTAAAGATTCATAGAAAACTTTAAATGCAGAAGAGCACTCAGCCTAATGATCCGTTTACTTCCAATTAGGCTGACTATCCTTACTGACTGACTTTCATTCTTAAAATTATTCCACTACAATTCGTTCATTGTGGTTAATAGCCAATCGTGTTCAAATTTTCAGTAGAAATTCAGACAGAATGGCCTTTAAAAGTTACTATACTTTAAATTGCTAAAGATATGATGTAATTCGATCACTGCAGAAGAATTGTTACAAAACTTATATTTCAAGATTGAAATGTTTTATAAGTGCTGAAAAATTGTTATATGGCAGTTCTGTGTATCAGAATTTAAATAACTGGTAGTATGCTTGGCCTTTCAAAATTACAATTTATCCACCATGAATTACACTTGAGTAATTAGAATAATAAAAGCAAAATAAAGTTGTTTTTCCTCGATAAAGGTTTCCGTCCCAAAGCTCTCGCGTTATTTACTCACGTGTGTTATTATAATATTAATTGATACTACGAGGGACGTTCAATAAGCCCTTAGAAAGATAGTGAAACAAATTATTTTTGTTAGATTAATTTTATTTTTGAACATAATCTGCTTTTAGCTCGATACAGTTTTCTCAGCATTTCTCCTGCTGTTTTAAACCTTCCAAAAAGTATGATTTCGTATGGTTCTCAAAAAAGGCATATGTTTTGGGAGATGCCTTCTTCGTTAGAAGTGAATCGTTTCCCGCCGAGCCACTTTTCTCAAGTTTGAAAGTAAAAAAAACCTCACTGGGGGCCAAACCTGGTGAATACGGTGGATGCTGTGGTAATTCGAACCTTAATTCTGCAATTTTCGCCTCGAAACCACGCAGTTGTGCAACCTTTCACTGTCTTGATGGAAGAGAATCTTTTTCTTTGCCAGATACGGGTGCTTTTTCTTGATTTCTCTGTCCAACCGGTGCAACAATGAAGCATAATACTCTCCATTTATCGTTCTTCCTTTCTGCAGCCAATCAATGTAGATGATTCCGAGTGCATCCCAAAAACCGAGGCCGTCACCTTGTTTGCAGATTTTACCACCTTTGGCCTCTTCGGAGTCGATTCGCCTTTAAAAGCCCCCTTTTGTCTCTGGAGTGTGGTAGTGTATTGTGTTTCATCCACAGCTATGTATTGACGCAGAAACTCGTCAACATTGCAACGAAAAAGTGCCAAACCAGCTTCTGAATGGATCACACGATTTCTTTTATTTTCCATTGAGAGCAAACGTGTCACTCATCTTGCCGAGATCTTTGCCAGACTTAATTTTTGGTGCAAAATTGAGAACACTGTAACTTGTGACATGCCTGTGGCCTCTACTATTTCGCGAACTTGATTCGTCGATTACTCAAAACCATATCCTGGATTTAATCAATCATTTCGGAGAAAGTCGCTTCTACTGGACGTCCGGAACGATGTTCATTTGTGGATGTACGGCCACGTCGAAATTCATTTATCCAATTGTAATTGTTGCAAACGCAGACCAGATGTACCATGTTTAATCACCGCACAAAACTCTTTCTTCATATTTCTAAATAAGCACAGATTGTTGATTCAATCGTCAATGAAACGAAACTACGCGATGGATATATCTGAAACCTTAACTGCCATCTGGTAAGAGACGACGGTTACTAAATGCAAACTTTTTTCGATGCTACGAGTGTAACTCCTTGGATTTTCTAAGGACTTATTGAACGCCCCTCGTAACCTTGTTATAAATGGTGTTCATCTATGCCAAGCCATTCTTGACATCGTCGGATGAAATGCCAATTCACACGCATAGATTCTTCTTGCATAATGATAATTCCTACGCTACAGTCACACAGAACGGTTTCAGTTTTAAACGTTTAGTTAGTAATGCACAGAGGTTTGTGAAACGCCCACTAGCTGTGCAACACGGCTGAGAGACTTCTTAGGTGAGCGTTTGAATGGAGTAACAATTTCGTTTAGCTTTTCCTCCGTTAGAATAAATCGGGCTCGCTTCTTTGGTTTAGGGTTGTTCTAAATTAATTGACCAACAATTTAATAGTGCCTCTACCCGGAACTAAATAAGCAGGAAATTGTTACTGATATTTTCTACACAGCTGGGCTACATGATTCGGTTTACACTTATGTTTCTTATATTCTATTCAAGCGTGAATTTCATATTAAAGAGCTAATGGTGGATGATGGTGTTGCGGTGGATAGGATTTTAAAAGCTTCTATCCATCCTATCTTTTACCATTAGGATCTAGAGTTATTTTCTTTATTCTGTCACGATCTTGCTGTAGTAGCTGCGATTTTTAACATGTTAACACCTATGCTTTTTAGCAATGGTGATTTGGTTTTACTTACAGCTTAATTCCGCTGTTTTAATAGATTTTGGGTACGTTGTGTAATGACCGTTTAGATTTTATGTCTAATTTTAGTTATTTTGTTTATGCTCAATTAGTGTTTTTTATTTATGTTATTTAAAAAGAATGCTTTACAAAGGGCGCTAATAGCTCCGACTTTGAATTTGTTTGCAGGAATTTCCTTGGACTTATAGTTAAGGGAATAAAGTTCCTTCATATTGCCAAAAAACTTCACAGCACGAAGACAGCTCACACTTGATAAACTTACCCTTGACACGTCCTGCGCCACGTGTTAAAATACAGGTGCCACTGCCTTCTTGGTCGATACGCATACTTGCGTGATCCACCGCTTTGGTATAAATCGTAGATACTCTATATTTAGCAACATGCATCCAGTAGTAGCAGAAAACGCAACATTTATATCTGTCCCTCTTGATGTTTACTTGTTAGGTCTTTGGCGCCACGTACCGCAATGTTCTGTAGCTCTAATATATTGGAGACGTACTTCACGGTCCACTGGTATTTCTAAATGGTGCTAGAGAAAATAAAGCTGAGCTGCCCTCAGTATCTATCTCACAAGGTAGTTTTCTATGGCCAGTTTATTCTCATTTCTCACTGTTAGGGATTACTCTTCGGGCACATGTGCTACTGATTGCTCCGGTGGTTTAATCCAGGAAAATTTATTGTCTTTCCTGTTTCTCAGGGTAGAACGTAAGCCTTATCGCGTAAACTGCTGTACTCTTCCGATACAACGTCCAGCATTCTCCTCTCGTTTTCATTACTTTCTCTACCACCTACGTGATAGACAGAGAAAGTCCCAATAATAAATTCGATGCCGCGATTTCAACGGAGATACGTGTTTTGGGTCAAAACTGAAAACATTTAGAAAAAATCTGTTGTGCTCCATTCATACGACTTTCTCTACATCTCTGAAACAAATTATTGTTAAAAAGCTTATGCGCAACGAGAAAAAATTAGCAGAAATATTCTTATTACCTGCTTCCGTGTAAGTAGAAGGGAAATAAAGGAGTAGCATAGGCTAAAGATGTCAAAATCTGGTTGTTAAATTCCTTAATGAGAAAAGTACACGCTTTTCAAAACTGAAAAAAAAAGGAATATCTCAAAAACGACTAACTCCGCGAAATAAATGCATACAACATAAATTGTATGTTTTAACGGGTTCTACATATTTGGTAGTCGCCCTCCGTGGAGTAATGGTTACCATGCTAACTTCACATACCCAAGGTCGCGGGTTCAAACCCGGCGGAGGACGATGGATTTTTTCGGGCGTAAAAATCCTTAGCACGGCTTCCTTCGGAAGAGCAGTAAAGCTGTGGGTCCCGTGTCGTAGATTTACGGCACGTAAAAGAACCTCAAGCCTGATAAGAGAGGCCTCTGAGTAAAATTAAGCGATCTTTCACGCCCAATTTAGAATGAGACGCTGAGAACCAAAGCAGTTAAAGGGCGCCCATAAATAACAGGCCATTTCATTTTTCTACATATTTGGTGTGGTAAGCTTTTGTCCATCTCTTACAGTTTAGCAGTTAAGCAAAATTCCGTAAAATTTATCCAGAGTAAAGTAGTCTTCCCAGAAAATTCAAGATATACATTGTATTTGTCAGGTAAATATCTTTAATATATGATATTTTAATCAAAATAGAGCCATTTTTATGTAAATAGAAATTTAGGAACATTTTTCCATGTAAAAGGTAGTTGGGGTGGGGGATTTTCTTGAAAATCTTCGTTTCGCATCCTTGGAAGTCACTATACTGAAATACCAAGTTTGGTATTTAACGGACGTTTCGTTTTTGAGCTGTGCTATCCATAAACAAACACGCATACACATACACACGCACCTGTTTCCAAAATTGCTTTCTTTTTTTTGGATTCGGGGTGACCCAAAACATGTATTTACGGTGAAATCTCGATATCGAATTTTTGAGTGGAATACAATACCTTCTCTATACACTATGTACATAGTACTTATAGAGAAAGTAAACAGCTGATGTGTTACACTCGCATGGTTTTCTGTAGCTGCTCTACAAACTTCTTACAACAGATTGTTATTCTTCCTACACAATGCTAATCGAGATAAATATTAGCAGCATATTCTTCCTTATAAGTAGAAGGGAACTAAGGGAATGCACTATGCTAAACTGATAGTCAAATGTTTTAAAAGCTGTCGTTAGGCGATTGTCATTGTAAAACGCTTCTTTGCTTAACCAGGAGTAGAACAAAAGAAAAACGGACACTTCCTGTCTGAGAAAAGTACAAGTACTTTACAGTTAAAGCTAATAACAGTGAATATTACGAAAACGGTAAACTCGACGAAAAAAAATGTATATGACATAAATTGTGTATTTTAACGAGAATGTATATGTTTTTGTTTATTAATCTTTTGTCTATCTCTTACGGTTTACTAGTCATGAAAAATTCAGCACAATTCATCCAGAATAAACAGGTCTTCAGTAGCTATTACCAGAAAATTCAAGATACACATTTCGTAGTGATATTTTAATCAAAATCGTTAGAGCCATTTTTAAGAAAACAAAGTTTCGAAAATTTTTCAACGAAAAGGGTAGTTAGGTAATTGAAAATCTTAAATACTAAGTTTGGTATTTAACCGTCTTTTCGTTTTTGAGCTATGCTGTCCACAGACACACGCATATACACGTACACAGAGACAGTCACACAGACGGACCTTTTTCTAAAAATGCTTTGTTTTGTTTTGGGGGGTCTCAAAACATGTATTTCCGGTGAAATCTCGGTATCCAATTTTTATTGGGACTTTCTCTGCGTACCAGTACGTGGAAATTGAAATGGAGGTTTATTTATGGATGCTCGCTCTTTAACTACTATGGTTCCCAGCGTCCCATTCTATACTAGACGTGAAAGACCGCTTAATTTTGCTCAGAGGCCTCTTTTATCAGGCTTAAGGTTCTTTTACTAGCCGTAAATCTACGACACGGGACCAATGGTTTTATTTCCCTTTCGGGGATTTTTACGCCCGAGAAAATCCATCGTCCTCCGCCAGGTTTGAACCCGCGACCTTTGGTAAACATAGTACGTATAGAGAAAGTAAAAAAGGTGTATGTATGTGTGTAAGTAAAATAAATAAAAGTTATTTTTATTAAGATCACTAAGATATAGTGTCTCCTGTTGTACTCTTTTTTGTAGATTAGCGTCCTTTAACCTGGTTGGTCATATCGGACGATGAATGAAATTATTGAATTAATGCTCAAATGATCTCGGGGTCCGTGGAGCTTAAAGTTACTCGACAATCGTCTCCTCAGGATAAGGAAAAACGCCGAAAAAAACTTTATCCGGGCAACTCACCCTAAGCGAAATTCGAACTCGCGACCTTTTGAATGTGAAGCAGCCACGCTACCACCACACTACCCAGGCGAGCAATGTTGTACTCTTGTTACAGTGTATTATGCTCACGTTCATAGTTTACACTTTTATGGGACAATCATACCTCTGCCGGTCACTTATTTATTCTTCAGAAGACGTCTGCAAGTATCATATTTGGAGTTTCACCAAGAACTCGCTGTAAACCACTTTTTATGCAACTTGGTATACTGACATTGCCTTCAATGTTTGTTCTGGATTCCCTCCTATAAGTTAAAAAGAATATCAACCTTTGCTCACTATGTTCTTCTGTCCATAATTATCCCCTCGTAAATACTCTGATATATTAACAAATGAAAATAGAGTAAAACTCTTTTAACAGCTTCTCATGTATGTCAATGAAATGTCTCAATACTCCACTTAGAACATCAAGAATCTTCCTTCGTTAAACTTTAAGAGGAGGATCAGAACAACCTTGAAGGTAAATCATCTTTATAGTATCAGAAATTTATGACTTGAAATGGGATTAATCTTATCTTTTTTTTAAATGTATTCATCAAGTATTATTGTTTGTAGTAATGTTTAATTGATTTTTATACTCTCATGGTGCAGCTTATGTATGTTTTATACTTAATGATTGAAAATAAACTCTCTCCCCATCCATCAATCCATTCATCCATATACATACTGTGGATTTTCAGAAGTCCACAGATGCATCCTTTAAGTTCAGTATATTCCAAAAATGCAACACGAGATTTTGAAGAAAATCTCTCTTCACAGAAAACGCTCTAACGATTTTGATTAAAATATCATATGTTTATGATAGCCGGTGAAATTAACTATTTGCGAGATATTCCTTGCTATTGGTTTCAATTTTTAAATTCTTATACAAATTTCATATAGGAATTCAAGGTGACGGCCTCGGTTTTTGGGATGCACTCGGAATCATCTACATTGATTGGCTGCAGAAAGGAAGAACGATAAATGGAGAGTATTATGCTTCATTGTTGCACCGGTTGGACAGAGAAATCAAGAAAAAGCACCCGTATCTGGCAAAGAAAAAGATTCTCTTCCATCAAGACAGCAAAAGATTGCACAACTGCGTAGTTTCGAGGCGAAAATTGCAGAATTAAGGTTCGAATTACCACAGCATCCACCGTATTCACCAGGTTTGGCCCCCAGTGAGGTTTTTTTTACTTTCAAACTTGAGAAAAGTGGCTCGGCGGGAAACGATTCACTTCTAACGAAGAAGGCATCTCCCAAAACATATGACTTTTTTGAGAACCATACGAAATCATACTTTTTTGGAAGGTTTAAAACAGTTGGAGAAATGCTGAGAAAACTGTATAGAGCTAAAAGCAGATTATGTTCAAAAATAAAATTAATCTACCAAAAATAATTTGTTTCACTATCTTTCTAAGGGCTTATTGAACGTCCCTCGTAGTATCAATTAATATTATAATAACACACGTGAGTAAATAACGCGAGAGTTTTGGGACGGAAATCTTTATCGAGGAAAAAAAAAACTTTATTTTGCTTTTATTATTCTAACTACTCAAGTGTAATTCATGGTGGATAAATTGTAATTTTGAAAGGCCAAGCATACTACAGTTATTTAAATTCTGATACACAGAACTGCCATATAACAATTTTTCAGCACTTATAAAACGATCGTAGCAGTTTCCACTGTATCTATACGGAAATATGAAATAGACGTTTTGCAATTGTTGATCTTGATTGAATATGTTATAAGAATACCCCGTTGAAGAGTGATTAGAGAAACTCATGCAAACGTTATACATAAAAATTGTTTTAAATATATTAAAAATTATGAGTAATCGCAAATTTTAAAGGTTATTATGGAAAAAAATATGGTGTGATCCTTTCATATGACCCTCCCTATCTGTTACACAAACAACTTTCCTTACAAAAGATTATTTTATCTACGACATGCTAATCAAGGTAAACAATAGCAGAAATTGTCTATTACTCGCTTCCTTGCAAGTAGAAAGGGCATTCTTACACGGCACGGGTTCGATCCCAAGTGATCGCATGTGAGATTTGTGGTGGACAGGTTTCCCCCACCATTCCGCTTATGCTCCATCCTCATTTCATATATCACCAGTGTCTTCGCCTGCGGTGCCACAAGTAGTAAAAGCGAGCGTTAAACACTACAAAAAAAAAGTACATATACGAATACATTAGGTTTAATCGATAGTCACATATTTTAAAAGCGGGTTCTATGTAAAATAATTGAAGTTCGGTTCGCTTTGCATGGCCTGCAGTAAAACAAGAGAGATGAAACGATTGAGAAAAGTTTGAATTTAAAATTGAAACCAATCTCGGAATCGGTTAACTCTACATAAAAACGTATTATGTGTTTTAATGAGATCTACATTTTTTGTGCAGTAAGTTTTTATCTGCCTCTTACGGTTTAACCATTATGCAAAAGTCTGCAAATCTCAGCCAGAATAAAGAGGTCTTCAGAGGCTATTCTACTTCATTGTTATTGCATAGGCGTTAAAATATGACCATCGCTTTAAGCTAAAGTATAAGTATTCCCTAATTTTCATTCTAGTTACAAGGAAATAAGTATTCTGATCTATTCTGTTAAAGTTTTTCCCTATTAAAATGATATGCCTAGAATAATACATTTTGTAACAATAGTTTGTTGCACAATAGGTAGAGAAGGTCCTTTGAACACATCAAATTATTTTAATCATAAGAGCGAGTCCTCTCCATAAAGTTTGAAATAGTCTACCTACAAAAGCTTTCACACGAAATTAACTTAAAACAATTCTAAAGAGACAATGCTAGGGAAACAGAGACTTAAGGTTCTTCTAACACTCTCCTAATTCCTGTAACAGTGTATGCTACACAAAACTGGTGGTAACTTTCTCTTGGAATAAAATGAAAGCTCTGTTTCTATCACTCCCGACCAAACATTAACAGAAACAAAACGCTTCCAGGGATGAGAGACGAAGGCAAGCGGTTGCAAAGAGTCTTTTCTCACACAGCATAATGGCATTGTGTCTTGGGTTTTTCTTGGCTAAGAGACAGTTCTCAGAATGACGAACCTTATATGACAATAGCAAGATGCAATTTGGTGAGGGCTTAAGGATGCTGAAATAAAAACCTCTAAAAGGTGTTGCTGATGTTAATTAAACAACCTCTATCACCTTAGACCAAGAAAATGAAAACTGAGTCCTTATTACCTTCTCTGCCAATGTACAGTCTAAGTACATAATAGGTAAAAAAATCTGATGTGTTCCATTCACATGACTTTCTCTACTTCTGTGTAACAAATTATTGTTAATAAGCTTATTCTTCTATTTATTTCATGCTAATCGAGAAAAACTTAGCAGAAATAGTCATATTACTTGCTTCCTCGTAAGTAGAAAGGAAATGTGGGAGTACCATAGGTTAAAGTAAAAGCCAAAAGATGGTTGCTATGTGACTGAAGTTCCTTTGTTTGTATGGACAGCAGTTGACAAATTCCTGTATGAGAAAAGTAAAACTTCTTCCAAGCTGAAACCAAAAACAAGGAATATCTCAAAACGATCAGCTCCTCGAAAAAAAAGTATATAACATAAATTGTGTGTTTTAATGTGCTTTACATTTTTTGTGTGGTAAGTTTTTGTCCATTTCTTACGGTTATGCAAAATTTCGTAAAATTCATCCAGAATATTTAAGATATACATATTATTTGGCTTTAATGTACGATATTTTAATCAAAATCGTTAGAGCCATTTTTGAGAAAATCAAAATTTTCGAAAAAATTTCCCTGTAAAAGGTATGTGGAGGAATTTTCTTGAATATCTTCGTGTCGCATCCTTGGAGAATACCAAACTTAAATACAAAGTTTGGTATTTAACGGTCTTTCCGCTTTTGAGCTATGCTATCCACAGACACACACACAGACACACACACACGCACCTTTTTCCAAAAATGCTTTTTTGGATTCAGGGGGACCCAAACATTTCCGGTGAAATCTCGGTATCGAATTTTTGTGTGCAATACAATACCTTCTCTATACATTGTGTACATAGTACGTGTAGAGAAAGTAAAAGGATATGATATATATTACCTATAATTCTATTTTTATAGTGTTTAACGCCCGCTTTTACTACTATGACACCGCAGGCGATGACACTGATAATCAGAGCTAGGAAGTTCGTACCGTTCACCGTTCCGTATACAGGTTGCAACCGGTCATCTCACCGCATCAAAACAAGTCATTGATAAGAACAAGCTTGTTATCAAGTAAACAGAATATGAAATAATATCCAACTAATAAAAGTAATTTCTTTAATATCTTCACACTCTTACTAGGTAAACTCTAAAGCAGGCATTAAACTAAATTTTTACTCATCCGTATTACTAAAAAGTATATGTACTTCTGAAACTTTTCAAATGAAAACCTCAATAGTACGTTCCGATAAACAAGAATTGCAGTGCGAAAAGGTTCGTTCTACTTCGCATGATGTGATCGGGGCATATTTGAAATATTTTATCAGTTCTATATCATATCACCAAACAAATAACATTTGTTGGGCTATAAAAGTGCAGCTTGTATACTGCACATTACACTGAACTCTGCATTCTTTATTTCAAGTAGGATGCTCTTCTACATGCCATACAGACTCAGTTTCTGGTAAACTGTTCCGTTACTAGACGTTTTGATAGTTTGTACACTAGAATAGCCATCGATTTCTAAATAAGTACACTGGTATAAAACTTACTATAGTTGTAAAACAGATTGAACTTGCTCACATTTAAGCAGAAGAAAGATTTTAATCGAACGCCTTTCTTGCTACACACGTGGTCCTGTGTTATGCAGTGATACCTGTATTGCAGTAATGGGTGTACTTTATTTGACCTTTGCTCGTGCAAGTAACACCACGTGGTATTACTAACCCCAGCCACTTTTACTCTGTATAAGGAAATTGGTACGAAATTCCTAGCTCTGCTGATGATATATGGAATGAAGATGGGGCACCGGTGGAATGTCATGGCGAGGGAAAGCGGAGAACCCGGAGAAATCCCCTCCTGCGCCACTTTGTCTACCACAAATCCCACATACGATAGCTTGGGATCAAACCTTGGCCACCTAGGTGAGAGGTGAGTGGTCTAACCACTCAGCCACGGTGCGGCCTTTAGAATTCTATAGATCTCACCGGAACTACATATTTTGAGGTCCATGAAACACCAAAAGTCAGATAAATACCAAATATCGTATTTAAATTTACCATTCTCCAAGGATGCGACACGAAAATTTTCAAGAAAATTACCTCCTCCCCAACTGTCCGTAAATGGAACATTTTTTTTTTTTTAAATTTATTTTCTCAAAGAAGTTTCCAAATATTTTGATTAAAATATTATATGTGTAATATATTAAGGTAAAATTAAATGTATATCTTGAATGTAATTATAATAGCCAATAAATATCTCTTCATTTGGGATGAGTTTTGCATAACTGGTAAAAGTTAAACGACAGAGAAAATTTGCTACACAATTAATGTAGATCTCCTCAAAACAGTTTTGTTTTAATTTGTATTTATTTAATTTTTCTTTATTTTGGTGAAAAACTATTTCTGGGATTTTCCTTGTTGTTGTTCAATTTCAAAATACTTATCTACTCTTACCACGTATTACTATTTTCAAACGGGAAGCAAGTATTCATTTTTACTTTCTCTACATGTAGTATGTACATATATATAACGTATTGTATTCCACCTATATCTTTTGAGTTCCCCTCAGTCAAAAAATTAGAAAAAGATCCGTGTGTGTATCTATGGACAGCATACCTCAAAAACTAAAATGTCATTAAATACCGAACTTGGTATTCAAGTTTAGTTTTTTCCAAGAATAGGACACGAAGATTTTCCAGAAAAACATCCTAACCAAACTATCTCTATATCGGAGTTTTTGGAACATTTTATTTTATCAAAAATGGCTTTAACGATTTTAATTACAATCCATATATTATAGCTGTTTACATCATTCATAAAATATATATCTTAAATTTTCAAAGGAATAGATTCTGAAGACGTGCTCATTCTAGATGAATTTTGCATAGCTAGTAAACCGTTAGAAAATAGACAAAAACTTATCACACACACAATATAAATCTTTTTAAAACACAGAATTTATGTCACATATATTTTTTGTTTCCAAGATATTTAGATATTCAAGATCATCTCTACTAATGTTTATTTCGATTAGTATGATGTGGAAAAAAGGTTCACCTATTAAGAACAGTTTGTTTACAAAACGCATACAAAACGCCATATGAATGGAACACAACATATTACTTTCTCCACACGTACTATGTGCATAGTGTATAGAGAAGGTACTGTAATGCATCCAAAAGTTCGATACCGAGATTTCACCGGAAATACATGTTTTGGGACTCCCTGAAAACAAAAAAAGTATTTTTAGAAAAATGTGTGCGCGCGCGCGCGTGTGTATGTGTGTGTGTGTCTGTGGGCAGCATAGCTCAAAAACGTAAAGACCGTCAAATACCAAACTTGATATTTAAGTTCGGTACCTTCCAAGGATGCGACACAAGGATTTTCAAAAAACTCCCTCCACCCCCAAATACTTTACATTGAAACAATTTCGAACATTTCGATTTTATAAAAATGGCTCTAACAATTTTGATTATAATATCTTATACTTAAGATATTTACATAACAAATAAAATATATATCTTGGACTACTTTATTCTGGATGAATTTTACAGAATGTTGTATAACTGGCAACCCGTAAGAGAGACAAAAACTTACTACACAAAAAAATGTAGAACACAATAAAACACACACTTTATTTATATACATTTTTGATGGAGTTGATCATTTTTGAGATATGAAATTGTCAACTCCTGTCCATACAAACAAAGGAACTTCAGCCACATTACAACCAACTTTTGACCATCACTTTTACCTATGGTATTCCTTTATTTCCATTCTACTTACAAGGAAGCAAGTAATAAGATTATTTCTGCTCATTTTTTCTCGATTAGCATGAAGTAAATTATAGTGATGAGAAAAAAATAACACAACAGTTGTTTTGAAACAGTTTTATCAACACAGCAACTATTTGAAACAGTTTCACCACTAAAACTGTTTCATAAAACACTAAATAGAATTATAAGGTTTTTGACAATAATTTGTTACAGAGATGTAGAGAAAGTCATGTGAATGGAACACAACATATGTTTAGACAAAGCTCAATATATGTGTCCATGTGAACATTATAACTCCATGTCGTCTTCCGTAATTACCATGCTAACTTCATATACCCAAGGTCGCAGGTTCAAATCCGGCGGAGGACGTGGGTTTTTTCGGGCGTAAGGATCCTTAGCGTGGCTTCCTTCGGAAAGGAAGTAAAGCCGTTGGTCCCGTGTCATAGATTTACGGCACTTAAAAGAACCTCAAGCCTTTGAGCAAAATTAAGCGGTCTTTCACGCCCAATGTTAAAGAGCGTCCATAAATAACACTTTTTTTTTTTTTTTTTTTTAATAACTCCACAGTCACAGCTATGTTGTTTTCATATTTAGCTTGTTCACAAACAGCAGAGTTGTCCATGCAACCATGTGACTGGAGGGGAAAATAATTATTAATAACGCTATCAGTTGCCAGAACCATAATCAGTTGTTATAACATGGATGGCAGCTTTACTTTTTCCATCACTTATAGTAAGTAGGAGAAGTATCGCATTGCACCCAACAATTCGATACCGACAATGCTGTTGTTTGCTGAACCATGTTTGTACTAATGCTTCTACATCCACTATGGCTTATGTTGAGTTACAGGAATTACAGACCGAGAGTGGACTATTGTTCACACCGTTGTAAGTAGCATTTTACTCCATAATCCCAAGTCGTACCGCTTCCATGATATTTTCTGAACGAATGACGGTATTATAACCATCCCTGCAAACCTTTAGCAATCTGTATTTGCATGCAGAAAACATTACACTTATTTTAAAAATCCTGTTGGTTTTCCTGCCCACGTGCTTAAAGTTAGAGAGCACTATGAGACTAATAAGATGTCATTCGTGTTCTACCGGCGCGCGGGAAATCACGTATAAAAATCTGATGTGATCCATTCGCATAACTTTCTCTACATCTTTGTAACAAACGTTTGTTAAAAAATGTATTCTATCCACTTCATGGTAATCAATTATGAAATATAGTCTTATTAATTGCTTCCTTGTAATTAGAAGTTAAAGCGATTGTCAAATGTTTTAAAAGCTGGTTGCCATTTTGTTCAAATCCATTTCTTTGCTTGACCAGGTGTTGACAAATCTCCGTATTAGAAAATTATTTTAAAAACCAAACCAGGAATTCTCAAAAAAATAGGTATTTGATATACATTGTGTGTTTTAACGAGATCTACATTTTCTGTGTATTAAGTTTTTGTCTGGGTCTTAGGTTTACTAGTTATGTAAAAATTCAACCAACTCCATACAGAATAAAGAGGTCTTCAGATGCTATTTCCTGAAAATTTGAGATGTACATTTTATTTGACATGTAAATATATTTAATGTGCAGTATTTTAATCAAAATCGTTAGTCATTTTTGAGAAAACCCAAACTTTCGAAATTGATTCCATGTAAAGGGTAGTTTGGGATGGGGTAATGTTTCTCAAAATCTTCACGTCGCGTCCCTGGAAGATACTAAACTTTTCGTTTTTGAGTTATCGTGTTCACAGACACACGGACACACGCATACATCTACCTGAATCTTTTTCTGATAAAGCTTTTCTTTTGCATTCAGGTGAGCCTAAATCGTGTATTTTCGGTGAATTCTCGGTTTCAAATTTTTCGGTGGAATACATAATTTACTATACACTACGTTCATAGTACGTGTACATAAAGTGAAAATCTGATGTGTACCATTCACATGACTTTCTCTACATCTCTGCAACAAATTACTCTTAAAAAGCTTATCTATTTTCTTTATGTTAATTAGACTAAAATAGATGAAATAATCTTATTACTTGGTCCCTTGTTGCTGTGTTTTCTTTGTTCCTTGCTGGTTGCTATGTCACTGAAGTTCCTTTGTTTAAATGGGAGCAATTGACAAATTGCTATATGAAAATAGCATGTCTCCATAGCAGAAACCAAAAACAAAGAATGACTCAAAAACGATGACTCCACGAAAAAAATGTATATAACATAAATTGTGTGTTTTGACATGCTCTACATTTTTTGTGTTGTAAGTTTTTGTCCATCTCTTACGGTTTAGCAGTTATTCAAAATTCCGTAAAATTCATCCAGAATAAAGTAGTCTTCAGAGGCTATTCCCAGAAAATTCAAGATATACATTTTATTTTTCAGATAAAGATATTTAATATACGAAATTTTAAAGAAAATCGTTAGAGCAATTTTTAAGAAAATCGAAACTTTCGAAAAAAGTTCCATGTTAAGGGTAGTTGGGTTGGGGTGATTTTTTTCAAAATCTTCGTGTCGCATCCCTGGAAGATACTAAACTTAAATACCAAGTTTGGTATTTTACCGACTTTTCGTTTTTGAGTTATCGTGTTCACAGGCACACGGACACACACATACATCTACCCGGACTTTTTACTGATTTCGGTGAATTCTCGGTTTCGAATTTTTCAGTGGAATACGTAATTTACTATACACTATGCACATAGTACGTGTACATAAAACAAAATCAACATGAAGCAAATTATAAATATAACTTGTTTTGTATATAACAATGTTTGCAATTATTTTCACAGATATAATTGTTAAGGGCTGAAAGGTACTTTTATGAGACAGATTATTATTATTATTATTATTATTATTATTATCATTATCATTATCATTATTAATATTATTATTATTTTATTCAGAAGGAACCTAATTCAAACTTCAGGTTAAATTCTTAGGATTATTTATTTGAAAATAATAGTTTATCTTATTACTCCAAAATGCAGAATGCTTATAAAATCCCTTATGTGTTCTTACCACAAAATAAATTATCTATACTATAATGAGCATATTACCAAAAATGACTAACAAAAAAATTACAATATACCATTGAAGTACTTCAGTTTGTACAAATATTAATCGATTCGTGTAAAATCTATGTTGAATTGCAAACCTCAAATACATGAACTCAGTGCCAATACAAAAAGAAAGAACTAAATCGTACACCGAGTAAAAATAAAACGAAACAAGGAGCACCTGCAGTTGAGATAAATGCTTTTAGAGAAAACTCCCTGAAAGAAGGAAGGAAAACAAAAGCAGAAAAAGCAATTAAGAAAGGAGTAAAGAAATGGGATTTCTTTAAGAACAGGTAACAATGGAAAATATTGCTTGGACACAAACGACCTCGATTCGAGTTCCTCACAAAAGTGATAGCTTAGAGAAGAGTATAATATGACGAAAGGGAAATCCTAAAAATCATAGTCCTTTTAATAACAAAAAAAATTATTTTAAAGTATAGACACAAAGAAATATCCGATATTTTTACACACACTTTCGTTTCTCTACATATTCTTTAGAAAAATAATTTTACTAAAGTTTATTCTTCTAGCTAATTAATCGAGATAAACATTAGTGGAAATGGTTGCTTGTAGGTGCAACGGAATAAGTTAACACGTTAGACAAAAGATATTTCAAATCTTTTAAGAGCATATTGCTATGCAATGGAAATGCCGTTCTTACATGATCAGGATGAAAAAAAAATGCATTCCATTCACATGACTTTCGCTATCTAATTTTCACACATATACACGGTGTTAATGAACTACACCGAAATAATTTGCGAGATTGTGCACGTGACTGATATAAGTAATTTGAGATCGGCGATGATGGTCCCCGGATAAACATAACGCAACTACATAGCGTTAAACGTGTGGGTATCGGTGCTGATAAGTCGGCAATAAAGCAAAGCACGTTGACAAAATGACTTAGAATGTCTTTAAAACTGCTGTCCGAGTATGGAAATATTGATTTTTAATTTCTCGTTGCTAGCGTTCTCAAGATTTAATGTCGCAAAAATCTGTAAAACCTGGAACTAATCACTGAGCGACGCTGAGCATCATTAACTACGTTTTTGAGGTATGTAGCCTACCCTGAAGACCTTTTTTCGATTGCTCTGGTGGCTTAATGCGTATTCGAAAGGTCATGAGTTCGATTCCTGTCATTGAATAAATGTATTTTATTATTATTTTTTTCATTCCAGACGAAGTGAAATGAAATGAAATGGACGCTCTTTAATTGCTGTGATTCTCAGCGTCCCATCCTAAATTGGGCGTGATACACCGCTTAATTTTGCTCTGAGGTCTCTCAATCGGGCTTGAGGTTCTTTTACGTGCCGTAAATCTACGACACGGGACCCATGATTTTACTTGCCTTCCGAAGGAAGCCATGCTAAAGATTTTTACGCCCGAAAAACTCCATCGTCCTCCGCCGGATTTCAACCTACGACCTTGGGTATATGAAGTTAGCATGGTAACCATTACACCACGGAGGGCGACATTCCAGACGAAGTGCTACGATACGCGAACGAGACCCGAACTTGGAAACTATCCTTCACTTGAAAGCCAGTATCATAACCACTACGCCAGAGAGACAAGCTGCTATATGTCCCTTTATTTTTACTTTCTCTACACGTACTATGTACAAGAGAAGGTATTGCACTCCACCAAAACATTCGATACCGAGATTTCACCGGAAATATATGTTTTAGGGTCCTCTGTATCCAAAAAAAAAGTATTTTCAGAAAAAGGTCCGTGTGTGTGTCCGTGTGTCTGTGAAAAAAAAACTCAAAAACGAAAAGTCGGTAAAATACCAAATTTGGTATTTAAGTTTAATATCTTTCAGGGATGCGACACGAAGATTTTGAGAAAAATCCCCCCACCCAATCTACCCTTTACATGGAACTTTTTTCGAAAATTTTGATTTTCTAAAAAATGGCTAACGATTTTGATTAAAATATCGTATATTAAAGATATTTACGTAACAAATAAAAGCATATTTTGAATTTTCTGGGAATAGCCTCTGAAGAGAACTTTATTCTGGGTCAATTTTACGGAATGTTGCATAACTGCTAAAACGTAAGATATGAACAATAACTTACCACACAAAAAATGTACAGCACTTTATAGCACACAATTTATGTCATATACATTTTTTTTTTCGTGGAGTTGGTTGTTTTTGAGATATGCCTTGTTTTTGGTTTCAGCTATGAAAAATTTATACTTTTCTCATACAGAATTTGTCAACTGCTGTCCATACAAACAAAGAAACTTCAGTCAAATCGTGGAGTTGGTTGTTTTTGAGATATGCCTTGTTTTTGGTTTCAGCTATGAAAAATGTATACTTTTCTCATACAGGAATTTGTCAACTGCTGTCCATACAAAGAAACTTCAGTCACATAGCAACCGGCTTTTGACTACCACTTTAACCTATGTTACTCCCTTATTTCGCTTCTACTTTTAAGGAAGCAAGTAATAAGACTATTTTTGCTAATTTTTTCTCGATTAGATGAAGTAAATAAAATAATTTGTTGCAGAGATGTAGAGAAAGACGTGAATGGAACTCATCAGATTTTTCGTGTTATGCTCTCGAACGGTTGATAAATTAGCCAGTGGCGTACTGGCACTTCAGAAACTTATAGCCGTTACTTCGACATTTCAATGAACAGGCCATAAGTCTCCTATCCTAAACTATTTAAGCAATCTACATATTGGGTGAAAATATTTCGGTATAGTTCATTAATACATTTATATATATTGTTATAAAAGAATATTTATTAATCTATTTCAACTAATTAAGATAAACATTACCAGGAACGGTCTTATTACTTAGTTTCATATCAGTACGAGGTACATAAGGGAAGCCACTAAGCTAAAGCGACATTCAAATATTTTAAAAGCTGTCGCTATGCAATTCGGTTATCTTTCCATACCCAGAAATAAAACAAAAAATATATGCAACGGATGGGAACTTCCCGTTTGAGTATATTTTTTAGTTTTTTAAACTGAAACCAATAACAAGCAATATATCGGAAATGGTTAACTTAATAAACAGAAACTTTATATGGTATAGATTTTGTGTTTTAATAAGATATACATGTTTTGTTTTGAAAGTTAAGGTTTACCATTTATGGAAAAGGCTTCTGGGACTATTCCTATGAAATTTGGGATATACATTTTATCTGCAATGTAAATATATTTAATATACAGCATGTTAATCAAAACCATCGGACTCGTTTTTGAGAAAATCTAAATATTTTGAAAATGTAAAGAGTAGTACACTTGGTTGGGAAAGGATAATGTTCCCCTCTGCGATATCTATCGTTCCTCAGGGTTTGCCAGAGATGCTCTGAAACATACTATATATCCATTAATAGAGAAAATTTCAAAGTAAAGCTTTGTGGGTATGATCCATGAAATTAGCTTTTGCTTGCTGGGTGTAATGCCTTATAATAATCACAAAGTTGCGCTGAAATCGAATTAAACTTCAAACTACTTTCTGTTGAGAGTACGATGATCGTCTCAGCTGTCCAAGAACTCTTCTCCAGCTCTGGCTGTGATTTACCTCTTACATCACCAATTATTTGGGAATTATTTCAGTGACTTTATTGCCTCAGATCAACTGCTAGATAGCCTCTGCTGAAGGCAAGAACAACTGCAATGATGAGCAATTTTAACAGCGCAAAGCCCCGAAAAGGAAGCTAACAAAGACTAAATGACCGAGCTAAGCGATACCATGATGTGACCAATCTGGCTGTTTTTCTTCTCGTGGTTTCCCTCAGTCACTAGTCCACAGGAAAATATCGGATTGGATGACTGTGTTGTTGTATGGAACTGAAACCTGGAGAATAAGATCAAAGGAGCACAGATAAAGCAGCACAGATTTAATTTTTGTGGCGTGAGTAAGGATGCACAGGAGCAGATAGAATAAGAAGTGCACCAATTAGAGAAGAATTAAATTACATATAGATTATATTCAGGTTATACAGGTGTCCCAGAATTCAACAGCACAAATTGGCAGGATTTTAAAAGGGTCCTGGATAAACAGTTTGAGATAGGGAACCTATTGTCTCTTTTGCCAAACGTTAAAGTTATGGTATGTTTCCTGAATCAGCTTCCAATAATACTGTTTTGGGGTAGGGGAGATAAAATAGTTATCTGCGTTCGTCTACAACTTAACATATATCAATTATAAAAGGTTATTCAACATTTCTCAAACGAACTTTACTTTACAACGGTTTTTGAAAAGTTCCACAATTTTCAAGATTGGTCGTCTTGATGTGGTATTTGGTGGGAAGAAGAACGTAAACTTCATTAAAACACAATTTATTGCCAATAAGCTTTTTTATGACAAGAAGCCATTTCAGAGGTATCCATAATTAATTCTTGAGTTATTCCATTTTTGTCATTATTTTAACGAAAAGAAAATGGTTAAAGTTTATTTACAAATCCGGAAATGAAAATTTTGATGGCTGCACCGGAAGTATATTTTCCTGTAAATCATTAAAATGCACGAAATATTTTACTTTTAACAAACTACTGAAAGACTGCAGCTGAAAATTCCCAAATATTCAGTGTTCAGTTATTCCTTCATGAGTTAAAAGAGTTGCAGAACTCTGCGGGGCTATTTCAAGTTAGTAAGCGAGAAACTCGCTGAGCCATCTTCGTTTTACCTCTCTTGTTTATCACAGAGGTGGTGAACGAGTCGAAGGTCGCTAGTTTCCCACTGGCTGGTTTTAACTTGAAATAGCCATGTTGAGTTCTGCAACTCTTAACGCACGAAGGGATATCTGCACAAGAGAAATAATATGAATTCTAAACTTTAAGAAAAAACACATTTTCTCCTAGTTGGGTCATTCTAATCTTAAATTAACTGAACCTATAATTCGGTAGGGACAGGCTTATTAATACACACTTCCAAATTTAAACCTTATTTTCTCGAAAACCTTTTATCAACACTTTTCCATACTCGAAATGTTCCACACGATGCAATTTTACACTAATATGTTTAAATTGTTTTATACTGCCTGTCACAGGCACGTTAAGAAAAATGGTCATATTATTTTTCTAATATAACACTTCAAATTTTATAAATAATCAAAACTTGAAAAATTCTAAGTTTTGGAACGTACGAAAAGTAATAGTTTTTCTGCATTAATTAGGGCTAATATAAAAAAATCTGATGTGTTCCATTCACATAACCTTCTCTACCTCTCTGCAACTAATTATTGTTAAAAAGATCACTCTTCTATTTACTTCATGCTAATCGAGAAAAAAAAAAATCAGCAGAAATGGTTTGATTACTTGCTTCCCTGTAAGTAAGAGATGCATAAGGGAATACATTAGGCTAAAGCGACAGTTAAATATTTTAAACGCTGGTTGCTATGTGACTGAAGATCCTTTGTTTTTATGGTCAGACGTTGACAAATTCAGACGTTGACGTTGAGAAGCGTATTTTAAAACTGAAAAGAAAATCTCAAAAACGGTGAACTTCACGACAAAAATATATATAACATAAATTGTTTGCCTTAACGAGTTCTACATTTTTTGTTAGGTACGTTTTTGTCTACCTCTTACGGTTTATCAGTTACGCAAAAGTCATCAGAATAAAATGTCTTCAGAGGTTACACCCAGAAAATTCAAGATACACATTTTATTTGTCCTGTAAATATTTTAATATACGATATTTTAATCAATATCCACAGAGTTATTTTTGAGAAAATCAACAATTTCAAAAATGTTTCCATGTAAAGGGTAGTTGAAGGGTGGGGGGATTTTCTTGAAAATCTTTGTGTCGCATCTTTAGAAATTACTGAACTTAACGGAGTTTTCGTTTATGAGCAATGCTGCCCACCGACACACACACACTAATAGACACGCACACGGACATTTAGCTACTTTTTATGATTCAAGAGGTCTCAAATCATATATTTCCGTAGAAATCTCGTTATCAAACTGTTGGGTGCAATACAACGCCTTCTCTATACACTATGGATAATTAATTCAGACAAATTATTTAAATAACCATATATTTTATATTTTTGATAATGGCGAAATATTACTATTATTGGGTATAATAAATGTATAGATTTCAATATATTGTACACTGTGGATTTTTGAAATTTCATGTATGCATCACCTTAATAAACTAAGCATCCTATCACTTTCAGTTGTGAAAGCACATCTATTTCAAGAGAGGTGTTGCTTCTATAATGAAATTTCTCTCTCACACTTGATGAATACGTATATCTATGCCTGTCTGCTTCTCTGTCACAACACCATTCATGTCATTCGCACGTACGTGGAGAGAAGATTTCTGAAAGCACTCGGTAGAAATTGGCCTTGATGAAGTACACGCTTTATACATGCTTACCCATGTGATATGCTGCTGTCTATCAGATGCAAAAGATATTTATGAAGTTCTTAACATTCCTCTCCATCATGCTTTTTACTTCCTCTACTGTGTATTTATATACTTACAGTAAGTCGCGGAAATTATTACATTCCACCCAAACATGCTATTCTGAGATTTCAAGTTTTGAGTACCCCTGAATTTAAAAAAAAAAAAAAAAAATCTACATCTAGGAAAGCGTGAAAGATATTGCACTTCGTAATGAGAATACTGAAGAAGAGGAGCGCAAAGTCCAGGGAAATTGCCTACAAGTCCTTAGTGCGGCCAGTTATGGCATATGTAACAGCATGCTGGGACCCATACAGGTTAATCAAATTGATTCGCTGGAAAAGATACAGAGACGGGCTGTAAAATTTATAAAGAGAGGTAAAGATTTTGGCCTTACGAAAAGCGAAGAGAATAAATGGGAGCCGCTAAATTTAGGCGTAAAACCATAGATTAGTCGCACTATTTAAAGATTATACTGGTTTAAATGTATGGGTGGACGTTAGAAAGAGGTAAGAAAACTCGGCATACTACGAACGAAACGGTCATTTGTATAAAATTATGGGTAGAAGGTACAGAACCGACATAGGAAAATTTTCTTTTGTTAATAGGACCATTAAAGAATGGAATGAATCGCCTGTAGCAGCCTTTCAGGGCTGCCCTCTGCCCTTAAAGAAATTTAGGGATAATTTAAAGAGACTAAATGTTAGGTATTAATTAAATTAAATGTAAATTAATTAAGGATTACAAAAAATGTATTTATGTATACTATCATTATTAGATTATTATTAATATATATATATATATATATATATATATATATATTAGTAATACAAGGTATTAATGTTGGGGCTTCATAATAACTGTTTGTAACTATGATGGTATTGCTATAGTGTATAATAAATAGTTGTGTATTTAAAAAAAACATGTATATATAACATGTTAGTTGTATTACTATTCTTGCTGCCACCGGGAAGTACCCAATTTACAGAGAATAATACATACATACATTTTTATAGAAACTTCCATGTATGTACTTGCGCGCGTGTTATCTGTGAGAACATATAATTCAAAACCGCTCCAAACTATTGTTAAACAAATTAAAACCTGGAAAAATGCTACCGAAAACTTTTTATCTTTGAACCAATGACTATTCCACTACATTTTCTGGAACTGAGGCAGACCAGGCTAAGGAATTCTCAGCCATTTGACTAAAATTAGTTATACTCAAGGCATAATAACACACAGAACAAACACAACAGCTACCATGCGTCATGGGATCTCGAGACTGATCTGCACATACTTACAGAACAGGAATAAGCATAGTTTGTTTTCTATGATGTTACAGTGTAAGGCAACAGTTTAACCTAACATTCTTTTGACCTAGCATCAGAACTTGGAAGCTACTTAGCCTGCTAGCTATGAATGAATATTCTGGTGATATTAACGAAAAAGCACACTAGAATCCTTTTAACCCTAACACGAAGGTCAGTTACACATAACTTTGCCCCGGATCTCTTTACTGTCACGTGACTAGTCCCTCTCATTGAAAACCGTGAGACCTCAGATAAAGAATAAGATTTTAGAAGAACATTTGTTTCAGATAATGTCGAAAAAATCATGTGAATGGAGCACGTTAGATTCTTTAGGATATGTTTATCGCACCATACCACATCCAAGGCCACATGCGATGAATACTGGTTATAAATGAAATAATAATAATTTGGAACGGAACCAGTAATGAGGGCCGAAAAAACTAGAAGAAACTTGTCAGTGGGATGGTCCTGGCAAGATTTGAGCAGCAGATCTCCCGATCAGGAGTTCCTGGGTTTAATAATCTCGACTTCACGGCAATTAGAAATAAACAGCAAATTCTTAAGCTTCTTCGGCGGAGCTTCCTGGTCATCCTTAAAAAATTATGAAGTCTTCGAATCAAATGACTTTTTCTACCAAAATGCATAAGTTTATTTTTCTATAATAATTGGTATGGACACTATCCGAAATAATTTTATTACTTATTCTCTTGTAAGTAAATGGAACACAGTGGAATATCTAGGTAAAACACTGGTCAAATAATTTAATAAAACATACCTGAAAACTGAATTATGCATGTTCTATCCATTGTTACCTGAAATAAATTAATGTACATTAATTCAAATAGCCAAAGTGAAGCTTTTAACTTGTATTTGTAATTATAAATATTGCTATATTGTATTCAAAATGTGTGTTAAGTTCGTAATAATGCACACAAAAGCAGAAACTACCATACATCCTAAACCTTAGCAGAAATTGGTGTATTATAATTTTCTTATAGGTACAAGGAGAATAAGGAAATACACTGAGCTAAAGCAATAGTCAGAATCTTTTAAGAACGTGTTGCCATGTAATCAAATTGAAATTAGGTTATTTTAGCTCATCTTACACCCCCACACCCCCATCTTCCCTACTGTCAGCCCTCTCAGACCTTCTCAGACATATTCAGACCTCAGCTGTCTCGTCTTAAGCATACATTTACTAATTCTCTCCATGCTTGCCAGTAGCCTCCAACATGACCCTAATTCTTCATTCGAGATGGTAAAGGATCGTGGTAAATAATTTTCCTTCCATCCTCTGTACCCCTATATCTTGCCAAGTGTGTGTGTGTGTGTGTATGTGTGTATGTGTGTATGTGTGTATGTATAAAATAGTTCACTCTGAAATAACTACTTGATTTCGGCAAGATGAAAAGTTACAATATATTTTTACTTTCTCTACACGTACTATGTACATAGTGTATAGAGAAGGTATTGCACTCCACCCAAAGATTCGATGCCGATATTTCACCGTAAATTCATGTTTTAGACTCCCCGGGATCCAAAAAAAGCATATTCGCAAAAAGGTCCGTGTGTGTGTGTGTGTGTGTGTGTGTGTGTGTGTGTGTGAGTATCTTCCAATGATGCGACACGAAGATTTCGAGAAAAATTCCCCCACCCCAAACTACCCTTTACATGGAACTTTTTTTCAAAATTTTTGATTTTCTAAAAAATTGCTATAACGATTTTGATTAAAATATATTAAAGACATTTACCTGAAAAATAATATGTATATCTTGAATCTTCTGGGAATAGCCTCTGAAGACTATTTTATTCTGGACGAATTTTACGGACTGCTAAACCGTAAGAGATGGAAAAAAACTTACTGCACAAAAAATGTAAAGCACTTTAAAAACAAAATTTATGTTATATGCATTTTTCATGGAGTTTATCGTTTTTGAGTTATTCGTTGTTGTTTTTGGTTCCAGCTTTAAAAATTTATACTTTTCTCACACAGGACTTTGTCAACTCGTGTCCATACAAAGTAACTTTAGTCACATAGCAACCAGCTTTTGACTATCACTTTAACATATGGTACTCCCTTATTTCGCTTCTACTTACAAGGAAGCAAGTAATAAGAATATTTCTGCCCAGTTTTCTTGATGAGAATGAACTTAATAGAAGCATAAGCTTTTTAACAATCATTTGTTGCAGAGATGTAGAGAAAGCCATGTGAATGGAGCACATCAGATTTTTCATTTAGGTTAACAAAATAATATTAACTTATATGATAGATCAAATCAAAGAATTAGTAACAGTGAAGGTAGACATAACGAAGGTGCGAGTATTTGAAACACATTTGTATAGAAGTCATCTACTTAGACTCTAACCTAGCCAAATTTCACATTATCATTCTAACAATAACCAACACAGGCTTTTGCATAACTGGTAAACCGTAAGACTGCACGAAAAATGTAGATACCATTACAGCTCACAATTTATGTTAATAAGTACATTCTGGATTTAAATATTTTCGATATATGCTGGTTACTGTTTAAATATTCCAATACTTATACCTAAATGGAAAGTCGTCATTCGTTTACATTTTTATGTACAAAGTATATAATAAAACAGAGAAGATATTCTATTCTTTGAAAATGTTAATACTGAGATTTCACTGGAAATATGCGTTTTAAGACAGCCTGAATCCAAAAACAGCACAGAAAAAGGTCCGCATGTTTGTGTATGTGAGCAGTATAATTCAAAACAAAAGTGTAGATATCGTTAAAACTCAGAATGTATGTCAATAAGTATACTGTGTAATTAACTGTTTACTAAATTTATGTTTAAATTTTCCAATACTTATACTCAAAAGAAACATTATTTATTATAAATTAAAGTGACAGTCAAAAGCTGGTTGCTATGTGACTACAGTTCCTTTGTTAGTATGGAGAGGAGTTGACAAATTCCTGTATGAGTAAAATGGAGGCTTTCAAAGCTGAAACCAAAAACAAAGGATATCTCGAAAACGATCAACTCCACGAAAAAAATGTATATACTCGTATAACATAAAGTGTGTATTTTATCGTGATCTACATTTTTTGTGAAATAGGTTTTTTTTTTCCATCTCTTACGGTTTACCAGTTATGCCAAATTCAACAAAAATCATCCAGCATAAAGAGGTCTTTAGAGGCTATTTCCGGAAAATTCAAGATATACATTTTATTTGTAATGTAAATATCTTAAATATAAGAGATTTAAATCAAAATCGTTACAGCTATTTTTTAGAAAAACAAAATTTTAAATTTTTTTCCCATGTAAAGGGTAGTTTGAGGTGAGGGGATTTTCTTGAAAATCTTCGTGTCGCATCCTTCCAGCATACCAAATTTTAATGCCAAGTTTGGTACTTAACGGTCTTTTCGTTTTTGAGCTATGCTATCCATAGACACACACACACACACACGCGCGCGCGGGCGCACACGCACACACACGGATCTTTTTTGGATTTAGGGGGACACAAATCATGTATTTCCGGCTAAATCTCTGTATCGAATTTTTGGGTGGAATACAATACCTTCTCTATACACTATGTACATAATACGTGTAGAGAAAGTAAAAATTGCAGAAAAGTATTGCGATACTGTGGGTCTCGTATTTCTGCTAAATATAATAATGACAGGATGTTGTTCGGCAGAGAGATGTGGATGTTAATGGATACTGCGTTTCTGTTCTGATAGGCAGCTAGCAAACACATTATCGGCAGGTTGCTGAATAATGTGTGTCCATTTGTTACAGGTCACTTGAAGGACATGGAAATTTCTTGTATAATATAGCTGCATCAGGCTAACGGATACACAATCAGAAATGCGAGCTTATGCTTTATTTTTTGTAGACATGGAGATTTTTATGTCGTCATAAACTCGTCTTTTTACTTTCTCTATACGCACTATGTACGTGATGTATAGAGAAGCAATTGCACTCCACCCAAAAAGTCGATACAGAGATTTCACCGGAAATATATGCTTTAGGGTCCCCTTTATCTAAAAACAAACATTTCCGGAAAAAGGTCCGTGTGTCTGTGAACACGATAACTCAAAAATGAAAAGTAGGTAAAATACCAAACTTGGTGTTTAAGTTTAGTATCTTCCAGGGATGCGAGACGAAGATTTTGAGAAAAATCCCCCCACCCCCAACTACCCTTTACATATAACTTTTTTCGAAAATTTTGATTTTCTCTAAAATGGCTCTAACGATTTTGATTAAAATTTCGTATATTAAAGATATTTACCTGACAAATAAAATGTATATTTTAAATTTTCTGGGAATAGCCTCTGAAGACTACTTTATTCTGGATGAATTTTGCATAACTACTAAACCGTAAGAGATGGACAAAAACTTAACGCACAATAAATGTACAGCACGTTAAAACACACAATTTATGTTACATACATTTTTTCGTGGAGTTGATCGTTTTTGAGATATTCTTTTTTCTTGGTTTCAGCTTTGAAAAACTTATACTTTTCTCTGTACAACTCCTGTCCATACAAACAAAGGAACATCAGTCACATAGCAACCAGCTTTTGGCTTTCACTTTAACCTATTGTACTCCCTTATTTCGCTTCTACTTACAATAAAGCAAGAATTAAGACTATTTCTGCTAATTTTTCTTGATTAGCATGTAATAAATAAAAGATAAGCTTATTAACAATAATTTGTTACAGTGATATAGAGCAAGACATGTGAATGGAACACATCAGATTTTTTTAGATATGAACTAAATGTCAAAGTCACCAATTTCGCCCATTTCTCAAGGCAGTCCTATTCTGTATTTCCTAACAGCTTCTAAAAACTTGTGGAATTACAGGATTCGTTTTAAACAATTTTACCTTCTCTACACATACATGTACATAGTGCATAGAGAAGGTAGGTATTGCATCCCACCCAAAAATTACATACAGAGATCTCACCGGAAATAGACGTTTTAGGATCCTCCTATATTCAAATAAATAATTTTTAAAAATATCCGATGTGTTCAATCCACACGACTTTCTCTGCATCGATGTAACAAATTATTGTTAAAAACATATTCTTCTGTCTACTTTGCAACTGCTATTGGTGACTTTGTCCTGAATATTATTTAAATAGTAAATTACAAAGTAGCGTCGGCGTTATTGTGTGGATCAGTTGGTCCGGTTAGGGTAGAACCTGTGATGCTTCCTTACCTTTTGATGTCTTAGCTGCTCCGGTTGTTCTTCTTCATCGGTGAACATGAATAACTCGGTACAGGGCGTGGTACAGAGGGAAATACAAAAAGGTAGCGAAGAAAAATAACAGTAATCACTGGTTCGTAAATATTATTGAAGAAAATTGCATGGTATAATATTACACGGTATAAACCCTAACCGTTGACAACCAAATGACGCCTACAAACATGTGGGTGATGATTATAAATCTGGGGAAAGCAAAACCACGATTCTTTGTTTCAACCGCGGTGAATAATGTGGCGCGATTTTGCTTCAGTGACCGACAGTGTCGCCCATGGAATCTGGCGTAGAATTGTCAAAAACTGTTGTGATTTTACACTTAGCTTTCTTTCTGTATAAATATCGTCCCTTCTTGCTATTGGTTGCATGTACTTATGCCTCTATTCCCTAAAATCACTCAACGTTATACAAAAGACAGAGCAATAACATTTTAGAATGCTTCCTTTTGTAAGCCCAACTCACTATACATCAAGGTCTTGCTAATGGAAAACTGAGCATTTACAGTTAAAACCACGTTTCAAACCTTGTCACCTTAGCGTGTAAAATATTAACAAAATACAAATATTCACAAATAAAATAATGGTTAAAGCAAATCTTATTACCCCTTACTATGATTAATAATACATTACTATATACAAAGGTTATTTAATTAAATATAATGAGCAATATCGGTAATACAGATCGTTGCATAATAGAGATTATTTTTACATATTATTGTTAGTTACATAATTTCGATGGTTTACGCGGATATAGAAGAATTACTGTCTCAACTTTATGATAATCGAGATAAGCATTAGCATACATTGTCTTAATTACTTGCTTCCATTTAAGTAAGAGGAAAATAAGTGAACACACTAGGCTAAAACGATAGTCAAATCCGGTCGCCATGTGGATGAAATCAGTTTCTATGCAGAGCCAGTAGTTTACAAATTTCCGTGTGAGAAAAGGTATTTTAAATCTGAAACAAATAAAAAGTAATATACCAGAAATAGTCAATTCAACATAAATTGTGTGTTTTAATGTGATCTACATTTTTTGTGTAGCAAGTTTTTGTCTATCCCTTATGGTTCACCATTTAATCAAAATTCAATAAACTTCATTCAGAATAAAGACGTCTTTAGAGGCTATTCCCAGAAAATTCAAGATATACGAAATTTTCGAAATGTTTTCATGTAAGGGATAGTTTGCAGTGGGGGGATTTTTCTCAAAATCTTCGTGTCGCATCCCTGGAAGATATCTACTAAAATTAAATACCAAGTTTGGTATTTTACCGACTTTTCGTTGTTGAGTTATCTTATCCACAGACACACGACACACACACGGACCATTTTCTAAAATGTTTTTCGGACTTAGGAGACCTCAAAACATATATTTAGCGTGAAATCTCAGTATTGAATTTTTTGGTGTAATACAATGCTTTCCCTAGCTACCGTGTACACTGTATGTACATACGTGCTAGAGAAAATAAAAAAGGAACCAATAAAACGATCTGATAGGACGCCATTAAAACAAAGCAAAAAAGCAAGGAAATAAAAACACATCAATACAATGGAATAACATAAAAAAGAGTGCGGAGCATCGTAACTCTGCTGTTTTAAACATTCCATGCATGTGAATGTAATTTTGTCAAGGGATAACAGAGATGATACTCTACCACATTGAAGTTTTTATCATTTTATATCTCCATATCTGATATAGTTTTATGCTGTAAAGTCGTATTCGAAGTACCTCATATCTGATGTGTTCCATTCACATGACTTTTTCTACATCACTGTAACAAATTTTTATTAAAAGCATATTCTACTACATACTTTATGATAATGGAGATAAACATTAACAGAAAATGTCTTAATTATTTGCCTTTTATAAGTAGAAGGAAAATAATGAAATACACAAGCCTGAAGTTATAGTCAAAAATTTTAAAAGTTGGTTGCCATGTGGCTGACATCCGTTTCTATGCAGGGCCAGGAGTTTACAAAAGTACGTGTGAGTAAAAAAATTCAAGTATTTTCATTCCGAAACAAATAAGGGATATCTAAGGAATGGTCAGTTGAACGAAAATATTGTATACGATATAAATTGTGTGTTTTAACGTGATCTACATTTTTTTTAATTACGTTTTTGCATACCTCTTACGGTTTACCAGTTATGCAAAATTCCGCAAAATTCATACAGAATAAACATGTATTCAGAGGTTATTCCCAGAAAATTGACGACATACACTATATTTGTCATTTTAATCAAAATCGTTAAGAGCCATTTTTGAGAAAATCAAAATTTTTGAAAATTTTTCCAAGTAAGGGGTAGTTTGGTATGGGGGGATTTTCTTGAAAATCTTTGTGTCGCATTCTTGGAAGATACCGAACTTAAATAACAAGTTTGGTATTTTACCGACTTTTTTTTTTGAGCTGTGCTATCCACAGCCACAAGGCAGGCAGGCAGGCAGAATACGGGGCTAGTGAAAGTAAAATTTGCTATGGTTCATTCACATGACGTATCTATTCTGTAATAAACTATTCTTACAAAAGCTAATCGAAGTAAACATTAGCAGAAATGGTTTTGTTTCAATTTTACTTGTACATACAAAAAATTAGGAATACACTAGACTAAGCGATACTCCACCTCTTAACAGCTTATTGCAATGTGATGGACTTGAAATTTTGTCATATTTGCATGACCAGAATGGGGGGAAAAAATATATATATATATCGATATAAATATTAGTATAATTGGTCTTATTACTTGCCTCCTTTTAAGTAGAAAGGAAATAAGGAAATACATTAGCCTAAAGCGATAGCCAAATACTTTAAAAGCTCGTCGCTATGTGAAACAATTGAGGTTCAGTCGCTTTATATGGTCCCGTTTGAGATAGTATACCTAAGTATTTTAAAGCTGAAACCTTAACAAGTAAGATCTCAGAAATGGCCAGTTCTGCACAAAAAAATCATGTCATAAATATTGTGTTTTAACGAACATTTACATTTTTGTTTGGTAAGCTTTTGTCTATCTCGTGCAACTTGCCAATTATGTATAGTTCATCAAAATTCATCCAGAATAAAGAGGTATTCAGAGGCAATTGCCAGAAAATTCAAGATATACGTAGATATTATTTGTATATGACATTTTCAGAAAATATAAAATAAGGAAAATGTTTGCATCCAAAGCGTAGTTGGGGGAGGTGGGATTTTCTTGAAAATCTTCGTGACACTTCCTTCGGAGACTCTAAACTTAAATACCTAATTTGGTTTTAACAGACTTATTGTTTTTGAGCTGTGTAGTCCACAGACACACACATACACGGATATTTTATAAAAATGCTTTTCTCGCACTCAGGGGATCTCGAAACATATATTTTCGGCGAAATATCGACATCGAATTTATGGGTGGAATACAATCTGTATCCACTATGTACGTTGCTCATAGAGAAAATGATAAAACAGAAAGAGAATTACACTTTTTCATATGAGAAAACTATACAGTTTGGTAAGTTTCGACCTAAAATAATATCTCGGAAGTGGTTAACTCAACAAAAATGCATTTCACATAAATTGTTTAACTTAACGAGATGTGCATTTTTTGTGAAGTGAGAGTTTGCCTATCCCGTGGTTTACTAGTTATACAAATGCCATTCAGAATGAAAAGGGCTTAAGCGGTTATTCCCAGAAAAGTCAAGATATGGAGAATTTTATTTGCCATGCAACTGTCATTCATAGGAGTACATGGATTTTTAATCAAAAGCAGCCATTTTTGAGAAAATCGAAAACTTCGAAAAATCTTTCACGTAAAGCAAACTTTGGCGGGGGAATTTTTCACAAAATCAAGCCGCAAACTTGCAAGGCATGTACTAAACTTAAATATTAAAAGCCGCTACTTAAACGACTTTTCGTTTTTAAATTATGTTGTTCATTCACAGAGTCACAGGCATTGATTCTTTTTATAGAAATCCGATGAGTTTCATTCATATAATTTTTTCTACTCACTATTCTTGAAAGGGTTTTTTTCTATTTACTTCACGCTAAACAAGATAAACACTATCCAGAATTGTGTTATTATTACTCAGAATGATTCCCACTTCTGCAAACGAAAACCTTGTTTTTCTCAAAGATGGCTCTAATAATTTTAATTAAAATACCATAAGTTAAAAATTGTTACATACAAATTAAAATATACATGTTAAATTTCCTGGGAACTTAGGATAAATAGAATTAACGATTTCCCTGTTATTGATTTCAATTTTAAGATACTTAACTTTTCTCAAACGGAAAGTCCCTATCTGTTTCATGTCTCTTTTGTTTTATACCTGACCATGGAAAGAGAATGTTAAGGTCAGTAACATTGCAACCGCTTTTAAAGGACTTTCCTTCGACTCTCGCTTTGAATTAACCTTATTTCCCTTCTACTTTAAGGAACAAATAATAAGACAATTTCTGCTAATGTTTATCTCTATTAGCACGATTTATATAAAACAATAGTCTTTTTACTTTCTCTACAGGTACTATGTACTTAGTGTATAGAGAAGGCACTGCATCCCACCCAAAAATTCAATACCGAGATTTCACCGGAAATAGACATTTTTAGTGTCCCGAGTATCCAAAAAAGGCATTTTTAGAAAAAGATCCTTGTATCCGTGCACACGATAACACAAAAACGAAAAGTTGGTAAAGTACCAGACTTGGTATATATGTTTAGTACCTTCCAACGACACGAAGTTTTTGAGGAAAACCACCTAACCCAAACTACCCTTTACATGGAACATTTTTCGAAAATGTTGATTTCTCAAAAATGGCTCAAACGATTTTGATTAAAATACCGTCCGTATATTAAAGATATTTACATCCAAAATAAAATATATATCTTGAATTTTGTGGGAATAGACTCTGAAGAGCTCTTTATTCAGGAAGAATTTTTCTGGTCTTTGCATAACTGTAAACTGTAAAATATGACAAAAACTTACTACACAAAATATGTAGATTTCGTTGAAACACACAATTTATATCCTACACATTTTTTCGTGGAGTTATCCGTTTTTGAGATATTCCTTGTTGTGGGTTTCAGTTCTAAAATACTTAATCTTTTCACATATCGGAATTTGTCAACTCCTGGCAATGCAAAGCAACAGATTTCAACAACATGGCAACCAGCTTTTAAAATATTTGACTATAATTTTAGCTTAGTGTATACCATTATTTCCCTTTTACTTACAAGAAAGCATTTCTGCTAATGTTTATCTGGATAGAAGAATAAGCTTTATAAGAATAATTTGTGACAGATGTAGAGAAAGTCATGTGAATGGAACACATCATATTTTTTTTTTTAATTCAGGTGTCGTCAGTACTTTCGGTGAAATCTCGCTATTGAATTTTCAAGTGAAATGTAATACTTTCTCTACCTAATATGTAGAATGCACGTGGTAGAGAAAGTAAAAATAAAAACATTCATTGCTGTTGTGTCCAAAGAAGGGGATGAACAGATCCGGTCTATGTTATTAACATGACGTATCATAATGACATACAGCTTCATTGTGTTATGTTAATTAATTCTCTTATCTAATTAGTGCAGGAGGCAAAAATATGATCACAGTTTTATTGTTCCATTCATATGATGTGCACGTGCAACAGTAATAAAAATCCTCGCCATTTAATGTGCCACAGTTCAGATTACCAACAAGGGACATCTAATTTGTGGTAATTAGCAAACTGGGTAGATAAAACTTCCCTTAACTATTTTCCTCTTTATGAATTGTAGTCTCAATTATAGGTATTTTATTTTTACCAAGCTGTTTTCGTTCTCCGAAATATCTTCTTTAAAATTATTCACGTGAAATGTCATGAAAATGAGCCCATATTAAAGAACACAAAAAAAAATCTGATGTGTTCCATTCACATGACTTTCTCTATATCACTGCAACAAATTATTCTATTTACTTCATCCAATGGAGCAAAAATTAGCAGAAATAGTCTCGTTACTTGCTTCCTTGTTAGAAGAAGCGAAATAATGGGGCAGCATAGGTTAAAGTGATAGTCAAAAGCTGATTACTATGCGACTGAAGTTCCTTTGTTTGTATGGACACGAGTTCACAAAGTCATGTATGAGAGAAGTATAATTTTTTATAGCTTAAACCAAAAACAAGGAATATCTCAAACAATCAACTCCACGAAAAAAATGTATGTAACATAAATTGTGTGTTTTAAGGTGATCTACATTTGTTGTGTGGTAAGTTTTTGCCCATCTCTTACGGTTTAGCAGTTATCCAAAATTCCGCAAAATTGACCCAGAATAAAGTAGTCTTCGGAAGCTATTCCCAGAAATGTCAAAATATACATTTTATTTGTCAGGTAAATATCTTCAATATACGATATTTTAATCAAAATTGTTAGAGCCATTTTTGAGAAAATCAATATTTTCGAAAAAAGTTCCATGTAAAGGGTAGTTGGAGAAGGGGAGAATTTTCTCAAAATCTTCGTGTCGCATACTAAACTTAAATACCAAATTTGGTATTTTACCGACTTTTCGTTTTTGAGTTATCGTATTTACAGACACACACACACACTGACACACACACACGGACCTTTTTCTGAGAATACTTTTTTGGATACAGGGGACCCTAAAACATATATTTCCGATGAAATCTCGGTATTCAATTTTTCGATGGAGTGCTATACCTTCTCTATACACTATGTACATAGCACGTATAGAGAAAGTTATAATATATGTGACGTTCACATTAATATCGCTTCCTATTATGCCAAAGAAAATCTTACAAAAGTATATTGCTCCACATACTGAGAAAAACATTAGCAAATTATTGTGAGGCAAATTTGGAAAATAAGTATCGTTTTGGGAAAAAAAAAAGGGTTCAAAATATTTATTTTTACATTTATTTGTATATATATACCTATTTTCGAAATAGTTGCCCTATTGTTCAAGCATTTGTCAAAGCGGAGAACCATGTACCCTTTTCAAAGGAAACTGCGCCAGTGAAGAAAGCCACTGCAGAACACACATTTCATGGAAACACATCACAAAGCATTCTTATTGCGAACTGCCTCATTGACTTGTTCAGCCAAACCATCAGTAACAACAGAAGGCCACCCACTCCGAGCTTCGTCGTGAACATTGGATAATCAATCATTGAATTACCTAACTTAATTTCTCACCATTCCATGTCATATTTTCACCGTAAATATACTTAAAAGGAGGCGCCATAGTCAAGTAGTTAGACCGCTCGCCTCCCATCTAAGGTCGATCTCAAGCGCCCGTATGCAGGATTTGTGGTTGACAAAGCAGCGTCTGTGCGGTTTTTCCGGGTCTTCCGGTTTCAACTGCCCCTCATTCCACTAATTGCTCCACCATCACTTTTCCTATCATCCATATAGCTTGCATTTCATATTATCCACTTCCTCACGTTCATGCTTGGCTACGCCCGAACACGTTCCAGGTTCTCTAATCTGTGGTTTCGTGCCGTTGGCTCCCCGATAGGCATCCCGTCTATAAGTTCTAGGGAGGGGGGTTGTCAGTCCTAAAACAAGGCGAGGGAAAACTGACTATATAAAGAAATATCTAGAAGCTGATGAATTTCAGGTGGCTTAACATTCATTGCGTTTCAAAAAAGTATTACGAAACACACTTCACAGTCAGCGGGACCAAAAATTGTCTTAAACATTTTGAGCAATCACTAACAATTATAAACAACGCGTTCCAGCTCTAATGGCGTCAATGGAGAGACAGTGAACCAGGGAGACGAGTGCGCATGCGTGGAAATGCGATACTAGCGTTGTGGTGGCGGTAGAACGAATGGTAGTTACTTTCCGGACACTTAACTTAGTTTCAGAGTTGTCAAGTTGACGGATTTTTCGTCATAATTGATGGATTTTCAAGTTATATGATGAGCAAAATTTGGTTTAGACGGACAATTTTTTTACGGATATTCATAGAAATTATTAATTAATGTTATATTGGTTTTCCCCAGAGAAACTGTCATGAATGTAAATGTTTGTGTGTGCCTGGGATAAAATAAATATATTAAAAAGAATGCATTTGATTTCCTTCCAGAAGCAGATGGAAGTAATAATAGTTTGCATAACAGTGAGTAGAGAAATCCATGTGAAAGCAGTATACGTATAAGCAAAATGTTGTGGTATTAGTATTATCGCAATATGGGCAGCTCTTATTCGTTCTTTTTATATTTGCATGATTTTACAATGATACAGGAATAATAAATAACGAAATACTGCTTTATATTTAACAGATTTTTGTATGCATTAGTACATGGTAACATAAGATGATATAAAATTATGCATAAACTGATAATGTTAAACCTTAGGTTATCTCGCACACTATACAAAGATGAATTTCGTCTTAGTTAACGTAACATAATTTTTTAAGTTTGGTTGCATAAGCTTATGAATGCAGTTGGCAACACTGGCCTTGAGGTTTGAAACCGCTACTTGATCCCTAGTACTTTAGTAACTAGTCAACAGATGGCCTCAGCTAGTTTATTATCTTCGTGAACTTCCTATTTTATTTCTATGTCTCTGACTTTCTGATTTGCGGTATGCGTAGTGATATTGAAATATGCAGTGCACTTGGCGGCTATAAGAATTTAGGAAGAATCTCCCGTCAGATTAGTCAGGATATGAGTTTTGAACCGAGCACCTGCCTAATGTAAGCCATAAGATTACTTTCTGTACCATTTTATTTAGTTTCCAACATTTCTGACAGGGCATAAAAATTGCGTTTGCGTACAGTCTCTATTAGTTATTAAAGGATGTACTAAATTTATTGTAAGTGTCCTTGTTATACAAAAGATATGTTTTATTTCTTATGTTATACTTTTGTCTCTCGCTTAACATATATTAGTTATTTATTCCAAGTGTCTTTGAAATACAAAATACACGTTGTATTTCTTTAGTTATATTTTCGTCTATTGCATAACATTTATTAGTTATTAAAGTTTGTATAAAATTTCATTATATATCATTCAGCCAATCCAAGAAGCCTGAAAATGCTCGGTAGTATTCAATCTTCGCACTGAAGATCTGAAGTCTCCAAATCGAAGCAAATGAACCTCCGCTGAACACGAGGAGCAAGGCCTTTAGTGTCACGTACGCTACACGAACTGCCTCCAGAAGTCCATCAATAGTTTTCAGCCATGTTTTTCCCGCCAAGTCCTAATGTGTTTGTGTTTATAGTCAACGTCGTTGTGTACCCTTTTCCAGAGAATTCTACTTTTTCTGCAAGAGTTTCAATTGAATATTCCGCCAATGGTCTCCTGCTCCTTCACCCTTGACACTGTTCCTTGGAAGCTACAACTAACTACCATAGATATGTCCATGGCGCGTTACAACAAAGACAGTACAGATACTTCAGTCTATCTCCGTTTATTCAGAGCCCTTTGTATCTCACACACCGCATCACAAAAAATTTACACAAATGGCTCCAAATGTGAAAATCACTGCGTTTGTGCTGTGATTTTACCACATAAGACCTTGCTCTACGGCTTACCGCAATTCCTATCTCGTCTCGCTTTGGAGTACGTCCTTGAAGCCACTGCTCTCTCCTTCACAGATTCGATGAGTGCCCTCCTCAGTCTTCAACAGCGAACTCCAACCAATAACCTGGTGCTTTACATTCAGTTACTCCATCACAGATTATCTACCTCGTGTAAGTAGGTCCTGCTTGTGTGGGTACCTTCCCATGCTGCAGCTAAGGAAGCAACACGACACCCTCCCAACTTATTGGACCTCAGGATTCCTCACCAAGACTTCAACCGTTTTATGCGTGGCACCATTCTCCGGCAATGGAAGCAACAGCGGTTCAACTCAACTAGAGACAAACTACGTGATGCCTGTCCTCTTTCCACTTCTGTTTATCCTCTCACACATTACAAGCGTCGTCATCAAGTTCTTCTATCTCGCCTATGTCTCGGACACACTGCTCTCACTCATTCTTGTCTTCTATCCGGCGATCTTCCCCCCAAGTGCAACTATTGTCACTCTCCACTTACAGTCACTCACATTCTCACCAGCTGCCGTTTCTACGATTATGCAAGAACTAGATGCAGTATTCCAGCAACTATGTTAACCACTCTTAGTGATCCAGCCTTCTCGAATGTACTGAACTTTCTTAATGAAACTCATTTATGTAAAGAATTGTAAAATGTATAGTAGTCGCGATTTGATCTTGTTAAAGCAACACTAAATAAAATAAATAAAAAAAAGTATTCCAAGTGTCGTTGAAATACAAAATACATCTTTTATTTTTTATGTAAATATCTGTATTCCGTCTATAGATTTCATGTATACATTTCATGTCTCATAGAAAACAAAAAAAATGAGGCTATTTCATTGTAAATTATTTTAACTCCTTTCTTTAAATAATGAGCATTCCTTGTCATAGAAGTCCTTCGACTTGCCGGGTAACAAACTAAGTACAGCTTTTTTAGCATAATCTAAAACTTTTGGAATATCCATTTTCGTTCATTTACTAATTTATTTGGTGCAGTATAAACAACCAGAATTGAAACTGTTTATACCGGCGCGTTTACCCAGCAACGAACAACCAAAGCATTACCTACGTCACGAATAAAATTCAATTCCTCGTAATGACGACACTAATAATATTAATATTAATAAGCATAAGAATATTTCAGCTAATATTAGGATAGGATAAAACGTTGTATATTACATGTGGCTTATCAGGCTATTATTTACTCATGAGAAATTAGAACACTCGTGCTTACGCGCTCGTGTAATAAACATCCCACTCACAAATATTTAAAGTTACTTATAATATAAATAACTATTAGTTTATGTTCTTTCTATAACAAAAATTAAAAAATCTTCCATCTAAACGTTAGTTTGCGGTGGATGGATTTTGGTGAATGTTTGGAAATAAAACCTTTTTCACTTTTTCTGCAACACTATGTATATAGGCAGAGAAGGTATTGTATTCCACCTAAAAATTCAGCATAAATATACCTTTTGAGATCCCCGAATTCAAAGTAAAGCATTTTAAAAAGAGTTCCGCACGAGTAAGAGTGTGTGTGTGTGTGTGTGTGTGTGTGTGTGTGTGTGTGTGTGTGTGTGTGTGTGTGTGTGTGAGAACAGCATTACTCAAAATTGAAAACTTCGTTAAAATCAAATTTGGTGTTTAAGTTCAGCAGTTTCGAAGAATGGTCATGAACATTTTCAAGAAATTCCTTTCTCTCCCTCAACTATCCCTTACGTGGAACATATTTCGAAAATACTGATTTTCTCAAGAATAGCTCTAATGGTTTTGATTAAAATCCCATATATTAAAAAGATTTACATGGCAAATAAAAGCATATGATACATTTTCTGGGATTAGCCGTTGAAGCCCACTTCATTCTGAAGAACTTTCGTATAACCGTCAAACTATTAAGGCAGACAAAATCTTACTACATAAAAGCTATAGAACATGTTCAAAATACACAATTTATACCCTATAATTTTGTGGAGTTAGGCATTTCCGATATATTCCTTTTTACTGGTTTCAATTTTAAAATATTAATACTTTTCTCAAAAAAGCACTCGTTCATTCGTTTCATATCTCTTTTGGTTTACTCCTGCCAATCAAAGAGAACCGAATGTCAAATTCATCATACAGTGACGGCTTTTAAAAGAATTAACTATCGCTTTAGCCTGCTATGTTCGCTTTCCCCCTCCATTTACAAGAAAGTAAGTGATGTGGCCATTTATTTTAATATTTGTCTCAATTAGTATTAAGTACATAGAGAATAATCTTTTGTAATAATTGCGAACATGTAAAGAAAGTCATGTGAATGAAACCATAGCGTACTACCGTACTAAATAAATGGCGTGTTATTTATGGACGCTCTTTAACTACTGTGGTTAAATTGGGTGAGAAATACCGCTTAATTTAGCTCAGAGGCCCCACTATCAGGCTTGAAGTTCTTTTACGTGCCGTAAATCTTCGACACGGGATCAACGGCTTTATTTCTAACAAACAATTAACTGAAGTTATAAATGGGTATTTAAATGTCTCTTAAAAACCACACCCAAGTTTAAACATAGTTTTCTCGCAAAACTTTTTCCAACACATTTCCTCACACAAAATGCTCCATAAGATGCAATTTTTCACTAACTTATTTAAAACTTTTTATACTGGCTCTCAAAATTGCATTAAAGAAAATTGTTGCATAATTTTTACTTTCTCTACATAGTAAATGGTACATAGATAGAGAAAGTATTGCACACCATCCGAAAATTCAACATGGAGTAGAAAGAAGAATTATATATTTATCTTGCTATAATTAGCTTAACGTCTTTTAACGTGGTTAGTCATATCAGACGATGAATGAAATTGTTGAAATGATACTCAAATGATTTTGGGGTCCTTGGACCTAAGTTACTCGACATTCGTCTTCTCAAGATAAGGGGGGAAAAGAAACCTAACCTTATGAGGATAACTTATCCTAAATGAGATTCAAATTTGCGACCTATTGAATAAGAGGCGGACACGCTACCACCACTATCGAGGCGGCAATTTAAATTTTGCAGAGCAACTAAGGAAAGTTATGACTCTTACCTATCCAACTCCTATACTACACACGGCTTGTGTGAATAAAAAAAAAAAAATTCAATACCAATTGTCCATAGTAGTTGGCTATACTATGAATCCTGGGACTTTTAGTACTTATAACATTGTAAGTCGCCATTGGGGTTGTCATCTCAAAATAATTTGAGATCTCCTTGTGGTTTACCGGGAAACATGCGAGTCAGTTGAGAAATTCAATGCTATGCCGGCATATTGCCAAGGTAGGTCAGTGGTAGAGCAACCGGCTAGAGACCCCGAGATCCGTGGTTCAAATCCCGGCTATGCATTGAATTTTACAGTCTGACTCTACCTATTCAACTAAGGAAGGTTACGGCCGGGGTTCGATCCCAAGCGACCGCATGTGAGATTTGTGGTGGACAAAGCAGCTCTGGGGTGGGTTTTCTCCGGGTACTCCGGTTTCCCCCGCCATCGCATTCCACCGGTACTCCATCATCATTCATGTATCATCAGTGTCACCGCCTGCGGTGCCATAATTAGTTAAAGCGGGCGTTAAACACTACCAAAAAAAAATAAGGAAGGTTATGTTCGAAAACTATTCTGGGCAGGGAACAATCAAAAGCTATGGTAACCTGAAGGTGGAAACCTAGAGTATTTCTAATTTCACAATAAAGGGTGATTTAGGTCGTTCTTGCTTCTATACAATTTCAGTTTGTCTAACCCTGCGGCTCTCTAACAGCTAATACCACAAAGGATAAAAAGAACACCGTTTGAAGAAGGTTTCGCTTTGAGGGAGACCGGATATGTAACAGATTTGAAATTCAGATTCATGCTACAGCAGCCGAAGTGTGAAGGGAGAACCGAAAAAAGGAAGGCGACAGACAGGTCACAACCTGCCGCTATATGCTTGAATTGGAAATTGATTTTATGAGGAGACAGGTCTTGGAATAGAATAATAATAAGCAAATGCGAATACAGGCCAAACATCGTCATTCGGGGCACACGGTTATATCTGCATTGCCAATTGCCGTCTTTGCAGAAACTCCTGAACGTCCGACGTACAAAAATCTGCTCTGTTGCATACCCAAGAATCTCTCTACTTATTCTGCTACAAAAACTTCTTATAAAGAAGTATTTTCAAGAAAATCTCGACATTCACAGAAAGAAATTTGTGTGCTCCATTCATACGATTTCTCCAATAATTCTGTCACAAAAATTTCTTGCAAATATATTTTTCAAGAAAATTCTGACACCCATAGAAATAAATCTGATGTATTTCATTCACACAATTTCTGTATACTTATTCTGCCACAAAAACCTCTTGCAAATATAATTTTCAAGAAAATAAATCTGGTGTGTTTCATTAACACGATTATCTATACTAATTCTGTCCCAAGATCTTCTTGCAAAGATAATTTTTAAAAACATCCTAACACCCACAGAAAGAAATCTGATGTGTTTCATTCATATGGTTATCTATACATATTTTGCCCCAAAACTTCTTGAAAAGATAATTTTCAAAAAAGTCCCGACAACCACAAAAATAAATCTGATGTGCTTCATTCACAATTTCTCTACTAATTCTGCCACAAAAACCTCTTGCAAAGATAATTTTCAAGAAAATCACAATACCCACAGAAAAAAATCTCTTGTATTTCATTCACACAATTTTTATACTAATTCTAGTACACAAACTTCATGCAAAGACAATTTTCAAGAAAATCCCGACACCCACAAAAACAAATATGATGTGTTCCATTTTTGGGTGGAATATAATACCATCTTTACCTACTACGTACGTTGGAGAAATCACCAAAATGAGAGATTAAAAATGTATTATTTTTTAATGTTATAAAATTCGCAGAAGCAAAAAGTAGAAAGAATGCTGTTATAAACAGAGCAGATAGCACCAAGCTGATCAAAATAGTTCGAGAGGCCCTCACTAGAGACAAAACAGATTTCAGTCAAAAAGAAAAGTGAGAAAAGGAATGATATCTTCTACTGTATCATCCATTGCGTGATGACAAACAAGCCTCGGGCTTATATAAAAAAATAAGAAGGAATTCTCTTATCTATCACTTTCTCTGCCATCCACAATGTACAAAATAGTTAAAAGTGTTGCATTCCACCAAAAAATCGATGTTGAGGTATATATTTTGAGGTTTCTGAATGCCGAAAATATATGTTTTTTTTAAAAAGGTCTAGGTGTGTGTGTGTGCTTGTAAACACCATATCTAAAATAATTTGATGTGTTCCATTCACATGACTTTTTTAGCTGTGCCGCCAACAAACTTTTGTTACAAAAGATTATCCGTTTATTGGCAGAATTTTCGTTTTGCTTGTTTATTTGTAAGTAAAATGGAAACAAGTGAACGCACAGGCTAAGGCGATAGTCATATCTTTTAAAAAGGCGGTCACTATGTGAAACAATTGAAATTCAGCTCTCCTTGCTTGCTAGGAGTAACAAAAGAGGGAAATGTTATAGAAAATGCAGACACCCACAGAAAATGTATTATGGTCATTTTAATAAAATAAACAATATCTAAAATCTTCCATGTGAAGCATTGTTTGGGGTGGGAAGTTTTCTTTAACACCTTCATGTCGCGTCCTTGAAAACTACTGAACTTAAAAATCAAGTTTGGTATTTAACGGCTTTTCGTGTTTGAGCTATGATATTCACAAGCAGATTATGTGCCCATTATAGTAAGTAGAGAAGGTATTGTACTCTATACAAAAATTCAACTTTGAGGTTTCAGCTTAAATATGTTTTGAGGCCCCGTGAGTCCAAAAAGTATTATTAGGATTTTTTTTGCGTGTGTGTATGTGGTCTGTTTGTTTGTGCATTTACGGCATTGCTCAAAAACGAAAAGACCCTTAAATACAAAATTGGCATTTAGGTTTAGTATCTTCCAAGAATGCGTTAGAAAGATTTTCAAGAAAATGTGTCCACCACCCTTTGCCAAGAGCAGTTTTTTTCAAATTGTATTTTTCTCAACAATGCTCTAATGATGTTGATTAAATTACCGCATATTAAGGATATTTATATGACTAATGAAATTTATATCTTAAATTTTGTGGGCATAGCCTCTGAAGACCTCTTTATTCTGGATGAATTTTGCATGAATGGCAAACCATAAGATATAAACAAAAACTTGCTACACAAAAAGTGTGGAATTTCTTAAAACACACAGTTCATGAAATGAACATTTTTTGTGGAGTTAAGCATATGACAGATATTTCATGTTATTGGATTCATTTTTAAAATACTTAATACTTTTGTTAAACGAGAGGTCATCTTTTGTCATATCTCTTTTTGCTTTCCCTACACGTACAATGTACATAGTGTATAGAGAAGGTATTACATTGCACCCAAAACTTCGGTACCGGAATTTTACCGGAAATATATGTTTTGGAACACCCTGAATCCCCCCCAAAAAACAACACATTTGTATAAAAATGTCCGTGTGTGTATGTGTGTGTGTGTCTGTCTCGGTGAGTTTTGTGTGTGTGTGCAGCATAGCTCAGAAACGAAAAGTCCGTTAAATACCAAACTGGATATTTAGGTTCGATGTCTTCCAAGGACGCGACACGAACTTTTTAAAGAAAATCCCCTCACCACCAACTACGCTTTACACACAAAAAATCGAAAATTTTGATTTTCTTAAGAATGGCCCAAACGATTTTGATTAAAATCTCTCATGTTTAATACACTTATATGACAAATAAAACGTATATCTTCAAATTTCTGGGAATAGTCTCTGAATATATATTTATTCTGAATGAATTTTGCACAAGTTGTAAACCTAGAGATAGACAAAAGCTTACCACACAGGAAATGTAGAGCTTATTAATGCACACAATTTATGATACCTACATTTTCTTCATGGAGTTGTCGTTTTTGAGATATGCTTGTTGTTATTTTCGGCTTTAAAAAACTTATGCTTTTCTGATACGGAAATTTGTCCACTTCTGTCAATACAAACGAAACTTGTCACATAGCAACCAGCTTTTAAAAGATTTGACTTTCGATTTTGCCCATTAAATTCCCTTATTTCCCATCTACTTACAAGAAAGCAAGTAATAAGACCCTTTCTTCTAATTATTTTTCCATTAGCATAAAATAAATAGAAGAATATGATTTATAGCAATTGTTTATCACAGAGGTATAAAGACATGTGAATAGAACACATAAGTTGTTTTACTCCTGCTCGTACAAAGTGAACCGAATTCCAATTATCTCACAGAGCGATCAGCTTTTTAAAAGATTGTACTATCACTTTAGCCTAGTGTATTTGCTTATTTTCCTCTGGTTAGAGGGAACTGATGCAACCAGTTCTAAAGATGTTAATCTTTTGTAAGATAGTTTGTAGAGAAAGTTATATGAACGGAACGCATAAATATTTTTATTGTCGTCATGCTTTAGAATCTACCTATATATCTCTCTATGTGTCTGAATGGATAAAGTAAAAGAGCCATAACAAAGACTTTTTTACGAGGCCGTTAAAGAAAAGTGTCAGTGAAGCAGCGAATAAATATTTCACGAGGTCGAAGATACATATATACAAAGAAGATATCTCTGGGAAACAAACCAAAAACCTTTTTCTGTAAATACCTCCTACTTCTTTTCGCACCAAATACCACACTTTATGTGGCATTAATCATACATTTTCTTAGACGTCTGCGGAATGGAGGTGGGGACGGGAGCTTTTGCGGCAATTTTACGAGCAGTTTCGAACTTGTCTTCCTGTGAGAAATTGTGTAAAGTGATGTGCTCAAGTTCTTTGAGATACACACAGCAAAAATCTGATTTGTTACACTCATATGCTTTTCTCTAACTGTTTTATAAACAGACCTCTTACAAAAGATTATTCTTTTCTTTCACAAACTTCACGACTTTCTCTATATCTCTGCAATAAATTGTTAAAAAAGTTATGTTTCTATTGACTTCATGTTAATCAAGAAAAAATTAGCAGAAATAGTCTTATTACTTGCATCCTATTAAGTAGAAGTGAAATAAGGGAGTAGCATAGGTTAAAGTGAAGTCAAAAGCTGTTTGTATGGACAGCAGTTGAAAAATTCCTGTGTGAGAAAAGTATGTTTTTCATAGCTGAAACTAAAAACTGGGAATATCTTAAAAACGATCAACTCCAACAAAAAAAAAAAAGGATATAACATAAATTATTGTGTGTTTTAATGTGCTAATGTGTTCGAGCTAAGTATTAGCACAATGTACTTATTACTTAGTTCCTTATAAGTAGGAGGGGAGTCAGAGAGTACACTAGGCTAAACCGACAGTCAAAGTGCTTTAAAAGCTGTCGTTATGCGATTGTCATTGCAAATCAAAATCGTTACAGGCATTTTTGATAATATCTAAAAATTAGAAAGATTTTCCATGAAAAGAATGTTTTGGGTTTGGGGCGATTTTCCTGAAAATCGTCGTGTTCCATCCTTCGAAGATACTGAACTCAAATACTAAGTTTGGTATTTAACCGACCTTTCGTTTTTGAGGTATTTTGCCTACAGATAGGCACACACATACACACACGCGCGCGCGGACATATTTCTAAATATTTTTTTTATTCAGGGTGTCTCAAAACATCTATTTGCGGTGAAATCTCTGTATAGATTTTTGGGTGGAATACAATATCTTCTGTATTCACTATAAACATTGCACATACGTTCTAGAGAAAGTAAAAATAAAATTTTGGACATTTAAGTTCACCATTTTCCAAGAATTGAGCAAGAAAGCTTCACTCCAAACTACGCTTTATATAGAACATTTTACAAATATTTTGATTTCCTCAATAATGACCAACGGTTTTGATTACAATACAGTATGTTTAAGATATCTTTATGACAATTTAAATTTTGATATTTGAGAATAGTCTCTGAAGTCATATTTATTCTGGATGACTTATGCGCAACTGATAAATCGCAGGAGAAAAAAATTGCATCTAGCTTTAAAATACAATTTATCTAAAAAATATTTTGAGTTTGGTTAATCATGTTCTTAAAGTATTCCTTGTTTTTGGTTTATATTTCCTAAAACCGATACTACATTCTTTCTTATTTTTTTAATAATGGTCATGCAAATAGAACGCAATCATCCCTTATTTCCCTTCTCCTTTAAGGAAGTAAGTAAGAAGAAAAACTTTTGCAAGGACAATTTCTTGCAGAATAAGTAGAGAAGTTCATATGAAGGGAGCACTCAACATTATTTTGCAATAGAATTCTCAGCTTTTCTTTGGATGGAAATCTTAGTTTTAAACACAGGTCTCCTAATAATTTTATCAAGCTATAATTCCTTTTCAGAACAATTCCATAGCACATGATATGAAGATTGATGGTTACTTGTTATAATGCAACATTTATGGCAAACAGTTTTATTTTATTTCATTATATATGGCGCAAGAGGTGAATAAGTGCAAATGTTTGTATCGGTGTTTGAGAACGTTATGATGATCCAATATTTGCATTTTTTTCGCTATTCTCTGAAGATGAAAAAATTCAAATGTTTTTGGCACAGCTATAATTCCATATCTCAGACGTTTGGTGATTGGTTACCTAACCGGTCACATTGCCCTTTAGACTGCCCGACTATAGGTGATATTTTAGGGAAGAATATAGATCACTTTAAAACTTCAACCTACGAGGAACATAAGGAACAAGGAATCTCAAGACTTTGTATAGTGATCCCCTTTTCCAAAAAAATAATTATCGCTTTACCCAATTGTATCCTTCTTATACCTACAACAAATTTGTAAATGTGTAATGAAAGTTTTTGTTTTCTATTAACGAGTAACAGAAGAATAGAAGTTCGTAAGAATAGTTTATAAAGTGAGTAGTGAAAGCCATGTGAATGTATGATAGCAGATCTATCTATAATGTCAACATTTCCAGTATCTTTGCTAATAGGATGTTCTTTTAGCCTTGGGCTAAACTTTTTTGGGGCGGATTATCATGGATATTTCATAAGTTGACAACATAATAATAATAATAAATAATAATAATAATAATAATAATAAATAATACTAATGTAACAAATAATAATAATAAATAATGAAACAAATAATAATAAATAATGAAACAAATAATAATAAATAATGAAACAAATAATAATAAATAATGAAAAATATAATAATAAATAATGAAACAAAAATAATAAATAATGTAACAAATAATAAATAATGAAACAAATAATAATAAATAATGAAACAAATGATAATAAATAATGTAAAAATAATAATAAGTAATGAAACAAATAATAAATAATGCAAAAATAATAATAAATAATGTAAAAAATAATAATAAATAATGTAAAAATAATAATAATAATAATAATAATAATGTAAATAATAATAATAATTGTTTTTGCTTTAACGAGCAGATCTCCGAATCTTCGCTCAACTCTTAGTTGACAATCTGTGACAATTTCTCAACCTCTGATCTTCATCTGAAATATCGGCTGTCTTAATTTTGTGAAACATAGATGATTCCTTTATGCGGAAGACTAAAATGCTCAGTTTCTATCTAAAACTTTAATTCGCCTATTTGCAACGTCAAATATTTCAACACTACTTTCTCTTCGTTACCTGTCCCATAACACAATTTAGCCGTATGGTTCCAACTTAAAACGTAAGTTCACAAAACTAGTTTTATTGTAGTCATTCCCCTCTTGTCAAATTGATATAAATGTTACCATGGAGACTGAAAACCGGAAAGAGAAAATCGAAATCAAGTTAAAATTTGTTTCTTTTCCATAGCTATATTTCACGGAATATATGAGGTTTGGAAACAACATAGCTTTCCTTAGACTTTATCAAAAGTCGTATCACAAGAGGGGCTGAAATGATCAATAAGTTCATAACGTAGTCAATCAATGAAGCTCAGAACTTCTTTGAAAATTACGGCTACTTAACAAATAAAATTAGAATTTGTAAAGAATTTCTTATATTTGCTTCGTGAAGCCATTTTCAAATCATTTTGTATTCTTCAGTAAGGGGCCTCTAGGAAACTGGAAGGCAGGAAGCTCAGGTCAGATTCGTAATTCTGGATTCCTTATCTCCTCCTCCTTGCTCTCTCTCAAATACTCTAAGCAGTAATATAATTAGATGACTGTCTAATAATTTTGAGATAAAATAAAAGGCAAATATAGGTCGGGGGGGGGGTAAGTAATTTGGTAATGTCACTGCAATATTAAGCTGTATTTTGTTTTATTCCATTGATACATTTTCTGATGACGTAACATAAAATTGATGCATTTGGTTTTCGAATAAAAAAATTGACCGAAAAAGTACATTGATACTCATTTGCCCCCCTTAAATGAGAATAGCATAGCGTTCAGGAGAGACGTGCTTTGTTACGGATATGCCGTATAGGTGGTTCACATGGTTCATGATTTGAACCTCCATTTTATATGAGCCCATATTTAATGTGTGCTTTAAAGATGTTTGTATATTTGTGTGGTAAAACAGTCTCTCAGTCACATTTTACAATTTATACAAACTTTAGAGGTTATTCCAATAAAATAAAATTCAGGACATACATTTCTTTTTTGATAAAAACATTCGAGATATTGTTGAATTTTAACAAAATAGTTAAGTTTATTTTTGATAAAATAAAAAGTTTCGGTAAAGTGATGGGACAATCTTCTTGTTAACCTTCATTTGGTATTCTTGGAAGCTAAAACAACTTAAATACGTATTAAGTTTGGTATTTAACATACTTTTGGACTGTGTAGTTCATAGACTCGTAGACGGACCTTTTTCTTAATGTTTTTGATTCAAGGGACCTTAAAATATAGTCCTGGTAGCATTTCTAAATAAAACTTTTGTTTGGGATATAATACTTTCCCTACTTGGTATGTGCAGATAATAATTACAAACATGCCTGAAATTAAGTCTAGATATTATATATTGAACACTGATTACTACGTCAACATTTCAAATGGCCGACCTGATATGTTATTACTTTCTCTACACGTATTATATACACAGTGGATGCATAGAAGGCATTGTATTCAACTCAAAAATGCCATACCGAGCTTTCACTAGAAATACATGTTTTAGACCCCTGAATCCCCCCAAAACATCATTTTTAGAAAAAGGTCAGTGTGTGTGGGTCCGTCCCTCTTTCTGTGTGTTTGCCTGTCTTTCTGTGTGTGGGTGTGTGGAGAACATAGCTCAAAAACGAAAATATCGTTAAATACCAAACTTGGTATTTATACTTATTATCTTCTAAGGATACGACAAAAGATTTTCAAGAAAATTCTCCACCACAAACTATCCTTTACATGCAAAAATTGTTAAAATTTATTTTTCTCAAAAATTGCTCTAACAATTTTGATTAAAATACCGTCTATTAAAAATATTTTAATTACAAATAAAATGCATATTTCGAATTTTTAGGGAATGGCCTCTGAAGACCTTTTTCTGGATGAATTTTGCTGAATTTTGTGTAACTGGTAAACTGTAAGAGATAAACCAAAAAACATATTTTATAGAGCTGATCGATTCTTAGATATTCCTTGGTTCAGCTTTAAATTACTTATATTTTTCTCATACGGGAATTAATCAACTTCTGGCTATACAAACAAAGGAATTTCAAGCACATAGCAACCAGCTTTAAAAAGATTTAACTATCGTTTTAGCCTATCGTACTCCCTTAAAACAGCAAGTAATTTTACTTCAATTAGCATGAAGTAGATAGAAGGAACACATCAGACTTGTTTTTTAATTTTCAGCGATAGGTATCCTTAAGGTTTGATAAATAGCAAATTGGTTCCGGCTTCTTATAGTAAGTTAGCTAGAAAGTCTTCGAAGACCATTTTATCAAAGCTGTTTTCAAAATCATTTTCAGCTCAATTTATATCTTTTTTAGTTGTTTACTTCATAGAGTTGAATCACTTGGTGTTAAGCTAGAGGGAAACAGATTTGTAACAATACGTAGGTCAACACACGATCAGTAGAGCTGAGTAAAGCAGGGCAATTAACCATGGAAGAGAGGGATTTGTAGAACCTCGTTAATGGTAGCGTAGGAAATTATCTCGTGTTAATGTTCCAGAGACACGTAGCGTTACAATGAACAATACATGCCATTATGTTAACATCGCTGCAGCCAGAGAGCATTTCCACATATAATGGATTTGTTCGTAACGTTACAACACAGGTTATAACACATGTCGGGAAGCTTTGTTGTAATACCAGAAATTGAACATGGCCTAGTGTTGATTTCTTCAAAATGATAATTGGTTTCACCTCATGAAATACATGCGTAACGAATGTGATTCTTAGCACGTTCTTGCGCGCAGCACCATTGCTACTGCTGTACGTTTCCAACAAGAGTTCAAGGTCATCAAGTAAGCCAAATTTGTAAAAAATCTTATGTGTTACACTCACATGACTTTCTCTAGCTGCTCTACAAACCTCCTACAAAACATTATTCTCCTTTGTACACAATGCTAATCGAGATAAATGTTAGCAGAATGTTCTTATTACTTAGGTGCTTATAAGTAAAAGGGAATAACGGAATGCACTATCCTAAAGTGATTGTCAAATGTTTTAAAAGCTATCATTATGCGATTGTCATTGCAAATCACTTCTTTGCTTGGCCAGGAGTAGAATAAAAGAAAAACAGACACATCCTGTGTGAGAAAAGTACTTCACAATTGAAACCAATAACAAGGAATATCTCGAAAACGGTTACCTCCACAACAAAAACGTAATGGACAAAAATTGTGTGTTTTGTCATGAGGTACATTTTTATTAAATTACATTTTTTCTATCTCTTACGGTTTAGCAGTGAAGCAAAATTCATCCAGAATAAAGAGGTCTTCAGAGGCTATTTCCAAAAAGTACGAGATATACATTTTATTTCGGACATAAATAGCTTTAATATACGGATTTTAATCAAAATCATTACAGCCATTTTTAAGAAAATCAAAACTTTCGAATTTTTTCCATGTAAAGGGTAGTTTGTGGTGGGGGGGGATTTTTTTTTTAAAATCTTCGTGCCGCATCCTTGGAAGATACTAAACCTAAATACTAAGTTTGGTATTTAACGGTATTTTTGTTTTGGGGTTATGCTGTCCACAGACACACACAGACAGACAGACAAACACACACACGGACCTCTTTTTTTTTTAATGCTTTTTTCGGCCTCAGGGGACCCCAAAACATATATTTCCGGTGAAATCTCGGTATCGAATTTTTGGGTGCATTACAATACCTTCTCTATCCCTATGTACATTGTAAATATGGTGCTAGAGAAAGTAAAAAATATGTATTTATTAATTGATTAAAGTAGCACAGAGTTCTTGAATCCGGCTTAATAGTTTAACTATTACATCAATTAGTGTTAACTAATTGTTTTTCAACAAGCCTGTGTATGGCAGGGGTTAATTGGCACTTAGCTAAATCAGGTGTTAATTACTTTCCTGGCTGCCACTGAGGTTGCTTCTTAGTCACCAGTTATAAATATACTTGTTGTGGCCACGACCGGCGCAAAGACGTTCTATATAGGATTTATTTTGGGTGGTCTGCCTCTTTATTCATCTAATTTCAATTCTTTCCCGAGGTTACCTCCTCTAATACTTTGATTTCATTACCAGCTCTGAGACGTTATATTTTGCCTCTAATGAATCTATGCAATTGCTATTAGAAACACACTTCTCTAATCAATTCCTATTATGAATTGCCGAGTTCTATTAATACCAACAAAGGAAAACATCCCCACACTGTTTTAATCTTGTTTTTAGACCGAATATGCATAATTAGGTACAGTCTAAATCTATACAATACAAATAGGAACCAATACAGGAAGTAAAATGTGTATACTCTCCGTCACAAAATCCGATATTGATACTGTAATTCTACGAGTGCGTCTTTCATGCATTATTCCTGCTCACGTACTTATGTAGATATATACTTGTAACACTTTTTGTTAAATAAACCCCTTAAGGACATCCATGACAAAGTTAGAAATTCCAAACTAATAATGCAAGCTTTTTTACTTTCTCTATACTCACTATCTACATAGTGTATAGAGAATGTATTGCACTCCACCAAAAAATTCGATTCCGAGATTTCACCGGAAATATATGTTTTAGGGTCCCCTGTATCCAAAAAAAGTACTTTCAGAAAAAGGTCCGTGTGTGTGTGTCCGTGTGTCTGTGAACACGATAACTCAAAAACGAAAAGTCGGTAAAATACCAAACTTGGTATTTAAGTTTAGTATCTTCCAGGGATGCGACACGAAGATTTTGAGCAAAATCCCCCCACCCCAACTACCGTTTACATGGAACTTTTTTCGAAAATTTTGATTTTCTAAAAAATGGCTCTAACGATTTTGATTATAATATCGTATATTAAAGTTATTTACCTGACAAATAAAATGTATATTTTGAATTTTCTGGGAATAGCCTGAAGACTACTTTATTCTGGATGAATTTTTCATAACTACTAAACCGTAAGAGATGGACAAAAGCTTAACCCACAAAAAATGTAGAGCACGTTAAAACACACAATTTATGCTATATACATTTTTTTCGTAGATTTGATCGTTTTTGAGAGATTCTTTTTTCTTGGTTTCAGCTTTGAAAAACTTATACTTTTCTCATACATCAACTCCTGTCCATACAAACAAAGGAACATCAGTCATATAGCAACCAGCTTTTGGCTTTCACTTTAACCTATGGTACTCCCTTATTTCGCTTCTACTTACAATAAAGCAAGAAATAAGACTATTTCTGCTAATTTTTCTCGATTAGCATGAAATAAATAAAAGATAAGCTTATTAACAATAATAAGTTACAGAGATATAGAGAAAGGCATGTGAATGGAACACATAAGATTTTTTAAATTTATGCGATATGTAAATATAATGCAAATTATTTACAGTGCAAATTTCATCAATTTGCACTAATTTTTTAAAGTTATGGCCCTATTAATTTGTAGTTTAGTCACGTCCCTAAAATGTCCCTTACGATAAAAAAAAATTAAATGTTGGTTTAATGTTTGACACTTAGGTTCAAAATACATCTACTTTTTGAGCTTAAAGTGTCTTTCTCTTCTTTAATTTAGACTCCAAAAATGTTTAAAGTTGTGCGTGTCAGGTTTTTTTTTTGTCATAAAAATATAAACGTTATGCTGGAAATTGAAAACGTATACTTATAAACATCTGAAATTAAAACCTAGGGCAACCCTTATTCATTGTACCTCTCTGAATAGGTACATCACATTTTATTTGTGTAAAAGAAAAACTGCTGAAAATATCAATAGCAAGTAAACAAGGAAAGATTGGAAAGCATTAAAATCCACCAGGTTGGTAGCTCAGACCCTCAGCTTTCTTTTCCTCTCCTCTGCTGCTGGGTTTTCTGTCCTTTTCTTCTTGCATTGCTGCTTAGCTTCTGCATAACTTTACATTTTTGGAAAAACGTTCGTGTGTGTGTGTGTGTGCGTGTGTGTGTGGACGCATAGCTTCAAAAACGAAGAGACCGTTTAATACCAAACTTGGTATTTAAGTTTGGTATTCTCCAAGGATGCGACAAGAAGATTAACGATTTTGATTAAAATATCATATATTAAAGATATTTACCTGACAAATTAAATGTATATCTTGAATTTTCTAGGAGTAACCTCTGAAGACTACTTTATTCTGGATGAATTTTGCGGAATTTTGTATAACTGATAAACCGTAAGAAATAGACAAAAGCTTATGACATAAAAAATGTAAAACACATTAAAGCACACAATTTATGGTATACATATTCTTTCGTGGAGTTGATCGTTTTTGAGATATTTCTTGTTTTTTTTTGTTTTAGGCTTGAAAAACGTATATTTTTTTCATACAGGAATTTGTCAACTCCTGTCCATACAAACAAAGGAACTTCAGTCACATAGCAAACAGCTCTTGATTATTAGTTTAGCCTATAGTACTCCCTTATTTTCCTCCTGCTTACACGGAAGCAAGTAATAAAGACTATTTGTGCTGATTTTTTTCGCGATTAGTAAATAGAAGCATAAGCTTTTTAACAATTATTTGTTGCAGAGATGTAGAGAAATCATGTGAATGGAACACAAGATTTTTTTACTGTGTATGATGTGAATTTAGATCCCGTCGAACTGAAGTTTTTCTTGTCGAGTCCAGTTTCTCTTCTAATGCTTTGCTGTTGCTCCAGCGACTAAAGAGATTTAAAAATAGCGTCTGTCGGCCAATTATACATGTTTACTTTCTCTAGCCCGCATGAACATGTATACATAGTGGATAGAGAAGGTATTGTACTCCACCCAAAAATTGGATGTCAAGATTTCACCGGAAATACGTATATGTTTTGGGGTTCCCCGAGTCCGAAAAAAAGAGTTTTAGAAAAAGGTCCGTTTGTGCCTGTGGACAGCATATCTCTAAAATGAAAAGACCGGTAAATGTCAAACTTGTTATTTAGGCTTAGTGTCTTACAAGGATGCGATACGAAGATTTTCAAGAAATTTTCCCCACCACAGACTACCCTTTACATGGAAAAATTGTCGGAAATTTTGATTTGCTTAAAAATAGCTCTAACGATTTTGATGAAAATCCCGTATATTAAAGCTATTTACATAAGATTTTATACAAATAAAATGCATATCTTGAATTTTCTGGGATTAGCCTCTGAATCCTTCTTTATTCTAGATGTATTTTGCCGAATGTTGCCTAACCACTAAACCGTAAGAGCTAGACAAAAACTTAATCCACAAAAATGTAGATCTCGTCAAAACATACAAAGTATGATCCGTACGTTTTTGGTGTGGAGGTAACCGTTTCCCAGATATTCCTTGTTATTAGTTTACATTGTAAAGTACTTTTACTTTTCTCAGGCAGGAAGTGTCCGTTTTTCTTTTGTTCTACTCCTGGCCAAGCAAAGAAGCGATTTGCAATGACAATCGCATAACGACTACTTTTAAAACATTTGACTACCACTTTAACCTAGTGCATTTCCTTTAGTTCCCTTCCACTTATAACAAACTAGACAATAAGAGCATTCTGCTAATGTGTATCTTAATTAGCACTGAGTAGAAAAAAGTATTATCTTTTGAAGAGGATTTGTAGAGCACCTAGAAAAAGTCATGTGAGTGAAACACATCAATTTTTTTTATTCAGAACTGTTTAAATTATTTTATGGAATTAATATAAGAAAACATCGATTTTTGGTGGTTTTTCATGAATTTTCAGTCATAGATACCCTTAAAGAGAGACTAATGCACAAAGTAAATATTCAAACCTGTCTGATGTATAAGCTGAGCGGACATCTTCGGCAGGACAGTTCTCCTTTAAGTAGAGTTTCTCCTTTAAAAGTAGCCAATCTGAAGGACGTCTAAATATTGTCCTTTCGAGAAAGCAAACTGTGGTGAAGATTTGCCTTTCACCTGTAAAGAAATGGGTAATAATACCAGTTTTATAAAGGTTTATCTAAATTAACTGAAGAATAAATGTGTTATGAATGATTTATAGGAGAATTAGTATATAGAGTCGCGTGAATCTAACGCCTATCGTTTTTCTTAAAAAGATTCATTTAAAAGTTTGAAGTATAACGCATTTATTATTTTGATTTCATACTTATTGAAGTTTTTAGGGTTGCTATAATTGGGATTATCTGACAGATAAGAGAAGCTGGTAAAGATATTACGGTTACATCAGACACGGACACACACAAAACACTCTTAAGAAGTAGTGCGAGTGGTGATAAAACTTCCACTAGCGATCCATATTTGAAAGTGTTGAAAGCAATAAGTTGTTCAGATATGATATGCGTCAGAATGCCTATGTTTTGACTCCTTTATGGGATCATTGGATTTTAGCTTCCAAGATCCTATGGCTAGCCTTTTAGGCTTAGGGCCCTAAACGTTTATAACAGACAGAAGTAACGACAAAGTGGCTCTAATGACAGAATAAATAAAGTAATAAATCCGGATCACTTATTGAGTAATGCCAAGTGGTAAGTAAGCATATAAATAATATTTCTATACAATCCTATTTTTTAATTTTCAAAAATCATTTCGCTATAATTTTAGACGCCAGTATGTTTCTGTGTAGCTAGTATAAAACGGGTTGTAATCCATTTTGTTAAATGAATAATACGACTAACAGGAAGCAAAGAGAAGAAACTTTATTATAAGCATTCATTCCCTTAGCATTTTTGGTGCGCGCGTGAAGTTATACGATTCCTCATGAACGCATCGTGCTATTTGTCCAGAGGTCTGACATGCGACTGCGTGTACGCGAAGTTAATATTCGTTATTTATAGTCCTTAAGTTAGCCAACGGCGGCGCCATGGCGGGTTTTCCCCACTTCTCATTCCACCAATTGCTCCATCATCACCTTTCCTATCCTCCATTTCTCTTGCATTTCATATCTCCACTTCCTTACGTTCATGCTGGCTATGGGCTCGTTCCAGGTTCTCCATTCTGTGGTTTCTTACCGTTGGCTCTCCGACAGGACCTCTGACATCCGCTTGTAAGTCTTAGGGGGGTGTCATCCTAAATATGAGGAGGGTAAGCCGAGCACGAAGAAAAGAAAGGAGAAGAAAAGGCTAACTGAACGTCCGTTGTCGCCCTTGATGCTAAAAATCAGTGCTTTATTTATTATGCATTATCTATTAAATATAAAACATTTCCGTTAAGCCATATGAGAGGGATTTTTGTTCTAGTCAGGAATATTTTGTAGTCTTAAAATGTTCTAAATACTATATTGCCACTACTCAGAGAAACCTCAATGTTCTTTCATTCATTAGTTATGATTTAATGTTTATTTGATAGCGTCAAATCGATTCCTTAAAATACTTAAGCACGAGGCTAAAGCCAATAGGCTCACTACTGGAGCTGCCAAGAGAGAAGGCAACCTTCTAGTATCTGCAAGAATACTCATTCTAATAATGCTACCTTATCATAAATTCAGTAATCTTTACAAAATTATTTTTAAATAAAATACAAACCATTTTAAATACAGGAACAACCTTAACAAGAGGAGTCATAATTATTTCTGTGCCAAGTGATATTAAAATTAAAACTGATTATAAAAATATCCGAAGTTTCATTTATTTGACTTTTGCTACCTATTCTGCAAAAAAATATTGACACAAAACTTCCAACTGTTCCATATAATCCATACAAACATTGAATTATTTCTTTATAAGTACAAGCGGAATGAGGTTTAAGTTGAAACACGACTATTTGTCTGCTCCTGGTCGGCATTTAAAATGGACTGCGTTAATGACGGTCCGAATGGAGGAAAATCCTGTCACAGTCATCCTTCACTGCCTAATACTCTATGAGTATCAGTTTTAATTGTGGTGCTACCAATTGTACTTACTTTTTGGCAGTGACATATGGAAAATATGTTGATACCTTTCGCCGTCCTTGCATTGCTGCCTTTTGTATCGTTCCAATCGGGTTTTAGGTAATGAGGGAAACCTTCGTAATCAGAGATTGAGATTAGGCAGTTAAGGATTGCCAAACACCGTGTGGAATATGTTGCTATATCTTTCGACTTATCATGTTTCAAGTTAAAGGAACTACACAATATGCTAAAAGGGCATCAGAACTTTTAATAACTGGAATTAAAGTGGTGACTTTGAAATTCCGTTCTCTTTGCATCGTCATGAGTGAAACACAGAAAAGGAGAAAAAAAAACATGGTTACTTGCCATTTGAAAAAATATTAATCCCATAACAAGGATTATCTCTAAAATAGTTAACTCAAAGAAATGTATGATATGAATTGTTTGGTTTCTTTATCTCTTATGTGAGCAATTGTGTATGATTGAAAAGGGTTTCAGAGGCTATTTCCAGAAAATTGAAGATATAATTTTTCTTTGTGGTGTAAATATTCTTAATAGATAGTATTAATAGCATAGTAGCATAGATAAGCAAATTTTTAAGAGTGGGTTTTGAGATAATCGAAAATTCCACACAAAAAAAGATTCCATTTAAAAGTAATTTGTGGTATGGAAGTTTCCTTAAAGTTTCCGTTCCGCTTCCTTGAAAATACTGAATTTATGTAACAAGTTTGGTATTTAACTGACTTTTCATTTTTAATATGTGGTGTTCACCCATTTTGTAAAAACAATTATTATATTATGTACTTATATATCATATACTGTACGTAGTAGACAAAATAATGAATAAATAAATGTCATCTCTACTTTTATTTAATTTTACTGTATGCAATTAGGTGCCAAAGAAGACATTTAAAATGCTACTATAAAGAATTTAGCTAATATTCGCTTTCTGTTTATTAAATACATGGTTTGTTTTGGAGGAAGCATCCCCACCATCTGTCCAACACAGTCATATACCGCAAAACCTAAAAGCATACCTGAAAAATGAAAGGAAATTATGGAAATAAGGGAAAGGACGTTGTTGCAAATAAACCACACTACCACTCGCCTATGAACCAGAGAAAACCCAGAATCCACTAAGCCATCATGGATCGATGGAAACTGAATCCGCTAGCCTCACACTATATCATGGAACGAACTCGCTCGATTTTTCCCTGATGTACTTAACTTGGAATGTATTTACGCGTATCGCAGCTTTTTGCCATTTGTTCAGATATTCCTATTTAAAAGAAGTCATTATCATAATTCAAACTGGATTTATGTGGTAAAACCGAAATTTATGTGCACATGCTAAGATCCAATTATTGTGATATAGTAACGTCACAACTGAAACTTTTTTGGCTCTGCGTGCAAGAATGAATGCACGTTTGTTAAACCTTTTCTTTCGATTTTTGCCTCCCATGAAGAGGCAATCAGATGCCATTCAGCAGATGCACCAGTGACTTCGAGCGATTCAAATGCTGATGAGGAAATCAAGACAGAAAAGTTCCCCGCATTACGAGTGAATTTAATTACTGTGATAAAGATGGTAGCAATAGCCAAGTGGCCAGATAATGAAGCCATTTTTGATTTGAAAGTAATCTTGGGTCAAATTACTACATAATCTATAAGCATTGTCTTTTACTTTCTCTATCACGTATGCACAGTAGATAGAGAAGTACCTGTATTGGACCCAAAAATTCGAAGCTGATATTTCAGCGGAAATACATGTTTTAGAGCCCCCTGAATCTAAAAGAAGCACTTTTCGAAAAATGTCTGTACGTGTGTTTCTGGAATACAAAACTTGACATTTAAAGTTCAGTGCCTTCTAAGGATGCAACAGGAAGATTTTCATGAAAATTCCCCACCCCCAAATACATTTACATGGAACATTTTTCAAAAAATTTGATTTTCTCAACACTAACTCTAACGATGTGTATTAAAACAACAAATGTTGTAGACATTTTTGTGGCCAAAAAAATGTATTTCCTGAATATTATGGGAATAGCCTATGAAGAGCTCTTCATTCTGTATGACCTTTTATAACTTTTGTAAACAGTTAGAGATAGACAAAAACGTATTTAAAAAATGTAAGATCTGGTTAAAACACACAATTTATGTCATATAGTTGTACAGTTGTTTGTAAAATTAACCGTTTCCGATGTATTCCGTATTATTAGTTTAAAATTTAAGCTACTTAAAAAGTTCTCAAACGGAAAGTCACCAGCTTTTCGTCTGTGTTTTGTTTACTTCTGGCAAGCAAAGAGAACAGAATATAAGTTGTTTCAGATAGTGACCCAGTTTTAAAGGATTTGACTATCGTTGTAGTTTAGTGTATTCCCTTATTTTCCTCCTACTTACAAAGAAGCAAAGAAAGAAGGACGACGAAGGAAAGGAGGGATATATAAGAGCTACCGTTCGACCGTAACCGTCTAAAGAAAGGTTTTCGTCTATCTCTTACGGTTTACAAGTCAAAACATTTGATGTGTTCCATTCACATGACATTCTCTACATCTCAGAAACAAATTATTACCAATAAGCCTATTATTCTGTCTTTTTCATGCTAAAACATTAGCAGAAAATTTCTTATTATTGAGTTCCTTGCAAGTAGAAGCAAAATAAAGGAATACACAAGGCTAAACCAATAGTCAAATGTTTTAAAATGTGGTTGCTATGGGCTTGAAATTCATTTCCTTGCGTGACTGGGAGTGGACAAGTTTCCGTATGAGAAAGGTTGAGGTATTTTAAAATTGAAATCAATGACATTGAATATCTCAAAAACGGTGAACTCTACGAAAAAATTTATATGACATAAATGGTTGTTTTATCGTGACCTACGTCTTTAGTTTAACAAGTTTTTGCCTTTAGCTTACGGTTTACCAGTTATGCAACATTCAATAAAAATCATCCAAAATAAAAAAGTCTTCAGAGGCAATTCCCAGAAAACTCTAGATATACATTTTATTTGTCATATAAATATGTTAAAAATAAGAAATTTTAATAAAAATCGTTAACGCCATTTTTGAGAAAATCAAAAATTTTGAAAAATTATCTATGTAAACGGTAGTTTGGGGTGGAAGGATTTTCTTGAAAATCTTCGTGTCGCATCCCTGGAAGATACCAAACTTAAATACCAAGTTTGATATTCAAGGTATTTTCGTTTTTGAGTTGTGTAGTCCATGGACACACACACACACACACACACACACACACACACACACACACACACACACATGTTTCTAAAAATGCTTTTATTGGATTTAAGGGGACCCAAAACATGTATTTCCGGTGAAATCGCAGCATCGAATTTTTGGATGGAATATAATACTTTCTCTATACACTATGTACATAGTACGTGTAGAGAATATAAAAATGTATTCAGAATGAAGAGGACTTCACAGGTCAATATGAAATTAAAGATATACGTTTAGTTTATAATGAAAACATTACATATACTATAGTATATTTTAGAAAATAAACTTTACGTAATATCTTTCCAAATAGGTAAAAGATAGTTAAGGATGGAAGATTTACTCGAAAATATTTCTCTCACATCTTTGAAAGACCCTAAATTTAATGCCAAGTTTTGCATTCATGCATTTGTTTTGAGGTTTATTGTTCACCTGTTTTCTAAAATGCTTCTTTTTGTTCTTGATTCGTGTAGCATCAAAGCGAATCTTTCCTGTGAAATCACGGTACCCAATTTTGAATGGGATGCAATACTTTTCTTAATATCTTAATATGTAAAAGTCTGTTATGTATTTTACAACTTAAACTTATTGTTGATAAAGGATAGTATCTCAAAGTTTAGTAATAAAAGTATTTAAAATATAATAAATGAAATATGGAATTACGTTTTTTTTCCTGTTAAGGCCATATATGACTGATAGTTTGAAATTAAAAACTAATAATGCTAGCTTTCTGAAATTTATTTCACATGTGTAATGTAATACAAACAAGTTACAGTGAAATCAATTTTGCTCTAATGTTTTTGTCACGTCACAAAAGAATCCTTAGTGACAAAACATTAAAAGTGTGGGCTAATATTTTAACCCTAGTTTCGCAATACATTTATATTTTGAAATTCCCCTATATTTTTCTGTGTATTCTTTGGTTTAGGCACCGAATGGTTTTAAAATCATGAATCTCTTTTTTGTCATAAATATATATTTTTTGTGTTAGGGAATTGAAAAAATATGCTTAAATATATCTGACAGTAAAATCTAGGGCAATTCTTATCATTGCACCTCTGTGAATATGTACAGCAAGCTTTATTTGTGTAACAGTAAAACTGCTCCGCAGGAAATATTTTACAGGAAGAAAATTTTTTAAAATATCAATAGCGAGAAAACGAGGAAAGGTCTCAATGCATGGTTCACATTAACATCCACAATGTTGATAGGTTGGACACAAGATTTCCCATTCCTTTCTGCTGCTGCAGTTTTTTTTCTGTCCTTTTATTCTTGCATTGCTGCTTTTCTTCTGCACAAGTTCGTTTTCCCTGGTGCGAATGAGATCTCGAACAGAAGTTTTTCTTGCCGAGCCCAGTATAGTTTCACCTTTAATGTTTTTACTTAAAGCATTTAAACTGTTCACCTTTTGCCCAATTGTATTCAGAAATATTTAAACTACTCGTATTAAAAATTCTTATGAGTTACACTCACATGACTTTCTCAAGCTGATTTAAAAAAAAAACTTCTTATAAAAGATTATTCTTCTTTCTACACAATACTAATCGACATAAACATTAGCAGAATGTTCTTATTACTTAGTTCCTTATAAGAAGAAGGAAACTAAAGGATTGCGCTATGCTAAAGTAGTAGTCAATTTTTTTAAAAACTGTCATTATGCGATTGTCTTGCAAATCACTTCTTTGCTTTGCTAGGAGTAGAACAAAAGAAAAACGGACACTTCCTGCCTGAGAACAGTATAAGTACTGTACAATTGAATCCAATAACAAGGAATATCTCAGAAACGGTTACCAACACAACAAAAACATTCAAGGATAAATTGTGCATCTTTTACGAGATGTACAGTTTGTGTAGCAAGTTCTTGTCTATTTCTTACGGTTTGGCAGTTAAGCAAAATTCGGCAAAATTCATTCAGAATAAAGATGTCTTCAGAGGCTACTCCCAGAAAATTCAAGATATACATTTTATTCTTCAAGTAAATATTTTTAATATGCGGGATTTTAATCAAAATCATTAGAACCATTTTTGAGAAAATCAAAAAATTTGAAAATGTTTCCATGTATAGGGTAGTTTGTGGTGGGGAGATTGTCTTGAAAATCTTCGTGTCGCATCCTTGGAAGATACCAAACCTAAATACCAAGTTCGGTATTTAATGGTCTTTCCATTTTTGAGCTATGTTATTCACAGACACACACGGAATTTTTCTAAAAATGTTTATTTGGATTCACGTATTTCCGGTGAAATCTCGGTATCAAATTTTTGAGTACATTACAGTCCCTTTTTCTATACATAATAGTATAGAAAAAGTAAAAACACAAAAGGGGTCACTATATTCGCATTGATTAAAATAGTTTTATGGTGCTCAAAAATTACCAACATAGAGTAATACATAAGTCGATATAATATCCAACCCTGTGATCTTACTTCAAAGCTCGGACAATCGCTTATAATTTGTAGTTTCTCGTTTTTTGGAACCAGTGGGTTTCTTTCTCTATAGAAAAATGTGTTATGCTTGCTTATCTATGTGGTGTATATGGACAGCCTAACTCAAAAACAAAACTTGGTATTTATGTTTGGTATCTTCCAGGGATGCAAGATGAAGATTTTCTAGAAAATCACCCCATCCCAAGCTAAAAAACTGGAAAAAATTGGTAAAGTTTTATTTTTTCAAAAACTGCTGTAACGATTTTGATAACAATCTCTTATATTTAAGAGATTTACATAACAAATAAAATGTATATATTAAATGTATATATTAAATTTACTGGCAATAGACCTCTTTATTCTGGATGATTTTAATTGACTTTTGCATAACTGGTAAACCGTAAGAGATATACAAAGACTTACTACACAAAAATAAACAACAGGATACAATACACAATTTATGTCATACTTTTTTTCGTGGCCGTTTTCGAGATATTCCTTGTTATTGATTTCAGTTTTAAAATAATTTAACTTTTCTAATGCGGGAACTTGTCAACGCTTGGCCACTCAAAGAAACGAATTTCAATCCCATAGCAACCACATTTTAAAACATTAGACTGCCGGTTACCTAGTGTGTTTCCTTATTTCCCTTTACTTATAAGGTAATAAGTAATAAGAGGTTTCTGCTAATGTTTTAGCATTAAATAAATAGAAGAATAAGCTTATTAACAGTAATTTCTTACGGGTATGTAGAGAAAATGATTTGAATGGACCACATCAAATATTTTCTGAATACGCCTGCAGAAACGCACCCCTAAATATTGGAGCTTAAAGGCTAAATATGGTGCGGTTAGACCGTCAAAGAACGGGCAAGCCCTGGTATTTCAATTAGTAGAGAAAGTAAAAAGGGAAACAGTGCACATTCTCTGCCCAATTATCTACCTTAAGGAAACTGGAATATTGTTACAAGCAGCTGATAGCTCATTTCGGGTCACTAATGTCCGGTTATTGGAGAATGTTTTGGACATGCCAAAACCAGTTGTTAGTGAAAGCAACTTTCTCTGCTTCCTGTACGCGTGTTCAGCTATTGCCAATGACAAGGGAGGCTTACCAAGCTTGATTTTGACAAGTTTAATATTGAGGTAATTTAAAAATAACAGTTATTTCAATGTTCATAGTTGTTGGTTACACAGACACAGCAAAATGGAAGTGAATGCTCAAATTTTCACATATTTGGATGTTTTTAAAAAATGTATCTGTGATACAATTACATATTTAGTTAATGTGTACACCAAATTTCATTCAAAGTGGCTACGTTATCCATACATGTGAATATGTACAAATTAAACATGATCACATGAATTTAGAAAATGTGTTGGAAGTTTGGCAAGTTATCACTCTAACAAAATAGTAATTGACTACCTCCGTGGTCGGCGAGCTGACTTCTCACCCGGAGGTCCCGGTTCGATTCCCGGCTGGGGCGGGAAATTTTCCTAGCCCCATAGAATCTGGAAGTATGAATGTGAGAGTGAATGTGCGTGTGTTTAGTAATATAAAGTTTAACTTAATGTTCTGAACCTACAGTTTCACAAGTCAAACCCCGATATGACCATTGATGTTAAAGGGGCTATACAAATGAAACAATAAAATAAAAACAAAAAATCGTATGTGTTCCATTCACATGACTTTCTCTACAACTCTGCAACAAATTATTGTTAAAAAGCTTATGCTTCTATTTACTTCATAAAATTAGCAGAAATAGTCTTATTACTTTCTTCCTTGTAAGTAGAAGCGAAATAAGGGAGTACCATAGCTTAAAGTGATAGTCAAATGCTGGTTGCTAGGTGACTGAAGTTCCTTTGTTTGTATGGACCCGAGTTCACAAGTCGTGTATGAGAAAATTATGTTTTTTATAGCTGAAACCAAAAATAAGGAATATCTCAAAAACAATCAAATCCACGAAAAAAATGTATATAGCATACATTGTGTTTTAAAGTGCTCTACATTTGCTGTGTGGTAAATTTTTGCCTATCTCTTACGGTTTAGCAGTTATGCAAAATTCCGTAAATTTGACCCAGAAAAAAGTTGTCTTCAGAGGCTATTTCCAGAAAATTCAAAATATACGTTTTATTTGCCAGGTAAATATCTTCAATATGCGATATTTTAATCAAAATCGTTAGAGCCACTTTTTAGAAATCTAAATTTTCGAAAAAAGTTCAATGTAAAGGGTAGTTTGCTGTGGTGGGATTTTTCTCAAAATCTTATTGTCGCATCCCTGGAAGATATTAAACTTAAATACCAAGTTTGGTATTTTACTGACTTTTCGTTTTTGAGTTATCATGTTCACAGACACACACGCACATATACATACAGACGGACCTTTTTCGGAAAATACTTTTTTTGGATACAGGGGACCGTAAAACATATATTTCCGGTGAAATCTCGGTATCGAATTTTTTGGTGGAGTGCAATACCTTCTCTATACACTATGTACATAGTGCGTATAGAGAAAGTAAACATAGTAATTATAGCAACACAGAATTTAAAAAGTTATCTCACATGCCCCACACACATGGCTCTTTCTACCTGTTCTGCAAAAAACTTGTCCTTTAAAAGATTCTTTCATGTACATTATCCTATTCGTGGTAAACATTAGCAGAAATTGTCTTATTACTTGCTTCCATCTAAGCAGAAGAGAAGTAAGGAAATACATTATGTTAAAGCGATAGAATTTTCTTTTTAAAAGCTGGCCGCTATGTGAATAATTGAAGTGCGATTCTCTTTGCATGGTCAGGAGTAAAACAAGAGAAATATGAAACCAAAGACAAGGAATATCTCGGAAATGGTTAACTCTACAACAAAATGTAACTGACACAATTGTGCGTTTTAACGAGATATACATTTTTTATGTAATAAACTTTTGTCTACTTCTTAGGGTATACCAGTTATTCAGAATGAAGAGTCCTTCAGAGGCTATTCCTAGAAAGTTCAAGACATTAATTTTAACTGTCATGTAAATATCTTTAATATACAAAAATTTGAGAAAATTCAAAATTTAAAAAAAAAAATTCCATGTAAAGTGTAGCTTCGTGTGTGAACATTTTCTTGAAAATACTTTTGTCACATCTTTGGAGGATACTAAGCTTAAATACAAAGTTTGGCATTTAACGGTCTTTTCGTTTTTGAGCTATGCTGTCCTCAGACACCGACACTGAAACACACACACACAAACACACACACACAAACACACACACACACACACACACACACACACACAGTAACATTTTTATAAAATGTTCTTTTTTGGAAACATGTATGTATTATCGTTATAAATTTTTTTGGGTGGAATACAATACTTTCTCTATCTACTATGTACATTGAAATGTGCATACGCGCTAGAGAAACTAAAATGCATATCACAAACAAATAAGAAAATCCTCTGTAGCAGTTTTTACTTTCTCTATACTACTATGTACATAGTGTATAGGGAAGGTATTGCACTCCACCCAAAAATTCGATACCGAGATTTCACCGGAAATATATATTTTAGGGTCACCTGTATCCAAAAATAGCATTTTCACCGAAAGATCCATTTGTGTGTGTGTGTGTGTGTGTCCGTTAACACGATAACTCAAAAATGAATAGTCTATAAAATACCAAACTTACTATTTAAGTTTAGTATCTTCCAGGGGTGCGACATGCAGATTTTGAGAAAAATTCCCAAACTACTCTTTAAATGAAACTTTCATCGAAAATTTCTATTTTCTCAAAAATGACAAACGATTTTTATTAAAAACTCATATGTTAAAAATGTTTACCTGACAAACAAAATGTATATCTTGAATTTTCTGGGAATAGCCTCTTGAAAACTACTTAATTCTAGATGAATTTTACGAAATTTTTCGTAAGTGCTAAACTGTAAGAGATGGAGAAAAACTTACCTCACAAAATATGTAGAGCACTCTAAAATACACAATTTATGTATATGCATTTTTTTCGTGAAGCTGTCTTTGAGATATTCCTTGCTTTTGGTTTCAGTTTTAAAAACCTTATTCTTTAACTTTGTGAACTCCTGTCCATACAAAGGAACTTCAGTCACATAGCAACCAGCTTTTGACTATCACTCCTATGGTACTCCCTTATTTCGCTTCTACTTACAAGGAAGCAAGTAATAGGACTATTTCTGCTAATTTTTTCTCGATAAGCATGAAGTAAATAGAAGCATAAGCTGTTTAACAGTAATTTGTTGTAGAAATGTAGAGTAAATCATGTGAATGGAACGCATCAGATTTTTAGATTACTGACATGTCACGGTTGCGTCAATACATATTTATAAGAATTGACACAGCAAAATCTCTGTGCACTTTCTGTGAACTTAAAGAGGATATGCAGGGGTTTCACTTCTTTAGTTTGCAAATTTCAGCCAACATACTAGTATCACATCAAAATATAAGAGAGCAAGTTGTTTCATTGCCAAGCACAGAAAATTAGATGCCAAGTAACCATATTTAAATCTGTTAAATGCACATTTTTACTTTCTCTATCAACGAACAATCATCAAAGTAGGTTCAGAACTTTTTTTTTTTAAAAAAAAAAGAGCCGTTCAAGTGTGTATGTTTGTTAGAGTTTGTAAACAGTATAACTCAAAAACGAAAATGACAAACTTGATTTTTAAGCTCAGCGTCTTCCAAGGAGTTTTTCAAAAACCACCCTAACCTAAACTATTCTTTACATAGAACATATTTCGAGACTTATGGTTTCATCAAAATGACTTAACCATTATATAATTATAATACCGTGTGTTTAAGTAATTTCTATGACAAATAAAAAGTATATCTTGAATTTTCTGGGAACAGTATCTGAAGTGCTTTTTACTTTGAGCAAACAACCTTTGCATAATTAGTAAACCTAAGAGATATATAAAATCCTATTACACAAAATCTGTAGACCTCGTTAAACGCAAATTTATGCCAGATACTATTTGTGGAGTTTACTAATTCCGAGATATGCATAGTTATTGGTGTAAATCTTCCTTAGTGCGGTGGTAGCGCAGTTGCTTGCTAAGCGGGAATCCTGGGTTTGATTCCCGGTACCAGCGTGGGGATTTTTCTCCCGCTGGGATACCTGGTCCGGGGTGCACTCAGCCTCGTGAGGTCCCTGGGGGCCCAATTGAGAAGCTACTTGATGGAGAAGTACCGCTCCAGATTGAGAGGACCGCATTAACCAGCCGGGGTGGTTCGAGGCGCTGTCCACCAATACTGCTCCCCATTCATTACGTCTGTCAATGTCCGAGATGGGGGATGCAGCGGCCGCGCGGTAGGCCAAGGTTCTTTGTGTGGAGTTTACATGCTTTACTCCTGTTCATGCCTTAGCCACCAACTTATATCGCTTTAGCCCAGTATATATCCTTATTTCCCTTCTATTTATAAGTATTAATAATACAAATTCTGAACTCGATTAGCATGATGTATAAAAAAGAAATAATATTTTATAAAATAGTTTGTTTTTGCTGAACAGTTAGAACAATCAGATGTGAGTGGAACACATTAGACTTTTTACTTTCTCTACCCGTACTATGCACATAGTGTATAGAGAATGTATTGCATTCCACCCATAAATTCTGTACCAAGATTTCACCGAAAAAACATGTTTTGGATCCCCCTGAATCCAAAAAATATACATTTTTTAGGAAAAGGTTCTGTATGTGTGTTGTGTGTGTGTCTGTGGACAGCAAAGTTCCAAAACGAAAAGATCGCTGAATACTAAACTTGATATTTAAGTTTGGTATCTTCCAAGGTTGCGACACAAAATTTTCAAGAAAATAACCCCACCCCCAGCTACTTTTACATGGAACGGTTTTTGAAAATGATTTTCTCAAAAATGTATACGATTTTGATTGAAATATCGTATATTAAAGATATTTACCTCACAAATAAAATGTATATCTTGAATTTTCTGGGAATAGCCTCTGAAGAACTTTTCATTCTGGATGACTTCTGTATAATGTTTGTATAGCTGGTAAACCGTAAGGGATAGAAAAAACTTATTATACAAAGAATGTGGAGCACATAAAAACACACAATTTATGTTATATACATTTTTTCGTGGAAATGATCGTCTTTTAGATATTTCTTGTTTTTGGTTTCAGCTTTAAAAAACTCATACTTTTCTCATACAGGAATACGTCAACTACTGTCCATACTAACAGAGGAACTTCAGTCATATAGCAACCTTCTTTTGACTATCACTTTAACCTATGGTACTACCTTATTTCGCTTCTGCTTACAAGGAAGCAAGTAATAAGACTATTTCTGCAAATTTTTTCTCCATTAGCATGAAGTAAATAGAAGCCTAAGCTTTTAAACATTAATTTGCTGCAGAGCTATAGAGAAAGCTATGTGAATGAAACACATCAGATATTTTTTTAATTGCAACGATAAATCTTTGGGAAATGTTGATAGAATATGACGGATATCCTGAGTTAGTATTTTAAGATTTGTATACCGTAATGGGAGAATAATGCCGTTACGGAGTACAGTTTTGAAGGCCTAATACGTAACGGAGCTCTGTCATCAAATAAAGACCTTGTATATGCATTTCACTTTGAATTGCCAATTACGTAAATGCTGCACATATTCATAGTACTCAATATCGACCGTCGAAGATACTAATATCGATAATGTGACCGCGTTTTCGATCCTTTCATCCCGCTTTCGTAACAGCCGCAGCAAACACCGTTTGCTCAGTTCTACCACCACCGTTGGAAACTATGCAGAATGCAATAAAAGAGGTAAATGGTGCGTAAAACATTGTCTAATTATAACTGCTAAAGCCGATTCCCCCCACCCATCTGCTGCCGGCCTATTCAGTTGCATTCTGTGAGATATTTCTCTGAGGGTATGCATTGGTGGTTGCAGCAAAGGACAGCCCCAGTTAAATTGACTGAAAACATTTAATGGAACCTAATACAAGATTTGTTGGAAGGAGTTAACAATTGGAAACGTTGAATCCTTAAACTCTCCTGAATCTAAGTGGATACGAAGGGTAGTCAAATTTTTTACACCTCAAAGAAATAGTTTCGTAGACGCCTAACCCCCCCATCCCCGTATTGAGAACTGACACCCTCTAGGACTTGCAAGTGGAGTGTAGGAGTCAGAAGTCTGTCGGAGAGCCACAAAATGGAGAACCAGACATGAGCATGAGGAAGTAAACTATATAAAAAATCTGATGTGTAGCATTCACAAGCCTTTCTCTACATCTCAGCAACAAATTATTCTTAAAAAGCTTATACTTCTATTTACTGCATGTTAATCAGAAAAAAATTAGCAGAAATAGTCTTATTACTTGCTTCCTTGTGGTCAAAATCTGGAAGCTATGTCACTGAAGTTCCTTTGTTTGTATGGACAGCAGTTGACAAATTCCTGTATCAGAAAAGTATAAGCTTTTCAAAGCAGAAACCGAAAACAAGGAATGTCTCAAAAACGATGAATTCTACGAAAAAATATATATAAAATAAATTGTGTGTTTTAACGTTCTCTACATTTTTTGTGTAGTAAGTTTTTGTCCATCTGTTACGGTTTAGCACTTAAAAATTCCGTAAAATTCATCCAGAATAAAGTACTCTTCAGAAGCTATTCTTAGAAAATTCAAAATATGCATTTTACTTGTCAGGTAAATATCTTTAATATACGAAGTTTTAATCAAAATCGTTAGAGCCATTTTTGAGAAAATCAAAATTTTCGAAAAAAAAGTTCCATGTAAAGGATAGTTGGGGGTGGGGGGATTTTTCTCAAAATCTTTGAGTTATCGTGTTCACAGACACACGAACACACGGACACACGGACCTTTTCCAAAAATGCTTTTTTTTAGACATAGGGGACCCTAAAACATATATTTCCGGTGAAATCTCGGTATCGAATTTTTGGGTGGAGTGTAATACCTTCTCTATACACTACGTACATAGTGCGTATAGAGAAAGGAAAAATGGCGTTTTATTTATGCTGTGGTTCTCAGCGTCCCATTCTATTCTGGGTGTGAAAGACTGCTTAATTTTGCTCAGAGGCCTCTCCATCAGGCTTGAAGTTATTTTACGTGTCGTAAATCTACGACACGGGACCCAAGGCTTTACTTCTTTTCCGAAGGAAGCCATGTTAAGGATTTTTACACCCGAAAAAATCCATCCTCCTACGCCGGGTTTGAACCCGCGACCTTATCAGCATGGTAACCATTACACCACGGAGGGCGAATAAGTAAATTATATGAGATGCACGAAATGGTGATGGGATATTTTAGAATGAGTGGCGGGGGAAACCAGAAGACCCGCAGAAAACCCGCCTAGATGCCGTTTCGACAATCACAAATCCCACATGCGGGCGCTTGTGATCGAACCCGGCCCGACGAACGATCTAACCACTCAGCCACGGCGCTGGCAGAAATTTTAAGTAATTTCATTTTATTGACTTATTACTTTCTCTACACGTACTATGTACATAGAGTATAGAGAAGGTGTTGTATTGCACCCAAAAATCTGATACCGACATTTCACCGGAAATACATGTTTTGGGACCGAGTGAAACTAAAAAAAGCATTTTTAGAAACAGGTGAACAGGTGTCCACTCGCTCAGGTGTAACAACCATAGCTGCGATGTTAAAAAACTAGCCGCAGGGTCAGATATCCACAACACGCGTGTAGTAATGGACATTATCTTGAGATTTCACCGGAAATACACCTTTTAGTGTCCCCTATAACCACAAAAAAGAAGAAAAAAAAACATTATATTTTAAGTTCAGCATCTTCCAAGAATGCGACACGAAGATTTTAAGAAAAACTTTCCCACTCCAAACTACGCTTTACATGGAAAAAATTAAGAAAATTTTCTCAAAAATGGCTCTTAACGATTTTGATTAAAATGCCGTAAATTAAAGTTATTTGCATGAAAAATAAAATATATGTCCTGAATTTTTTGGTAAGCGCTTCTGAAGACCTCTTTATTCTGGATGAATGTTGCTGAATTTTCCATAACTGGTAAATCGTAAGAGACAAAAACTTGCATCACAAAAAACTGTAGCTTTCGTTAAAACACACGATTTATAACATATTAATTTTTTTTCGTAGAGCTGACAATTTTTAGATATTCCTTGTTATTGGTTTCAGTATTAAAATACATAAAACTTTCTCATACGGCAATTTATCATGCAAAGAAACGGATTTCAACCACATAGTAATCAGTTTTTAAAATGTTTGACTGTCGGTTCCCCTTCTACTTACAAGGAAGCAAGTAATAAGAGCATTTCTACAAATGTTTATCTCGATTAGCATGAAATCGATTAAGAATAAGCTTTCTATGATAATTTGTTACAGAGATGTCGAGAAGATGATGTACATACAATACATTAGATGCAATTTTTATATGGTGATAAATATCCCGACTATTAAGAGTATAAATAAGGATGAGCTACATATTCGAGTTAACAGATATGTTCTAAAGAGATATCCATAAAGTTTTAGTGAATCAGTCCCAAGATAGGTTGAAAAGCAATATACTTTCAAATATGGGTGATGATCATCTCTCATTTTGGGGTATAATCATGAGGCCTTCTTTCATGAGCCAAAGTAGAAAATCTGATGTGTTTCATTTCTACATCTCTACAACAAATTATTGTTAAAAAGCTTATGCCTATTTACTTCGTATTAGTCGAGAAAAAAAATAGCAGAAATAGTCTTATTATTTGCTTCCATAGAAGTAGTACAGAAAAAAGGGAGAACCATAGGTTGTTATGTACTCTAGTTCATTTGTTTGTATGGACCCGACAAAAGTATAAGTTTTTAAAGCTGAAACCAATAACAAGGAATATCTCAAAAACGACCAACTCCACGAAAAAAATGTATATGACATAAATTGTGTGTTTTATCGTGATCTACATTTTTATGGAGTAAGGTTTTGTCTATCTTTTAAGGTTTACCAGTTAGGCAAAATTCAGCAAATTTCATCCAGAATAAAATGTTTTTAAAGACTATTTACAGAAAATTTGAGATATTCACTTTATTTGTCATATAAATATTTTTAATATACGGTGTTTTAATCAAAATCGTTAAGAGCCATTTTTGATAAAATCAACATTTTCGAAATTATTTCCATGTAAAGGGTAGTTTTTGGTGGAGGGATTTTTCTCAAATCTTCGTGTCGCATCAATGGAAGATACTAAACTTAAATAATAATGTTGGTTATTTTACCAACTTTTCATTTTGAATATTGTGTTCACGGACACACACGGATCTTTTTCTAATTTTTTTTATACAGTGGGCCCTAAAACGTGTTTTTTCGGGGTAATCTCGGCATCGAATTTTAGGTGCTGTACAATACCTTCTCTATACACTACCTACACTATGTATATTGCGTGCAGATGGAGGATGTTAGGAAATCCTTATTGCCGGAAGTATTTTTAGCTTCAAACAAACGAAGGACAGCATTCTGGGATTTGATTTTAAACAGCCAAAACTGGCCTAGGCACACACTTAAAGGAAGTACGTGCACTAAGAGATAAAATATTTGTGTAAATATTGTATGGACTTATTTGGTGTTTGAGTAATCTATATGTTTCGATTTAGTTGTGAATGCGAGTGTATGTGTGTGCGTGTGTGTGTTTTTACTTCCTCTACACGCACTATGTGCATAATGTATAGAGAAGGTATTGCACTCCACCAAAAAATTTGATACCGAGATATATGTTTTAGGGTCCCTTGTATCCAAAAAAAGTATTTATAGAAAAAGGTCCGTGTGCGTGTGTTTCCGCGTGTCCCTGTGTCCGTGTGTCTGTGAACACGATAACTCACAAACGAAAAGTCGGTAAAATACCAAACTTGGTATTTAAGTTTAGTATCTTCCAGGGATGCGACACGAAGATTTTGAGAAAAATCCCCCCACCCCCAACTACCCTTTACATGGAACTTTTTTCGAAAATTTTGATTTTCTCAAAAATGGCTCTAACGATTTTGATTAAAATTTCGGATATTAAACATATTTACCTGACAAATGTAATGTATATCTTGAATTTTCTGGGAATAGCCTCTGAAGAGTAGTTTATTCTGTTTGAATTTTACTAAATTTTGAATGACTGCTAAACCGTAAGAGATGGACAAAACCTTATTACACAAAAAATGTAGAGCACTTTAAAACACACAATTTATGTTATATACATTTTTTGGTGGAGTTCGTCGTTTTTGTGACATTCCTTATTTTTGGTTTCTGCTATGAAAAACGTATCTTTTTCTCATACAGGAACTTGTCAACTCCTATCCATATAAACAAAGGAACTTCATTGACATAGCAACCAGCTTTTGACTATCACTTTAACCCATGGTTGTCCTTTATTTCGCTTCTACTTACAAGGAAGCGAGTAATAAGACTATTTCTGCTAATTTTTTCTGATTAGCATAAAGTAAATAGAAGTATAAGCTTTTTAAGAATTATTTGTTGCAGGGATATGGAGAAAGTCATGTGAATGGTTCACATCAGATTTTTTCCAATGTTGTAAAGATATATAAAATAGATACGTAGGTAATATTTTAAGTTCAAGTATTTTTAGACAGCATGTACGAATACTAGTTATGAACCTTTATACAAAGCTTTGAACATTTATGACTAGAAGTGAGAAATAAAACGAAATGTTAAGGCGAGTATATTTTTCGAACCACAAAACATATCTCATGGGCTGAATTTCTATTCATACAGAGTTGGAAAGGAGATGCAACAGTAAATTTTCACGCTTAGCCGACCACATGTGCAGCGAGCTAGAAGGAATGGATTTAGCGCATTCCTAAAGCGATGTCTATCTTAAAAGAATTCAGATGTGCAAGCCGTTATAACCACGAGAGTAAGTTGGTCCTTGGTTATCAGAAAAAGAGGGAATATCACCTTCTCTTTTTTTATACGTCTGCTCCCTTTTATGAGAGATAACAATTGTTATACAGCAGGCGCATTCATTCTGGACGCTTTTTGGCTGGGATTAACTTTCAGATTACAATATCGCTTTAAATTGTTATTCTGGATCAATCTTATTTACTATTAAAGCTAGGAAGTGTTAGCATAATACATTATTGAACTTTTCCACAAACCGAAGCTAAGTTGGCTCTTAATAGGCCTATTTTTGTAAGTTATACATTATTTTATAAGTATGCATACTTTATTGAACTTTTCACCACAAACCGAAGCTAAGTTGGCCCTTAATAGACCTATTTTTGTAAGTTATACATTATTTTATAAGTATGCATACTTTATTGAACTTTTCACCACAAATCGAAGCTAAGTTGGCCCTTAATAGACCTATTTTTTTAGTTATACATTATTTTAGAAATATGTATACTTTATTGAACTTTTCACCACAAACTGAAGCTAAGTTGGCCCTTAATAGACCTATTTTTATAAGTTATACATTATTTTACAAATATGCATACATATAGCTTATTTTCCAATGTTTAATTTGGAACCTGTAATCATTTCTCAACTAAAAATCTGGAGGAATCGATTAATTTTTGGAATTTTGACACAACACCATAAACATCATAATCTGAAATGGAAATGGGGATTTATTTATGGACGCTCTTTAGCTACTGTGGTTCTTAGAGTCACATTCTATATTGGGCGTGAAAAACCGCTTAATTTTGCTCAGAGGCCTAGAGTTTCTTTTACGTGCCGTAAATCTACGACTCGGGACCAACGGTTTTACTTCCCTTTAGAAGGAAACCTTCGTAAGGAAAAATCCATCGTCTTTCACCGGGTTTGAACTCGCCATCTTGGGCATATGAAGCTAGCATATTAGCAGTTGCACCACGGAGGGCGACACAATCTTAAATATACATTTTCCCCCAATTTGAAGCCCCCTTTATTAGAAGAGAGTAATCTTCTAGCCCACATCGCCCAAGTAGTTTGTGGTGTCCGTGCTTTACAGAATCGCCAACATATTTTATTCCTATTAGATTGTATTGGAAGACCCTGGTATCAGCATCCTCATTAGGTGTTCAGTAAATTTCTTGTTGTCAGTTTTAATTTTGTCTTTTATCTATATATATAGAAATATAATATAATAAATAACATATATACAGCGTGTTAATGAACTACACCGACATAATCTGCGAGATTGTGCACGTGACTGATATAAGTAATCTGAGATCGGCGATTGATGGTCCCCGGATAAACATAACGCAACTACATAGCGTTAAACGTGTGGATATCAGGTGCTGATAAGTTGGTGTTAAAGCAAAGCAGGTTGAAAAAATGGCTCAAAATGTCTTTAAAACTGCTACCCGAGCATAGAAATATACATTTTTAGCAGATCGTTACTAGCGCTCTCAAGATTTAATGTCGCAAAATCTTTAACATCTCGAACTAATCATTTGACAGTGCGACACTGAGCATTCATCAACTACGTTCTTGAGGTAACCTACTCTGGAGGCTTTTTTTCAACTGCTCTGGTGGCTTAATGCGTAACGGGGGAAGCTGCTATCGTAAAGGTTATGAGTTCCATTCCTGACATTGAGTAAATGTTTTTTATTATTATTTTTGTCATTCCAGACGAAGTGCCGCGATACGAGACCTGAACTCGGAAAACTATATTTCACTTGAAAGCCAATATCATAACCACTACGCCAGAGAGATACGCTGTAATATGTCCCTTCATTTTTCGTGTTATGCTATCGAGTGGTTGATAAATTAGCCAGTGGCGTACTGGCATTTCAGAAACTTATAGCCGTTACTTCGACAATTCAATAAACAGACAATAAGTATCCTTATATATGCGTAAGCTTTCACGGCCGGTGTCCATAGTTTTAAAATTTAAAATTTTCGGGCTATTTTGCCGTGGTCTGTAGGTTAAAATATGTTTAGTTAAAGTATTCCTACCTAACGTTTCGTCCCTGTCTGTGAGGGACATCTTCAGAGGCAATGTGCTCACGTCGCTAACACGAACAGACGACGGCAAAATATCCCGAAAATTTTAAATTTTAAAAATAAGTATCCTATCTCAAATTACTTATTTAGGTAATCTACATACTGTGTGAAAATATTTCGGTATAGTTCATTAACATCCTGTATATATATAGAAATTTAATTCTTCTCTTGCTTGCTCATTTCGCATTCTATTGGCTCGTGTGCATCCTTTCACATTCCTTTCTGCTGCTGGTATTCTTCATCTTCCCTTTGACTTTATTATCCAGTTTTCACTTTAAAACAACATGAAAGGAACAGCCATTGTCTTGTTTGAGGTCATGTATGACTGAAGGTTTGAAATTCCAAACTAATAATAATAGATTTTTGGAGTTTACACCGCAGGTGTAATATAATGCAAATAAGTTACTGTGGAAATGTCATCCATTTTGCTTCAATAAATTTGCTTCGATAATGCTGAATATAACCAATGTTCCTGATTGCTTAAAATTGCTAGAATTATTTTGATATACGAAGGTGGTGATGAGCAAAATTTGAATAACTAGAGACCAATTACAATCTGTTCAGTGATGAGAAGAGTAATTGAGCACTTACTTGAGAAACGACTGAGCATGGGTTAGTTTTAATGAGGGTTCACCAACTCCGCCGGTACTCTCATAAATAAATCTATTCTTGAATTAACATCAGCTAAAGCACGGTACAAAGGACGATACTTCGATCTTCCTCGACATAAGCAAAGCATTTGATAATGTGGGGCATAATCTTGTTGATGAATGTCTGTCATCCATTGCACTTCCTGTAAGCTATCATGATTAATCTTCGAACCTCAGCAAAACAATGTAACGCAAATTGAAACAAAATTACATAAAAGCAAACCAATAGCTGTATTATGCAAGGATCATCTCTTTCTCCTTGTTTATACAACATCTCAACTGACCACATACTCCAAGAACTCTCGTGTCAGGAACATCAAGACGAAAATGGTTATAATAGAGAACCTAGTCTTAAAAATATTACATCAATAGCTTTTGCCTTAATTGTGGAGAAACAATGTGGACTCTGCAAAAGAAATAGTGGAAATCGCCATTAACAGGTACAGGAAAAAAGTGCAATACAGATAAATCTAGATGTTTGTCTGTCACTGAAGGTATTCCATCATAATCCTCAAGTCTCAGTTCAGGAAAAATAAAACCTGCGCTGTCACCAGATGATACAACCAAATACCTGGGTATAAATTACCATAAATCTAGTTTTTGATGCTGGTACTGTCATACAATCCTTTAAAAAGAAATTAGATGCACTGGCCTCGTCTCCACTTTTGCAACCTTGTCAAAAATTTAACCTCTTATCCTCCATTTTCCTACATTGATATACAAGTTTCAAAACCCACTCCTTTAAACAAATTTGATGTGTTCCATTCTCATGGCTTTCCCTACATCTCTGCAACAAATTATTGTTCAAAAGCTTATTCTTCTACTTACTCCATGCTAATTGAGAAAAATTAGCAGAAATAGTCTTATTACTTGCTTCTTTGTAAGTAGAAGCGAAATAAGGGAGTACCATAGGTTAAAGTGATAATCAGAAGCTGGTTGCTATGTGACTGATGCTTCTTTGTTTGTATGGACAGGAGTTGACAAATGCCCGTATGAGGAAAATATAAGTTATTTAAAGCTAAAACCAATAACAAGGAACATCTCAAAAACGACTAACTCCACGAAAAAAATGTATATAATATAAATTGCGTGTTTTAAGTAATCTACATTTTTTGTGTGGTAAGTTTTTGTCTATCTGTTACGGTTTAAAAGTTATACAAAATTCTGTAAAATCCATCTAGAATAAAGTAGGCTTCATAGACTGTTCCCAGAAAATTATACATTTTATTTGCAAGGTAAATATCATGTCGCATCTTTGGAAGATACCAAAGTTAAATACTAAGTTTTAACGGTCTTTCGTTTTTGGGCTATGCTATCCACACACATGGACCTTTTTCTAAAAATGCTTTTTTGGATATAGGGGTACCCAAAACATGTATTTCCGGTGAAATCTCGGTATCGAATATTTAAGTGTAATACCATACCTTCTTTAGCCTTATGTACATTGTACGGGGTTAGAGAATGTAATATACCAGATAAATTTCTCTGTGATTCGGACAAATTAATAAATGCCACTGTAAAAGAAATTCTACAAATTCCATCACAGACACAAAATAGCATGCTCTACAGTGAAAGAAAATATAAAGGCCTCGGAATTTTTAAATGCCGTCTGGAGGCATTCTCACAACACATAAATGTATGCAAGATTTTGTAGAAATCTTTCAATTTTCACGTAAACAGCTGTCATAACTAATCTTCGGAAATACAAACATGCCTAAAAAACTAATTAAAGAACACCAACTACGAGTCAAAAGCCTACGAAAACAACTGAGAGAGAGGGAATATTCATCCTGGTGCGCTTTACCACACAAAGGAAAAGGAGGTTTTACTTTCTCTACACATACTATGTACATAGTGTATAGATAAGGTATTATAATGCACCCAAAATTTCAATACCGAGATTTCACCTGAAATACATGTTTTGGATCCCCCTAAATCCAAAAAAAGGTCCATGCGTGTGTGTGTGTGTCTGTGAACAGCATAGCTCAAAAACGAAAAGACGTTAAATACCAAACTCTACCCTTTACATGGAACTTTTTTTCGAAAATTTTGATTTTCTCAAAAATGACTTAACAATTTTGATTAAGATATCGTATATTAAAGATATTTACCTGACAAATAATATGTATAGCTTGAATTTTCTGGGAATAGCCTCTGAAGACTACTTTATTCTGGAATGAATTTTACGGAACTTTGCATAACTGCTAAACTGTAAGAGATACACAAAAAACTTATCATACAAGAATATAGAGCGTATTAAAACACATAATTTGTGATGTGTATGTATATATGTATATATATATATATACATATATACATATATTTTTTTGTGGAGCTGATCGTTTTTGAGATGTTCCTTGTTTTTGTTTTCAGCTTTAAAAAACATACTTTTCTCATACGGGAATTGGTCAACTCGTGTCCATTCAAACAAAGGAACTTCAGTCGCATAGCAACCAGCTTTTGACTATCAGTTTAACCTATGGTACGCCCTTATTTTGCTTTTACTTACTAAGAAGCAAGTAATAAGACTATTTCTGCTAATTTTTTCTCGATTAGCATGAAGTAAATAGAAGTATTAGCTTTTTAACAATAATTTGCTGCAGAGATGTAGAGAAAGTCATGTGAATGGATCACATCACATTTTTTCATTTAAAGAAAATAATCTTAGCAACAAATGGGCAAGTGTAGTGATTGGAGGACTGCGATGAAAATGACCATCAATTCCTGGCGGGAATCAAAGACGGAAGCCACAGTCAGATGGAAACTCTTGGACAAGTCTTGGGCGCCTGCCCGTTTAGTGGGAAATTAGGAAATAGCTGTCACCATCAAATTAGATCACTAATTACCGAAGTACTAAGGAAATAACAGCACACGGTTCACGAAGAAGTTCATGGGATAACAACAGATGGTTGCTGCCGCATTCCACCAGGCTCAACTTATGGGTTCATTATGGATCCAACAGTTTGTAGAACAGAGTCCCATGAACACCAACCGGCAGAAGCGCATGCGGAAAAATGTAGGATATACGAAGCTACAATTCCATACTACCAGAAACTCCATCCAAGCTATCGGACTCATGGTCGGAACTAGAGGCACCATACCGCGCTGCTGGTCAAATTGTTCAAACATTTCGGCGTTAAAAAGAACTTGTTGGAACACATAGCGATAGCTGCAGTCAAAAATGCCTTGCAAGCTTAAAAAATCACCTTCATGGTATATAACTTTTTCTACTCATATACACTTAATTGAATATTAGTCATATAGACTTCTATCTTTTGTTAAATTTCTCTGTTATGTATTTCTTAAATATTTTGCTTGTGTAATTATTTTAAGCATATTCATATTCGGCACGCTTTTGTATATATGTTAAAAATTTACAAAATATATTAAGTATATCTTGAATTTCCAGAGAGTAGCCTCTGAAGATATCTTCATTCTGGATGATCTGGTAAACCCTAAGAGATAGACAAAACCTTGCTATACGAAAAATGTAGATCTCGTTAAAACACACAATTTATGATATGTGTATATATATAGTAAAATTAACATTTTAGAGATATTCTTTGCTATTTAAATTTTACAACATTTCTCAAACGGAAGTCAGCTTTCCTTTATCTCTCTCTTATTTACTGCTGGTCATTCAAAGAGAACTGAATTGAATTGTTTCAGGTAGCGGCAGTTTTTAAAATATTTGACAGTGTCAAATTAACCTAATGTATTCCCTTGCTTCCCTTTTACCTACGAAGAAGCAATGTTTATTCCGATCAGTGTGATATGGATAATAGAATAGTCTTTTGTAAGAATAGTTTGTGGATTAGGTAGAGAAAGTCATGGGAATGGAATATGTCAATTTTTTTTCTTCTAGGACTTGCATGCGTATCTGAGAATACAATGGATTAAGGAGGAGCTCTCAATTAGAGCTCTTGAGCAATTTACACAAACTTGCTAAACGATTCAAAACAGTCCTATTTACAAACGATTTAGTGAATTTACATAACTATTACAGTGTCCTTTAACATTCAAATGCAGTTGCTACTTCCCATTATGCAGAGCGTGTTGGCTGTCAATTACCGGTCTAATGAAGTTTTAGCTAATTAATTTACGTTTATAAAGTCTACAAAACGCCAAAATCAAAGGGATCTTTCTTTTGTTCCTGAAAACTACAGGCAGAGATGTTCATCACAGGTTACAACAGCGGTTCTCCTGAACAATCGTGTATGCTGATGTGTAATGAACGGCTCAATTAAAACCCTATGAAAGAACTCAATAAAGACTGCAAATTTCTGCATTTAACTCACATGAAAGGCTTTTGATAAAGCATTTTATTCATCAGATTTTCTGATGAAATTACCAATTTAATCTAAATGAACTCTTCAACAATATTTGCTGACGCTCTTCAGTTGTTCATATAGGTTTATCAAGTATTACTTTCTCTATATGTACTATGTACATAGTGCATAGAGAAGGTATTGTATTGCACCTAAAAATTCGATACCGAGATTTCATCGGAAATATATGCTTTGAGATCACCTGAATCCAAAAAAAAAAGCATTTTTAGAAAAATGTCCGTGTGTGTCTGTTCGTCTGTCTGTCTGTGTCTGTGGGTGGCATAGCTCAAAAATGAAAAGACCGTTAAAAACCAAACTATGTATTTAAGTTTGATATCTTCCAAGAATGCGACACGAAGATTTTCAAGAAAATCCCTTTACATGTAACTTTTTCCGGAAATTTTTATTTTTTTAAAAATGCCTCTTAACGATTTTGAATAAAATCTCATATATTTAAGATTTTTACTTGACAAATAAAATGTACATCTTGAATTTTCTGGGAATAGCCTCTGGATGAATTTTACGGAATTTTGCATAACTAGTAAACCGTAAGAGATGGACAATAACTTACCACACATGAAATGTAGAGCACATTAAAACACACAATTTATGTTATATAATTTTTTTTTTTTTTTTGGAGTTGATCGTTTTTAAGATATTCCTAGTTTTTAGTTTCAGCTTTGAAAAACTTATACCTTTCTCATACAGGAATTTGTCAACTTCAGAAAAGAACTTCAGTCACATAGCAACCAGCTTTTGACTATGACTTTTACCTACGGTAATCCCTTATTTCGCTCCTACTTATAAGGGAGCAAGTAACAAGACTATTTCTGCTAATAGTTTCTCAATTATCATGAAGTATATAGAAGCCTTAGCAATAATTTGTTGCAGAGATTTAGAAAAAGTCATGTGAATGGAACACATAAGATTTTTTGTTGTTCAATTTCCAAATATATTTTGCTGAGTTTGGACTTGTACATAAGAGGGTTGGAACTTTAATAGTGGCAACTACTTTTTTTTACAACTGATACACAAGAGAGATACGTTACCAAGTTTTACTTTCCTTCAAAGTAGTCATCATCATTGTATATACAACCGTTACAAGCGAAGTGGAAGTCTTAGGATACCTTTAGCAGCGTCTGTGTTGATAGTTCCACTGTATAGGTTTACTGCCTGGCGAATCTCTGGAACAGTTCTGCAGCAAATGTCATGAAGTGATTCCTTCAGCTTTGGAATCAAGTCAAAAGTCACACGGGCTTAAGTCCAATGTCGCTGCTTCTTTCTCAAAGTGGCCCCAGATTTTATCCCAAAAATGAACAGTAATACTGTGCATTGCCGGTTTCCTGTGGAGGAATGCGTTAGGATAACTCCAACACGGTCGTATAAAATCTGATGTGTTCTATTCACATGACTTTCTGTACCTCTCTGTATCAAATTATTATAACGTTATTAAGGTTATTCTTGTATCTGTTTCATGGTAATCGAGATAAACATTAGCAGAAACGGTTTTTTTTCCCGAAACAGGGCCTCCCAGGTCTCCCCGGACTTCGCCGACATCGGGATGACATACAGTATTTCCGCCGCCCGTCCCTGGAGGTTGCTGCTTCTTCCGCTGACCACCAGTTGTGGGAGTCAACAGCAGTGAACTGTCCGTAGAAGACTTCGAAGGTTGCCATCCCGTCGTACTTGAGTGGCTTGACAAGCGTAGATGTTTTCGCTTCTGGGGTCTCGATCTTCATGTCTTTATACTAATACAGAGCTTCCGTTATATTATAATTTGAGTATTAGATAATATGCAGGTACATATTATGTATAATAGTAGCTAAAGTTTACAACTATTGGTTATAAGCTTGATTCCTTTGTCGTTATTGTTTCTTTCTGTGTTGGTCAAATGTTTGTGCTTGGTTCCATTAGTCACGGAAAGAGCTCCTCAAATTTTTTTTGTAGTGTTTAATGCCCGCTTTAACTACTTATGGCACCGCAGGCGGTGACACTGGTGATACATGAATGATGATGGAGCACCGGTGGAATGCGATGGCGGGGGAAACCGGAGTACCAGGAGAAAACCCGCCCCAGCGCCGCTTTGTCCACCACAAATCTCACATGCGGTCGCTTGGGATCGAACCCCGGCCGTTTAGGTGGCTCCTCAAATCACTACTACAACGACGCACTCATTCATACTTTAGCAATGGCAGGGACCGTTGATAAACGTTCTGCTATTCTCATCCTGGTTTCAATGGGTTATACGGCCACTATGTGATGTTCCACAATCCACTGCGAGGAGGTGGGCAAAGTTATAATTTGAAGAGGTACAGGTTGCTGCAAGGAAGAGCACTGATCGCTTGTGTGTATCTACCGAGAATGAACACAGGTCTCTCATAGCACAGGTCGAAAGAGATCGTTTCTGATGGCCGCTGAATGCAAGGCTTTATCTTTATTCCCAGTAGTGCAGGGGCGGTTAGCAAAGATGTCGGAATTCGGTGTAGACGTGCGGCAGTAAAGGAAGTGCTAACTGAAGCCCATAAAATTGACAGGTTGGTATTTGCTGTACAGTACAAGAACTTCAATTGGAGCGATGTAGTTTTCTCCGACGAAACTACGTTCTGTACTGCAGATGCCAATTCGACTGTGTTTGTTTACAGGCCTAGTGGTAATCGATATGATATGCGCTATTTGGCCACTCGTGCAAGAAGTGGTCGAACGAGCGTAACTGCTTGAGCATGGATATCTCGGGAATGTACAGGTATACTGGAAAGCGTTCATGGAAAGCTGAATGGGGAAACATATTCTGAAATTCTAGAACATGTTCTGTTTCCATCTGCCCATGAGCGTTATCCTGAAGGTATTATTAAATTCCAACAGGATAATCATTCGATCCACAAGTTGGCCAAATTTTAATGTGGTTTTCGGAGCACACGAATATCTTAGAGCAGATACCGTGGCCTCCAAAGTTGGAAGATCTCAACCCAATTGAACATGTTTGGGCGAAATTAAAGCTGAGGCTTTGGCGAGGTCCCAGGTTGAAAAATGCTAAACAACTCTGGTGCGCCATGACAGTCACTTCGGATTTACTAGCAGAAGACATTAATTTCAAACCCAATTGGATTCCATGCCCCGAAGATTGAGGGCAGCGATAGCAAATAATGGGGACCATACAAAGAATTATAATTTGTTTCTCTTGTTTTTTTGGCCTTTTGTTGCATTTAAAAGCAACCGGAGAGTTTTCTTTGTTTTCTAGTTTGCGAGAACAGCAAATAAAAGATTTTACAGAGTGAATGATTTATATAACGAATGCACATCGGTTGTAAAGAACACTAATATGAACTAAAAACCAAAATAATAAAAAAAATCTGACGTGTTCCAATCACCTGACTTTCTCTACATCTTTATCACAAATTATTCCTGGAGAGCTTATGCTTCTATTAACTTCATGCTAATCGAGAAATAATTAGCAGAAATAGTCGCATTACTTGCTTCCTTATAAGTAGAAGCGAACTAAGGGAGTAGCATAGGTTAAAGTGATAGTCAAAAGCTGGTTGCTATGTGACTGAAGTTCCTTTGTTCGTATGGACAGGAGCTGGCAAATTCCTGTATGAAAGAAGTATAAGTTTTTATGGCGAAACAGAAACAAGAAATGTCTAAAAAACGATCAACTCCACGAAAAAAATGTATATAACATAAATTATGTGTTTTATCTTCTTGTGTAGTAAGTTTTTGTCTATCTCTTACGGATTACTAGTTATGCAAAATTCATTAAAAATCGTCCAGAATATTTATGGCTATTCCAAGAAAATTCCAATTTATATGGCAAGTAAATATCTTCAATATAAGATATTTTAATCAAAATCGTTAGAGCCATTTTTAAGAAAATCAAAATTTTCGAAATTTGTTCCATATAAAGGGTAGTTGGGGGTGGGGGATTTTCTTGAAAATCTTCGTTCGCATCCTTGGAAGATACCAAACTTAAATACCAAGTGTGGTTTTAAACTGTCTTTTCGTTTTTACGCTATGCTGCCCATATACACACACACACACACACACGGACATTTTTCTAAAAATGTTTTTTTTTTTATTCAAGGAGTCTCAAAACATATATTCCCGGTGAAATGTCAGTATCGAATTTTCGAGTGCAATACAATACCTTCCCTATAGACTATGTACATAGTACGTGTAGAGAAAGTACAAATCTATACGGATTACTGGCCTTGAATCTACGCCAGGTAGCACACTGAGTTTCGAATGGAGCACGTAAGCACTGAGCCATTTCTACCTCGGAACACTTTTTTCGCTGTTCATAAAGAACTGTAGCGAACACTTCAACTATCAAGGTTTGATTTATTTTTTTGGGTTTCTGTGTATATTAAAGAAAACTAGTTACTTTGATTGTTCTATGGTTGCTATTTTATGTCATAAAGCAATAAACTAGGTCTTACTTCGCTGAATAAGAGCATTCTTTGTAGCATAGTGCACGTTGTGGCGGGAATTTTATGGTTGGTATGACATTTTATGGCAGGATTTGGAAAAATAAGAAGGGCTTAGGAATAGTATCTCTTTTAGGTATTTTCTCAGGGTATGTGTGAAGGAAAAAGTCACCATTTTTTCGGATTACCCCAGTTATCCATTTCACACACATTAAATTAGTTCTCCCCTCTGACTTCCATTCCCCTACGCTGAATAAGATTTTTACAATTAAACTTTTGTAAATTTACCCATATTTACCCTATTTTCCAACTATTCCCGCTCTAATTCCCATGTGAACTCGGAGAAATAACTATGACCACCACTCACTTTCCTAAAATAAAGACACACATACTTTATATAGCAGCACTGAAGTTAAAAATTATTTTACAATATGCAACATGTCTGCTCAGTCTGATAATTTATAAGTAAATTCTTCCCTTCTAAAATTCGTGACCGTAACCTCCCTTCGGGCCTAGACAAATTTTTCATGGCCCCTCCTATTTCCTTGATCTGAAACAAATGGATCCGAAGTTAAATATTTCTTAATTTCTATTGGTTACTATTTTCTGTCAAAGGTTTTTCCAAATCGGTCTCCTCTCACAAAATAAGTTTGGCACCACAGCTAAAGCATTAGACTACAGTTTGCTCCCTTCAGGTCTAAAGTACCCTTAATGTTTAATGTTTCTCCTTTGTCACACACTGAACACAAAATTTCCACAATTCTATTGTATATACGATCTGCTAATGACTTTCTGACCCACGTTACCAAACAAACCTTGCAGCTAATATTCCTAAATCTCTGGTTTTTCTTTTCAGCAATAATTTCTTTTCGTGTACAGAATAAATACTCTTTACAATTTTCAACATTTATTGCTTATTATAATGTATTTCCTTTTAATATATTTAATTACTTATTTATTTACTGCAATCTCTTTCCTCCATTCTTTTATATTCGTTTGCTTATTAGCTTTATTTTCTTTATTATATTGAAATGTTTCCTATTCCTAAGAGACGAGTATTCTACATTAACGTGCACGTATAAATCCAGCTTGTGCAACTCCGTGTGCTTCTGTAAGGCCGAAGCGACACTGGAAGGTTACGGCGCTCTATTTTCCCATGACTGTATATACGGCACTAGAGAAAGTAAAAATCCCTACACCACAAACTACACTTTACAAGGGATATTTAGCATATGCGTTACACGATCTAGCGCTCCATTATCGCATTCGTATTACGATTTCTTATATCCTTTGCCTTATAGAACTAGGTTAAAGGGGGCTCACCGCCGGCCTTGTAGATGGGCACGGAAAGGAGAGAATGTTGACAGCAATAAAACCCTCTCCCACAGCAGATTTATTGGTGCCAAAATAAACAAAAAAAAAATAAAGCGTTGTCATTTTAGCTTATGTACATACTCCATCGATAACAAGCTCTGGTCTCCTGAGGAATGAAGGAACGTGCGTTTTTTTCTCTTTCTACATAGAGTTTTAATTATCTGGGAGCACGCTGGTTTCCCTGCACTTCATTAATGAGAATCTCACTGCTGTTCTATAGATCCTGGAATAACCAAAAGAAAAACTAAAAACAGCAAAACATCAGCTCATGTACATCAGAGTAATAATACATCCTTCCCATACACTGCTTTATTAGATCCAGACTTGGTAGTTTTTTACTTGTTAACTAGAAACAATTTGTGGATGTTTACAAGGCTTTCGTTGTTTCCATTGCTATCGTTCATAATGGCGGTGGCTGCAAACATTAATACAAATAATATACGACATGACAAGATGTTTACTAAAATATAAATTGCGTTTTATTTATTTCCGCTCTTTAACTACCAGCTGTCAGAGTCCCATTCTATGCTGAGTATGAAAGACCGCTTAGTTTACTCATAGGCCTATTTATCAGGCTTGAGATGTTTTTACATGCCGCAAATCTATGACACGTGACCGACGGATTTACTTCCCTTCTCCGAAGGAAGCCATGCTAAGAATATTTACGCCCGAAAAAAATGCATCTCCCTCCGCCGGGTTTGAATCCACGACCTTGGGTATACTTAAGTAGCTACTAACCATTACACCACGGATAACGAAAAACTGTTACTATCCTGATATCTAGGCTCTTTCAGACTAAAATGGTAGACCTTTTCGTTGAGGTACGGAATGCATACTCGGTCAAAAAATTCAATTTTTGGATTATTGTTTTAAATGAAAGCATGATTTTTTTTACTCTATGTAGCCCACATGTACAATGTGGGTAGAGAACATATTGTATTCCACCAACAATTCAATGTCGAGATTTAAACGGATATATATGTTTTGAGGTCCTCCGAGTCCGAAAAAACATATTTTTAGAAAAAACCAGTCTGTGTCTCTGAACACCATAGCTCGAAATTTGATATTTCTTCAGAATCTTCCAAGGATATGACACGAAGATTTTCCTGACAATACCCCCACCACAAACTACCGTTTACGTAGGAAAAAAACCGAAAATGTTTGCTTTTCTAGAAAATTGCTCTAGCGATTTTGTTTAAAATATCATATATTAAAGATATTTACAACACATATAAAATGTATATCTTGAATTTTATGGAAATAGCCTCTTTATTCTGTATGAATTTTGCTAAATAATAAACCGTAAGAGATGGACAAAGAACCTTACTACACAAAAAAGTAGATCTTATAAAAACACGTAACTTATGTCATATACGTTTTTTTTTCTGGTAGAGTTGATCGTTTCTGAGATATTCCTTGTTATTGGTTTCAGCTTTGAAATATTTATACTTCTATCATACGAAAATGTGTCAACTTCTGACTATACACAAAGAAATTTCAATCACATAGCAACCAGCTTTTAAAACATTTGACTATCGCTTTAGCCTAGTGTATTTCATTATTTCTCTTCTACTTACAAGGAAGCAAGTAACAAGCCCAATTCTACTAATGTTTGTCTTAATTGATATGATATAGATACCGGAATAATCTTTTGTAAGAAAAGTTTATATATGGAACAGCTAGAGAGCACATTACATGTTTCTAAAATTTATTTTTGGATTCAGGGGCTGTAAAACATTTTCCGGTTAAATCTCGGTATCAAGTTTTTGGATGGAATACAATACCTTCTCTATCTAGCATCGCGAGAAAGTAAAAAATAATTAACTTCCTAATATTAATATTATATGTAAATACAGTTTTAAATATTCTGTATACCTTGTAAGAAAACTAAATTTTAGAAAAAAACAGCCGAGTAGTAGGAATTAAAACTCAATAACATTTATTTTTACTTTCTCTACACGTACTATGTATATAGTGTATAGAAAAGGTATTGCAATGCACCCAAAATTCGATACCCAGTTTCACCGGACATGTTTTGGGTCCCTAATAACAAAAAAAAAAAAATTCCGGAAAAGGGTGTGTGCGTGTGCGTGTGGACAGCATAGTTCAATAACGAAAACATTAAAACTTGTTATTTAGGTTTGCTATCTTTGAAACGACACGAAGAGTTTCAAGAAAATCCCCCAACTACCTTTACATGCAACTTTTTTCGAAATTTTTGATTTTCTCAAAAATGGCTAACGATTTTGATTAAAATACCGTATATTAAAGATATTTACTTGGCAAATAATATGTATATCTAGAATTTTCTGGGAATAGCCTCTGAAGGATTGCGCTGGATTTTGCACAACTACTAAACCTTAAGGGATAAAAAAAATTACTACACAAAAAATGTAGAGCACATTAAAACACACAATTTATGTTATATATATATACTATTCGTGGAGATGATCGCTTTTGAGATATCCCTTGGTTTCGGTTAGAGCTTTAAAAAGCTTATACTTTTCTAATACAGGTATTTGTCAACATACAAACAAAGGAACTTCAGTCACATAGCAACCTTCCCTTATTTCCCTTCTACTTACAGGGATGCAAGTAATAAGAGTATATCTGTTTATTTTTTCTCGATTAGTATGAAGCAACAGAAGCATTATTTTTTAACAATAATTTGTTGCAGAGATGTAGAGAAATTCACGTGAAACCAACACATCAGAATTTTTTATTTTATTTTATTTTTTGTGCTTAACATCCTTTAACCTGGGTGATCATATTGGGCGATAAATGAAATTGGTGAAATGTTGCTCGATGATCTCGGGGTACATGAGCCTAAAGCTACTCGACATTCATCTTCTCAGGATAAGGGAAAATCACGAAATAAAAATGATCCGTGTAACTCACCCTGAGCGACATTCGAACCCGCGATCTATTGAATGCGATGGAGACTCACTACCACCATACTACACAGGTGGGTCATTGAACAATTTTATTATAACATAGCTTTATTGAGCTAGAACAGCACTGATTTCCTCAATGAGATATGGGCCCAAGACAAAGTTTTCCAATTCTCCAAAGTTGTTTGACGGAAAAAAGAAGAGGTGTAACTGATATCGGTATACTTGTTCTGTTATACTGGAACTTTCCCCTTCTAACATGAAGTTTAAGGAAGTCTTTACCAGGTCATTCCTGCGTTAAAGTGTACGCTGAAACTTTATATAGGATGTAGCAACGTTTTCCTATTCCATCCTTTGTAACGGGATTGGAAAGCTATATTTTTTGTATCGTGCTAAAACTCCGTATCTTAATCTTTATACTGAACCCTGACGTCCATGTAATAGCTTCCTTTGTTAGAAGTTTCATCTTAGTTCGGAAAAGACCATTATATATCCACAAGTGTCTGCCGTTACACAACAATGAAATGTATTGTATCAACTCTCAATAGAGGCGTTTCAGGCGTTGCATGCCAGGCAAGGCGGGCCTTGTGGGCTGTATTTTCCCATAATTTCACTTTATCATGTATGTACAATATACACAGTATTGTAGTCCACCGTCGCCCTCCGTGGTGTAATGGTTACCATGCTAACTTCATATACCCAAGGTCGCAGGTTCAAACTCGGCGGAGGACGATGGATTTTTTCGGGTGTAAAAATCCTTAGCATGGCTTCCTTCGGAAGGGAAGTAAAGCCGTTGGTCCCGTGTCGTCGATTTACGGCACGTAAAAGAACCTCAAGCCTGATAGAGAGGCCTCTGAGTAAAATTAAGCGGTCTTTCACGCCCAATTTAGAATGGGACGCTGAGAACCACAGCAGTTAAAGAGCGCCCATAAATAACATGCCATTTACATTTTGTATTCCACCAAATACTGATATTTCACCGGAAATAGATGTTTTGAGTTCTCGTGAATCCAAAAAAAAACTTTTATAGAACCTTGAACTGCATAGCTTAAAAATGAAACGTCCATTAAATGCCGAGGATGTGACTTGAAGATATGCAGGAAATGCTAAATCCCCAAATTTCACTTATATGGAAGAATGTTCGAATATGTATGATTTTCTAAAAAAGAGTCTTAACGATTTTTATTAAAACGCCTTATATTAAAGAAGTTTGAGTGACAAATAAAATGTATATCTTGAATTTTATGGGAAGAGTCCCTGAAGAAGTCATTCCAAGAAAATTCAAGATTACATTTCGCTTTTAATGAAAATATCTTTACATACGGTATTTTAAATAAAATCTTCATACCATTTTTGATAAAATGAAAATGCCTGGAAAATGTTCCATGTAAAGGATATTTTGGGCTTGGGGGTTCGCGAGAAATGTCGTTTTGCATCCTTGGAAGATGCTGAACTTAAATATTGAGTTTGGATTTAATCGACCTTTTATTTTTGAGATAACTTGTTCTAGACAATCACACGCGGATCTTTTTGTAAAAAGGTATTTCCAGTAAAACCTAGTATCGAATTTTTGGTTGGAATGCAATATCTTCTCCACTTATGTTCTACGACGAAGTGTGTAATACGTACGAAGTATGGAAAAATAAATGGAAATGGCGTGCTATTTATGGACGCACTTTAACTGCTGTGTTTCTCAGCATACCATTCTAAATTGGGCGTGAAAGACTGCTTAATTTTGCTCAGAGGCCTCTCTATCAGGCTTGAGGTACTTTTACGTAAACGGGAACAACGGCTTTACTTCCCTTCCGAAGGAAGCCATGCTAAGGATTTTTACACCCGAAAAAGATATTCAGTATATAATAAGGTACCCAACAATTACTGTCATAACTTTGGCATAACATCTTCAAATAATTTTCTCGTTAGTAGAGCACCTCCAAATGCGTGTTTTTGAGACCCAGATACCCTGAGAGAGAGGAAGAAGACAATTTGGGTATGACGTATAAACTCAATGAGTTAATACTTGTTTTCTTGACCGAGATATCTTACTCACCCAGTTTCTCATTCATAAAGGGTGAATGTAGTTCTACAAACACAACCCGGAAGTTTCCGTCCCAGTAGAAGTTTGGCCTCGTGGTCATAAGAACTAATTTGAACAACTGTGAGCACCTAAGGATAGTTAAATAGTTAAATTGCTGGTAACAACGCACAAAGCTTAAATGTAATCAAACATAGGAATGTTTACCCTTCAAAGAAAAATATGATTTGTTCCATTCTCATACATTTCTGTACATCTCTGCAACAAATTGTTCTTTAAAAGCTTATGCTTCTTTTTACTTCATGCTTATCGAGAAGAAATTAGCAGAAATAGTCTTATTTGCTTCCGCGCAAGTAGAAGGGAAATAAGGGAGTAGTATAGGCTAAAGCTGCAGTCTAAAGCTGGTTGCTATGTGATTGAAGTTCCTTTGTTTGTATGTATGGACAGGAGTTGACAAATTCCTGTATGAGAAAATTATAAGTTTTTCAAGGCTGAAACCAAAAACACGGAATATCTCAAAAACGATCAACCCCCGAAAAAAACGTGTGTAACAGAAAATGTGTGTTTTAACGTGCTTTACGTTCTTTGTGTGGAAAGCTTCTGTCCATCTCTTACGGTTTAGCAGTTATGCAAATGTCTATAAAATTCAGCTAGAATAAAGTAGTCTTCAAAGGCTACTTCCAGAAAATTCAAGATATTCCATTGTTATTTGTCAGGTAAATATCTTTATAATACGATATTTTAATCAAAATCGTTAGACATTTTTGATAAAGTCAAAATTTTCGAAAATGTTTCGATGTAACGGGTAGTTGGGATGGGGGGATTTTCTTGGAATTCTTCGTATCGCATCTTGGAAGATACTGAACTTAAACACCAAGTTTGGTATTTAACGGCCTTTTCGTTTTTGAGCTATGCTGTCCACAGACACACATACACACGGAGCTCTTTCCAAAAATGCTTTTTTGGATTCAGAGGGACCCAAAACATGCATTTCCGGTGAAATCTCGGTGTCAAATTTTTGGGTGGAATGGTTTGCACTATGTACATAGTACGTGTAGAGAAAGTAAAAATGAATGAAAATGAAGTTGAACTACATACATAACGGTGGCTCAAAGCGCCGTGTTTTGCGTGTGCAGATAATCCTTCGTGCATTATAAAAATCTGATGTGTACCATTCACATGAATTTCTCTACATCTCTGCAACAAATTATTCTTAAAAAGCTTATACTTCTATTTTCTTCATGCCAATCAGAAAAAAATTAGCAGAAATAGTCTTATTACTTGCTTCCTTGTAAGTTGAAGTGAAATAAGGCCGTACCATACGTTCAACTGATAGTCAAAAGCTGGTTGATATGTCACTGAAGTTCCTTTGTTTGTATGGACAGCAGTTGACAAATTCCTGTATGAGAAAAGTTTTTCAAAGCAGAAACCAAAAACAATGAATATCTAAAAAACGATGAACTCCACGAAAAAAAAATGTATATAACTTAAAATTGTGTGTTTTGAAGTGCTCTTCATTTTTTGTGTAGTAAGTTTTTGTCCATCTCTTACGGTTAAGCAGTTTTCAAAATTCCGTAAAATTCATCCAGAATAAAGTACTCTTCAGAGGCTATTCTCAGAAAATTCAAAATATACATTTTTATTTGTTAGGTAAATATATTTAATATACGAAATTTTAATCAAAATCGTTAAAGATATTTTTGAGAAAATCAAAATTTTCGAAAAAAGTTTCATGTACAGAGTACATGGGGTGGGGTGATTTTTCTCAAAATCACCGTGTCGCATCCCTGGAAGATACTAAAGTTAAATACCTAGTTTGGTATTTTACCGGCTTTCGTTTTTGAGTTATCGTGTTCACAGACATACGGACACACACACACGGACCTTTTTCCGAAAATACTTTTTTTAGATAAAGGGAACCCTAAGACGTATATTTCCGGTGAAATCTCGGTATCGAATTTTTTGGTGGAGTGCAATACCTTCTCTATACACTATGTAAATAGTGCGTATAGAGAAAGTAAAATTTGCAGAACTCTAAGGAAGAAACCCAGACATACACCGGTCAGTAGCGTTGTTAGCGTGAACGGTAAAGTAATGCTAGCTTCTAAAACTGCGCAATTAAAAGTCCAAAAATGTTACATTTCCAAAAAATAAAAAAATAACATGAAACTCATTTAAATGTAAAAAACACTGTAAAACCAAAAGAATGATTAATACCTGTATATATTACTCTTGTGAATTTAAACGGCGGCTGAAGTGAGCCGTCGTTCTTGGAGCTTAAGGTATGTTGACATTCGTCCAGTAACTATAAGGGAAATCCTCGCTAAAAATGATCTGGTTAAGCTACCCTAACCGAGATTCGAACTCGGACCTCTATTATTAATATTACTATTGTCATTATTATATAATAATGTAGAAGGCTTCATTGGAGGAAGGGTAGAGTCCCAAGTTCAAAAGGTCCATGACATGTATAACCTGTCTGACGAAAGAATGCAGTTGTTATGGGAGGTTGCTGGTGTAGCATGGCACTGTTTATAGCGGTCAGACAAGGCTGGAATATAGTGCAGTACAGTTTGACCATCAGAACATCAGCACAGCGTACGTAAATAGGAATAAGTTAAACGATCTACAACAGGTTAAACTTGTTTTCTTTGCCACTAATGAATATTAATTTTCTACTTTGTGAGCATCCACTGTAAGGGGCTCGACTCCTAATTCTAGTACTGCCGAAATGTCTGAATGATGACGTAATACCGTTTATCTGTTTATGTTAACACAAGCTGGCCGTCTGCATTCATTCTTCAGACAGGTAATATAACGCAACTCCATGGCACGACAGTCCACAAGGGACCTTGGTCTACCGCCCGGCCGCTGCATTCCCCATCTCGGCCCGAAGGCGTCATGAACGGGGTGCATTGCTGAAGGGTGAGACGTGATCAGCGCCGGTTGATGCGGTGTACTCGATCTGGAGCCGCTACTTCTCAAACAAGTAACTCCTCAATTGGCCCAGAGGGACCTCAGAGGCTGAGTGCACCAGAGGAGGAAAACGAACCCGCTTGGCAAGCAGCCGCGCTAAGCAGCAGACGACCGCAGACAGGTAATATGCTTTGTTCGAAATAAATAAATTCATAGAAGTGTTAACGAATGGGAAAGGCTTACTGCACTCAATGAGTGCCAGTTCCTGTCCATGAATTAAATAAATAAATGGGTGATCATTTAGCCGCTTTAATATCGGCGGGATAGCACTTTTGTCTCTCCTGAATTTCAAACAAAACGATGTAGAAATGCATTATAACCCTACGCAGTAAATGCACATACGCACTTTTTACATTCAAAAGTACGTAGCTACCCAAATTTCCAAGCTGTTAGCCATAAAAAGAAGACCGCCCAACCATTTAGCGAAATTTTATTGTTTACCAAGCTCTCATCTGCAGACAGGCAATTGTGCCACTGAATAACGGATGAGAGGAGCGATTGATTTCTCATCTCTTATTGCCATTAGAGCTGTTTTCCTACCTTCTCGCACAAATTCAATATTGAGCATTCAGTTATGAAAGGTTTTAGTGGCTAATGCCATTGATTTAGCAATGCTCAATTCTACCACAGGCCACGGACCCATTCAGATATTCCCATACATCCTTCCTCACTTGCATGTCAGTTAAATGGCACTGAGGCCATGAACATTATCAGACATACATAAATACGTTGCCAACATCCATGATGGGCCATAGACAAAGTTAAATACAACTAAATTACAATTACAACACATATCAAATATTACATAAAGAACTACACATATAGAATCCTAAAAGCAAATGGAATTACTAAATAAACTGACATGGCAACACAAAGCCAAGGTTTGTGTGTGTACCTTTTTACTTTCTCTAAACGTACTATGTACATAGTGTATTGAGAAGGTATTGCATTCCACCCAAAAATTCGATACCGAGATTTCATCAGAAATATACTTTTTAGAGTCCCCCTATATAAAAAAAAGACATTTATAGAAAAAAGTCCGTATGTGTGTTCGTGAACACAACTCAAAAACGAAAAGACTGTTAAATACCAAACATCGGATATAAGTTTAGCATTTTCCAAGTATGCGACACAAAGATTTTGAGGAAAATCCCCTATCCAAAATTACCCTTTACATGGACAAAATGTCCAAAATTTTGATTTTCTCAACAATGATTCTAACGATTTTTGATTAAAATGTGTAAACTAAAGATATTTACATGACAAATAAAATATATATCTTGAATTTTTTAGGAATAACTCAGTTCTTCATTCTGGAATACGTTTGCATTAACTATTAAACCGAAAGAGAGTTAAAATCTTACAACACAAAAAAATATAGCTCACGTTAAAACACACGATTAAGGGCATACACATTTTTGATGTGGAGATGATATTTAAGACATATTTGTTTTTTAAAATACTTTTCTCAAGAGGGAATTCAACTTTCGTTTTATTTATTTTGTTTTACTTCTAAGAATGCAAAAGAGAACCAAATTGCAATTGTTTCACATGGCAATCAACTTTTTAATTGGATTTTACTATCAGTTTAGCCTAGTGTATTCCCCTATATGCTTCCTACTTACAAGGAAGCAAGAAATAAAACTGCTTCTGCTAATATATAACCCGATTAGCATGACGTAGGTAGAAAAAAAAACCTTTTGTAATAAAAGTTTGTCTGTGGAACAGCTAGAGAATGTATTTCATCAGATATTTTTTTATTCTGGTGTCCTCAAATGATGTATTTCCGGTGAAATCATGATATAGAATTTTTTGATGGAATGCAATTCCTTCTCTATCCATGCGACAGACAGATAGACAGGAATTTTCAGTGATGTCAAATGATTAAAGCTATTACACACTTGACCATGCGTGTATAGTCGCCCTCCGTGGTGTAATGGTTACCATGCCAACTTCATATACCCAAGGGGTGGGTATATGAAGTCGGTTCAAACCCGGCGGAGGACGATGGATTTTTTCGGGCGTAAAAATCCTTAGCATTGCTTCCTTCGGAAGGGAAGTAAAGCCGTCGTAGATTTACGGCACGTAAAAGAACCTCAAGCCCGAAAGAGAGGCCTCTGAGCAAAGTTAAGCGGTCCTTCACGCCCAATATAGAATGGGACGCTGAGAACCACAGTAGTTAAAGAGCGTCCATAAATAACAGCCATTTACATTTTTATGCATGTATATTTCCAATACAAATTAAAGGTAACGAAAATAAACAAAAGAAAAAATATAGAGAAAAACAAGAGATAAAATGAAAAAACTCTCATGCGTTCCATTCACATGACTTTCTCTTCATCTCTGCAACAAATTATTTTTAAAAGATTACGATTCTTTTTACTTCATGCTAATCGAGTAAAAATTAGCATAAATAGTCTTATTACTTGCTGTCATGCAAGTAGAATGGAAGGCAGAGGCTAAAGTGTTAGTCAAAAGCTGGTTGCTATGTGAGTCAAGTTCCTTTGATTTTATGGACAGGAATTGAAAAATTCCCGGATGAGAAGTATTTTAAAGCTTAAACTAATAACAAGCAATATCTAAAAATCGGTCAACTTCACGAGCACTACATTTTTTTGTGTGGTACGTTTCTGTCTGTCTCTTACGGTTTACTAGTTGTTAAAAATTCCGCCAAATTCATCCAGGATAAACATATCTTCAGAAATATTCTCAGAAGATTGGAGATATATAGTTTTCACATAAATTTCTTAAATATAAGAGATTTTAATCAAAGTCGTTAGAGCAATTTTTGAGAAAATTAAAATTTTCGAAAAATTCTGCATGTAAAACTTAGTTGGATGTGAGGATTTTCTTGAAAATCTTCGTCTCGCATCCTTGGAAGATACCAAACTTAAATAGCAAGTTTGGTATTTAACGGTATTTTGGTTTTTGAGCTATGCTCCCACAGACACAACACACACACACACACACACACACACAACACCCACACACACACACATACAGAGACAAATGAAATGGAGTTTTATTTATGGACGCTCTTTAACTGCTATGGTTCTCAGCATCCATTCTATATTGGGCGTGAAAGACCGCTTAATTTTGCTCAGAGGCCTCTCTATTAGGTTTGAGATTCCTTTACGTGCTCTCCAACGTGCTCCGCGGATTTGAACCAGCAACGTTGGGTAAATGAAGCTAGCATGGTAGCCATTACACCACGGAGGGTGACACACAGAGACAGACATATACACGGATATTTTTCAAAAAAGGATTTTTTGCACTCAGGGGTGAAATCTCGGTATTCAATTTTTGGGTGCAATACAATACCTGCTCTATACACTATGTGCATAGTACGTATAGAGAAAGTAAAAATATTAATTAGCTCAAATAGTATATCAAGGCAATAAATATATTATAGAGAACTTAAATCTAGTTTAAGAAGGCTGCTTTGCAGCATGTATTAAAGGCGAAACACGTGGCTCTTGGAAACAGCACACTATTTCAACTGTATAAGTAAATTGCCCTGCAGTGGCGTCTAGAAGCAGGCTTTAATAACTGTGTAAGTGTCCTCTCATACACCAGCAAGCCTAATTATGTCTTCGCAGCTGGCACTGAGGCCATTAGTGTTCACTTTGTGAAGGAATGAACTCATTTCCAGAGCTGAAGTGCGTGTGTGAGGAACCCATTACGACCGAATATTGCATGATTAGAATAGGAGTAAAGTAGGCTAGACAGGAATCAGTTTGAGATCATTGCTCTTCAGGGAATTCTGTTACGGATCTATGCTGCTTCTTAAGCAGAGTTTACATGAATATTTTGGTCAAAAAGTTCCACTTCTACCTGCTCTAGAGCGTATGTGCAAGTAGGTAGAGAAATATTGCATTCCATCCGAAAATTCTATAGCGAGATTTCATCGGAAGCACACGTTTTGGAGTCCCATATATCTAAAAAAAAAAGAATTTTTAGAAAAACGTCCATGCGTGTGACTGTGAACATAACTCAAAAATGAAAAGTCGGTTAAATATTAAACTTTGTACTTTTGTTTAGAATCTTCCAAGGATGTGACACGAACATTTTGAGGAAAATCCTCCCCCAACCCAAGGTAATCTATATATTTTGAAAATTAGGGCAGTAGCCTCTGAAGACCTCTTCATTCTGGTACCTGATAAACTTTTATGTAACTGGTAAACCGAAATTGACAAGGTCTTACTTCGCGAAATCTGTAGATCTCGCTAATAAAATAAAATAGATCATATACATTTTTTTCTTGTGGATTTGGCCATTTAAACATATTCCTTGTTATTGTTTCAGTTTTAAATACTTAAACTTTTCTTCAGCAGGAAATCAACTTTCGTGTACTTAAGGGTGGGGGATTTTCTTGAAAATCTTCTGGTCTTATCATTATCAAACATAATGCCATGTTTGGTATTTAACGGAATTTTCGTTTTTGAGCTATGCTACCCGCAGAAACATACATTACATTACATACAAACACACATACATGGTCATTTTACTAAAAATATTTTTTGTTTAGAGGGTCTCAAAACATATGTTTATGGTAAAATATGGGTATTAAAATTTTGGGTGGATACCCTCTCTACACATTATGTACATAGTGCGTGTAGAAAAAGTAAAAAGTAAAGTCGGTGTAATATCCTACAAGGACGCGAAGATTTTCAGGAAAATCCCCCACCCCTACTCTTAACATGAACTATTCTTCGAAATCTCGGCTCTCTCAAAATGGCTCTGGTGATTTTTATTAAAATATTAAAGATATTTACATGATAAATAAAATGCAATTCGAAATTTCTCTGAAATAACCTCTGGTCATCTTTATTCCGAATGACTTTTTCATAACTGGTAAACCTTAAGAGATAGACAAAAACTTGCTACACAGAAGGTGTAAAAATGTAAATGGCGTGTTATTATGGAGCTCTTTAACTGCTGTGGTTCTCAGCGTCCCATTGGGCGTGAAAGACCGCTTAATTTTGCTCAGAGGCCTCTCCATCAGGCTTGAGGTTCTTTTACGTGCCGTAAATCTACGCCACGGGACCAACGGCTTTACCTCCCTTCCGAAGGAAACCATGCTAAGGATTTTTACGCCCAAAAAAATCCGTCGTTCTCCGCCGAGTTTGAACCCGCGACCTTGGGTATATGAAGTCAGCATGATAACCATTACACCACGGAGGGTGACACACAAGCTATAGATGTCCTCAAAATATACAACTTATGTCAAACAAATTTTTGCTGTGGAGTTAACAATTTCCGAATTATACTTGTTACAGGTTAAAATTTTTAGTACTTTTCGCTAATGGGAAGTCATTGTTTACTTTTGTCGAGGGAATTTCAATTGAAACACATAGCGATAGTTTTTAAAAGATTTTACTATCGCTTTAGCCTTCTACATAGAAATATCTAAGTTATAAAAATATTTCTTCTATTCTTTACCTCGATTATCATAAACCTATTTCTTCAAATTAGTTTGTCGCTTTAACTTCGAGGTCGTAACTCGCCCATAGACAATTTTTTTTAAGAATATTTTGTTGCAAATCAAGTGGGGAAATCATTAGAATGGAACACTAAGATTTTTACACTATTTCACCAACTTAACGTATTCTTTCTCATTTTCTCTTTCCTGTGGAAGACCAAATAGTTACCCGTCACCTCTTACATCCTTTGTACATATCTGTACCATTGCAATAACCGTTCCTCAGTTTTATTTGTCACCATGCCTTCTGCTTCCAATACTTTTATTATAGGTACCACGGGGCCTTCCCAACGCCAAGAACAGTATTCAAGAGGCATATGCATTTGTGCGCCACTTGCCACAATCACCCGAAAAATGAGAAGGAAATGACAAGAAGGACAATAATGGAAAGGAAGTCGTGGAGAAAAAGCACACCCCAGCATTCGCTAAGTGATAAACCCAAAGACAGTGTGCGTGGTCGACGGGGATCAAAACCGCAGCCTCCCGAATACGAGGCGCACACATTAACACCTCGCTCTATTTCCTGAATTTAAGCAGGAGAATTTATAACTGCGTCGTATTAAATCTACAAAATTTCACAGTATTAAGAGCTTTACCTTGTACGCAAAATGTGTGAAGTAAAGAATTTTAGTTTCAGAGGCTCACTAAACTAACGGCGAATCCCTTACCGATCACCGCTAGCCTGATGATAAGCTTGGCCTACGCTACGATCATTGTAGCAAGAGTAACTTGAGGTGCTGTAATATGTTACTTCAAGAGCAAGAGGTGGCAGAGTATAACCAAATTTTACAAATACATGCCCTTATATTAACTTAATTCCTCCTTACACCAGACTACCCTTATACTGCCCTATCTGGGGCAAATTTGTCATTCCGTTGATATTTCTGAGAAGGCTTTAAGTGCGCTTTCAACAATCTTTAGGAATTGTCCTTGAACATTCTTTATCGATATACCGCCTACCGAATTGCTAAGTTACTATGGCTTCTTCCAGCATAACCTTTTGCTAATGACTTCTCACATAGTAAGAGATTTTGTAATATGGGTTCTTTTAAAATTATTCGTTGATTGTAACATAAATTACTTATCGCAATCACATCTCGATTTGTCCAATACTTTTATATTAAACGACTATTAATTTAATAAGAACATTATTGTGGTAGCAACTCTAGTGATCTTTGCTTCAAAAGTTCCTGAAAAATTATCATACAAATTCTTACAGTAGCAGTATATACATAGTAGATGGCGAAGTAATTGTATTTCACACAAAAATTCGATTATTTTGTGGTCTCCGGGTCCAAAAACATATTTAGAAAAAAAACACAAATTATGTCGTACACATTTTCTAAGAAACAATTTCCGAGATATTCCGTGTTATTGGGGTTAATTTTAAATTATATAAATGTTTCTCTTGCTGTTTGCTTTACTTCATTTGTTCATATGACCAGCTAAAAAAGGTTTGACTATCGCTTTAGCGTAGTACTCCTTCTATTTGGAAGAAAGCAAATAATTAGACAAATACTACTAATGCTCGTCTCAGTTAGCTTGATGTGAATAAATGAACACTCTTTCGTAAGAATGGTTTGTTTGCAGAAGAAGCAGAAAAGGTTATGTGGATGGAATATATCAGATTTTGAGATAGGTAAATAACTCATACAAAAATGCCCACTACGTTTCCAGTGGTTTTATGAAATCCACAAACGGATTTGTAGCTTATGTTGACGGCAATGGGCACAAACAAATCCCTCTGTGGGTTCCAAACTTCCCGCTTCCATATTTGAGAAGAGTTTATATCGACATATCGATATTGTCACTAGCCACGTGATTTAGTCCAGCATGTTAAGTACGATTATTTAATCCTCGCCGGCTGGTTTGGGAGGTTTAACGCTGAAGTTCAATTAACTCCAAAAGTATCCGACAGATGGAGGGAATGAAATGTGCTGCAGGCTCGACCAGCTGTGCAAATATTGACAAGCTTGTAAAACTACCGTATCAATGAAAATCAAACATGCGTAACAAATATTTTTCGCCCTAAACTCGGGACATGGTGATGTAATGGAATTCTATTCTTTTTCGGTGGCAGCCAAAGCTTTGCAATTAATTCCCCTTTGTGCCGCTTGTGGTGCTGTTCGCTGGACTTGATTGCCGAGACAATGATGGTTTGTTGTGAGCCTTTGTGAGCCCAAAACAACCGTCGTGGTCAGCTCAGGGCCTTGCTAGTAAAGTAATGAAGTATAAAAACCTCATGTGTTCCATTCATATGACTTTCTATGCAACACTGAAACAATTATTATTAATAAGATTATTTTTTTATTGTTTAGTTTGTGTAGCCCCCTTTAATATCAAAGGCTTTGACTTGAGAAACAGCTTATAATTCTGTAGGTTTAGAACGTTAGGTCAATCATTTTACTTTCTCTACACGTACTATGTACATAGTGCATAAAGAAGGTAATGCACCCAAAAATTCGATACCAAGATTACACCGGAAACACATGTTTTGGGTCCCCCTGAATTCAAAAATAGCAAAAAGACCCGTGTGTGTGGGAGTATGTGTTTGTGAACAGCAAAGCTCAAAAACAAAAAGACCGTTAAACACCAAACTTGGTATTTAAGTTTGGTATCCCACAAGGATGCGACACGAAGATCTTCAAGAAAATCCTCCCACCCGCAACTACCCTTTACATTGAGCTTTGTTCGAAAATTTTGATTTTCTTAAAAATGGCTAACGATTTTAACTAAAATATTGTGTATTATATATATTTACCTGACAAATAAAATGTATATATTGAATTTTCTGTGGAATAGCCTCTGAAGACTTCTTTACTCTGGATGAATTTTACGGAAACTAAAACCGTAAGAGATGGACAAAATCTTACGAAATAAAAAATGTAGAACACGTTAAAACACACAATTTATGTTATACACTTCGTTTCGTGAAGTTGATCGATTTTGAGATATTCCTTGTTTTTGGTTTCAGCTTTAAAAAACTATACTTTTCTCATACAGGAATTTGTCATCTCCTGTACATACAAACAAAGGAACTTCAGTCACATAGCAACCAGTTTTTGACTAGCACTTTAACCTATGGTACTCTCTTATTTCGCTTCTACTTACAAGGAAGTAAGTAATATGACTATTTCTGGTAGTTGTTTTTTCTCGATTTGAATGGATTAAATATAAGCATAAGCTTTTTAAGAATAATTTGTTGCAGAGATGTAGAGAAGGTCATGAGAATGGAACACATCAGATTTTCACTTTCTCTACACGTACTATGTACATAGTGTATAGAGGAAGTACTGTATTCCACCCAAAAATTCGATACCGAGATTTCAACGGAAATACATGCTTTAGGATCCCCTAAATACAAAAAAAAAAGGAAGTTTTACAAAAAGGTCCATGTGTATGTATCTGCCTGTGGACAGCATAGCTCAAAACCGAAAAGACCGTTGAATACCAAACTTTGTATTTAAGTTTCGAATCTTCCAAGGATGCGACACGAAGATTTAAAAAAAAAAATCCCCCCACCTCCAACTACATTTAAATGGAACTTTTTTCGAAATATTTAATTTTCTTAAAAATGGCTCTAACGATTTTGATTAAAATATCGTATATTAAAGATATTTATTTGACAAATAAAATGTATATCTTGCATTTTCTATGAATAACCTCTGAAGACTACTTTATTCTGGATGAATTTTACGGAATTTTGCATAACTGCTAAACCGTAAGAGATGGACAAAAATTTACCACACAAAAAATGTAGAACACGTTAAAACACACACCTTATGTTATATATATATTTTTTTTTCGTGAAGTTGATCTTTTTTTAGATATTCCTTATTTTTGGTCTCAGCTTTGAAAAATGTATTTTTCTCATACAGGAATTTGTCAACTCGTGTCCATAGAAACAAAGGAATTTCAGTCACATAGCAACCAGCTGTTTGACTATCACTTTAACTTATGGTACTCCCTTATTTCGCTTCTAAAGCTTTAGCTTTTGTGCTAATTTTTTCTCGATTAGCATGAACCAAATAGAAGCATAAGCTTTTTAACAATAATTTGTTGCAGAGCGGTAGAGAAGGTTATGTGAATGGAATACATCAGATTTTCTTTCTCTAAATTCTCAATTGATACGAACGCTAAAATACTCAACTCAGTACAAATTCGGGACAATATTAATTTAAAATCTGATGTATATTCACTGACTTTCTCTACCTGTTCCGCTAAAATGTTTCATTCAAAACTTTATTCATCTCTCTACTTGATGCTAATCTAGATACACTTTAGCACAAATGGTTTTAATACTTATTTCCTTGTAGATACAATAGGGAAATACTGCAGGCTTAAGCATTGGGTTATTCCAAGAAAATTCAAAAATGTAATTTATTTGTCTACACGAAGAAACCTTCACATACTCTTCCTATAAAATTCCAGATTGTATTCTGTTTGCTCTAACTTTAATCTGTCAGCATATTTTAATCACGCGGTATTTTAATAAGAACCGTTAGAGTCATTTCTGAGAGAGTGAAAAGTTTCGAAAACAATTCTACTTAAATAGTAGTATGAGATAATGCATTTGCTTTGTTTTTGTTCATTTTTACTTTCTCTATACGCACTATGTACATAGTATATAGAGAAGGTATTGCACTCCACCAAAAAATTTGATACCGGGATTTCACCGGAAATATATGTTTTAGGGTCCCCAATATCCAAAAAAAAGCATTTTCACAAGAAGGTCCGTGTGTGTGTGTGTCCGTGTGTCAGTGTGTCCGTGAACACGATAACTCAAAAACGAAAGGTCGGTAAAATACCAAACTAGGTATTTAAGTTTAGTATCTTCCAGGGATGCGACACGAAGATTTTGAGAAAAATCCCCCCTACCCCCAACTACCCTTTACATGGAACTTTTTTCGAACATTTTGATTTTCTCAAAAATGGCTCTAACGATTTTGATTAAAATTTCGTATATTAAACATATTTACCTGACAAATAAAATGTATATCTTGAATTTTCTGGGAACAGCCTCTGAAGAGTAGTTTATTCTGGATGAATTTTACTGAATTTTGAATAACTGCTAAACCGTAAGAGATGGACAAAAACTTACTACACAAAAAATGTAGAGCACGCTAAAACACACAAATTACGTTATATAATATTTTTTCGTGCATTTCGTCGTTTTTGAGCTATTCCTTATTTTTGGTTGCCGCTATGAAAAACATATTTTTCTCATACAGGAACTTGTCAATTCCGATCCATATAATCAAAGGAACTTCATTGACATAGTAACCAGCTTTTGACTATCATTTTAACCTATGTAGTCCCTTATTTCGCTTCTACTTACAAGGAAGCAAGTAATAAGTCTATTTCTTTTAAATTTTTGTGATTAGCATAAAGTAAATAGAAGTATAAGCTATTTAAGAATCATTTGTTGCATGGATATAGAGAAAGTCATGTGAATGGTACACATCAGGTTTCTTTAAAATGTTCGTGTCACGTCCTTGGAAGATGAGCTTAAATGCCAAGTTATGTATTTATTAACTTTTCGTTTTTGAGTTATCGTGTTCACATGCACACGGACAAACACACACACACACACACACGTGGACCTTTGTCTGAAAATCCTTTTTTTTTTTTTTGATACAGGGGACCCTAAAACGTATATTTCCGGTGAAATCTCGGTATCGAATTTTTGGGTGGAGTGCAATACCTTCTCTATACACTATGTACATAGTACGTATAGAGAAAGCAAAAAAGAACACAATAGAATGAGTGAAGAAATAATACCGGTTTTAATTGGAAGATACAATCCTAGAAGAAGATGGGAGTAATTGATGGAATGCGAAGACGAGCAGGCAGTGAAGAAGAAAAAGAAGCAGTTCACACAAATAAACCATTTTCTAAAACTTGTATTCGATAAGCTTCAAGACATATTTACAATGAACTCTTGATATAAAATATTTGTGTTAAATATAAAATGTCCCATACTTACTGAACATAGTAGAGAAAAATAATAAAAACGTCCTATAAAATATTTCTTTCCTTTGTTATTCGTGTTTCTTATGATATCCTTCCTTCTGCTGAAGTAAAGAAATGCTACATGAAGGCTGATCCCCATTTCATTTCAATACTTTATCCCTTCGGTGGCATCTACACAACCGGTTGCTTGTATCCTCGCTTGTTATCCCGAGTATTCAGGTAGGTGTATGTAATAATCCCTCATCTCCGGTACTTCTCATCTATGTTGACACGTCTCTCTTCATTTCTCACACTGTGAAGGAAAACTGGAATAAACTTTCTGAAGCTTCCTTATATTTCCCTTCGGGGTTTCTGTTCCATATACTTCTATAAATATCTACCAGGGAGTTATTGTTATACTCTTCTGGAGCGACTGACAGGGACGTTGTGCTTCAAAATAATAGGGAGTTTACTATAGCCTCGGAAACAAGAAACGTGTTCGGTATCTTCAAGAAGCAGCCAACGTTTCCAGGAAATAAACGCTATCGAAACCCTAACCGCATGTTTATACAACATCATATAGCTACCCTAGAGGTATCCATAGAGACAAAAGAGGCTAAAACAAGTAGAAAGAATAAATAAGGAACGTTACCCGAACAAAATGCTATACTAAATATCCAAGGTTGGAACAATGTTGGAAAATATGGATAAATAAATGAATTAAAACATGTAGCAAGTCTTAAAAAAGGTTTAATGCTTGATGCAGAAGAAGATGAAAAAGAAGATTTATTTTGGGTCGCCTACATCAGGATGGTCATACCATGCCCTTTCAAACTGTATATAACAAGGGATTTTACATAAGATAAAATACAAAATAGTAATATTTATAGTTCATAATAATTCAAAAAGTTTACATCTTATAATTTTATTAATATTAATTTTTCTACAACATACTATGTACATAGTGTATAGAGAAAGTATTTAATACACCCTAAAATTCGATTCCGATATTCATCGGAAATGCATGTTTTGAGACACCCTGAATCCAAAAAATCGTATGTGTTCCATTCTCATTCTTTCTCTATATATTTCTGCAAATTATTGTTAATAAGCTTATTCCAGTATCTATTTCATGCTAAGGCATTAGCAGAAACAGTCTTATTACTTAGTCCTTATTAGTAGAAGTAAAATAAAATGGCTAAACGACAGCCAAATGTTTTAAAATGTTGTTGCTATCGGATTGAAATCCCGTAATCTCGAGGAGTAGAACTTGTTCTTATCTCAAACAAATCTTGATATTTCATTTGGAAGGGAGAGAAGAGAGATGGAGGTAGTGAGACATTAAGAGGTGCAGAATTTTCGATCTGTTACTGCTTTCACCTGTCGACATAGGCAACACGCACGACCTCCTTTTTTTTTTTTACAATTTCTCTAGCCCGCTTCACCGGAAATATATGGTTTGGGGTCCCCGAGTCCGAAAAAAGATTTTCTAGAAAAAGGCCCGTGTATGTTAGTTTGTGTGTGTGTGTCTTTGGACCGAAAAATAACAAACTTAATATTTAATTTAAGTATCTTTTAAGGATGTAACAGAAGACTTTCAAGAAAACCCCCCATCCTCAACTACCCTTTACATGGAACTTTTTTCGAACATTTTCATTTTCTCAAAAATGGCTGTAACGATTTTGATTAAAGTATCGTATATTAAAGATATTTACCTAATAAATTAAATGTATACCTTGAATTTCCATGGAATAGCCACTGAAGATTGCCTTATTCTGGATGAAGTTTACGGAATTTTGCGTAACTGCTAAACCGTAAGAGATGGACTAAAACTTACCACACAAAAAATGTGAACACGTTAATATACATAATTTACGTTATATAAATATATTTTTTGCGAAGTTTATCGTTTTGAGATATTCCTTGTTTTTGGTTTCAGCTTTGAAAAATACTTATATTTTTCTAGTACAGGAATTTTTCAACTCCTGTCTATACAAACAAATGAACTTCAGTCACACAGCAACCGGCTTTTGACTATCACTTTAACCTAATACTCTCTTATTTCGCTTCTACTTAAAAGGAAGCAAGTAATAAGATTATTTCTGCTAATTTTTTCTCGATTAGCATGAAGTAAAGAGAATCAATCATAAGCTTTTCAACAATAAGTTGTTACAGAGATGTAGAGAAAGTCATGTGAATGGAACACATGAGTTTTTTTTTACTTTCTCTAGCCCACTTCACCGGAAATATGTTTGGGGTCCCATGAGTCCGAAAAAAGAATTTTTAGAAAAAGATCCATGTGTGTGTTTCTGCCTGGAACATTATTCGAAAATGTTTATTTTCTCAAATTTGGCTCTAAAGATTTTTATTAAAATATCGTGTATTAAAGATATTTACGTGACAAATAAAATACATATTTTGAATTTTCTCGGAAATATACTCTGAAGATATCTTTATTCTGTATAAATTTTGCATATCTGATTAACCGTAAGAGATAGACATAAACTCACTTAATAGAAAATATAGATCTCGTCATCACACACAATTTATGTCCGTTACGTTTTATTGTAGAGGTAACCGTTTCCGAGATATTCCTTGTTATTGGTTTCTGTTGTGAAGTGATTGACATTGAAATTGGTTTCTTTGCTTGGCCGCGAGTACCAAAAAAGAAACGTACACTGCCTGGCTGAGAAAAGTCTATTTTAAAATTTAAAGCAATAATAAAGGATATCTAGGTAGATTGAAGTGGGGGAATTGTCTTTAAAATCTTCGTGTCACGTCCTTCCAAGTTTGGTATTTAACGGTCTTTTAGTTTTTGAGCTATGGCTGTCCACAGACACACACACACACACACACACACACACACACACACACACACACACACACACACATGGACCTGTTTTTTGGACTTAAGTGATTTCAAAACATATATTTCCGATTAAAGTTTGGTATCGAATTTTTGGGTGGAATACAATACTTTCTCTATACACTATGTATATGGTACGTGCAGAGAAAGTAAACATGATTTTGGGACATAAAAGTACCTATGACATTGTAAGTCCCCATTGGGGTATGTCGTCTCAAAATAATTTGAGATCATCTTGTGGTTTACAGAGAGACATGCGAGTCAGTTGAGAAATTTAATGCTGTGTCGGCACGTTTCCTTGATAGCTAGAGTAGTGATCGGGAGATCTATGGTTCAAACTCCGGCTATGCCATTGAATTTTTAGTCTCACTACACCACATCTGTCCTATACCCGCATGTGTGAAGGAACAATTAAATCAATACTAATTGACCATAATAGTTGTCTATACTATGAATCCATGGACTTAAAATACTTACATTGTAAGTCGTCATTGAGGTATGTCATCTCAAAATAATTAGATCACCTTGTGGTTTACCGGGAAACATGCGAGTCAGTTGAGAAATTTAATGTTGTGCCGGTATGTTGCAATGGTGGCTCAGTGGTAGAGCAACCGACTGGTTCAAATCCCGGCTATGGCATTAAACTTTTCAGTCTGATTCTACCTCTCCAACTCCTGTCTTACACGTGGCTTGTGGGGAAAAAAATTAAATCAATACCTATTAATTGACAATAATAGTTATTATACTATGAATCCATGGACTTAAAATACTTACGACATTGTAAGTCGCCATTGAGGTATGTCATTTCAAAATAATTTGAGATCACCTTGGGGTTTACCGGGAAACAAGCGAGTCTTTGAGAAATTTAAATTTGTGCCGGCATGTTGCCATAAGAATATTTGTTAAATTTCAATGATAAACATCCTAAAGTCTTCGAACAAGTTTAAATGTTCTTGATCTCATTGCAAACTTTTGTTTGCAATTAAGAAATTCCTCTATCGCATGTAATTCCACCGTTCAGCAACATAAGTAAATAAATCCCTCCATCATATTTAATTCTACCGTTCAGCAACATAGGTAAAAAAATCTTATGCGTTACACTCACATGACTTTCTCTAGCCGTTCTACAAACTTCTTACATAAGATTATTCTTCTTTCTGCACTTTGCTAATCGAGGTATTCAGCACAATGTTCTTAGTACTTAGTTCCTTATAAGTAGGAAGAAAAGAAGGGAATACAGTAGGCTAAATCGATAGACAAATGTTTTAAAAGCTGTTGTTATGCGATTGTCATTACAAATGACTTTTCTTGGCTAGGAGTAGAACAAAAGAAAAACGGACACTCCCGTTGAGAAAAGTATAAGTACTTCACAACTGAAACTAATAACAATGAATATCTCGAAAACGGTAAGCTCCACGAAAAAAATGTATATGAAGTAAATTGTGTATTTTAACAAGGCCTACATTTTTTGTATAGTAAGTTTTTGTCTATCTCTTACGGTTTATTAGTTATGCCAAATTAAGCAAAATTCATCCAGAATAAACAGGTCTTTAGAAGCTATTCCCAGAAATTTCAACATATGCATTTTATTTGTCAGGTAAATATCTTTAATATACGATATTTTAATCAAAATCGTTAGAGCCATTTTTAAGAAAATAAACATTTTCGAAAAAAGTTCCATGTAAAGGGTAGTTTGGGGTGGGGAGATTTTTCTAAAAATCTTCGTGTCGCATCCCTGAAAGATACTGAACTTAAATACCAAGTTTGGTATTTTAGCTACTCGTTTTTGAGTTATCGTGTATGTTCACAGGCATACGGACACACGGACCTTTTTCTGGAAATGCTTTTTTTTTTTGGATTCAGGGGGTCCTAAAACATATATTTCCGGTTAAATCCCGACATAGAATTTTTGGGTGGAATGCAATACTTCTCTATCCCTATGTACACTGTACATACGGGGCAAGAGAAAGTAAAAATTCCTCATCGTATTTAATTCCACATTTGAAAAACTTGGGTAAACAAACGAATCAGCTGGAAGAGAAACCTGTATTCTTGCAATCATCCTCCACCAGAGGAACACTTGATTACTAGTTTCAATTCACATCATAGGTATGTATGGGGCAAAAACTACCAAAATGAGCATTCACGTCTGTTCTGCTTTGTCCCTGTGGTACAATAACATCGACCAGACAAGGGAAATCGCAAGCATTAAAAATGAGGATTCAACAGCAGGGTACATGTGGAACAGAACAAAGAAGAATATTTATACCATTGTAGGCAATTCAGCAGTCCTCTGCTGCACACATATATAACGTAAGAGGGGATCCTTCTCAAAATGAATGCGTTAAACATTTATTTCAAATTTTATGGACCAGATGTTCTCCATCTATTACGAGAATCTGAGGAATGCATCCAACTTACAAAGATTAACTGCCCATAGAGGTTACCCTCTTTCTCTTTGCGTACTCTGTTACTGGAAAAGGATGTTTCGCTAACAATATTGCTTTTATGAGAACACAGAATATCTCTTTTACTTATCTGGATTTGAAAGTATCAAATAGTAAACACAAAGACCTAAATATAAAATTAATTTAAGACAAATGCATGGAACAACGAGGAGAGCGTTAAATAACAAAACCTCAAAACAAGCACAAATGAAATTTTATGAAGTAATCACTGTTCCAATGGCAACATAAATATAAAAAATTTGATGTGTACCATTCACATGACTTTCTCTATATCCCTGCAACAAATTATTCTTAAAAAGCTTATACTTCTATTTACTTTATGCTAATCAGAAAAAATTAGCAGAAATAGTCTTATTACTTGCTTCCCTGTAAGTAGAAGCGAAATAAGGGACTACCATAGGTGAAAATGATAGAACCTGGTTGCTATGTCAATGAAGTTCCTTTGTTTATATGGTTCGGAGTTGACAAGTTCCTGTATGAGAAAAGTATGTTTTTCAAAGCTGAAACCAAAAATAAGGAATGTCTAAAAAACGACGAACTCCACGAAAAAAATGTATATAACATAAATTGTGTGTTTTAACGTGCTCTACATTTTTTGTGCAGTAGCTTTTTGCCCATCTCTTACGGTTTAGCAGTTATTCAAAATTCAGTAAAATTCATCCAGAATAAACTACTCTTCAGAGGCTATTCCCAGAAAATTCAAGATATACATTTTATTTGGCAGGTAAATATCTTTACTATACGAAATTTTAATCAAAATCGTTTGAGCTATTTTTGAGAAAATCAAAATTTTCGAAAAAAGTTCCATGTAAAGGGTAGTTTGGGTGGAGGGATTTTTCTCAAAATCTTCGTGTCGCATCCCTGGAAGATACTAAACTTAAATACCAAGTTTGGTATTTTACCGACTTTTCGTTTTTGAGTTATCGTGTTCACAGACACACGGACACACTGACACACACACACACACACACACACACACGGACCTTTTTGTGAAAATGCTTTTTTTGGATATTGGGGACCCTAAAAGATATATTTCCGGTCAAATCTCGGTATCGAATTTTTGGGTGGAGTGCAATACCTTCTCTACACACTATGTACATAGTGCGTATAGAGAAAGTAATAATAAAAACTGGACTATGATTAGACAGGTAGGCATTTCATCTCAGCTGTTTCTATTCTTTTCCTAAAAGCAGCTGCTGGATATATCCTTCTAGACAAAGAAACGAAATCCGAAAACAGATATATAATGTAAATCAAAAAGTTATGGAATTTCAAATAATTGATGCTAGTTTACTAATTAAACTGAGCAGTGAGTGTGTATGTTACTGCAATTATATAAGAATTACAATTTTTAAAATTTCGACTAATAAAAGAAAAACAATGGCTTTTCCAATAGTTGTGGTTGTTCTGTATGTTTTTGTACAGTCTACCCAAATATACGTACTTCTCGTGTGAATTATTAGCGACTAAATTTGCTATGGAATACATTCTTCGAACTAAAGAGCACCACTCCCACATCCTCAGTGATTCTATGAGTATTCTAGTTGCTCTTCGTCAGCAATATCCTACCCATCCACTGCTCCTGATGATCTAAACAGTATATAACAAAATATTGTCTTCTGGTAAAATGACCTTGCTCTTTTGTCTCCCGTCACATATAGGTATACCGTGAAACGAGAGGTCAGATGAAGTGGTCAAAGAAGCTATCAAATATCCGTCAGGAGTCTTGAAGCTTCAAGACTCTTCACCGTGACTACAGCAGCTTTGCTCAAGGTGTGATTATCCAAAAGTGAAAACAAGTATGGTCTACCCTGTCATATTGAATGAACTACTCGTACAAATCTTTTCATGGTAAGGACCAGACTTTACTGACTCGTCACTCAGATATTCATATTTTCTGTCTCGTGAAAACCCAGCAATGTGTAATATTTGCAATTATCAACGAACAGTGAAATATCTCATTACTAACTGCAGTCTTTATGATGAACAGTGAACCACAAACTCCCGACACTCTGGATCAACTACAACTGCCCAACAACGTCCTGAACATCTTACAAACAATCCAACTGTACAATAAAATCTAAAGATCTTGCTTCCATGTACATATTACAAAGATATTAAACTACACGATAGTTATTATCATGTTTAAATGCTAATACGTACCATTGTTTCACAACAATGCATAAAATAACTATTATTTTACTTATATAGTATTGTATTGGTGTTTCATACTGGTTTTCATGCATGCAATATTGCATAGGGTAAGCGGGGGCAAAGGTGCGCACTTAGCGCTTTTTTATTTTTCATTTCTGCTATTCTGGTTACATCACAAGGAAATTTTTACACAATACACCTAGGAGCATACTTTATACGATACAATAAGTTCAAGAATGGTTGCATGATGTGTTAAAATTATATTTAACAAAATATTAGAATTGAAAACAATGGATCTTTGCCCCAGGCCTGGGGTAAAGATCCTATAGTTATGGGGCAAAATTCCGACACAGGAAGAAATTATTATAATTATGACAGACTAAAGGAGAGTTACAGTATTTGTCAGTTAATGTCATAATTAATGTTTTACTATATCATAACCATCACAATCACCATTGTGTCATCATCGTGATCGTATTACCACAGAAACGGTTTCGCCTCGGTCGGCTGCAACTGTCTTACTTACACATCTATGGCCATTTCTTGCCACACTTTTCGGCGATTTTCCCGGTACCGTTTGTATTCTTGTTTCGTCTTCGTTATAGACTCGATGGGGCGGAAAATTATATTTAGATCGCAAAGTTTCAGTTTCTGAAATAAAGCTCCATTTGTGCTTTATTGAATCCCATTATCCTCCCGATACTGATTTTCTCCGGTTGCCTCAAACTTAAATTATGACGAGCAGACTTCCCCTGTCAATTGGATTTCATTATTAAATGGGTGGTTGACGCCATTACTTTCGGCAAACCGATATGCTAAATGTCGGAAGTGCTTATACGTAAGGCTATAGAACATCGAATCCAGATGGATACAGTGATCCATCAATTCCGTTTCTCCTGTCTCAGAAAATACTCTCCTGAAACGCCCCAATGATGCCACTCCATAGCCTGCATTAAGTCTTTTACGTAATGTGGATTCAGTACATCCAAGTCCTGCAGCTGCATTTATAATGGAAGATCCATTTTCTATTAGCTTTCTAGCCTCCTCTAACGTTTTGGAAGACAACGGCGTGGAGGACATTTTTCTCTTGTAGTTTCTGTAAAATGAAGTCTAACTAGTCTAACTAATACTGAAACAGTGAACTATAAATTAGGGTGCATCAAATATTACAAATAAACCTACGCGTTAAGTATTAAAACCGAAGAAAGTAAAAACAAACTTTTGGGGCAAAGGTACGCATGCGGACTTTTGCCCCAGCTAATGCGTAGGATCTTTGCCCCGTGGCGCCGATTTTTGAACTTCTTATATCAGCTGCCATGTATGCAATTTGATAAACTAACAACAAAGCTTAAAGCGTGAGTTACGTTATGCACTTACATACGAGGCATTGGTAATTCTTTTGGTGTTTGTTACAGTAGACAGAACACTATCAATTACACCGTAAATATTTAGATCAAAAGTTCCAAAAACCTAACTTACCTCATATCTCTAGAGCTTTAAAACGCAAATCAACAATACAACACCACGGACACTTCCCTCCATAACAGCTCTCAACTGAAGGAGCAGGGCCGCCACACTACACTTCAGAAATAGGAAAACACTAGATTCGGATCTTTGCCCCGTGCGCACCTTTGCCCCCGCTTACCCTATAGTTGTTTCAATTTACAATATGAATATATTCCACTTTAATTCAAAATCTTCTCGGGCTTCTAGCCAGGCTGGCTAGAAGCCCGAGAAGATTTTGAATTAACACGTCACCAGGAAAGCTTTAGTTCTTATTTTATATTCCACTTTGTAACCCCAATGAGAGGTCACGATATAACCTAGTAGTTAAAGCGACTTTAGATCAATTTTAAAAAATAGCTTTTCAAAATAAATGGTGTAAATATTATAATTAATTATACTGTATTAGACTAAGTCACGGGTTTTAAATACCAAGCAACATATATAATTTATTTATATATAAATATAAGTGATTTCTTTAAAAATTTGATTTATTCCATTGACATAAGTTTCTCTACGTGTTCTGCAAAGAATTACTCTTACTTATAAAAGATTTTTCTTATATCAACATCGTGCTAATCGATATAAACATTAAAGTAAAACAAGAGAAAGACCAGCGACTTCCTGTTTGAGAAAAAAAAAAGTAAAGCAATAACAGGGATATCAGTGAAATGGTTAGTTCTTAAAAAATGTATATAACATATATTCTATGTTTTAACGAGATCAACAGTTTTTGTATTACGGTTTACCGGCTAAAGCCATTTAGAATAAGAGGACTTCAGGGTCTATTTCCAAAAATGTCAGGATATACAACAAATGATCCATGTAAACATCTTTAATACACGGCATTATGAATTAAATATTCCATATCAACATTTTAAATATACAGAATTTTAATCCAAATTGTTAGGGCCACTTTTTAGAAAATAAAAAATTTGGAAAAATCTTCCTTGTAGAGGATGGTTAAGGAAAGGGGATTTTCCTGAAAATCTTCTAGTCGCAGTGGTATTTAACGGACTTTTCGGTTTTTAATTATGCTATCCACACACATCCACACGCACAATTTTTAAAAAGGCTTTTACTGTATGCAGAGGTCCTCAAAACATGTATTTACGACGTGCCTCGGTATTACATTTTTGAGTGAAATGCATTACCTTCTCTACACTGTATATATGTGGTGGAGAAAGTGAAGCTGCTTCAGGTAGAAATACCAACCATTGCAATAAATGAAACAATAAAAAACTCCCTCGTTTTCTCAAATCACAAACGCACTAACTCTTTACCAAGTACGCTCATTTATACAGTCGTTGAAGTTTACGAGTGAGTTTTAGAATGTTCGGGAGGCAGAGAGAAAGAAGTTACCAGAACAATTCCTTTAACGTTTCTGGTGTTTGCGGCGGCTGAGAGCGCTACTGCGTCTTCTTATTTCTATTTATCTCTCCAACTGGTCGTTCAGTTGGTGCGACTATTCTGTGGTCGAACTAGTTTGAGACACTGAAAGGGGGAATAAGTTTACTAGGTGGCTGTACCGGCGGCTACACAAAGAGCCGACATACCTAACCGACTTGGGCAACTGTTTCATACCTTTGCGCATTAGACAGCCTCAAACTAATCTGACCAAATACTATATTCCGCCAGACTTCACAGGAAAACTAAAGACAGAAAGATTTTCTGTGGAACGAGAATACCAATTAGAGCAACCAAGCTGTTCGTCCCTTCTCAGAAAGCCAACAAAGGGTGTTCTGCTGTAACAGGGGGTGAAAATCAATGGAAAACCCTTGCATCGTACCTTGCAAGTAATTAAACTGGTATCACATCATGTTATTGTTCATACTGCATATAGCCTTGTTGCAATATATTACGGTGCTAACAAACATCCATTTAGCAAAGTCGTATTTCACTAGAGTCTAATCCCAACCTGTACAGCTCCTGCATGAATAGCTTCAAGAAAGAATTTTGGCTGCATATGGTTATTGCTAGGAACTCATTATAATTATAATAATAATATAATATAATAGGAATTCCGAATATTACCCCTTGTGAGGTGTTTCCCCTTTAACTGAAAGCCGATAACATCCCTATGACTTTCTATAGACCCTTGACAGGATGTAATTACATTTAATATACGTATTTCAGCAGTTCTAAATTAGATAGGCCTTCGATGAAAGAAAAAAACGTTCTATATTATTTTGGAATCGCGTTTTGTATTTACGCATGCCGAAACAAAAAGCTACATTAAAATTTTAATATTACAACTTCTGTCTTTCACAGGGGTAAAATTCATTTCAACCTTTTGAATGCAAGGAAGGTCCATTGATCTTCTGTGCCCATTTATCAGTACTGTATTGAAAATGTTGATTATTCCATTCACATGATTTTCCCTACATCGCTGCAAAAAATTACTGTTAAAAAGCTTAAGCTTCTATTTACTTCATGCTAATTGAGAAATAATTACCAGAAATACCTTGCTTCCTTGCAAGTATAAGCAAAATAAGGTTAAAGTGGCAATCAAAAGCTGGTTGCTGACTACCTCCGTGGTCGAGTGGTCAGCGAGCTGACTTCTCACCCCGGAAGTCCCGGGTTTGATTCCCGGAAGGGAATTTTTCATTAGCCCGATTTATTCCCTATCCCCCACAGAGTCTGGAAGTAAGTATTTGAGAGTGAATGTGTGTGTATTTGAGAAAAATAAAATTATATAAACCAACGTAAAGAACCTACAGACAACGAGTTGTTTCAAAATGCAAAGCCCCCGATATGACCTTAGATGTTAAAGGGGGCTATATAAATGAAACAAAAAAAAAAAAGCTGGTTGCTATGTGATTGAAGTTCCTATGGACACAAGTTGACAAATTCCTGTATGAGAGAAGTATGTTTTTCGAAGCTGAAACTAAAAACAAGGAATATCTTAAAAACGATCAACTCCACAAAAAATGTATATAATCTAAATTGTGTGTTTCAATGTGCTTTGTGGTAAGTTTTTGTCAATCTCTTACGGTTTAGCAGCAATGCAAAATTCCATAAAAAGTCATTCAAAATAAAGCAGTCTTGAGAGGCTATCCCCAGAAAATTCATGATACACATTTTATTTGTCAGGTAAATATCTTTAATATATGACATTTTAATGAAAATTGAGAAAATCAACATTTTTGAAAAAAGTTCCGTTTAAAGGATAGTTGGGGGTATCGCATCCTCGGAAGATACCAAACTTAAATACCAATTTTGGTTTTTAACGTTCGTTTTGTTTTTGAGCTATGCTGCCTATAGACACACACACGGACATGTTTCTAAATTTTTTTTTTGGATTCAGGGGGTCTTAAAATATGTATTTCCGGTGAAATCTCAGGATCGAACTTTTGGGTGGAGTGCAGTACGTTCTCTATACACTATGTACATAGTACGTGTAGAGAAAGTAAAAATACTTCTTCTTGGACTATGGGGACAGCAAAACATATTTACCAGCCAAATCTCAATATTGATTTTTGGGGGGGGGGGGAAACGTAACACCTTCTCTAGTATACACAGTACATAGCACATGTAGAGAAAAGTAAAATGTATCGCGTGGCTCAATTTTATTATAACAATGAATTTAGAGCAATAAGAAATTAGTATTTAAATAATCACGTGAAGAGAATTTTGATACAATGCAAAAATATCCCAGAAGTGTATAATGATTGGTTTAATTACAGTACTATAAATTTTCCAATGTTTACAGATGCATCTGCTGAAGGGATTGACGAAAATTGAAAAAAAAAAAAAAAATTTACACTTCTTTACAATACACAATTTACTCTAAATAGATTCTTGCTCAATAAGATATTTCTGAGATATCCGTACAATTTAAATTATTCAAATTATTCCTTTAAAGTTCTTTGATATTCATTTATGCAGTGGCAGTGACCCCTCGCCTCTCACCATGGCGAGCCCGGTTTTGATCTCAGAGAATGGAATGTGGGATTTTTGCTGGTCAAAGCAGCTTCTGAGCGGATTTTCATATCATCAGTTGCTCCGTAATTACCTTTCTTTTCACCCATTTCACCATCATTTCACATTATCCACTTTTCACTCTTCGGGAATTGGTCTGCTTCTAACAGACATGCGATCCCAGGTGCTGGCTTGTAAGGTCGGGCGGTTGAAAGTCCTTCATACGAGGAGGGTAAACCGGAGGAACATGATATTCAGTTGGAAAGGTAGATTCAGATTGAAAAATGTAATGCCATAGCCGGAGTTTAACCACGGATCTCCTGGTCTACGTCCAGTTGCACTAACATGCCAACACGATTCCAAATTCCCCAAAGGATTGTAGATTCTTCAGGCAAACCACAAGGAGATCTTGACTAAGTACAATAAGTCCCGAAATTCATAATTAAATGAACTATTAGGTCAAACATTGCCAAATAATTGTTTTTTCCGCACTAGCCGCGTGTAAGACAGGAGTTGGAAAATAAGAACTGAAGCTTTCCTGGCGACGCATTAATTCAAAATCTTCTCGGGCTTCTAACCAGGTAAAAACTTGGCTTGATACCAACGTTTCGAAGAAGTGCATCTTCCTCGTCTTCAGGTGGAACTGATGGATTGAGCTTGCGGAGACGTATTTATAAGAGCTGCAATGAAGCTAACATCTGATTGGTTCGCGTGATATTATGGCCTGGTATAAGTAATTAGTAAAACATATCGCCATATCATGCGAACCAATCAGATGTTAGCTTCATTCCAGCTCTTATAAATACCGTCTCCGCAAGCTCAATCCATCAGTTCACTCTGAAGACGAGGAAGATGCACTTCTTCGAAACGTTAGTATCAAGCCAAGTTTTTAATGGTTAGAAGTCCGAGAAGATTTTAAATTAGGAGTTGGAAAGTTAAGTGTCATGGTAGCTCAGTGGTTATAGCAGGAGATCCTATTCCAAATCCGGACTATAACATTGATGTTTTAAGTTCTGACTCTACATTTCCAACTCTTGTCCTATTAGTGTGAAAGGAACAATTGATTAGCAAGGTGATATTCAATTATTTCTTACGATTGCCGAACACATGGTAAAACAGTATACTGTGTCATGTTCTAAAATATTTGATTATAGCTATCTCCTTTGTATCTATAACAAATGCATGAAGTAGATATGAATCCTTTGCATTTGTAAGATAATCAAACTTTACATTCATTTGAATACTAATGTATTTATGCTCTTAAAGTCATACATATGAGAAATTTGACTACAGATTGTGGAAAATTAAATTTACCTAATAATAAAATAATATGAATTGTAAACAAAGACATCTCCATCCTTAAAAGTTATTATCCCGCAAAGTTTTTTCCTACATTTTTTCATAATCAAAATGCTTCATACGATGCAAGGTTTCATTAATTTGTTTTATCACTTTTATGCTGCCTCTCAAAAGCGCATTAAATAAAATGGTCATATACTTATTCGAAGTAATGCTTCAGTTATCAGAAATAAATTATACAATTTTGAAAAATACAAAGTTTCAAAAAATGCGAAAAAAAATTGTCCTTAATAATTAGAATCAATATAACAAAATATGAACTTGTAAACCTATTCACTTTAAACTTGAATTTATATATGAATGGTTGTAAAAATGCATCACGGGCTAATTTAATTACAATAATGAATTTAGACAGTAAAAATATTATTTAAATAACCATCCAAGATAAAATTGTGACATGGCCAAAATATCACTACTGTTTTGTGTAGTAATTGGTATAAATTTCAATAAATATGCTATACACTTTGGATTTTACATATTTCATACATATTAATATTTAAATTAAATAAAATCTAGTTATTATCTCTAAATTAGTTCAAGGTCTTATAGCATCACGTTCAACTCTGTGTTCATGTGAATATAATGAAATGAGAAGAGGTGAAAATAGCCCACCTTTACTAATTACTTAATGAGATCATTAATATTGGAAGCTTCACCGTATTTCTGAAACGTGTACTGAAATGTTGGTCATAAATTAGATAATGTTGATAATAGTTACCCCCTGCGGCGTTGTTGCTTCTGTAGAGCCCATATATCTTCCATCATATTCACCCTGGCCTAAAATTCTACTGGGATGTTTCTAATTGGACTTCATGTACATTTTGACTTCCTCTTGCACGTATGTATAATGCACATAGTGGATAGAGAAGACACTGTATTCCAACGAAAACTTCGATACAGAGATTTCACCGGAAATACATGTTTTTGGACCCCCTAATCCAATAAAAGCATTTTTACTTTCTCTATACGTACTACGTACGCAGTGTATAGAAAGAGTATTGCATTCCACCCAAAAAGTTGATGCCTAGATATCACCGGAAATAGACATTTTAGTTTCCCCTATATCCAAAAAGCTATTTTCAAAAAAAGGTCCGCGCGTGTGTGCGTGTGTCGAAAAGTCGGTAATGAGTTTAGTATCTTTCAGGGATGCGACACGAAGATTTTGAGAAAAATCTCCCCGCCCCAAACTACCCTTTACATGGAAAAGTTTCAAAATGTTTTATTTTCTCAAAAACGGCTTTAACGGGCTTGATTAAAAACCGTATTTTAAAGATATTAATATGGCAAATAATGTGTATAGCTTAAATTTTCTGGGACTATCCTCTAAAGAGCTCTTTGTTCTGAATGAATTTTGCTGAATTTTGCGTAACTAGTAAACCGTAAGAGATAGAAAAAATGTTACTATACAAATATAGATCACGTTAAGACACACAATTTGTGTCATATGCCTCTTTTTCGTTGGATTGAAAATTTCTGAGATATTAGTTGATTTTGTTTCAGATTTAAAAGACTTAATTTTTTCACACGGAAAGTTGTAAACTCCTGGCACTGCATAGAAACGGATTTCATCCACAAGGCAACCGGTTTTTAAAGATTTAACTCGTTTTAGCCTAGTGTATTCTCTTGTCCTACTTCAAGGAAACAAGTAATAAGACCCTTTCTGCTAATTATTTGTTATTTAACGTTAAGTAAACAGAAGAATAGGCTTTTTAACAGTAATTTATTGCAGTGATGTAGAGAAAGTCATGTGAATGGAACACATCAGATTTTTAGAAAGATGTCCGTGTGCTTGAGGGCTACATAGTTCAAAACCGAAAACTCGCTTACATGCCAAACTTAGTAAGCTCCTGCGCAACAGGCCACGAGGGACCAAGGCCCACCGCTCGGCAGCTGCATCCCCCATCCCGGACAGGCGTCATGGGTGGGGTGCAGCGCTGGAGGGTGAAACGTAATCAGCGCCTCGATTCCCTCCCGGCCGGCTGATGCGGACCTCTCAACCTGGAGCCGCTACTTTTCCATTAAGTAGCTTCTCAACTGACCCCTCAAGGACTTCACAAGGCGGAGTGCACCCCGAGCCAGGTCTCCCACAGGGGAAAAAATCCCCACGAGGGTGCCGGGAATCGCATCCAGCAGCCGCTAAGGAGACGACACACACACACACACACACACACACACACACACACACACAAAACTACCTATTACGTGGCACATTTTTCGACAATTTTGATTTTCTCAAAAATGGCTCTTAACGATTTTGATTAAAATACCGTAAGTTTAAAATATTTTCATGACAATCGAAATGTATATCTTGAATTTCCTGGGAATAGCTTCTAAATATCTTTTCTTCCTGGATGACTTTTGTATAACTTTTACACTACTGGTAATCCGTAAGAGATAGACAAATACGTATTACACAGAAAAATGTAGACCTCATTAAAACACAAATTTATGTTATAATTATTTGGTAGTGTTAACCGTTTTCGAGATACTCCGAATTATTGGTTTCTGTTTTAAATTACTTAAACGTTTCTCAAACGGGAAGACATCTTTCTTTTCATTTCTCTTTTGTTTACTCCCAGCCGAAAAAGATAACCGAATTGGAATTGTTTAATTAGCAAATGGTTTTTAAAAGATTTGATTATCGCTTTAGATTACTTTATTTTCTTATTTCTCACATAATTACAAAGAAGCAAGTAATAAGATACATTCTGGTATTGTTTATTGCGATTTAGATAAAAGAATACTCTTTAATAAGAAAATTTGGTGTATAAAATAGCTAGAGAAGGTCATGGGAAAGGAACATATCAGATTTTAACCTAGTTTTGGTGTTGCAGCTTACGAAATAATAATCTGATGTATTCTACTCACATGGCTTTCTCTATTTGCTCTGCATTTAAACTATTCTTACAAAAGATTATCCTTAGCATGGCTTCCTTCGGAAGGGAAGTAAAGCCGTTGGTCCCGTGTCGTAGATTTACGGCACGTAAAAGAACCTCAAGCCTGATAGAGAGGCCTCTGAGCAAAATTAAGCGGTCTTTCACGCCCAATATAGAATGGGACGCTGAGAACCACAGCAGTTAAAGAGCGTCCATAAATAATACGCCATTTTTTTTCGTGCTAATCTTTTTGCATAGTTCATTATAATTGGGAGGGAAATAAATATACTAAGCTAAATCTTTTAAAAGCTGTTATCCGATTTTAATGAAATGTGGCACTCCATCCAAGGCCAAAAGTGAAACAAAAATATATGACACAGTAGAGGATCTCCAGTTTGGTAAAAGTTTAAGTAGTATAAAACTGAAACTAATAACAGTGAATATCTCGGAGATGGTTAGTTCTACAAGAACGCTGTAGGTTTATAACATAAATTATATGTGTTAACGACATCTACATTTTTTGTGTAGTAAGTTGTTCCCTATCTCTTACGGTTTACCAGTTATGGAATAGTTATTCGAATGATGAGGATTTCTGGCTCCATTCCCAAGAAATGCGGCATATTATCTTTCAAGTACATATCTTTAAAATATGACATTTTAATCAAAGTTGTTGGAGCCATTTTTTAAAAAATCAAACATTTCGAAAAATGTGCCATACAAACGTTAGTTTAGGGTGGGGAATTTTTCTGAAGTTCTTCGTGTCGATTCCTTGGAGAATACTAAACTTAAATACCAAATTTGATGTATAACAGAATTTTAGTTTTTGTATTATACTGTCCACACACAGACACAGACGCGGACATTTTTTCTAAAAATAATTTTCTTAGATTTGTGGGGTCTCCAAACATGTATTTCTGGTGAATCTTGGTATCTGATTTTTTGGTGACATACATCACCTTCCCCACGTATTTTGTTCATTGCATATATACTTATATTTCCGAAATTGCTTACGAAAATGTATGTACTTTTATTCTGTTATGTTAATTTCTTTTTTGCATTCATTAATTTAGTTATTGGTATATAACTTATGTCTGTAAAATATTGATGCAAGATAAAAAACGATATGTAGTAAATAGATTATAAAATTTGCAATATACGTTCTTTTAGAGGACACTAGATGCTGGGATGTTGTTTTACATACCTTATTTTATGTTATTTCTAGATAATTACTAGAGAAAGTAACAAAATCAGCCAGGTCATAAGGTTCTTTCATAGGCTACCAACGTCACAAACCTTGTCAGTAAAATATAAAAATAACTATCAAGCTTCTCTTCTTATTTATGTTCAGCTAGGTTTTTTATTGATCTACTGACCGAGACGATTAAAACTCCATTAGTTGGAATATTCTGGGACATATCTTAAAAGTGGAATCTGGTCTCTATGCCAGTTTTATATTTATTCACTTCTTTATTTACAATCTAAGATTGGGCCCTTAGGTTATTTATAGGAGAATAAAGACTGGAAACTATCTACAATTTGTAATCTTAAAGACGGCCAGTTGTTTCCCGTTCACGAGAAGCAAACCGGTAATTTCATTGTAATATTTTCATTTTATAGATCAAATAGCCATCCAGCCAATAAAATGTCTCTATAATGCAATCAAAACGTTATTATGCACCACAAAATTGCTTAATTTTGATCTATATTATAGGCACTTTAGATATTGTAAAATTATAGCTTATTTGAATAGCTATGGCCAAGAGGAGGTTGCGAATGGGCAACAAACAACTCAAAACAGGGGTTGCCAAACTTTCATAAGTCGGCCACATTAAACATCGAATGAATGCACCAGATGCACTAAATCGCATTAATTTTGAAACGCAGTGTCTTATTGCAATAAATTCTGCACTCATACTGTAATAACTGATCTATTTTAATAATTAACAAAGGTTAGTAATTATTGCAAGTATTTCCACGTGAAAGGCAGTCCATTTTGACTTTTTCTACTTGTATATAGGAGGGGAAAATAATGCGATTCACCTAAAAATTCTGTACCGAGATTTTACCGTCAATACACGTTTAAGGGCCCCCTGAATCCAAATAGAGTATCTTTGGAAAAAGGCGTGTGTGTGTGTGTGTGTGTGTGTCCAAATCACAAAAACTTTAAGTCGATAAACTTGGGATTTAGGTTGTCTATCTTCCAAGAATGTGATACGAAGATTTTGAGATAAATCAGCCCACTCCAAAATACCCTTTACATGGAAACATTTCCAAAAATTCTGATTTTCTTAAAAATGGGTCTAACAATTTTGATTAAATTAATATATATAAATATATTTACATGTTAAATAAAATGAATATCTTGAATTTTCTTCGCAGAGGCTCTGAAGAATCCCTTCACTCTGGATGATTTTTGCATAACTGGTAAACCGTAATACTTAGACAAAAATATACTACATAATCGTATCCTTGGAAGATCAGAACTTATATTAAGTTTAGTAGTTATCAAACTTTTCGTTTTTTAAATCATACAAGCCACAAATACACACGCAAAAACAAGATAAATCATTTCCTAAAAATGTTGGGAGTTTGAAAAATATATTTTCTATGAAATATCGACATTGAATTTTTGGTTGGAATATAATACTACCGATACTTAACTCACGCAGTAGAAAGAATAAAAACCTGGCGTGTTCCATTCACATGACTTTCTCTATATCTCTGTAACTAGTTGTCGTTAAATATCTTAAGAAATTACTGTTATAAAGCTTATTCTTCTATCTACTTCTTGCTAGTTGAGATAAACAACAGCAAAATGTAAATTCGTAGGTTTCCACGACCGTTGTCTAATATACTGGTGGCTACTTCCGCTATTGGCTCTGTTGATTTTAGCTCAAGACATCACGGCTAATACCGGAAGCAGCAAAATGACCTATCGGTTACAAGGGTAGGTAGAGGAGAAATAAGGAGATACACAAGGCTAAAGTGATAATCAAATATTTTAAAAGCTGGTTGCTAAACGATTGAAATTAGTTTCTTTTCAAAGCCAGGAGTTGGCAAACTCCTGTATGAGGAACATTTTAAGAATTCTAAAACTGAAAATAATAACAAGGAATAACTCGGAACTGTTGAAGTCCACGAAAAAATGTGTACCATTTTAATGATAAATAAAACATGTCTAGAATTTTCTGGGAATGATCTCCGCATGTCCTCTTCATTGTGATTTGGGTTTCATATGTGTTAAATCATAAGAGATAGACCAAATATATTTTTTTCATTGGCTTTAATTTTAAAATACTTATACGTTTCCTTTATAGGAAGGTCGTTCTCGTTTTTCCTCCTGGTCAAGTAAAGAGAACATAATTTCAAATTCATCACATAGCGATCACATCTTAAAATATTTGACTATAAAAAAATATAGTGTATCCTCGTTTTATACACAAGGAAATGTGAAATTAAAGCATTTATATACATGTTAATTTATTGTTAAGAATAGTTTACAGCAAGACGGGTATAGAATATCAGGTGATCATGATACATCAGAAGCTTTTTACTTTCTCTAGCCTGCGTGCACACTGTACATAGTGGATAGAGAATGTTTTGTATTCCACCCAAAAATTCGATATCTAGATTTCACCGGAAATATGTTTTGTGATCCCCTGAGTCCGAAAAAAGAATTTTAGAAAAAGATCCGGGTGTCTGTTTTGTCGGTCTGTGGACAGCATAGCTAAAAATGAAAAGATCGTTAAACACCAAACTTGGTATTTAAGTTTTATCTGCCCTTTGGATGGAAACATTTTCGAAAGTTTTGATTTACTCAAAAATGGCTACCGATTTTGATTAAAATCTCGTATATTAGAGATATTTACAACACAAATAAAATGTAAATTTTGATTTTTCTCCGTATAGACTCTGAAGACCTCTTTATTCTGGATGAATTTTACCGAATTTTGTTTTACTGCTAAATCTTAAGATATGGACAAAAACTTACTACATAAAAATGTAGATCTCATCAAAACACACAATTTATGTCCGTTATGTTTTTGGTGTGGAGGTAACCGTTTCCGAGATATTCCTTGTTATTGGTTTCAACTGTAAAGTAAATATACTTTTCTCAGACAGGAAGTGTCAGTTTTTCTTTTGTTCTACACCTGGCCAAGCAAATAAACGATTCATAATGACAATAACGACAGCTTAAATATTTGACTATCACTTTAGCATAGTGCATTTCTTTAGTTCGCTTAAGGAACTAAGTAATAAGGACATTTTGCTAATGTTTATCTCAATTAAAATGGTGTAGAAAGAAGAATAATGTTATTTTAAGAAGTTTGTTTGAAGAGCAGTTAGAAAAAGTCATGGGAGTGTAACACATCAAATTTATTAAAATATATTCTTTAAGTTTTAGGTTGACGGATCAAAAGCAGCTATGAGTTGGGTTCGGCCTCCCTCTGGTTGTAATTTGTGAAACCCTGACTTAAAGGACAAAAGCAGATAAACAAGATCTGATAGGAGTTTCCTCTGAATTGCATCGTCGAGTCTTACAAGAAGCAAAGAGAAGCTATAACGCGATAAGCTGTTAAGATTACTTCACAATAAGCGCAAGTTAATTTTGCAGAAAATTACATTTATGCAATTAAATTTAACCTACTCTTACTGCAAATTTATATTTGTTTTTAAGTCGATAGGTATGAATTCTCCAAAAGATGAATTCCAGAGACAGTTATAAAAAGTTGATGTGTGTGTGAACTCACATGACTTCCTCTACATCTCTGTAATAAATTATTGTTAAAAGTGTTATTCTTCTACTAACTTCTTCCTAATCGATATAAACATTAGCAGAAACGGTCTTATTATTTGCTTTCTTGTAAGTAGGAGAGAAATAACGAAATACACTATGCTGATATTCAAATCTTTTAAAAGCTGTTTCTATGTGATTCAAGCTCCTTTGATTTTTTTTTTTTTTTTTTTTTTTTTTTGCTGTATGCCCTTTTTCCAATTTCCTAGCATTTTACTGTGTTTTCTGTTTGCTTACCGTTTAGCTGTTTTCTTCTCATATACACACATTTCGCAAATATATAAACACCCAAGCCCAAGGCTAATGACAAGGAATATTTCAAAAACGATAAACACGAAAAAATATGTTTATAGCATAGATTGTATGTTTTAACAAGCTATATATTTTTATTAAGTAAATTTTTGTCTACTTCTTACGGTTTACTGGTTATGCAAAATTCCGCAAAATTCATCCAGAATAAAGATGTTTTCAGAGGCTGTTACCAGAGCATTCAATATATACATTTTATTTATAATGTAAATATTTTAATATACGACATTTTTATCAGGAATCATTAGAGGGATTTTTTAGAAAATCAATATTTCCGCAAATGTTTCCATGTAAAGGGCAGCTTGGAGTAGGGGAATTTTCTTGAAAATCTTCGTATCGCATCCTTGGAAGATACCAAATTTAAATACCAAATTTAGTGTTTCGATTTTGAGCCATGCTGCTACAGACACACACAGACTATTTTTTCTTTTTCAGGAGGTGTCAATACCTGTGTTTCCTGTGAAATCTCGTTATCGAAATTTTGGGTGGAATACAATTCTTCCTCTATATACTATGTGCATAGTACGTGTAGAGAAAGTAAATAGGTTAGTCACTATCCAATGGTTGTACTTTAATATGAACATAAGAGAAATGTAAAGGCATACAGACTAGAAAAACCCGCACCACCCTTCTCATATGATCTCCTCTTCAATCTCTTCCGTCCATCCGCATTTTCTACCAGAATTATTAATTTCCAGTAAATAAAATACAAATCTGATATGTTTCATGCATATAACTTTCTCTATCTGTTCTCCAAATAGAATATTATTTTAGCTACATCAAGCTAATGGTCTTATTACTCAGTTCCTTAGAAGTAGAAGGGAAATAAGCGAGTACACTAGGCTAAAGTGACAGTCAAATCTTTTAAAAGCTGTCGCTAAAAGTTTATCATTGAAATTAGGTTCTCTTTCCAAGGTAAGCAATAAAACAAAGAGATATGAAACGAAAGATTTCCCGTTTGAGTAAATTTTACGTAGTTTAAAACTGAAACCAATAACAAGAAATATATTGGAAATGGTTAACGCTAAAAAAATATGTATCTGACAAATTGAGTATTTAAATGAGATGCACACTTTTATGCAGTGAGCTCTTTTTCTATCCCTTACGGTTTAACAATTATACCAAAGTCATCCAGAGTGAAGAGGTTTTTAGAGGGTATTCCCAGGAAATGCATGATATACATTTCATTTGTAATAAAAATATCTTGGAGACATTTTTCAGAAAATAAAAATATTCGAAAAATAGTTCATGTAAAGGGTAGTTAGGAGTGGGGATATTTTTCTAAAAATCTTCGTGTCACATCCTTGGAAGATACTGTGCTTAAACACGAGTACCAAGTTTTGTATTTAACTGACTTTTCCTTTTCCATAAACAAACGTACTGACTCACATGTGGACCATTTTCTAAAAAGGCTTTGTTTTGTATTCAAGGGTCCTCAAAACATATATTTCCAGGAAATCTCGGTATCAATTTTGGAGTGTAAAACAATATCGTCATCCTTCATGCTCTGTGTGTAACAAGCGGCCTATGATTCCCACGATCGAAAGCTGATCTTCCTTTTTCAGCTGTTGATGAGGTCAACAGAAATTTCTAGAAAAATTTAACATTCTGGCACGTGTCCATTGCGACATTTAAAGGCTAGTGCCTTCGCTCTTAACGTGTTCATTTCTCGAACACCTGCGACAATAGCACTGGAACTATGAAAAGAAGCCAGCCACGCAACAAAGCTATACGTTTGAAAGCAAGCCTCTCACATACGTGCGACGATTACGGGCCGGCAAGTCAAAGTGACAATATATTGGTAGCAGGATTACATTAAGTTCAAAACTGGGTCGCTCTATTAGCGTTAAGGCAGTTTTGTCATTCCCATAGCTTTTAAAGCATGGTTACTTTATTCAGTGAAACTTAATTTGAAAGGTCTTTGCTGTAAATAATGACGACTCATTTCCGCTAGGAGAAGGCAGAGTGGAATGAAAGCACAGGATATTAAAAGCTTCAGTAACGATATTCAATCATCGTCATCTAAGTTCAAAGCAGGCAAAGAGTGAACAGTCTCTGAGCGAAATGAGCTCTTATAGTCAGTGATTGATCACATGAAGTCAAATGTTTCATACATCAATAACTGCTTTAGTACTCAAATGTGCTTGCTAGTGAAGAAAAATCTGATGTGTTGCATTCAGATGACTTTCTCTACATCTATGTAACAAATTGTTAATAAGCTTCTACTCTTCTCTCATGCCAATCGAGATAAACATTAGCAGAAACAGTCTTAACACTAGTTCCTTATAATTAGAAGGGAAATAAGGAATAAACTAGGCTAAACCGACAGTCAAATGTTTTAAAATGCGGTTGCTAAGGGTTTGAAATCCGTTTCTTTGGTGGCCAGGAGTTCATAAGTTCCCGTATAAAAAAAAGTCTGATGTGTTACACTCACATGACTTTCTCTAGCTGCTCCACAAACAAACTTCTTCCAAAAGATCTTATTTCTATACCATGCTAATCGACATAAACATTAGCAGAATGTTATTAGTTAGTTCCTTATAAGTACGAAGGGAACTAAACGAATGCGCTATGCTGAAGTGATAGTCAAATGTTTTAAAAGCTGACGTTATGCGATTGTCATTGCAAATCGCTTCTTTGCTTGGCCAGAAGTAGAACAAAAGAAAAACGGACACTTCCTGTGTGAGAAAAGTATAAGTACTTAACAATTGAAACTAATACAGAATATCTCGAAAACGGTAAACTCCAAAAACAACAATATATATATATATATATATATATATATATATATATATATTGCGTCTTTTAACGAGCTCTATATTTTTTGTTAAGAAAGTTTCTATCACTTACTGTTTCTAGTTTTACAAAACTCCCTAAAAATGCATCCAGAAAAAAGCATACCTTCCGAGCTATTCCAGATATACATTTTATTTGTGATGGAAATCGCTGCAACATGTGATATTTTAATTAAAATCGTTTCAACCATTGAGAAAATCAACAATTTTAAAATGTTTTTCCATGTAAAAAGTAATTGGGTATGGGCTGATTTTCTTGAAAATCTTCGTGTCACATCCTTGGAACATATTAAACTCAAATATCAGATTTGGTATTTAATAACCTTTTCTACATTTTTTTTTATACAGGGTACCCTAAAACATGTATTCCAGTGAAATCTCGGTATCGAATTTTTGGGTGGAGTGCAATACAATACACTATGTACATAGTACGTGTTGAGAAAGCAAAGATAGGAAATATTGCGCTTAGCATGACAAATTAGCTAGTATTTCTGCATTGATATGTCCCTAATTACAGAACTTGCTCAATGAAAATTCCTAATCTTGGAAGTAACCGTTTACTTTTATTTCTGCAAGAACTTAAACTTCCAAGTGCTCGTGCAACCAACAAATAGGATGTGCGTTAATAATAATAATAATAATAATAATAATAATAATAATAATAATAATAATAATAATATCAACAACAACAATAATCTTCTACAACACGGTTTAGGCTATTAGCCTCCAAAGTCTTGCTCCTTCCATCTTTTCCAGGTTCTCTTTGCCCCTGTGGCTGGTAAGTGTATGCATATTTTGGAATTCTATTCATTTTCATTCTGTTTAAGGGGACAAGGTAGACTGAACGTCGGAAATTACACCTTAAGAGAGTAGAATTATCACTGGTCTTAAAGTATTCAATTGTTTTTCCAGAAATTTATATGAATTATTCTATAAGTCATGACAATTATTTCAAGTGGTTGTTTGCATTAATAGCTTATGTGGTTGAGTATATAAAAAGTATTTCATTCAGCAGAAAGGTAATAAAGGTTAGTCTTAAAACATGTGAATTTATGTACCTTTTTCACTGACACTACTTGCAATACATAATCACACTTTTGCAGGCTTGTTCTCAGTATAATCAGTTAGTATGTCTTCTGAAGCTCAATTAGTTAGCTATGATACAATTTCAGTAGAAATTAAAAAAGAAATATGTTTGCAAACTCAAAGAAGTAAAAATGAGGAAAATGTGCAATGCTGTTGCTTTCATAAAATATATATATATGTATATATATATATATATATATATATGTGTGTGTGTGTTTGTGTTTGTGTGTGTGTGTGTGCTTCTGCTTTCCAGCTCTCATACTTTCTAAGAAAATGGTACATAAGTATCCAAAAATGCTGTTTTGAGAAAACTGAATATAAAGATACAAATGTTCTAAAAAGGAGCATTGCATAACAAATTTTAAGAAATGCAGATAGCATTTAAGTGTCTTAACCCCCAAAAGTGTACATTTTCTGAAACTAGAAACAATATACAAAATAACAATTATCTTTTGCCATTTCAGAGTACCTTGTCCCCTTATGTGTTGTTTCTAGTGTTTATCTACACTCCGTTACTATTTTATTTAATTCTTCTGTTTTTAGTTTCCGACTATTTCATTTTTTTGTTTTTTATCTAATCCAGTATATCCAACTTATCATACTAGGAAATTCATTTCGTTTGAATACTTCTTTTATTGTGCTGTCTGAACCATATATTGTAAATCAGATAGCCATTGTTTCATTCAATTTTATTATTATATCTTTAATTATTATAGCTCATTTGATTGTATGCATTATGTAGCTAAATTTATTTTTTTATTAATATTTGTGTTTAATCCATGTGTTACTTAACGCCCAAGGAAATTAAACTTTGACACTTGTACAATAGTTTTATTTTCTAAATGCCACTGCTTTCATTTTATCTATATTTCTAGGTTGTATACTTTTGCTATTTGGTGCAACTTAAGTGACACTTTTTGAAGTTCGTCTTCGCTTTTAGCTACAAGATTTTATCATTCGCAAAAATCAATATTTATACTATTCATTTCTCTAAATGTACCAGCCCTGTCGTTTGTTTCCATGATGTTATTATGTCGCCTATATATATAAATTAAAAGCTCTGGTAGGCATTGGACAATCTTGTCTGACTCTTTTGAAAGCAATATTGGTTCTCGTTTACCTATCTTGATTTTCATTTCTTCATATAGGTTTAATAATAATTTCAAAGGAAAATATTTTAAGAATGTGATGCAGCCATAATTGCCGAACGTGTATGATCGGCTTGCTTCGCAAGTTATAGCCGATTGTTGGCATCCATTGTTACATCTGCGTTAGTGGACATGTGTGCCGGCGGCAAGTTCTTTTGGCAACCCAACTCTGATTGTTACAGCTGTGCGAGTTGACAAGTCTGCTATCGGAAGGTCCTTTAACGTCTAAGTCCGGTAGTTTTACACCTGAGTGATTTGTGACATCTACGGTGGTTGTGTAAAATCGATGGTTTCTGGAAGTTTCGTGCCACGTGACCGACTGGTATAAAAAGGGAAACGAAGGCCTGCCCAGAGTTTATGTTTAGCGTGCAGTGGAGCTCAGTTTTGGTAGAAATTCATAACGAGCAGTAGTAATCGTCGTAGTGAACGTCGAAAGGAATCTATACGGCAGAATTGTTACGAAAACATTGAAGAAGAATAGGTACTTATGAGCAGATTCTGACTGCAATCAATTTGTGGAAGAGTGGATAGCTTTCGTTTTTGTTACAATATACTAAAATTAAATATAACTATGGAATAATATATTGGTAAATAAAAATAATTTAATACTTAATATTAAAGTATTAAAGCAAGATGTAATCCGACTGATAATTATACAGAGGACTCAGCATTTATAGATTAGTGTGCCTATCATAGACCTTAAAGATTAGTTAGAAGGCATAATAATGTTAGCGTTTTAGAATTAGCAAAATGTATATTTTGTTTTTTGTCAAATAAATAATACATAGATGTCTATTGCCAAGAACATTATGCATGTATAACAACATCAATTAAGGTTTACAAGCATTCAATGCTATAAATCACCTGGAACCTTATAGAGAAAACTTTGTACCAAATAATTAGAATTTCTCTCTTAAATTTCTTAGATGTAAGTTTCTTAATTTTGTAGGGTAAACTTTTAAATCAATTAATGGATACTATTTCAAAATTAATTTTTGTTTTGCTATATTTACTTGTAAAATAAATATTATTGCTGCTTCTTGTAAGATAATGTATGTACAGTTTCACAGAAATCATAATCTTGTATACTCTTCTTAATATACAGTAGACAATTTAAAATGTAGCCTTGTAATTAATTATTCTTTACACAAGCCAATATAATTCCATAGTTGGCTTTAGAACCAGGATCTGCCTTTAAAACCATGTGCTGCACACGGCTTGCGTGAAAGAATAATTAATTGCCACTGATTGACCTAATTTGGTTAATCTATGAAGCCAGGAACTTTAAGTACTTGCAGCATTTTAATTCCCCATTGGGGTATACCATCTCATTACGAATTGAAACCTCTTTGTGCTTTACTGGGATAAATGGGAGTCAGCTAGGGAATTTAATGTTCTGCTGTCATGTTTCCATGGTGGCTCTGTAGACCAGTGGTTCAAATCACGACTATATCTTTGAAATGTTCAATCTCTGATCATTGCAGTCCCCTAGGAGAAATGACCTTCTGTCTAAAGCAGGGATAAACTCTTTGTTGACTCAACATGTATGCTACTTCTTGTGTGATTACTGATCAAATAGCCTTCGATAGTGTATGTTACTTATACACACATTTATAGATCATTATATGACAACTACCTCCACGTCTAACGATTGACCTTGGCATTTATTGTCATTGCGAATACAATGCGCACTTAAATTCAAAAGGAAAGTCGGTTGGCATTAGTGGTTTTCTTGGAATAAGTACATATATCCTCTCTCATATGTTATAGCACCTTAAATCAAAATTTTCATAAATGTTTTAAGAATGAGCTTTGTTCCGCTGCATAATTTCTGCTGATTGATATTGTGTAGTATAATTATCACCAAGTCTACTTTGAGCTGTAAATTGTGTTGCTGGAATCCTGGCAAATCCAATGAATTTAGGAATATATATATAGTTGGTATTGCGAAAAGGACGAAGTCGGAGCACCCATAAGGCAGTATGGAAAGGATGACATTTGCAGTTAACAGCGTGGGCAAACATAATGTCGTTGGCATAATAACAGTAATGGCAGCGCATCCATAGTGTGGTGGGTAAACGCTGGTAATGAATTACATTAAGTAACATACATGCTTCTTCCAAATCTCTTTCTTTCCTTTACTCCTGTTTTCCACCTTTTTCTTTATTTTCTTCATCCATTTTTAATGCTGACAATGACATAACTAAAGAGCAAGTAGATCTGGTTGGGCAATTGATAAGCTTTTATTTGACTATAGTTTTGTGTATTAAATTTCTCTATTTAACCAAAATAGTACTTGATCAAATGCATTAAGAGCACCGCAATTGCTGTATGATGGTGTTGCGGGGATCTTCATATTCTTTAGCTAGCTCATGTACCACATAACGTCAAATAACCAACATCTGCAATAGGAAGTTAAACCTAAAACGGATCCAGTCATTTCTGCGCCATTTTCAGATTCCAATAAGGATTAATGGTTGTGTGCATTGTTTATAGCTTGTTCATATTTATGAATTACAACAACAAAAATCTGATATGTACCACTCACATGACTTTCTCTACAACTAATTATTCTTAAAAAGCTTATACTTCTATTTACTTCATGCTAATCAGAAAAAATAGCAGAAATAGTCTTATTACTTGCTTCCTTGTAAGTAGAAGTGAAATAAGGCAGTACCATAGGTTCAACTGATAGTCAAAAATTGGTTGCCATGTTACTGAACATTTTTAGTTTGTATGGACAGCAGTTGACAAATTCCTGTATGAGAAAAGTATAGGTTTTTCAAAGCAGAAACCAAAAACAAGGAATGTCTCAAAAACGATCAACCCCACGAAAAAAATTTATATAACAGAAATTGTGTGTTTTAACGTGCTCTACATTTTTTGTGCAATAAGTTTTTGTCCATCTCTTACGGTTTAGCAGTTATTCAATATTTAGTAAAATTCATCCAGAATAAAGTACTCTTCAGAGGCTATTCCCAGAAAATTCAATATAAACATTTTATTTGTCATGTAAATGTCTTTCATATACGAAATTTTAATCAAAATCGTTAGAGCCATTTTTGAGAAAATCAAAATTGTCGAAAAAAGTTCCATGTAAAGGGTAGTTTGGGGTGGGGGGATTTTTCTCAAAATCTTCGTGTCGCATCCCTGGAAGATACTAAACTTAAATACCAAGTTTAGTATGTTAGAGAGATTTCATTTTTGAGTTATCGTGTTCACAGACACACGGACACACACACACAGACACACACACACACAGACACATCTTTTTCTGTACTTTTTTTGGATACAGGGGACCCTAAAACATATATTTCCGGTGAAATCTCGGTATCGAATTTTTTGGTGGAGTGCAATACCTTCTCTATACATTATGTACATAGTATGTATAGAGAAAGTAATATACTTATTTCTTTATTTAAACGATGTGACCAAGGGAACGATAGATAATACATAAGTAATATACAGTTTTCTTGCGTCATTGTCTCCATAACCGGGTACATTCCCTTAGTATTGAATGGGGAAGAAAAATAGAACAGTAGGTACTACGGCCAACTGGTGGCAAATAATAAGTACGTATTTTAGGTTTCTTTGCTAGGAAAGCTTCGTTATTTTAAACGAAAATAACCGTGATACCGCTGCCATCTGGTGGCTATTAACCGAAATGCGTTCGCCTGACATGGTTTTTATTCATATTATGAGATTTTAAATACTTCCCCGTACTATTTTTAAACATTTTCGTTTCCACAAAACTTGTAACAATAACGGACACAACAAAAAAAGAATTGTTCAATTTGATGCAGTCGTTCGGAAGTGATACGCGTGCATACATTTCAGCGATTCATGTTTACATATAATTAATCACTTTTCGACAATTTTGACTTTTTCAAAAATGACTAATGATTTTGATTAAAATGGCGTGTATTAAATATATTTACATGACAAATAAAATGTATATGTTGAATTTTCTCGGAATAGCCTCCGAAGACATTTTTATTCTGGATAAACTTTGCGAAATTTTGCATAACAGGGAAACCGTAAGAGATAAAAAAAACTTACTTAATAGAAAATGTAGATCTCGTTAAAATACACAATTTATGTTATACGATATTTTTCGTACAGGTGAACATTTTTGAGATATTCCGTGTTATTGGTTTCAGCTTTAAAATATATATACCTTTCTCAGCAGGACTTTGTCAACTCCTGTGTATACAAACAAATGAACTTCAAGTACATAGCAACCAGCTTTTGACCATGGCTTTAGCCTGTAGTAACGCTTATTTTCCTTCTACAAGACCATTTCTGCTATTTTGTCTCGATTAGCATAAAGTAAATAGAAGATTAAGCTTTTTAACAATAATTTGTAGCAGAGACATACGGAAAGTCCTGTGAATGGTACGCACCATATTTTATAATTAGGGTTATCTATATCGCTGAGCTTATCGTTTATAATATGGATCTGAAATTAAGTGGCCTGGAATACTAAACGCACTTCAAACAGTTGCATTTTCACACCCAGCTTCAATACAAATTCACAATACATAATACAAAGATTTGTATTACAAAGTATTATATTCCATCTAAAGGTTCGATACCGAGATCTCAACGATAATACACGCTTTAAGACACATCGATTATAAAAAAAAATCTGAAGTGCTACACTTACATGACTTACTCTAGCAGCTCTACAAACAAACGTCTTACAAAAGATTATTCATCTTTCTACACCATGCCAGTCGAGATAAACATTAGCAACTATTATTTAGTTCTTTATAAATAGGAGGGAACTAAAGGAATGCACTAGATAGTCAAATGTTTTTAAAGCTATTGTTATGCGTTTGTCATTGAAAATCGCTTCTGTGTTTGGCTAGGAGTAGAACAAAAGAAAAACGCACACTTCCTGTTTGAGAAAAGTATAAGTCCTTTACAATTGAAACCAATAGCAACGAATATATCGGAAACGGTTACCTCCACAACAAAAACGTAAAGGACATGAATTGTGTTACATCTTTTGCGCAGTAAGATTTTGTCTCTTAAAATTTAGCGGTTAAGCAAAATTCGGTGAAATTCATCCAGAAGGGGTCTTCAGAGACTACTCCCAGAAAATTCAAGATATACATTTTATTTCGGATGCAAGTATGTTTAATATACGGGATTTTAATATAAAAATTGTTAGCCATTTTGGAGAAAATCAAAATTTTCGAACATTTTTCCATGTAAAGTGTAGTTTATAGAGGGGAGATTTTCACACAAACACAGATACACACACGGAGTTTTTTCTTGAAAAATATTTTTTTTTGGACTCAGACGACCCTAAAACATATATCCGGTGAAATTTTGACATCGAATTTTTGGGTGGAATACAATACCTTCCCTTCCACTATGTACTTTATGCATGCGGGTTGGAGAAATTAAAAAAAGTAAAAAGCGCACTTGTCTGTTTGTGAACAACAGAAAGAAAACCCAAAAAACGAAACGTCTTCGAAGATTTTCAAGGAGTCCCCCCCCCTCTAACTACCTTTTCATTTTCACGATTTTGAGTAAGATACTATATTTATAACACATTTTTATGAAAAATGAAATGTACCTATATCCCAAAATTTCTGGGAATAGCCTATGCAGTCCTCTTTATTCTAGGAGATTTTTGCACAACTGATAATCTATGAAAAATAGACAAAGTCTTACTAAACAAAAAAGTAAATCTCATCAAAACACACAATGTATATATGAAAAAGTATAAATATTGGAAAATAGAACCAATATGCTCACTATTTTCGTACCGGTCATGCAAAGGAATGGTATTTTAAAACCATCACATAGCGAACAGCACTTAAAAATTTTGACTCTCACTTTAATCTACTGTATTCCCTTATTATACCGATTGTGGCTACAATGAACTGTCTAACATATTCATTTTACTAATGTGTATGTCGATTAGCATGAATAAATAGAATAATAAATTTTTGCAAGAATAATTTGTTGTTGAATACGAGAGAAAATATTCCTCGTATGTAGAGACAATCTTCTTATAATCGAATTTGTTCAGTGTTGTGTCTACAGTTAGGCCATATATTGTCAAGCTTGGTGAACCGAAGAGTGGTAAATTTTTTATTTATTTGCAATACTACGGTTGGCTGATAAGTCCCGGGCCTCACACAGATAAGGCGCCACTAGGCCAGCCAGTTGGACGGTAGCATCGTATAGTTTAACTCTAGACTAGCTTGTATCCATAGCTACAGGTCAATAGATTTGTTTAAAAAGCTGTCATTCAAAAATTAAACAGACAACTTTAGAGTTTTCACGAAAATGGAGGATTTGGAAAAACGAGCAGTGATTAAATACTTCCATTTGAAAGGCTTAACGCCTAAAGAAATCAAGGAGGAAATGGACAGTACATTGAAAGACTCAGCCCCTTCATATTCATTGATTAAAAGGTGGCTTGCAGAGTTCAAAATGGGACGTACGAGTGATGAGTCTCGCTCTGGACGCCCTGTAGAAGTGACAACTCCAGAGATCATTGAGAAAATCCATCGTTTAGTACTGAAAGGCCGCAGATTAAAGCAGAGGCTGTAAACATATCAAAAGAACGTGCAGGTAATATTTTAAGTAATGTTTTGAGCTTTCACGAGGTCTGTGCAAGATGGGTGCCGCGTTTGTTCACAGCTCATCAAAAGTTGCAAAGAAAAACTGTTTCTGTTAAGAATGTGGAGCTCTACCGTAAAAATCCCAGTGAATTTTTGAGACGGCTTATTACTATGGATGAAACTGGGATACATCACTACACACCAAAAAGTAAATCACAGTCAAAACAGTGGATTGCGCAAGGTGAACAACTCCAGAAAAGACAAACTCAATTTTGTCAGCAAACAAGGTTATGACGAGTGATTTCTGGGATGCACAGGGAATTATTTTTATTGATTACTTGGAAAAGGGTAAAAGTATCACTGGTGATTACTACGCAAGCTTACTGTAAAGATTGAGTGATGAGGTGACAAGTAAAAGACCTCATTTGGCAACAACAAAAATATTGTTTCAACATGACAATGCTCCGGCCCATCGCTCAGTTATTGTGCAATGCGAAAAGTGTGCGAATTAAAGTTGGAATTGCTTGAACATCCACCCTATTAGCCATATCTAGCACCTGTCCCCAAAATTCAAAAACTTTCTTGGAAGACGAAGATTTCACAGCTAGGTGGTCATTGATGCGGTAAACAGCTATTTTGAGGACCTTGATAAATCACACTACAGAGACGGTTTAATTAAATTAGGACACCGATATGACAAATGCATTAGCCTTTCTGGAGATTATGTTGAGAAATAAAGCAACAAAAAAAAATTAATGCTACTTTCATTGAGAGGCCCGAAATTTATCAGCCGAACCTCGTATTTAATCCCCGAACATTTTTTCCAGTCTTCAAATTACAATGTTATTCTAATAGGTATAGTCAAACGTTGCACGTATCTTGTTTCTGGATAAAAGTCTTGAGTCACAATTCTTTTGTTATGTAACATCCTTGTTATTTTCTCGTTCATTAAAGACAATTTCATCGTTCTATGCACTCTTTGCGTAACATCAAGCAAACCGTGCTTATTCTTACAGCAAATTACCTGTTAGCGCAATACTGGAATAAATGAGGCGGAAATTATCGGAAAATTCAAGACATGTAATTTATTTATCAAGTAAATATATAATATACGGCATTTTAATCAAATCGATAAGTCAAAATATCCGAAATGCTGATAAAGTCTAAATTTTTGAAAATTTTCCATGTAAAGGGTAGTTTGGAGTGGGAGAATTTTCCTGAAATCTTTGTGTCTCAACTTTGGAAGATGTTGAACATAAATATGAAGGCAGAAGACAGACAGACAGACAGACAGACAGACACACACACACACACACGCACGCGCAGGGAACTTTTTCTAAAAATGCTTTCTGGGGATGGAGGGGATTTAAAACATGTACTTCCAGTGAAAATATCGTAATAAATTTTTGGATGAAACACACTACCTTCTCCACCTTATTCACAGTGCAAACAGTGAAAAATTCTCTCTTTAAAACACAAACTCAATGTCACATCATTTTTTCGTGGAGTTGACCATTTCCGAGATATTCTTTAATGTTGGTTTCAATGTTAAATACTTAAACCCTTATCACTTAGAAAGTTATAATTCCTTTTTCTGTTAAAATTTAACTTTAATAAACATATAAATAAGTTTCACATACTGAAATGTGATTTTTATTATTGCTTTGGAGTGTTCATTAAAGATTCGTCTATGTGTAAATTTATGCATTTTGCCATACAAAGAGATCCTAGTCTTAATCACAGAGTAACCAGGATTTAAAAGGTTTGACTTTTGCTTTAGTCTAGTGCATTCCCTTCTACTTAAAAGGAACTAAGGAATAAGACCATTTTACTTTCTCTATATGTACTATGTACATAGTGTATAGATAAGGTATTGCACTCCACCCAAAAATTCGATACCGAAATTTCATCGGAAATATACGTTTTAGGGTCCCCTGTATCCAAAAAAAAGTATTTTCAGAAAATGGTCCGTGTGTGTGTCCGTGAACACGATAACTCTAAAACGAAAAGTCGGTAAAATACCAACTTGGTATTTAAGTTTAGTATCTTCCAGGGATGCCTCACGAAGATTTTGAGAAAAATCCGCCCAACTACCCTTTGCATGGAACTGCCCTTGATTAAAATGTGGTATATTAAAGCTATTTACCTGACAAATAAAATGTATATCTGGAATTTTCTGGGAATAGCCTTTGAAGAGTATTTCTTCTGGATGAATTTTACGGAATTTTAAATAACTGCTAAACCGTAAGACATGGAAAAAAACTTACTGCATGGAAAATGTAGAGCACGTTAAAACACATTTTTTCGTGGAGTTCATCGGTTTTTTAGACATTCCTTGTTTTTGGTTTCTGCTTTGAAAAATATACTTTTCTCATACAGGAAATTGTCAACTGCTGTCCATACAAACAAAGGAACTTCAGTGACATAGCAACTAGCTTTTGACTATCACTTGAACCTTTGATACTCTCTTATTTCGCTTTTTCTTACAAGTAAGTAAGTAATAAAACTATTTCTGCTAATTTTTTCTCATTAGCATGAAGTAAATAAAAGTATAAGTTTTTTAAGAATAATTTGTTGCTGAGATATAGAGAAAGTCACGTGAATGATACACATCAGATTTTTCTTGTTTATCTCAAAATGCATGGAGTAGAGTAGAAGAATAACCTTGTGTAGGGATAGATTGTTGTAAAATAGATAGAAAAGTCGTGTAGATGGAACACATTCGATGTATAATTTCTCTATTTAGTACATAGAGAAATTATAGCATTCCACCTAAAAATTCGATACCGGTGTTATATTGAAAATACAAGATTTAGGGTTACAAGTATCCAAAAACCCCTTTTAGCAAAAGGTCTGTGTTTACGTGTGTGTGTGTGTGTGTGTGTGTGTGTGTGTAAGCAAGCAAGATAACTGAAAAACGAAAAGTCGGTAAAATATGAAACTTGGTATTTAACTTTAATATACTCGCGGAGTTGGCCGTTTTCGAAATATTCCTTGTTTTAAAATACTTAAAGGGGAATTTGTCAAGGCTTGGCCATGTAAAGAAACCGATTTCAATCCCATAGTAACCACATTTTAAAACATTTGACTGTTGATTTAGTCAGGTGTGTTTCCTTATTTCCCTTCTACTTAAAAGGGAGTACGTAATAAGACTGTTTCTGCTGTTTATCTCGTTTAGCATAAAATAGAATAATTAGGTTATTAATAATGTGTTATAGAGATGTACAGATAGGCATGTAAATGTAGCACATAAGATTTTTACACACGTGCAGAAATTTTCTAAAACTAAGTGTCTGCAGACTTGGTGGTGCTTAAAATGTGTGTTTTCGATGAAATGTCGTATCAAAAATGTTGATGCAGTTCATTAATTCCTCTATTTGCTAGGTATTTGGTTGAGAAAATTAACATTTGTAAATGATGCAGTTAATTTCGTGTGTGGTAAATTAAAGTGTTAGCGCTGCGGAAGGAAAATGTTGGATTATTTGGGATAGCTTCCTGCTCTACCATTTCCGTCACAGTTGCTCTGCGAACGGCTTTAATTAAAAGTTAATTTGAGGGTAACCCCGCTGTAAAGCCCTCGAACCCAGGTAATCACAAATTACGTCACGTGGGGCTGTCATAATATGTGAGTAGCTCGCTGAAGTTTGTTCTGTAACACTCAAATGTCGGCTAAATACCAAAGTTGATGTTAAAGCGCAGAGGTGCCAAAGATATATTAAAAAGTTCATAAACTTTTCCCATCACAAAATATATTTGAATTGTTTCGTTATTATTTTCCCTATTACTAATGGTAAACAAGGAAATGATTGCATTCAATCCTAAAATTCGATAGCGAGATTTAACGGGAAATGCACGGTTTGAGACTCCCTGACTGTGTTGCATTCACATAATTTCCTCCACCTATTCCAAATGCAAACTATTCGTACAAAAGAGTTATTTTATTTAGTTCATACCAAGATAAACATTTACAGAATGCGTCTTATTACTTGCTTCCTTGTAAGTAGAAAGGAAATAGGGGAGTATACTAGGCTAAAGCGATAGTAAAATATTTTAAAAGCTTGTCCTTATATCAAACAATTAAGGTTCGCTTCGCTGCGTATGGTCTTGTTAGAGAAATGTTAGCTAGTTTAAAATTGAAAACAATAACAAGGAATGTCTCTAAACCGGTCAATTTGCAAGAAAAATCTGGTGTTTTAGTGAGATATACATTTCCTTTGTAGTAAGCTTTTGTCTCTTGCATGATTCTGCAAAACTCATCCAGAATAAAGAGGTCTTCAGAGACTATTCCCAGAACATTCAAAACATACATTTTACTTGTGCTGTAAATATCTTTTATATAGGGTATTTTAATCAAAATTGTTAGTCATTTTTGAGGAAACAAAATGTTCAAAAATGTTTCCATGTAAAGGATAGTTTTTTGATATTGCTTAACGCGCGCCTTTACTGCTTATGGCACGTATGCGGTAACATTGATGTTACATGGAAAGAAGATGGAGAATCGGTGGAATGCGGTGGCGAGGGAAACCGCAGAACCCGGAGAAAACCCGTCTGTGCTCTGCTTTGTCCACCACAAATCTCACATGCGGTCACTTGGGATCGAACCTGGGCCGTCTAGGTGATTAGTTTGGGGTTGGGTGATTTTCTTGAAAATCTTCGTGTTGCATAATTGAAAAATACAAAACTTAAACACCAAGTCTCCAACATTCTGAGCTCCTTATGTAAATTATGAAATTATTGCAAGATCATAAAATATATCTAAGATCCTATGTTGCCGGCATCAACACAAACTTACTGCAAATTTAGTATCGGTAACGCCATCCTCGTCTCTTGTGTCTTAGTTCAGCTTACCCCAGCCACTCTTCATTTTCTCCTTGCGCGTCGTGAATAACTACGCGATGAGGTTCTTATTATTTATCTTAATCGTCTTAAAGCCCAGAAAGCAAAAATCTTCTTTAAACGGCATCAAAAATTAGTCCCTTATGTTGATATAAATGTTAAAACTGAAATTAATACATTCAACATCATAAAAAAACTTACTAAATCGAATTAATGAATAAAGCCGACGCTGCAGTTTCTTCTCTTTTCCGATCACTCACTAGAGTATCGAACGCAGGACGGCTACTCTCTCCTCTGGTCGCTATCTGGAGTATCAAGCTTTTGGTCGCTAATTGGAATGTCAAACATATGACACTCGTTTTATAGGTCGCTGCGAAACAGTACACAACCTGTATGTAACAACCTTCTGCCTCGGTGAACACGCTCCTCTTTATACGCGCAGGAAGCTTCGTACACCGTGGAGGTGAAGTGGATATCAGATCTCGAAGTTTTGTCATCCATAGGTGGGAACGTCTTCCTCTCTCCGACCAATCATGCGCCTGCTAGCGCTGAGGGATACTCCCGCAAACCACTAAGTGTGGGTTCGTCACAACTTTCTTGAAGAGCTGTAGCAGTGACGGGAAAATAAAAGACTTAATATATAAATAGACCAAAGAGAAGAATGCAACTGTAATCAGAAATAGAAAACGTGATAGTACTTCATTGCATATTTCTGAAAGGAGTTTGGTTTATGCATTCTTCCTCCGTATGTAGAACTTATACCCCCAGTACTTCCAGGCCAGCATCTGGATCAGATGTCTGGACTCTGGATCAGAGAGAAGCCAGAAGGGATAATGAGCCTGACACCCTGAATTAGAGGACGAGTGTATTGTGAAATGACTGTGAAATGGAGGAAAGGAAAGGCGATATGAAACAGGCGATGAACCGCAGAATTCAAAGAAAACCCATCCAGACGCCACTTTGTCTACCATAAATCCCAAATACTGTTCCTGGGATCGAAGCTGGGCCATCTTGGAGAGAGGGGAGCGCTGTAACCACACAACCATGGCGAAAAAAAATAATTGTGCCGCAACAGAACATTTTTTTTTTACTTTGAGGCATATTTACATATAACATAACAAATTAGGCAAATTTACTGATAAATGGATTCTACCACGTGCACTGTTCATTATGTCAATAGGCTTATACAACTGTATTGCTAAAACCTGATGTGTTACCTACTCAGTAAGAAACTTATTATATATTTCTTGCGAGTGGAAGGGAAATACTCTAGGCTAAAGCGATAGGTACATCTTTTTAAAATAGTTGTTATAAATTCGGTTCTCTAAGCATGACCAGGAGTAAAACAAAAGAGACAGGAATGACAATTCCGTTTGAGAAAATGTTAAGCATTTTAAAATAGTAACAACAACAATAATAATAATAATAATGAATATCTCTAAAAGTGATAATTTACAAGAAAAGTGTATATGAAGAGTTTTTGTCTATCTCTTACAGTTTACTTTATATGCAAAAACATCCAAATTGAAGAGTTGTTCGCAGAAAATTCAAGATACACATTTTATTTGACATATATGGGATTTTAATCAAAATTGTTAGAACAACTTTTCATGAAATCAACATTTTTGATAAATATTCCTTGAAAAGAGTAGTTTGGGTTGATTTTGTTTAAAATCTTTGTGTCTCATCCTTGAAATATTAATTTTGGTTTTTAACGGACTTTTTTTGGATTATGCTGTACATTGATATACACACACACGGATCTATTTCTAATTATTTTATCAAGGGACCTTAAAAATATACATTTCAGGTGAAATGTTGACATCGAATTATGGGTGGAATACAATACCTTCTCTACCTACTATGTACATTGTACGTGTAGAGAAAGTAAAAATTGGATGTTTTCGCAGACATCCTTGTTGGTTTTACTGTTTTCCTTAGGTTTATCATTTGGTGTTTTCTTCCACTTTGAAGCTTACTCTCAGATCATTATTTTTCTAATGTGTTTTGTAAAGCAGTTTTTTGTTTCATAAGTAAGTTGTCAGTCTTTCTAAAACAAGTTATTTAGCTATACTGTCTGACAGTTCTATGCCCAACAGCCTGGTTCTCTATCCTGGTTTCTCTTCGTTGAAATATCGAACTTTCCACGCTATTCAAGTCTATACTCAGAAATAAAAAATTTGATGTGTTCCATTCACATGACTTTCTCTACATATCTGCAACAAATTATTGTTAAAAAGTTTATGCTTATATTTATTTACTTCATACTAAACGCGAAGAAATTAGCAGAAAGTCTTATTGCTTGCTTCGTTGTAAGTAGAAGCGAAATAAGGGAGTACCATAGTTTAAAGTGATAGTCAGAAGCTGGTTGCTATGCGACTGAAGTTCCTTTGTTTGTAAGTATGAACAGGAGTTCACAAATTCCTATGTAAGAAAAGTATACTTTTTTCAAAGCTGAAACCAAAAGCAAGGAATATCTCAGAAACGATTACCTCCACGAGCAAAATGTGTATAACAAACTGTGTGTTTTAACGTGTTCTACATTTTTTGTGTGGTAATTTTTTGTCCATTTCTTACGGTTTAGCAGTTATACAAAATTCCTTAAAATTCATCCAGAATAAAATAGTCTTCTGTGGCTATTCTCAAAAAATTCAAGATAAAAATTTTATTTGTCAGGTAAATATCTTTAATATACGCTATTTTAATAAAAACCGATAGAGCTATTTTTCAGAAAATCAAAATTTTCGAAAAAAGTTCCATGGAAACTGTAGTTGGGAGTAGGGGATTTTTCTCAAAATCTTCGTGTTGCATCCCTGAAAGATACTAAACTTAAATACCAAGTTTGGTGTTTTACCAGCTTTTCATTTTTAAGTCATCGTGTTCTCAGACACACGGACACACACTGACATTTTTTGAAAATGTTTTTTTTTTTTGGAAACGGGGGACCCTAAAACATATATAATTCCGGTGAAATCTCGGTATCGAATTTTTGGGTGGAGTGCAATGCCTTCTCTATACACTATGTATATAGTACGTGTAGAGTTAAAAATCTGATGCGTTCCATTCACAAGACTTTATCTCTTTCGCAAATAAATTATCCTTACAAAAGATTTTTCTTCTATCTACATTATGTTAATCGAGATAAACATTTGTAGAAATGGTCTTATTACCTGCTTCCTGTTTGGTACAAAGGGAATAAATGAATACACTAGTCTAAAGCGATAGTCAAAATCTTTCATATTCATTCACAATTGATATTCCGTTCTCTTTGCTTGCTAGGAGTAAACAAAAGAGACGAAAATAAAGATCACTTACCGTTTGGGAAAGGTTTAAGTAACTTAAAACTGAAATCAATAAGACCAAATATCTCGGAAACAGTTAAATCTAAAAAAAAATTGTGTGTTTTAACGATATATATATATATATATTTTTGTGTAATAAGTATTTCCAGAAAATGCAACATATACAGATTGTTTATCATAAGAATGACTTAAACATTTATTTTAATCAAAATCGTTAGTCGTTTTTGAAAAAATCAAATTTTTCGAAACATGTTGTTAGGGGTGGCGGATTTTCCTAAGAATCATCGCGTCGCATCCTTTGAAGATACTGGACTCAAATACCAAGTTTGGTATTTAACAGTCTTTTCGTTTTTCAGCTATGCTGTCCATACACATACACACTTGGGCCTTTTTATAAACTTGTTTTGGTTTTTTGGATTCTGAGCACCTAAAATATATATTTCTGGAGATTTTTGGGTATCAAGTTCTCTAAGTATTGTCTGTAATGCACATACGTGCTAGGGGAAGTAAAAAGATATGCATATGTTCCATTTCGATGGCAATGGCATACACAATATAAAGCTGGTGTTCCATTTTCTGGTATTTGAAATGAGAAATAAACAAATGTGCTGACAGGTCAGTGATACGATCAGATAATTAGGCTAGGCCACAGTGTGCATGATAATCACATTCACTTCTCCACGGAACAACAAAATTGCTTTCAGTGCTACGAATATTAGCGCCTGGCAAACACAATAAGTTAGGAGCCGAAGAGTTATGAAATGTGTAACCAATCTGCTGCAATATATTAACCCAGTTTCCTATAAGAGCAGCATAGCTATTAGCTCGCGTAGCCAGACACAACCATTGAACTAATATATCATTGCAGTTATATCGGAGATATTTATCACCTAAATCCGTACTTTTTAACTTTAGAGATTGTAACCTCGGTCCCATTGATTAATTCTCGAATTATCGCTGAAAACCTGTTTACCACATACGCATAGGCTGCCCACAAAATGTAATACTGAGTCCAAAATTGAATATCACAAACAGTGGTTCATCGACCGAATAAAGGATATTTGAATCTATAGTTTAAATCTGAAACAGGTGGACAAAAACAAAAAAAAATGTCTACTTTATTGAGACTCAACTGTTACACAATTATGTGTTAAAATGTTCAAGAACCCATAAAACATTTCTATTACTTTCTACTTTCTCGACCAGCACTATGTACGTACATACATAGTAGGAAGGAAATTACATTAAATTGAGTTTAATTTATGGACGCTTATTAATTACTGTGGTTCTCAGCGTCCCATTCTACAAGATGGACTGGACCATTTAATTTGAGATTGTAGAATATCTCCAAAATAAGTTATAGAAAGATCTTAAATAAAAGTTGCTTATATGATGGGGGAAAGTAAATGTCATTTCTTTTGTTTTAATTAGAGAAGTTTGGAACGCAATTTGACAGTCAAGGTACGTTTATAAATGGGAACCGTAGTTGTTATATTTTTCCTTATTCCTCTTTAAAATATAAACAACTTTTTTTTTTTTTTTAGCTTAACGTCCTTTAACCTGGTTGGTCATATCGGACGATGAATGAAATTGGTGAAAGCTAGAGAAGAGAGATGGAGCTCAAACAGCTTAAAGTTGAAAACATTTTTTGCCATTGAAAATGTTCCACGCGATGCAGGTTTTATGCAAGCTCTCTTAAATTTTAGGATAGGTTCTTAACAAGCAAAAATGGGTTTCTATCATATTATTTTTTAAAATTCCTAATATTGTTGTAGATATTGATTAATAAAGTCAATTGTATTATCAAATTTCTTGAATTTTTTCTACCTCTTGCTTTAATATTTTTACCTGTTGAACTAATTGTGGCACAACAAATTCATATGACAGTTCTGTTCCTGATACATAAATGCATATTTTGGAGAAAAAAAAATCATAGTTTTCATCGTGTAGAGTGATTTGAAATTGGCGCCAGATTTTTAATTTAAAAAGTAATAACTTAAAAACTACTTAAGGTACATAAACCAAATTTTAAAGCATATAACTACTGTACAACACAAATACATGTTCATAGCTTCGGGCTGATAAATTGAAAACTGTTGGATTTAGGAATTTCACAGTTGCATTACCTTAAAGGAACAAAGTAGTAACACAATTTCTGCTAATGCTTATCTTGATTAGCATGAATTAGAAGAATAAGTTTAACATTATTTTGTTATAGAGATGTAGAAAAAGTCATGAGAATGGAGTGCATCAGATTTTTATTATTATTAATATTATTATTACTATTATTATTACCTACTATTATTTCAATGTTTAGGGACTTTATTCAATGCCATTTGCTGTCTTGTTCCCAATACAATGTTGTATCTGAATCACAACCAATTAATTGTATACACTTCATAAAATGTTAGTTTATAATGGATACATTTTTACTTTCTCTAGCCCTGTATGTACAATGTACATAGGCAAAGAGAAGTATTGTATTCCACCCTAAAATTTGATGTCGAGATTTCACCGGAAATACATGTTTTAGGACTCCCTGAATTCAAAAAAAGCATTTCCAAAAAAAAGTCCGTGTATGTGTACGTGTGCCTGTGAACTTGATAACTCAAAAACGAAAAGTAGCTAAAATACCAAACTTAGCATTTAAGTTCAGTATCTTCCAGGGATGCGACACGAAGATTTTGAGAAAAATCCGCCCATCCCAAACTACCCTTTACATGGAACTTATTTCGAAAATTTTGATTTTCTTAAAAATGGCTCTAACGATTTTGATTAAAATATCGTATATTAAAGATATTTATCTGTCAAATAAAATGTATATCTTGAATTTTCTGGAAATAGCTTCTAAAGACCTGTTTATTCTGGATGAATTTTGCTTAATTTGGCATAACTAATAAACCGTAAGAGATAGACAAAAACCTACGATACAAAAAATGTAGGCCTTGTTAAAATACACATTTTACGCCATATACATTTTTTTTCGTTGAGCTTACCGTTTTCGAGGTATTCATTGTTATTAGTTTCAGTTGTGAAGAACAAACTTTTCTCAGACGGCAATGTCTGTTTTTCTTTTGTTCTTCTCCTGGCCAAGAAAAGAAGCGATTTGTAATGACAATCGCGTAACGACAGCTTTTAAAACATTTGACTATCGATTTAGCCTAGTGTATTCCCTTATTTTCTTCCTACTTATAAGGAACTAAGTAATAAGAACATTGTACTGAATACCTCGATTAACAAAGTGCAGAAAGAAGAATAATCTTATGTAAGAAGTCGGCTAGAGAAAGTCATGTGAGTGTAACACATCAGAGTTTTTATACACATTCCGGAGATGGTAAGACGTTAAGATTCAATGCAGATGGGTGACTAATCATGAACCGTTGGCATACGGAATAGGTGCTACAGCCCCTCCCCCGAGTCCATTAAATGCTTTAAATGCTCTTCTCACATGAAGCATTTCTCGAAATTTGCTGTCGAGGTCAGGTTTTATAGACATGCTCATCTTTCCAAGTTGTTTATCTTTATGTTTTTGTCAGAGATTATCACTCAATTTAAAGTGAGGTGATACCCACTGAATTACTATTGTCTTGTTTTCTATATATAACAGCCAATAACAAAAATAACGAAATTGCATAGACACAAACCAAGTTATCGTCACAGAACAAGAGATATAATGGGCCCCTAAAGAGTTATACTTTCAAAGTAGGTAGTTATAAGCACCACTCAAATACTTAAAGGAATATATCTACTTAGAGTCAAATTTATCATTTCAAATGAATACTGAAAAATAAATGAAGAGAAAAATGGGGGGGGGGAATGGAGCAAGAAGTATATTCCTGACTGACAACACCGAAGATGAGCCTGAGGGCAGAGATGTTAGAAATATGTGTGATCGAATTCGACTATATGGTAGCAAAATATAGTCGCTAAAAGTGAAAATGAAGGGAGAATGATCAGGTATTTCAATGAAAACTGGAAAAAAGTTACTACAGCCAACGCTCAGTGGCACAATGCGCAACCAGTTCAAGAGAAGAAAGGATATGTATACACAATTATTATAGAACAGCGTCTCAAATGGAAGTGGGGAAGCCACGCCGCAAGGATGTGTACAACATACGCAATAACTATATGGGACCCCAGAACTAGAGGAAAATGCTTGGGGAGACACTAGATCACATGGGAGAACTTATTTAAAAAGAAAGTGGGACATTTTTATAGTTTAACGCTCGCTTTTACCCGGCTCTACGCCGCTTTGTCCACCACAAACCACACAGATGGTCGCATGAGATCGAATCCGGGCCACCCAGGCCTAAAGTGGGACTTTGTGGACAAGGTGTACAAGAGACAAAGAGTTCTGGAAAGAACTCTTAAGTTTTAATGTAAAATATGTATGGTGTAGAAGAGACAAAATATGAAAGAAGAACTTTCAAAAATTTTAATTTAAATTGTGCTAATGTTAATGTAAAAAAAGTACACTGTGTAGTGCAAGAGAAAAATGCACTCATTAGGATTAGCTCCCCTAAGTCCTTTTAAGCTACCCTTCAAACAGGTAGGACGCCTTATCCCTTAAGGGATGAAACGGGTTAATAAATAAATAGCCACTACAAAACTAAAATATTTTGCTGCTGCAAGTACAAAAATCTACGATTCTAAACAAAGAAATAAAATGGGCAAATGCAGAGGGTATTAGATGATAACGCTCTAGATTCTCCAGTATGGATTTTCTATATCTTTACACCCCTCCGTATTAATAATTACTCTATTTCATAATGCCACTTTAAATTTATTAGCTCATTCTCTAAAAGTGCTTCACAGCATCTGCCTTCCTGATTAAGGTACCTACAAATATTTTATTTTGCTTACCACATTTTACCCAGTATGTTGTCCATTAGTGACGTCACAACGAATGACAAACTTGCCTAATAACTCGCTTTGTGAAATAATGAGATAAAAGCTCCATTAGAGTCAAATAAAATGTGACTTCAGAGCATAAAAGCGCTGTTTATTTACGGTTTTATCCATTATCTGACCTGATGTAATGTTAATGACTAGGAAAAGTGGACGATTAAGGACTTAAATTAAGTAAAATAACGATATTTCGGCTATGCAAACTATGGGAATTTCCACTAGCTCTATTCAAAGCACCTCATTTATTTACGCATAGTGTGACCTATAGTAAGGTCAACATAAAAATTATATTTCCCCTAGGAAGCATCTGGCTTGGAATTCGAAAGCAGACATTCCGACGTATTTATTTTCTCTGCACGTACTCTGTACATTGTGTATAGAAAAGGTATTGCATTCCACCCAATGTCGAGATTTCACTGGAAATATGTTTTGGGGTCCCCTGAGTCCAAAAGAAGCATTTTTACTTTCTCTACACGTACTATGTACATATGTATAGAGGTGTTGTATTGCACCCAAAATGCGATACCAAGATTTCACCTGAAATATATGCTTTGGGTCCCCTCTAAATCACAAAAAAAAAAAAATGTTTTGTGAAAGTTCCATGTGTGCGCTCAAAAACAAAAGACCGTTAAATACCAAACTTGGCATTTAAGTTTAGTATCTTCCAAGGTTTGAGAAAAGTCCCCCACACCACAAACTACCCTTTATATGGAAAATTTTTCGAAAATGTTGATTTTATTTATAAATGGCTCAAACTATTTTAATTAAAATCCTGTATATTAAAACTATTTACATCCAAAAAAATGTATATGTTGAATTTTTTTGGAATCGTCTCTAAAGATCTCTTTATTCTGGATTAGTTTTGCCGAATTTTACACAACTTCTGAACCGTAAGAGCTAGACAAAACTTACTCCACAAAAATATAGATCTCGTCAAAACAGACAATCTAACTCCTTTACTTTTTTGTTGTGAAGTTAACTGTTTCCGAGATATTCCTTGTTACAGTTTTAGGATACTTCTTCTCATACGGAAATTTGCCAACGCTTGGCCTCGCAAAGAAACGGATTTCAACCCCATTGCAACCACATTTTAAGACATTTGACTGTTGGTTTAGTCTAGTGTATTCCCTTACTTCTCTTCTACTTGCAAGGAACTAAAATAATACCCTATCTGTTGATATTTATCTCGATTAGCATGAATTACATGGAAAAATAACCTTATTAATAATAATTTGTTATAGAGATGTAGAGAAAGTCATGTGAATGAAGCACATCAATCTTTTTATCTTATTTGGTATAGTACTCAGAAAAATTATTATATTCCATCAAAAATTCGGCGTCTATATTTCACTGGAAATATGTTTGAAGCTTTTTGAAAAGATAAAAAAAAAAAAAAAAAAAAAAAAGAAGAACTGCGCGCGCGTGTGTATGAATGTGTGAACATGATCCAAACGAAAAGCCGGTTAAATACCAAACTTGATACTTAAGCTATGCGTAACCCAAGGATGTGATAATACATTTCAAGGCAATTCCTCCACCTCTAACCACCCTTTATTTTCAATATTGTTTTAAACTCTCTTTATTTTCTGAAAACGGCTCTACCAAAATATCACATATTTATGAAATTTTCATGCCAAACGAAAAGTGTATCTATAATTTTTGGGGAATACCCTTTGAAGTCCTCTTCATTCTGGATGATTGCGTAACTGGGAAATTTTAACAGTCACATTAGGCACACAGTTTATGATATACGTTTATCACCATTTCCGAGACATTTTTTGTTAGTGTAAAATATCTTAATATGTCGAATGGGAAGCTATTTTTTTATTTCCGATGGAATTCAAAAAAAAAAATTACATAGCGATCCGCTCTAAAAAACATCGCATTAACAATAGTGTATTCCTTTATTCCCCTTAAACCTGTAGAAAATATTTAATAAAATATTTCTATTAAAGCTGCTCTTATTATTGGTTTCATTATCGGAATTTCGTTCAACGTCACAGCCAAGAAGGCAACGTAAGACCAGCCGTTGCCTACCATGACTCAAAGAGCGGAAATAGGACACTCTGCTGGGATAAATTAGCAAAGGAGTTAGAGCGGAAGCTTTGAAATAGCAGCTGATTTACGAGCTATACCCTGCGCAGCGCCCGTAACGCGACCAGGGATCATCAATCAAGAAAATACTGGTTAAAGTTTCTAAAAGCTTAATACTTCAATACAACATATATATTGCAATAGTCACTTAATTCTATAAAACCTTGTTAGATTTGTAATTTATTGTCCACTGTTTTAAACAAATCGCATGTGTCGTGCTACTAACAGCAATAACCGTCAAATAGTAAAGAGGGAGGGAGAGAGAGAGATCCAAGAATATTTTTAAATTATAGAGCACGATGTTAAAGAAATTTAGAAAAGTGAGAAAAGGTTGAACTTATTGAAGTTGTAATTACTATAAACTAAATAATGGCAGTAGCAGCACTAATAATAGAAGAAAATAATAACATGCTGAGAGTTTTAAAAAATCATGCAAACTTTTATTACTTTGTAGTTACTCTTAACTCCCGCGTAGGGTAGGAGTTTCGACATCTTCATGTGCATTTGTGTGGCTGCTGCACACACTTAATACTCGTGGCATTTATGAAAGTATTAAAAGTACATCCTGCCAAATATCTGACTCCCTGTCGTAAGGGAGTATTTTGGATTGGGTTGGACTCGACGGAGTTTATTTTTATGCTATAAGTATAGGTAGACATAGAAGTAATTATAAAGTTCTGTTGCAAACTTACGGTTTTATTAAAAAATATAAATATCATGAAAAAAATAATAAATCTGTGCTGTGCAATGAAATAATTAGTTCTATGTGTGATTTATAAGCGTTATCAAGTATTGCAAGTGGATTACGATATATTTTATAAAGGCATCAAAAGCAAAATGTCTATTGGACTTCACACCTTCATGAAAGACTGCACATATACTGATCGCTTGTTTAAAATGAATTAACGGTATTGTTTATGGAGACTCAGTGAAACCCTATGTGCAGCAACTATTGCCCACTTGAAGTGCAACCAAATGCAACTTTGTCCGAAGCCTTATCACATATCTTGTGTCAATCTTTCTTATGTCCTTAAAATAGCTTCTACCATAAGTGAGGCATAAAAATATCGCTCTAACGAAGAAAATTTACAAGCAGACGCTCTTAAATGACCTAAGTAGTACGAAACCAAATATGATGTTTTACTAAAAATAGTTTCGAAGCTTCCAATGAAAATATACTATTTATTTGCATCTAGCTTTCATTTAAAAACATCTGAGGTGTTCCATTCACATTAATTTCTCTACTTATTCTGTATTCCCTCTGTAACAACTAATTTTTACTTTCTCTAGCCCCGTATGTACAATGTACATAGGGAGAGAGAAGTATTGCATTCCACCCAAAAATTCGATACCGAGATTTCACCGGAAATATGTTTTAGGGTTTCGAATATCCAAAAAAACCATTTTCACAAAAAGGGCCGTGTGTGTGTGTGTGTGTGTGTGTGTGTGTGTGTGTGTGTGTGTGTGTGTCCGTGTATCCGAGTGTCCGTGTGTCTTTGAACACGATAACTCAAAAACGAAAAGTCGGTAAAATACCAAACTTGGTATTTAAGTTTAGTATCTTCCAGGGATGCGACACGAAGATTTCGAGAAATATCCCCCACACCCAAATACCCTTTACATGGAAGTTTTTTCGAAAATTTTGATTTTATCAAAAATTTCTCTAACGATTTTGACTAAAATTTCGGATATTGAAGATATTTACCTGACAAATAAAACGTATATCTTGAATTTTCTGGGAATAGCCTCTGAAGAGTAGTTTATTCTGGATGAATTTTACTAAATTTTGAATAAATGCTAAACCGTAAGACATGGAAACAAGCTTACTACACAAAACATATAGAGCACATTAAAGCACACAATTTATGTTATATACATTTTTTTCGTGGAGTTCGTCGTTTTTGTGACATTCCTTATTTTTGGTTTCTGCTATGAAAAACGTATACTTTTCTCATACTGGAACTTGTCAACTCCTATCCATATAAACAAAGGAACTTCATTGACATAGCAACCAGCTTTTGACTATCACTTTAACCTACGGTTGTCCCTTATTTCGCTTCTAATTACAAGGATGCGAGTAATAAGAGTATTTCTGCTAATTTGTAGCATAAAGTAAATAGAAGTATAACCTTTTTAAGAATTATTTGTTGCAGGGATATGGAGAAAGTCATGCGAATGGAACACATCAGATTTTTCTTCTATCTACTTAATATTAATCGAGATAAACATTAGCACAAATAATCTTATTACTTAACTCCTTATAAGTGATGCGACACAAGGGAATACGCCAGGTTAATGCTATAGTCAAATATCTTAAAATGTAGTAGCTACGTAATTGAAATTCGACCATAACCGGGAATGAAGCAAAAGGACAAAGCTCCGCTTGAGAAAAGTATAAGTATTTTAAGTTACCAGAAAGTTTAACTCCATAAAAATGTACATGTAATTATTTCTGTTTTAATGAGATCTATATTTTTTGTGTTTCTCTTACCGTTTAGCAATTACACAAAAGTCATTTAGAGGACCTTTTAGAGGCTACTTCCAGAAAATTCAAGATATACAATTTATTTTACATTAAATATATTTAATATACGGTATTCTAATAAAAATCGTTGGTCGTTTTTGGGAGTATAAAAGTTTTCGAAACTTTTTCCATGTAAGGAGGATCTTTTTAAAAATACTTTTTTCAAATCTGAAACCAAAAACAAGGAATATCTATAAAACGATCAACTCCACGAAAAAATATATGTAACAAACTGTGTGTTTTAATGTGCTCTACATTATGTTTGTGGTAAGCTTTGGTCCATCTCTTAAGGTTTAGCAGTTATGCCAGATTCCGTTAAATTCAACATATACATTTAATTTGTCAGGTAAATATCTTTCATATACAATATTTTAATCAAAATAGTTGGAGCCATTTTTGAGAAAATCAAAATTTTCGAAAAAAGTTCCGTATAAAGGGTAGTTTGGGGAGGGGGTATATTCTCAAAATCTTGTGTTGCATCCGTGGAAGATCCTGAACTTAAATACCAAGTTTGATATCTTACCGACTTTTCGTTTTTGAGTTATCGGACACACACGGACCTTTTCCGAAAATGCTTTTTTTTTTTTTTTTGATTCAGGGGACCCTAAAACATATTTCCGGTGAAATCTCGGTATCAAATTTTTGGTTGGAGTGCAATACCTTCCCTATACACTATGTGCATAGTACGTGTAGAGAAAGTAAAAATCTGGAACTCCAAGAAAATCAGTTGTGTCTTACCACACCTGAGAAAGATTCCATGCTAACATAATCCTGAGCTAGGACACTCACATCTCCACACCAATCCTTAATATCCAAATCCTTTCCTCGGGATACGAACCCGGTACTCCCTAAAATATGTTACCGCCGCAAATTATACGGAAACTTTCACAGATTGAGACGTAATAAGCATTCAAGATTAAAATTCCACAAAAGCATACCAAGATTTATATGTTGTTTTTGCCCTCAGGCTGGACATATGTTAAAGAATAAGCATTTATCTCTCTTTGTTTATTCTGTAATGGAACAGAATGTGAGCAGGAATGTTTATTTTCTATTTTTTGTTTTACTGCGGCATTGTTTTACATTTACCCTCTAGGCTATTCCCCACTTATTGTATAGTACCGCATTGTTTACCCGTTTAGATAATGGGAGAAAGAATTCATGTAGCATTAGCATTTTCCGTTTGGATGCTTCATACCAGTATAGCCCATAGCTTCGCAATGTTTCTCCACTGGCTTATAACTTAGTCAACAATGGTTTGTATCTTTCTGAAAAAATATAATACAGCTTATTATCCAAGTTTATGATAAAGATCACTATTTTATATGCATGTGAAGTAAACCAAGAAATTAATCTTAACATATTAGGAGCACGGCGGAGCATTAAAATTGTTCACAAGAATGGTATGAGAATCTGCCTCATTTGTGAGGAGGAAGAGTCATGGATGCATATCTTGGGAGATGTAGGGGTACGGAGGAATAAAGGAAAAATATTTACCGTGATCCTTTACCACCGCGAATGTAGAGCTAGACGCATGTTGGACGCTATGGCAGGCAGAGAAGACGTGGAGACAGCTGATATCTGTGAAGGCTGCCAATAGAGAAGAGGAGTGGGGGGATAAAAATAGCTAAAAAAAGTGATCAGGTACAATGTTTTGCATACATATATTTTACGTCATACTTTAGTCATCGCAGTGTTGTCATATGTTGTATATATATATATATATATATATATATATATATATATATCTTAAGTGTATTTGTCTATTATAATAAGGTACATTAATGCATCTGAATAAGATTTATTCTTTGTTGTAAATTTAAATTGCGGTATTTGAATATTTTTGTATTTTTATTATCGTATTTGCTCTTTTAATTCTTTGTTGTTTTTTTAATGTTGCTTACTTTTTTGTGTATTAACAAAGTAGGAACGGTCTGTGGACACGTGCGATTGAAGAAGCACAATTTTTGATACTGCTGTGTCAATAAATACATTTATTCATTTATTCACCTTGACTTACTGTAAATTTCAATTAGCGAAATATGGAACTATTATAATTAACAATAATAACGATAATGTTCATTGAAACGGTGTCAGACTGAAAAATTCAATGTCATAACCGGGATTTGAACCACGGATCTCCCGGGTTCTGGCCGGTTGCTTTACCTCTGAGCTACCATGGCTGTTGCCATGTATTATACTATTATGTCAATAAACACACTTATTCATTCATTCATACTTTCTCTGCTGAGTGCATAGTACAGAGGTAGAGAAGTTATTGCATTCTACTCTAAAACTCGATACCGCAGTTTCACTGATAACGTTTTACGTTTTATTGTATCCAGAAAGTACAGCTTTTTTTATAAAAACATTATTGTGTGTGCGCCTGAGAACAACATAACTAAAAAACATAAATTCCACTAAATACCAAACTTGGTATGTGTGTTCAGCATTTTCCAAGCATGCACCAAAGATTTTAAATAAAATCCTCCACGCCAAACTCCCTTTACATGGCACAATTTTCAAAAAAAATTATTTTTTTAAATATATAACGAGTTTTATAAGAATATGTTTATTAAAATATGGCATGTTCATGACAAATTAAGTGTAAGTGTTGAATTTTCCAGGAGTAGTTTCTGAAGCCCTTGACATTCGGAGGACTTTTGTATTACCGTTAAATCCTAACAGACAAAATGTTGCTCTACATAAATGTAGAACTGGTTAAAACACACAATTTATGTAATATGTTCCATTCGCATGACTTCTTCTACATATCTGCAACAAATTATTTTTATAAAGATCATGCTTCTATCTACTTCATTTTAATAGAGAAAAAAAATAAAAGAAATAGTCTTATTACTTGTTTCCTTGCAAGTAGAAGCGACATAAGGGAGTACCATAGAATACAGTGATTGTCAAAAGATGGTTGCTATGTTCCTTTGTTTGTATGGACAGGAGTTGACAAATTGCTGTATGAGAAAAGTTTTTTAAAGCTGAAACCAAAAACAAGGAATATCTAAAAAACGATGAAGTGCACGAAAAAAATGTATAGAATATAAATTGTGGGTTTTAAGGTGTTCTACAATTTTGTGTGGTAAGCTTTTGTCAATCTCTTACGGTTTAGCAGTTATGCAAAATTCAGTAAAATTCATCCGGAATAAAGTAGTTTTTAGAGTCTATTCCCAGACAATCCCAAATAAACATTTTTTTTCAGGTAAATATCTTTAATATACGTTATTTTAATCGAAAATGTTAGAGCCCGTTTTGAGTAAATAATAATTTTCGAAAAAAGTTCCATGTAAAGGGTATTTAGTGGTGAAGGGATTTTCATGAAAATCTTCGTGTTGCATCCTTGGAAGATACCAAACTTAAATATCAAGTTTGGTATTTAACGGACTTTTCGTGTTTGAGCTACGCTGTCCACAGTCACACACGCACGGACCTTTTTCCAAAAATGCTTCTTTGTAATGTTACTGATGTTATTTACCCATTCTCCTACAACTATTTTTGGAAAAAGCCCTATTATATTCTCTACTTCATACTAATCAAAATAAACATTTTCAGAAACAACAAATTTACTGTAGATTTGCCTCAGAGTCAAATATTTGAAGAAGGAAGGCTGCGGAATGATGGCTTTAAAATTCCCCTCTGTTTCCATGGTTACCAGAAAAAAGGGAATAGCCACTTAGTGGTTGAAGAAACTATGCACACGTTTTAGAATTAAAATCAGTATTAAAGAATATCCTGAAAATGGTTAATCCCGCAAAAATATTTTTCATATAAACTATATGTTTTAAAGAGGTTTGTATGTGTACGGTTTTCGCTACTTATGAGTTGTGCAAATTTCAGGATGAATTTAATGGCTATTCTCACAAAAATTAAGATCTACATTGTTTTTATCATGCAAATATCTTAAATGTATGCTAATTAAATCATTAGAGCTATCTTTGAAAAAGTGAAAATTGAGAAAATGTCTCTCATTAAAAGAATAGTTTGGGTGGGTACATGTTCGTAAAAATGATTGTATGGAAGTCGCTGAACTAAAATAAAGTTTCGTTTTTGAGTTATGCTCAATTAAATGTACATACGCACACGGAACTCTTTCTAAAAATGATTTCTTTTGGATTCAGGAAGCCTCAAAACGAACATTTCCGCTGCAGTCTGATTTCTAAGAAAAACTCTCTTTTAACAGCAAAACACTTTTTCTTAAACAAAAATATTAAGCGGAGCAGAAATGGAACTTTCACAATTTTTTTTCGATTTTCATGCTTTAAATGCATATATATTTAAAACCTACCGCTCATTTTCGTATAACTTTCATAGAGGTACGTTAGTTGTAAATAATTCAAAAATATTGTTAAAATAATCCTGCGTAATAGTCTTTAGATCATTCTGGTACATTCACTTGGTAAAACATCAATCGGTTTGTAAATATTAGTGTCAGAGAAGAGATTTTTTTACTTTCTCTACACGTACTATGCACATAGTATTGTAATGGACCCAAAAATCGATACCGAAATTTCACTAAAAATACATGTTTTGGGTCCTCCTGAATCCGCGTGTGTGTGTGTGTGTGTGTGTGTGTGTGTGTGTGTGTGTGTTGACAGCATAGCTCAAAAAACGAAAAGACCCTTAAATACTTGGTATTTAAGTTTGGTATCTTTCAAGAAAATCCCTCCGTCCCCAACTACCCTTTACATGGAACTTTTTTCTAAAATGTTTATTTTCTCAAAAATGGCTCTAACGATTTTTATTAAAATATCGTATATTAAACATATTTACCTGACAAATAATATGTATATCTTGAATTTTCTGGGAATAGCCTCTGAAGACTACTTTATTCTGGATGTATTTTACGAAACTTTGCATAACTGCTAAACCGTAAGAAATAGACGAAAACGTACCATACAAAAAATGTAGAACACATTGAAACACACAATTTATGTTTTACAATTTTTTTCGAGAAGTGGATCGTTTTTGAGATATTCCTTGTTTCTTGTTTCAGGTTTAAAAAACTTGTACTTTTCTCATACAGGAATTTGTCTACTCGTGTGCATACAAACAAAGGAACTTCAGTCACCTAGTAACCAGCCTTTTGACATCGCTTTAACCTATGATACTCCCTTATTTCACTTCTACTTACAAGGAAGCAAGTAATAAGACTATTTCTGCTAATTTTTTTCTCGATTAGCATGAGGCAAATAGAAGAATAAGCTTACTAACAATAATGTGTTACACAGAAGTAGAGAAAATCATGTGAATGGAACACATCAGATTTTTTTTTTTTTTTTAATCGGAAATTTTACTTGAACTATTCTCAGCATTGGCATCACGCTCATATTTCCGTCATGTGAGTGTTTCGAAAAACTCCCAAGTTGTGTTAGCAAAGTTAGGTTACATTTGTATTTTAAATATTATGTTTGAAAGCAATTTCTGAAGGAGTAAGATTGTGTATACAAATGCTGCATTATCTCAAACTAATTGACACAGGGCTGAAATTTTACCACAAACTTGCTCATAATTAGCCTTTGTTTTAATGAAACATTTTAATGTGTATGCATATTTTTTTAAATTTAAAAAAATCATTGTTTTTCAACAAAATTTTAAGATCTTTATTAAGAAACATACCTTTCTTTCTAATCAGTAGGAGTGTTCTGTTTTTATCAATCGATAAAGATATTACGGAATTCACCTTTAAAATTTTAGCATATTATCTTGAATGATAGTCGAAGTAATGGGTGAAACTTTAACTTTGGCAAGATGGGTATTTCGACTCCCCTTAAATCAGAATTTGCTTACAATGACCTTTTCTTCGATGCTCTTGCTGCGATTCTGCGTCATTGAACGCTCGGCGGAGGCAGTTACTTACTGCACGCTCCGAATTTCCAGAAGCAATTGGCTTAACTGCTGATGGCTAATCACCAAAGTTGAAATTGAACTCTGGGCAGGGCTCGTTATCCTTTTTATACCTTTCGACCACGTGACAGGGAACTTCCAGAATCAGTCGCACGTGCAAACCACCGCAGGAGTAAGTATTAGATTTTGGAAGCTGAAATCATATTTTTTTTATTTAGAGAGTATATTAAATAAAATTAATTATATTTAATTTCACTTTTTTTGTTTTGACAGGAATAACTAAAAGTTTTTAAAGGAATTTTTCTAAATGGTGTGACAAATTCACTCAGGTGAAATAATTTTCCGGTTTTTATGTCAAAGAATCCGTCGACACCACACATGTCCACTCGTACAGGTGCAACAATGGATGCCAACAATCAACTATGTCTTCCCAAGCCAGCTGATCACACACGTGCGGCATTTCGGCCTTTGGTCTCCTATGCTTATTATGGATTAGTAGAGACATTAAATTTACTTAAAATGATATACTCTGAAAATTTATTTACCCGATAAATGACATTAAGCAATTCTTTCAATTAAATAAACAACTTAAACAGGTGGTGTACAATTAGCCGCAAAATAATATGCTAAATATAAATGAAAAGAAAAGGGCACTACGTAATAAGGGTTTAAAAAAATGAAGACTCTGGAATACACGATTTTGAATAACAGTTTCAAATTGTGGTTTCAAAAAAATCGAAATGGTTTTTCTTTGAACAGAGAGTAGAACAAGGATTTAACAGGTAACTTATTTAAGGTTATGCATTTGTGTAATTCGGCAAACATTTAAATACATTGTTTCATAATAAAACAATACACATTATAACTTGAAGAAAATATATCGCATTATAACTACCAATTAACTCAAGATACAAATGCATAAGCGCATACTTATAAATAACAGACGCCTAACTTTAGTTTTTTGTCGCAAACGTTTTCAACATTTTCCATCCTCACAATTTTTACTCATTTATTTCACAACTTTTGTACTACTTCTCAAAAGAATACCAAAGAAAATTATCATACATTTTTTGAAAAATGCTCCAATTTTGGGAAATAAGTCATTACATTTTGAAAAATTAACAGTTTTACACAATATAATATATTTCTACAATAATTAGGGGTTAACATAAAATATACGATTACTAGATTATTAATAAATGCATTTACTGTAATTAATATTTTTAAAAATATATTATATGTTAACTATTTATAAAACAATGAATTTAGAAATTAAAAAAAAAATGTTTATACTTCAATAACCTTGCAAGTTAGATTTTGAAATATGACAAAAATATTACGTTTTATGTGTAATAACTAGCATAAATGCCCACAAGATAACTTACTATTATAGATTTTCCAAATTTCACAGCCGCATACCTTAAAGAGGATGAATATAGTTCAGTTTTATTTCAAGGTATCTTAAAATCATTACTTAATTTTACGGAAAGCAAATTTGATGTGTGTTGTATTATTCTACTAAACTCATCACTGTACATAGATATTAATTTTTTTAATTTATACAAATTTTCGTGTTTGATACCACTTTCCCACCTCTCTATCTCTCTCCGCCCATTACTCCAGCAACACACAATACATTCACACCTGCGCTAACAAGTTGGAGGTTCATGTTCGCGAGTAAGCGCCACGCTACATAGGCAACTCCCTTAACGCTCCTGTCACACAGACAACAAACTTTAGCTGACTGGCAGAATGTTGGAATTGGTTACACAAATTTAATGTCGAGGGTTCTAGCTCTGCACTAAAACAGAAAATAGAGGAAGGTGTAATGGTCTACAAAAAATCTCACAGTAAACCTGCATTCATGTATCTTTAAGACAAACTTACATTCAGTATGTGTTCTTTTTCGGGAGAAACCTTCATTAACAGAATTACCAGATGACAGTATTCAAAAATAGGGCATTTCTAGAAAAACTTGCAAAAGTGTTATCGGTTACTCAGTACATCTTAAAAATAGCCTGTTAAAACATCTTAAAATATGCGATTTTGTACAATTGGTAAAGTATAAGGGATAGTCAAAATATGATTTCACAAAAACAGAAAAAAGATAGAGAGAAAGAATGAAAGAACGAAAGCTCATGTACCTTAGCTTTATTAGCAACTGAAACAAAAGCACCTCGGAGTTGATACGTCGCGTCCTGAAGTAAGGAAATCGCTTTTGTATTTTCGTAGGATTTCGATTAAATATTAACACTTCTTTGTGAGAGTGCCATATCTGGGAATTTGAATCACGGACCTTCCGGTTTCTGGCCGGTTTATCTAATCACTGAGCTACCATGGCAATGTGCCAAAACATTAAATTCCCCAAATGACTCGCATGTTTCACAGTAACCCACAAGGTCTCTTGACCTAATAGTTGGATAAATCATGAAACCCGTGACTTAAGACATTGTAAGCCGCATTGGGGTATTCATTCTCAAAATATGTTGAGATCACCATGTGGATAACCGGGAAATATGCGAGTCAGTTGGAGAATTTAATGTTGGAAGAAATATTAAATTTCCTAGATTTTCGATTGTGAGAGATCACAGGGTTGTATTTTTGCCCGTACAAATTTCAATCTTTGTATAACTCAAAAATCTGATGTGTACCATTCACATGACATTCTCTATATCCCTGCAATAAATTATTCTTAAAAAGCTTATACTTCTATTAACTTTATGCTAATCAGAAAAAGTGAGCAGAAATGGTCTTATTACATGCTTCCTTGTAAGTAGAAGCGAAATAAGTGACTACCATAAGTTAAAATGATAGTCAAAAGCTAGTTTCCATGTCAATGAAGTTCCTTTGTTTGTATGGATAGGAATTGACAAGTTCCTATATGAGAAAGGTATAAGTATTTCATAGCAGAAATCAAAAATAAGGAATGTCTCAAAAACGACAAACTCACGAAAAAAATGTACATAACATAAATTGTGTGTTTTAACGTGTTCTACATTTTGTGTGTAGTAAGTTTTTGTCCATCTCTTACGGCTTATCAGTTACTCAAAATTCAGTAAAACTCATCCAGAATAAACTACTCTTCAGAGAAAATTTCCAGAAAATTCAAAATGTACATTTTATTTGTCAGGTAAATATCTTTAATATACGAAATTTTAATCAAAATCATTAGAGCCATTTTGGAGCAAATCAAATTTTTTGAAAAAAGTTCCATATAAAGGGTAGTTGGGGGTGGAGGGATTCTTCTCAAAATCTTCGAGTCGAATCCCTGGAAGATAGAAGTCTACATTTTAATCCTTCCAGGGTTTGGAATAATTTCCCATGTAATCTCTCATGAAAGAGGAAAAAAAGAAGCATTTGGAAATTATGGAATAATCTGAGCTATATCAGCCATTGGTTTTTTAGGTTTTGTAGTATGAGCTCACTATATATTCACAGTAGGAATAGATGTAGATACACGAGCTTATTTTACGAGCTTACTTAAATACCGAGTTTGGTATTTTACCGACTTTTCGTTTTTGAGTTATCGTGTTCACAGATACACGAACACAATGACACACGGACACACACACGGACCTTTTTGTGAAAATGCTTTTTTTTGGATATTGGGGACCTTAAAACATATATTTCCGGTGAAATCTCGGTATCGAATTTTTGGGTGGAATGCAATACCTTCTCTATACACTATGTAAATAGTGCGTATAGAGAAAGTAAAAATGACATTTCCTCGTTCTCCTAAAATCCCTCTCGGACCATTTTAGGGTCCCAAACAGAGGACATGTCCAAGTAAAACCGAATTTATGGTAGATATAATCATTAAGATGCATGCATTTGCATTTTTTCTCAAGCAAAGCTAATATCCTAAGAATTCTAATGACTTAAATAGCGTATGAATTTGTTTATAGTAGCAGTAGCTGTACAGGTAGAACTACAATTAGAAAGTTTTTATTTATTTTAGTTCTATCAATATTAATCAGATTGAGGACGCCTGCCGCGTGTTGTATTAATGGTGGTGTGCGGTCACTTGTAACCCCTACTTGTTACAATGTTTTATATTTACCAGGTAAAACATGCTGAATTAAAATGGCCGTTGATGGTACAAAAGCCGGATTAAAAATTCTGATGTGTTAAATTATCTACTTATTCTGCAACAAACTATCCCTACAAAAGCTTATTCTAATATCTACCTAATTCTAATCAAGATACACATTCTGATTTTAACTAAGTATGGCTTCTAATAATCCGAAGTAGAGGGGAATAGAGGAACACACAAGCCTAAGCGAAAAATAGTTAAATAACTTGATATTAAGTTGTACCTATATCTTCCAAGGTGGCATTATCTACATAATGCTAATCAAGATAAACATTGCCAGAAATGGTCTTATTTATTAGTTCCTTATAAGTACAAGAGAAATAAAGGAATACACCACACTTTCAAAAGCTGTTGCTCTGCGATTGTCATTGAAATCTCAAGTTTGTCAGGTTCTCTTTCAATTTTTTTTTTTGGTAGTGTTTAACGCCCACTTGGTGATGACACTGGTGATGCATGGAATGAAGATGGAGCACCGGTGGAATGCGATAGCGGGGGAAACCGGATAACCCGGAGAAAACCCGCCCCTGTGCCGCTTTGTCCACCACAAATCTCACATGGGATCAAACCTGGGCCGTCTAGGTGATAAGCGCATGGTCTAACCACTCGGCCACGGCGTAGCCCTCTCTTTCCATGGCCGGTAGTAAAACGGATTAGGGCTACTCGTTTGAGAAAAGTAAATATTTTAAAATTAAAACTAATTACAGGGAATATCATGGAACGGTTAAATCTACAAAAATATATAACATAAATTGTGTGTTTTAACAAGATTTAAATTTTTTGTGTAATAGTTTCACCTCTCTCTTACTTACATCAGTTATGCAACTGATGATGAAGACTTCAGGGACTATTCCTAAGAAATTAAGGACATACGTTTTATTTTAAAGTATCTTTGATATACAGTATATAATCATAACTTTAGAGCCATTTTTTGAGAAAATCAAACATTTTAATAATGTTTCCCATGTAAAAGTAGTTTAGAGTAGTGGGATATTTCCGAAAATATTCATGTGGCATCCTTGCAAAATACTAAACTTAGATACCAAATGCCGTATTTTACAGTATTTTCGTTTTTGAGCTTAATTCAGAGATACACAAATTGACAATTTTCTAATAATGTTTTTTTCTGAATTCAGGGATCCTCAAACATTTAATTCATGTGAAATCTCGGTATCGAATGTTTGTGTGGAATACAATACCTTTTCTAACTAATATGCATAGGCATTGCACGTACGTGTTCGAGAAAGTATAAACATGCTGCAAGGTGTAATTCTAGACATACGCTGCAGAGAATACAATAGCTCTTAAGTCCATACAAACGGATGCGCTTTTCAATCTTGAAAAAGGAACGCAAGCACTCGGAGATAATGGAACTGTACATGTTAAGAACCACTAGGAACTCTTCAAATAGTTCTATTTGCGTAACGCTAGCCTCACAGCGGAAGACGTAACAAAGAGAACAAGAAAGACAAGAGTCGCATTGGGATTTCCAGGCTTTCAACGACAAAGAAATCTGTAACCTACATTTCCACAGATGCTTTTTAGATTTTCTCAATAGCACAATCAATGGAGATTTCCAAAGAGGCACCTAAGAGCATTTCTAGTAATCGGTGAACTATTTCTACTTTATCTGATATTTACCATTAGCAGCTTCAGGAAATATGATATTCCACACACAAATTCAATGTAGAGACTTCACATGCATTGTCTTCTGAACCTAGGAATACCTATAAACTAGGCTGTTCCAGCTTGGCTACGGGCTGAAGTATAGCGAATTTCCCACAGCAGACGTGGTCAGTGCAATAAATACCTATATTAGGAATGAAGATGACATTTTTACTTTCTCTAAACGTACTACATATATAATAGATAGAGAACATTATATATTACATCCAAAAATTTATGTCAAGACCTTAAATAGATATTTTGAGGACGCGTAGAAAAGAACATTTTTAGAAAAAGGCCAATGTCTTTGTATGTGTTTCGTATAGCATACCCCAAAACGAAAAGTCAGCTAAATACCATACTTGGTATTTGAGTTGTATCTCCCACGAATGCGACACGAAAATGTTAAAAGAAAATCTCCCTACCCCAATTACATGTCAAATAGAACTTTTTCGAAATTTTCGATTTTCTAAAAATTGGCGCTACCAGTTTGAATAAGATACCGAATATTAAAATGTATGTTTACTTGGCAAATTAAATACATATCCCGAATGTCTTGTGAGTAGCCTCTGAAGACTTCTGGTAGGCTTTTGTGTAACTAGTAAACCGTAAGAGATAAACAATAACCTTAAATGAAAAAAAGAATGTACACCTTATCATGCACAATTTATGTCATTCTTTTTTTTCTAGAGTTAACTATTTCCGAGATATTCCTTCTTATTGGTTTAAATTTTAATATGCTTATACGTTTCTAAAACAGAACGTCGTTTGCGTTTCCTTTTTCTCTCTTTTTTATGGTTATAGGAAAGCTTTTAACATATTTGAATATCGCTTTAGTCTAATTCGTCCCTTTAGTTTCCTTCTAGTTATAAGGAATTATATAATAAGGCCATTCTGGAACTTTTTATTGTGGAATGATGCAGAAAGAATACTAAACATTTGTAAGAATGTTCTTTGCAGAGCAGGCAGGGAAAGTATGGTGAATGGAACCCATCAGATTTTTATGTTTCTCAAACGTACAAAAGAGCATTTCCAAAGAGCGTTTCAAGTAATCAGAGAGTTGTTTCTACTTTATTTGTTACTTAACATTAGCAGCTTGAGGAAATTTGACACCTCACACAAAAATGCGACGTAGAGAATTCCCTAGTTTTTTGTTCACATTCTAACCTAGGCTGCTTGCCAAAGAATAGCGAATTGCTACAGGGTTGTTACAATATGTTAGAAATTATTTTATTTTCTCTACACGTAAAATTCATATATCAGTTAAAGAGGGTATTGTATTCCACCCAAAATTTCTATATAGAGATTTCACCGTAAATACATGTTTTGAGGGTCCTAAAACGCGCGTGTGTGTGTGTGTGCAAGACTGTGGACAGCACAGCTCACAAGGAAAAGACCGTTAAATACCAAATTTAGTATTTAAGTTTAATATCTTCCAAGGATGCAACTCTACGCTTTTCAAGAAAATCGCTACAGCCTAAACTACCGTCTGCATGAAAAAAAAAAATGCTTTTGTTTTTCTCACAATTGGCTATAACGATGTTGATTTACATACCGTATGTTAAAGATGTTTACACGGCAAATAAACTGTATATCTGGAATTATCTGAGAATAGCCTATGAATACCTCTTCATTCTGAATGAAGTTTTCGTAACTGGTACGCCGTAAGAGATGGACAAAAACTTATTACACAAAAGATATAGCTCTCATTAAAATATATACCTTATACTATGTGTATATATATTTTATAGAGCTCAGCGTTTCCATGATACTCCTTATTGGCGTCAGTTTTAAGGTGGTTAAACTTTTCTCTAACGGGAGGTCATCTTTTATTTCTTCTCTCTTTTGTTTTACTCCTAGCCTTGCAAAGCGAACCAAATTTCAATTATTTCATACAGAGACCGATTTTTTATAAGATTAAATATTTCTGCTAATGTTTATCTCGATTATCACGCTGAAAATAAATGATTTATTTTTTGTAACAATAGTTTGTAGAGGGAATTGAATACATAAGACTTTTGTTATTGCTTATACGCACGTTGGCCTTCAGACGTGACCTTATTGGCTATCAGGGAAGACAAAATGACTTAGAACACAAACACAGAAATACGTCACAAGCCTCCATGCCCAAGGCGAGACTTGAACCCGAGATCCCCTGCGCCCCGAAGTATCAAAGGTGGACACGGACGAACGCCGTCAGAGGGACCTTCAAGGCTATTTGCTTCGGCAAACAATCCACTCACATGACTTTCTCTAGCTGTTCAATAAAAAAAACTTGTAACATTTTTAAATACGTCATGCTAATCAAGATAAACTTTACCAGAATTGGTATTATTACTTGCTTCTTTATAAGTAGAAAGGGAATACACAAGATTAAATCGATAGTCAAATCTTTTAAAAGCCGGTCGCTAAGTGAAGCAATTGAACTTCGGTTCTCTTTGCTTGCTAGGAGTAAACAAGTGAGAGACAAAAAGAAAGATGTCTAGCGTTTGAAAAAAGTTTAAGTACTTTAAAAACAATAACTCGGAATAATTCGAAAATAGTTAACTTTACAAAAAAGTGTATATGACATAAATTGTATGCTTTAACGAGATCTAAATGTTTATGTACGAGATTTGTTGTATATCTCTTGCGGTTTGCCAGTTATACTCGAAAACTGTTAATTCTACAAAAACGTCCATGTGACTTACATTATGTGTTTGTTATTTACCCGAACTTTCATTTTTTAGCTATGTTGTCCATAGATAGACAGCCAGACGGACATGTTTCCAAAAATGTTCTTCTTGGATTTGTCTCAAAAATGCATTTCCGGTAAAGTCTCGGTATCAAATTTTTATTGGAATACAAAACCTTCTCTATCCACTATGTACATTTTATATACGGGCTAGAGAAAGTAAAAAGGCGAACTGGTGACGCCTGATGCAGATAATTAGAATATGCTCATATAGACATGCAATATTCTATTACCCCATACTGTAGTGGCGCCAGGAAATACTGGAAACCATTGCTGAAATGCATTCAAAGACCACAATATGCTTCGTAGAATTCATAATCATACACCAACGCTTTTAATCTGGCGTACAGCGGAAAGTGGTTATGCAGTACCTTCACATTGTGGTATTTGTTATGCATATATGTATGTGAAATAAATCAGTTCGTCAAGATGCAGGGCATGTGAATAGCTTATTTCCTTGTTTTGTACTATGTTTCACTTTCTCTACACGTACTATGTAGTGTATATAGAAGGTGTTACTCTCCACCCAAAATTTCAATATCGACATTTCACCGGAAGTTTGGGTTTTAGAGTCCCCTGTATCCAAAAAAAGCATTTTTGAAAAAGGTATGTGTGTGTCCGGGTGTCAGTGTGTCTATGAACACGATAACTGAAAAACGAAAAGTCGGTAAAATACTAAACTTGGAATTTAAGTTTGGTATCTTTCAGGGATGTGACACGAACCTTTTAAGAAAAATCCTCCCACTCTAAACTACACTTTACATGGAAAAAATTTTGAAATGTTTTATTTTCTCCAAAACAGGTCTAACTATTTTGATTAAATTATGGTATATTAAAGATATTTACATGACAAATAAAATGTATATCTTGAATTTTCTGGTAATAATCTCTAAAGACCTCTTTATTTCGGATAAATCTTGCAGAATTTTGTGTAATTGGTAAACCGTAACAGATAGATAAAAACTTATTACATAAATAATGGAGATCTCGTTAAAATACACAATTTATGTCATATACTTTTTTTTCGTGGAATTGATCATTTCTGAGATATTTCAAGTTATTTGATTAAGATTTAAAATACTTAAAACTTTTCTCACACTATTCTCCTGGCTATATTAGAAACGGATTCCAACAATATGGCAACAGTTTTTAAAAGATTTGACTCATTTTAGCCTAGTGCATTCCCATATTTTCCTTCTACTTACAAGGAAGCAATTAATAAAGACAAGATTAACATTCTGCTAACGTGAATCTGTATTATTATATGGTTAGTATATAGAAGAATATGCTTTTTAATAATAATGTGTTACATTGATGTAGAGAAATTCACGTGAATGGAACACCTCAGATGTTTACTTGCTCTATACGCACTATGTACATAGTGTATAGAGAATGTATTGCACTCCACCAAAATATTCGATACCGAGATTTCACCGGAAATATATGTTTTAGGGTCCCCTGTACCCAAAAAGAGTATTTTCAGAAAAAGGTCCGTGTGTGTGTCCGTGAACACGATAACTCAAAACCGAAAAGTCGGTAAAATACCAAACTTAGTATTCAAGTTTAGTATCTTCCGGGGATGCGACACGAAGATTTTGAGAAAAATTCCCACACTTCAAACTACCCTTTACATGCAACTTTTTTCGAAAATTTTGATTTTCTAAAAAATGGTTCTTAACGATTTTGATTTAAATATTGTTTATTAAAAATATTTACCTGACCCAAAAAATGTATATTTTGCATTTGCTGGGAATAGCCTCTGAAGACTACTTTATTCTGAGTGAATTTTACGGAATTTTACATAAGTGCTAAACCGTAAGAGACAAAAACTTACCACACAAAAATGTAGAGCACATTAAAACACACAATGTATGTTATATACATTTTTTTCGTGGAGTTGATTGTTTTTGAGATATTCCTTGTTTTTGGTTTAAGCTATAAAAGCTTATATTTTTCTCATACAGGACTTTGTGAACTCGTGGAAATACAAACAAAGGAACTTCAGTCACATAGCAACCAGCTTTTGACTATCACTTTAACCTATGGTACTCCTTTATTTCGCTTCTACTTACAAGGAAGCAAACAATAAGACTATTTCTGCTATTTTTTTTCTCAATTAGCAGGAAGTAAATGGAAACATAAGCTTTTTAAAAAGAATTTATTGCACAGAGAAAGTCATATGAATGGAACACATCAGATTTTTTTCAAATCATCTCGAAAGGATAAAATGTTTGTGCTAATGTGTGTTCCGCACTACCTGTGTTGTGGAAATGAGCGGGTTAACATCATTTCCATGTTTATTGGAAATAGCACAGATGAAAAGTTAATGGAAAGATTAAGAGTTCTTGTTCTAGAATAGTAAATATCTCACCTTCCGAAACAGGAGGAGGAACCAAGGTGACGTCATTCACAGAGAAGCTCGGACAATTGTGATGCTAATCACACCTGAAACGATTTTATTCTTCTTCCTATTTCATGCTAATAGACAAGGTTTAGCAGAATGGTTTAATTACTTATTTCCTTATATGTATAAGACAACTAGGGGAATACATATTGTTTTGGATAGGCAAAGTCAGACTAAAAATCCAATGCCATAGCCGGGATTTGAACCACGGATCTCCCGGTCTCTAGCCCGTTGCTCTAACGCTGTGGACAATAGTTAGCTATACTATGAATCCTGGTACCTAAAATACTTACAACCTTTTAAGTCGCCATTGGGGTTGTCATCTCAAAATAATTTGAGATCACCTTGTGGTTTACCGGGAAACATGCGAGTCAGTTGAGAAATTCAATACTATGCCGGCATACGGCCATGGTAGCTCAGTGATAATGCAACCGGCTAGACACCTGGAATCCGTGCTATGGCATTGAATTTTTCAGTCCGACTCTACCTATCCAACTCCTACACACGGTTTATGTGAGAAAATAATTAAAATGATATCTTTGCTTTTTTGAAAGTATCTTTAGCTATTGACTGTTAGCATATGGGGATTGTTGTAAATTAATTTCTACAAAAGAAAACCATGAAAATATTATATAATACTTCTTACGATGCTCCACTTTTTAAGCAACAGAAAATTTTAAGTGTACAATTGCTATATACCATAATTATTATATGACCACAAGAATGTAAGTTAATTTAAACTGAACAGACATGTACACTCATTAAATACCAGAAATGTTCATAAATTACATGTTTCATTCACTAGATTGAAGAAAGTTAAAAATAGTTATTTGATAACCAGCATTATAGCCTATAATAAGCTTTCTGACCACATGAGAGATCTGAATGTGATAGAGTTTATGGCTAAAGTAAAAAAATGATTGGTGGTCAATGTATTTTACAATTTGGATGAATTTTTTAATACTAGAATACTTATATGACTAACTTTATATCTTACTAGAATATATTATTTTGACCATGTCTATTGTACTTTTTATAGTGTTTAACGCCCGATTTTATTACTTGTGGCACCGCAGGCGATGACACTGATGATATAAGGAATGATGATGAAGCACCGGTGTAATGCGAAGGCAGGGGGAAACCGGAGAACCCGTGGAAAACCCGCCCCTGCGCCGCTTCTGACCACTCGGGCACGGCGCGGCTGAATCCGTTGCACCAATGTACCTAATGACTGAAAAAACAAATAACTAAATAAAATACATTAGCTAAAACGATACCCAACTGTTTTAAATTGTTGCTATGTGATTATCATTGAATTTCGCTTATTTGTATGGTCAGGAGTAAATCAAAAGAAACAAGAACGACTTACTATTTGAAAATACTAAAAGTATTTTCAAATGTTAGCCAATAACAAGGGTATGGTAACTAAGGGGGGAAATGAATCTGACAAATTTTAAAACAATATCTACAATTTTTTGTGTTGTAAATATTTGTCTACCTCTTATGGTTTCCAAAGTCACCCAGAATGCAAAGGTTTTCAGAGGCTATTGTAAGAAAATTAAAGATATACTACCTGACTAACGAAAGACTCGAGGTATTAGGAGAGGGCGCTGGTGTAGCATGCTACGGTTTAGAGCGGTTAGACAAGGCTGGAATATAGTACAGTACAGTCTGACCATCAAAACACCACACAGGAATAAACTAAAAGAAACACAACAAATTAAACTTGACGTTTTCTTTATTACTAAGGAATATTAAGTTTCTACTTTGTGAGCCTATGATTGCGCGTGACGGTGTTTGCATTTTGACTTGATTCGAACCTGTCCACTATAAGACTCGTCGAACTGTAGAGGGCATGCACCGGGAGTGATGACGTAATACCGCTTATCTGTTTCGTGTTTATGAAAGCTTCCACTCATCGTCGTTTGCATTCATTCTTCAGACAGTAATACATTCCATTTTTTATGAAACTATTGTGGCACACTGACAGTAGCTAAATATATTTTAGTTTCATAAGTTGGCTAAGTTGCTGATATCCATAATTGCGCATTCCCACCGAAACTTGACTCCTTCTAGTAGCGTGTAAGTCAAGGGAAGTGGATGTCTGCTAGAATGCTGCGTCCGCGTCGGATCCAATGGCTGGACTTTCAACATTAAGTGTAACTTTATTCGTTTATAAAACCTTTGTTTGTGGAGCCACCTTTTCTTTCATGCATAAAATTCTATCCTTTTTTGTGACCCATGTAACCGATTTCTCGCAGCCAAGTCCGAGACGTCCCTGTTGTTTACCTCTAGTGTGGAAGTTTAAGTAAAAATGTACACAGCGGTTGCGACAATATCTTGAACATACGGTATTTTAGTAAAAATTGTTAGATATTTTTGAGAAAATCAAGAAACCTGTCTTGTGGACAGGATCTTTAAAACATTTATTTTCGGTGGTAACGAAGTTTCGGGTGAAATTCTATAGACACATTCCCGACCTACTATGTACATTGTATATGATAAAGTAATACAAATCCTATGTGTTACACTCATAAGGCTTTCTCTAGCTGTTCTACAAACTTCCTACAAAAGATTCTTCTTCTTACTAAATCATGCTAATCGAGATAAACATTAGCAGAGTGTTCTTATTACTTAGTTGCTTACAAGTAGAAGAGAACTAAGGGAATGCAGTTGGCTAAACTGATAGTCAAATGTTTTAAAAGCTGTCGTTATGCGATTGTCATTGCAAATTGCTTCTTTGCTTGGCTAGGAATTGTATAAAAGACTTCCCGTCTTAAGAGAAGTATAAATACTTTACAACTGAAACCAATAGCAAGGAATATCTCGGAAACGGTTACCTCCCCAACAAAAACGTAAAGGACTTAAATCGTATGTTTTGACGAGATCTACATTTTTTGTTTGGTAAGTCTTTGTATATCTCTCAGAGTTAACTAGTTACACAAAAGAAAAAAAAAAAAAAGGTTTCGAAAAGATTTCCATATAAAGGTAGTTTGTGGTGTGGGGGGGAGTCTTCTGATTGCATCCTTGGAAGATACAAAACCTAAGTACCAAGTTTGGTATTTAACGGTCTTTTGGTTTTTGAACTATGCTGTTCGCAGACAGACAGACAGACAGACAGACAGACACACACACAGAAGTTTTTTTTCTAAAAATGCCTTTTTCGGACTCAGGAGACCCCAAAACATATATTTCCAGTGATATTGAATTTTTGGGTGGAATACAATTTCTTCTTTATCCACTATGTACATTGTACATACGTGGCTAGAGAAAGTAAAATTGAGTAGTTTTAGTGTTTGAATGCTATAACAACTTTTACCATAAAAACAATGGCTCCAATTCCCATTTGCAACGCTCATACTTGTTAAAACAATAAAGCATCAGTTATCAGCCTGTATATCATAAGATATATAAGGTATATCTGAAGATATAAATCCGTCTGCCATTTGCTTGCTGTGTTTTATTGGCTTACCGAGCGGAATTGCTCAGCCGTTTTCTTCCGCATTCGGGAGGAAATTCGGTGTGTAAAAGAAACCCTGCCCAGCATTTGCCTGCGAGCCGAGGAATCCCCACCCCCCTAAATGGGTCAGATAAGCCGGCCACGGGAAGCGAAACCATCCTCCCGAATGTTGCGGGGATATTTTTAGATCTCATTAAAAGTACACTTTATGCCATATATACATTTTTGTACTGTTAATAAACATTGCTCAAAAGGGAGACATACATTATAATAACGGATGTTGCAAATGCCGCCTATTTACACATTTCTGACATCTCAGGAAATTATCATCCAGACTTGAGAGTTCGATATTCGAAAATGAGCGAATTTCTCGCCTAATTTTCTTTTAATGATTAGCATGACGTATCAAGCTTTTCCCTGATACACAGCCCCGAGCAGCAAGTGCTCAAAGTGACTATCTCTGGCTTCGGCTAAAGATGAGGGGCAGAGTCTGCGATCTGGATGCTTCATTCTGGAAATTGTTGGGATCCTGTCATTCTGCCAGCGCTCCTGTTTCCAGCGTCCGCTATATCCCCTTACCTCATCACCCCCCCCCGGGGACCAACTCGTAGGGAGTAGGTGCACTCTAAGACATCAAAAATCTGATGTGTTCCATTCACATGACTTTCTCTATATCTCTGTAAATTATTATTGTTAATAAGCTTACTTTTATTTATTTCATGCTAATCGAGAAAAATTAGCAGAAATAGTCTTATTTCTTACTTTATTGTAAGTAGAAGCGAAATAAGGGAGTACCATATGTTAAAGTGAAAGCCAAAAGCTGGTTGCTATGTGACTGATGTTTCTTTGTTTGTATGGACAGGAGTTGACAAATTCCTGCATGAGAAAAGTATAAGTTTTTCAAAGCTGAAACCAAGAAAAAGGAATATCTCAAAAACGATCAACTCCACGAAAAAATGTATATAACATTAATTGTGTGTTTTAATGTGCTCTACATTTTTTGTGTGTTAAGTTTTTGTCTATCTCTTACGGTTTAGTAGTTATGCAAAATTCATCCAGAATAAAGTAGTCTTCAGAGGCTATTCCAAGAAAATTCAAAATATACATTTTATTTGTCAGGTAAATAACTTTAATATACGACATTTTAATCAAAATCGTTAGAGCCATTTTTGAGAAAATCGAAATTTTCGAAAAAAAGTTCTATGTAAAGGGTAGTTTGGGGTGGGGGATTTTTCTCAAAATCTTCGTGTCGCATCCCTGGAAGATACTAAACTTAAATACCAAGTTTGGTATTTTACCCACTTTTCGTTTTTGAGTTATCGTGTTCACAGGCACACGGACACACTGACACACGGACACACGGACCTTTTTCTGAAAATACTTTTTTTTGGATACAGGGGACCCTAAAACATATATTTCCGGTGAAATCTCGGTATCGAATTTTTTGGTGGAGTGCAATACATTCTCTATACACTATGTAGTGAGTATAGAGAAAATAAAAATAGCCTGGCGCTGTGATTTTGTGAAAATTAAATGTTTGACGAGGACTCGGGTCTTACCACGATTTTTATTGTGCCAAAATATACCACGCGAGTAAGAAAAGGCAAAACCGATTGTCAGTCCACTCTTGCATCCCTCAAGCCCGCTCGATGCTCCCACAGAGCAAGTTGACTTGTATAAACAGTGTATTAATTTAGTCGACGCGAACAACCTCGGTATTAGAATTTCAGTATTAGAGAAAATATTAACCTAAGTTTATATCACCGGGTAAGAGATTGGATTATTGTATAACCATAAAGTTTAAGAAACACCAGTTCGTCACAAATTAAGTTTCATGTCCATCTCCTTTCCTTCAGCAACGTCAAACAATTGGGGTATTTAAACACCTTCGTGCCAGGGCTGTTTAGGAAGATCCCCTCTTCAGTCTAGTTTGGCTTTTAATGCTGGAGAGATCTCTTGTATTTAATTTGTTGAGTGTAGCAGCATCATGTCATTCTGGGTGTTATATATTCTTGCAGTAATCCATTCATCACCCCCTCCTATCTCTTTTACTCTTGCTTCCCAAGGAGTCTTGTGATTTTGATTATCAGTTATTACTTTCTATTTTATCGGTCTTTAATATTTTCCTGCGGCCTGTCCAATAGCTTTTAAGAGCATAGCAAACAGGTGGAAGACATGGGCGGACTCAGCAAACAAACTCCGCTTTACGATAAGTATCCCAGGTGCATTTTAATGTCTTTGAGTGTACAATAACAACCTAAAGTCCGCTCCACGTAAGTTTGCGCCGTATCTTGTAACTGTCACTTCTCATGGGCTCTCGTGGTCAATAGGCAAATATTCTGTATAAGCGTGCCTCTTGGATGAGGAATTGCTATCCTGACAGTGTTTATATCGGTTTTATCGTTTGACCTTGCTCTGCATAGGGTTTGTGTATCGCATTAAAAGGTGCCATTCAACGAAATTGTAAGCGTCGGATTATGCCTATATATCAACGTGGCAGCCTATAACAAACATGGATTAGTTCACGTGACCGTTAATCGATACCGGGCAAACTTGATGTGCAACAGATCTTAGGTTCGGAGCCTAGCTAATTCTGGTTCTGCCTTTCCTATTCCTCTGCCATATGGAGTCAGCTTATTAATCGTATAGACATGTAACACAGAAGTATTTCATTTCATTTCACTGTCCCTAGAGCTCCAATTAAGCGAGAACATCAGCGCAATAACGTGAAGCCTGAACAATCGAGTGGCATGGCCAGAATTGTGGCGTTGTTTAAAACCAGAGATATATTACTTTCGCTTATTTATATATATAAGAGAATAAGTGGTAACTAGGTCTCGAGATTTTACCGTAAATATATGTATTATGAGGCCTTAAATAAAAAAAAAAAATCACCCGTGAAGTGTTAACTCAAAACCAAATAGTCCATTAAATACCAAACTTGATACTCAAATTCAGTATCTTTCAGGGATATAAGACAAACAACTTCAAGAAAGTTCCATACCACAAATTACCCTTGTGATTTCCTCAAAACCACTCTCAAAATTTTGATCAAAATGCAGAACATTATTAAGATACATTTTTAAAAATCTGATGTGTTCCATTCACATGACGTTCTCTATCTCTCTGTAACAAATTATTGTTAATAAGCTTATCTTTTATTTATTTCATTTTAATCGAGGAAAATTAGCAGAAATAGACTTATTCCTTGCTTTATTGTAAATATAAGCGAAATAAGGGAGTACTATAGGTTAAAGTGAAAGCCAAAAGGTGGTTGCTATGTGACTGATGTTCCTTTGTTTGTGTGGACAGGAGTTGACAAAAAGAGAAAAATATGTTTTTCAAAGCTGAAACCAAGAAAAAGGAATATCTCAAAAACGATCAACTCCACGAAAAAAATGTATGCAACATAAATTGTGTGTTTTAACGTGCTCTACATTTTTTGTGTGTTAAGTTTTTGTCCATCTCTTATGGTTTAGTAGTTATGCAAAATTCATCCAGAATAAAGTAAGTCTTCAGAGGCTATTCCCAAAAAATTCAAAATATATATTTTATTTGTCAGGTAAATTTCTTTAATATATGATATTTTAATCAAAATCGTTAGAACCATTTTTTAGAAAATCAAAATTTTCGAAAAAAGTTTCATGTAAAGGGTGGTTTGGGGTGGGTTTTTTTTTTTTTCCTCACAATCTTCGTGTCGCATCCCTGAAAGATACTAAACTTAAATACCAAGTTTGGTATTTTACCGACTTTTCGTTTTTGAGTTATCGTATTCACAGACACACGGACACACACACACACACACACACAAACACACACACACACACGGACCTTTTTGTGAAAATGCTTTTTTTAGATAAAAGGGACCCTAAAATATATATTTCCGGTGAATTCTCGGTATCGAATTTTTTGGTGGAGTGCAATACTTTCTCTATTTACTATGTACATAGTGCGTATAGAGAAATTAAAAATGAAATGTATGCCTCTAGTTTTCTGGGAATAACCTATTTAAATCCTCTTCACTTTTTCTTAACCGTAAGAAATAGACAAATTCTTACTAAACATAAAATGTAGATCGCTTTAAAGCAGACAATTTATGTCAAATAGATTTTCGCCATTTCCAAAACATTCCTCGTTACTTATTGGTTTAAATGTTTTAATACCTATACTATTCGCTACTTCGACTTCTATCTTTCTTCACCCTTTCTCCTTTATTCATTTTTCTCTTTTGCATTTTATCCTAGCCATGTAAAGGCGCCAAATGTCATCAGATACGTTTAAAAGAACTGATTGATTTAATTATTTTAGCACACTGTTTCTTTTCATTCCTATTTTTCCTACAAGAAGCGATAAAACCATTTCCATTAATTTATATCTCGTTTGGCATGAAGTGGATAGAAGAAAAAGTTTTCGTAACAATAGGTTTGCTGTAGAATAGTTGGAGGGTGTCACATAACTGGAACACATCAGATAATTTTTACTTTCTCTATACGTACTATGTACATAGTGTGTAGAGAAGATATTGCACTCCACCCAAAAATTCAATACCGAGATTTCACCGGAATATGTGTATATTATGGTCTCCTGTAACCAAAAAAAGCATTTTAGAAATAGGTGGTCTGTGTGTGTGTGTGTCCGTGAACAGGATAACTCAAAAACGAAAAGTCGGTAAAACACCAAACTTGGTATTTATGTTTGGTATCTTCCAAGGATACGATACGAAGATTTTCAAGAAAATTCCCCCACCCCAAACTACCCTCTACAAGGAAAAATTTCAGAAATTTTGATTTTTTCAAAATTTCTCTAACGATTTTGATTAAAAATGCTTGTACCTAAGATTTTCACAGGCCAAATAAAATGAAAACCTTGTTTTTGTCTATTTCATATGGTTTAACAGTTGTGCAAAATTCAGCAAAATCTATCCATAATGAAGAAGCTATTCTCAGAAAATTCAAAATAAACATTCCATGTTTCACGAAAGTATCCATAATATGCGATATTTTAATCAAAATTGTTGGAGCAATTTTGAGAAAATGAAAAATTTCGAAAAATGTTCCTCAAAATCTTCATGTCGTATCTTTGGAAGATATTAAACTTTGATATCAAGTTTGGTAGTTTACCGACTTTTCGTTTTTAAGCTATCCTGTTCATAGACACGTGGGTATATGGATACACACACGGACCTTTTTCTAAATTATTTTTATACAGGGAACCCTAAAATGTGTATTTCCGGTGAAATCTCTGTATCGAATTTTTATGTCGAGTGCAATACCTTCTTTGCCTTCGTAACATGTACTATGTAGAGAAAGTAAAAATAACCCTAATGAATAATAACAACTAATTTATATCTAATAGAAACGAGGGGCGTTCAATAATCCGTAGAAAAAAAGGTAAAAAAGCAAATTATTTTGGTAGATTTTTTTTTATCTCTCAACATAATCTCCTTTTAGCTCGATACATTCTTCCAAGCGTTCTCCAATTTTTAAGCCTTAGAATTTTGGAAGGTCCTCAAAATAGGCATTTGCGCTTGGGAGATGACATCATTGTTAATACGTGAATTGTTATCCGCAGAGCCATTTTTTCAGGTTTGGAAATAAAATATATCACTGGGGGCCAAATATGGTAAATACGGTGGATGGTGTAGTAATTCGAACGTTAATTCTACAATTTTCACCATCCAAACTACAAAAGTGCGCGCTGTTGCATGGTCTTGAAAGAAGAAAATGTTTTTCTTTGACAGATGAGGCCGTTTTATCCTGATTTCTCCGTTTAACCGGTGCAGTAATGATGCATAATACTCTCCATTTATGCTCTTCCTTTCTGCAAGTAATCAATGTAGATAATTCCTCGTGCATCGCAAAAACTGGGGCCTTCGACTTGTCTGCTGTTTCGCCTTTAAAAACCCACTGTTTCGACTATACCTTTGTCTCTGGAGTATAATAGTACATCCATGTTTCATCCATAGTTATGTATCGGCGCAGCAACTCGTCAGGATTACGACGGAAAAGTGCCAAAACAGCTTCCGAATCGATCACACGATTGCATTTATTCTCCATTGAGGGCAAACGCGGCATTTATCTTGCTGAGACCTTTATCAGATCTAATCTTTGATACAAAATTGAGAATAATGTACCTTGTGATATGCCTGTGGCCTCTACTATTTCGCGAACAGTCAAAACCATGGATTTTGTCAATAATTAGGAGGAAGTCACTTCTACTGAACGTCCGGAACGATTTTCATCATTTGTGAATGTACGGCCACATTTATAATTCATTTATCCAATTGTAAATGTTGCAAACGCAGGAGCTGGTGTACCATGAACTTTATCCAGGTCAGCTTTAAGCTTTTATCTCTTTCGTGTTAAATTTTTTAATAGAAGTGTTTAATAACCACAGGAACCTCGTCCCCCCATATTTCTAAAACAGCACTAGAATGTTAATTCAATTCAAATTGATATAACTGATACTTAAGGTGACATTTAGTAAGAGATGTTAGTTACTAAATACAAATTTTGTTTTTTGCTACAAATGTAATTTATTGTATTTTCTAAGGCCATATTTAATGTCCCTAGTAGTAAAATAAACATTATCATGCCATTATCATCTTCTTGTGTTGTATAGTTTAAAAGCTGAGCGTAACAAAAGTTGCGAATTTAACATTTTATAGATATGAGGTAATCGGTCCCTTAATAAGACAATTTTGGTCGATGAATCTCAAATAGTTTTGGTGCATTTATATGGTACCTTTCTATCAGAGACTCCATTGTACCTAATCAGCTTTTCTAGCAAAAAGTCTGTTTTACTTTCTCTAAACGTATTATGTACATAGTGTATAGAGAAGGTGTTACACTTGACCCAAAAATTCGATACCAAGATTTCAACGGAAATATATGTTTAGGGACCTCTGTATAAAAAAAAATAAATAAATAAAAGCATTTTCAGAAAAAGGTCAGAGTGTGTGTGTGTGTCTGAAAACATGATAACTCAAAAACGAAAACTTGGTATTTAAGTTTAGTATCTTCCAGGGATGCGACACGAATATTTTGAGAAAAATCCCCCCACCCCAAACTACCCTTTACATGGAAAATTTTTCGAAATTTTTTATTTTTTCAAAAATTCCTCTAGATTTTGATTAAAATGTCGTATATTTAAGATACTTACTTTACAAATAAAATGTATATCTTGAATTTTCATTGCAAGTATTTTCATTGCATAGTTTCAAGCCTGAAATAAATGTTTAATTTCATTAGTGTTTAAAAATTACAATATCCAGAAAATAGGTGTACCTGGGACTATCCCAAGTAAGCCCAAAATGTGGAATTAATAGCCTCTGAAGAGTAGCTTATTCTGGATGAATTTTATGGATTTTTGCATAACTGCTAACAAAAACTTACCACACAAAAAATGTGGAGCACGTTAAAACACACAATTTATGTTATATACATATTCTTCGTGGAGTTGATCGTTTTTGAGGCATTCTTTGTTATTGGTTTCAGTTTTAAAAAACATACTTTTCTCATACAGGAATTTGTCAACTCCTGTCCACACAAATAAAGGAACTTTAGTCGCATAGCAACCAGCTTTTGATATCACTTTAACCTATGGTACTTTCTTATTTCACTTCCACTTACGAGAAAGCAAGTAATAAGACCATTCCTGTTAAATGTTTCTCGATTAGCATTAAGTAAATAGAAGCATACGATTTTTATCAATAAGTTGTTGCAGAGGTGTAGAGAAAGTCATGTGAATGGAACACATCAGATTTTTTGATTTGTGCGCTTGGATAGGCTGTTGCTTGGCTGACAGAAGTACGTTCAGAAGCTTAGATATAAGCAAACATATTGGTTCTCTTCACGCAATCATTTCCACCAAAATATAACGCCTTGAGTAGCAGACCACAAAGTGTCTTGTGAAAAATTACCACTAGCTTTAAATGCTGCTAAATTTTTCGCAGCACGCTGCACGAGATAAAATCCCTACATATCGGCATTGTTGCCGTAGGGAAGGTTGCATGTATTATACATATTATACCGTGATTAATGTAATACTATACGCAGCGTTTTGATGTTTACTACTTTTTTAAAACTCTAAGCGTGACTACGTTCCTAAGTTTCAGCGGATAGTTAGAGACCTCAACATCTAAGCTCTGGTCATTCATCAGTATAATTATATACATACACACATGAACTGAGTAATTATAACAAATTTATGTTATAAGATAAAAGTCCTATGTGTATTATCCACAAGTATTTTTTCTATCACTCTTCTACGAACTGTTCTTTGCCGTCCCGGGTAGTGCGATGGTAGCATGTCGGCCTCACGTTCAACAAGTTGCGAGTTCGAATCTCGCTTAGGGTGAGTTACCTGGATAAGATGTTTTTCGGGGTTTTGCCTTATCCTGAAGAGATGAATATCGAGTATTTTAAGCTCCATGGATGCCGAGAAAATTTGAGCAGAATTTCACTAATTTCATTCATCGTCCAATATGACCAGCCAGTTTAAAGAACGTTAAACTAAACTAAAAAAAAAAAAAAAAAAACCAACAACAAAGGTTCTCGCAATCCTTATTCCTGCTTCACGTAAATATATTTTAAAAGTTTGCAGAAGTGGTTTTATTACACATTTTTACACAGAGGAATATTGGCTCAGTCTGTGGAGCTCCAACTTCCTGTGCGAGGAGTCCGGGTTCGATTCTATACAGAGGGGTGCGAATGTTTTTCTATCCAAGATTATTGCCCATCCTTCCCAGATTCTGTAAGTATGAACAGGTGTGTGAATGTGTTTGTGATCTAATGAATGACATAAAAAAAAACAGACAACAGTACACCAGTCATTATGTCAATGCAGGATGATTCAAAAATACTTTTACCTTTGGGGATGCATTTCTAACATCGAAACAAGAAAGTAAGTTCATATAAACATATGCTCTAAAACGCTTCGTTTTCACGTTATCAATTCTTTTTTTTTTTTTTTTTTTTTTTAACGAAAACCACCTTCAACGGCTTTGTGGGCCCAACCTAATAATTTATTTATGCAGTCGTTCATAGAAGACTTTGACCCATTTTACCTTACAGTCGGCCATGTGTTGCCATGGCTGCGAGTTTACATTTATCATTTGTGTAATTAATCCCCCCAGCACGCCTACAGGTGACGTCTATAGAAACTTCATTCACAACACTTTCCCAGACGTTTTAGAAAATGTGCCTCTCAAATGAGAAGAAACATGAGGTTTATGCATCATACTCTAGCACATTAACACTCATTGTTCGAGACACTGGCTGGTATCTACGAGTAGCATGATAAACGGATAGATAGAAGGGAACCAGTTCCATGGCCTGCTCAGAGGTCTCTTTATCAAGCTTGAGGTTCTTTTACGTGCCGTAAATCTACGACACGGTACCAACGACTTATTTCCCTTCCAAAGGAAGCCATGCTAAGGATTTCTAGCCCGAAAAAGTACATGATGCTCCGCCGGGTTCGAACCCGTAACATTGGGTAAATGAAGTTAGCATGGCCACCACTACACCACGGAGGTCGACAGTCACTTGTGGAGTACTTCGTCCTCTATCATTTAATTACATCAGTATGAGCTTCATGGATTAATTTCGCTTGCTTGTATGCTTTAGAAATCCATTTGGCACAACTTTTTTCAATTTTCAGCATATTTATCCTGTTTCTGTGTGCTTTCTGCTTTTCTCGGTTAAATTAATAGAGGACGCCAGAGTGAACTGCAAATTTGGCAGGGTATGACGAGGTACTCAGGTATTAAAATCATCGATGTAGCAAGCAAATATGTGGAATTATTAATGCATACAGAGCCCAGCTGCTTACAAAAGCAGAGTGGTGCTATGTTGCTCCACTTCCATGTACGCTATTACGTATGCATCAAAGGGCCGAGCTGTACTAGCGCAAGACTTTGAGTTTGATCTCGTACAGAGATTAATATGATGCAAGGGTTCAAACATATACAAGCCTAGAAAAAGGTCTGCCTAGAGAATTACAAGTACATCGATGGTTGGTTCAATATTCACTGTCCTCAAAGCTTAATACTTTAACACAGATTACTGTTAGTGGACTTGAGTAATGTCATGTATACCAGCATCTTGTCTAATGTGTTCCATTCACATGACTCTCTCTATATCTCTGCAACAAATCATTATTAAAAAGCTTATGCTTCTATTTATTCCATGCTAATCGAGAAAAAAATAGCAGAAATAGTCTTATTACTTGTTGCCTTGTAAGAAGAAGCGAAATAAGGGAGTACCATAGGTTCAAGTGATACTCAAAAGATAGTTACTATGTGACTGGAGTTCCTTTGTTTGTATTGACAGAAATTCCTGTACGAGACAAGTATGTATTTCAAAGCTGAAACCAAAAACAAGGAATATTTAAAAAACGTTCAAATCCACAAAAAAAAATCTATATAACATAAATTGTGTGTTTTAAGGTGCTCTTCATTTTTTGTGGAAAGTTTTTGTCCATCTGTTACGGTTTAGCAATTATGCAAAATTCCGTAAAACTCATCCATAATAAAGAAGTCTTAAAGAGACTGTTCCCATAAAATTCAAGGTATACATTTTATTTGTCAGGTAAATATCTTTTAAATACGATATTTTAATCAAATCGTTACATCCTTTTTCAGAAATTCAACATTTTCGAAAAAAGTTCCATGAAAAGGGTAGTTTGGGGCGGAGGGGGAGTTTTCTCAAAATCTTCGTGTCGCATCCCTGGAAGATACTAAACTTCAATACCAAGTTTGGTATTTTACCGACTTTTCATTTTTATGTTAGCGTGTTCACAGACACATGGACTCACGGACACACAAGCAAACCTTTTTCTGAAAATGCTTTTTTTTTGGATAAAGGGATCCTAAAATATATATTTCCGGTGAAATCTCGGTATCGCATTTTTTGGGTGGAGTGCAGTACCTTCTCGTGTAGAAAAGCTAAAATTTGATGTTTCATTCACGAGATTCTTTCTAGCTAATCCACAAACTATTCTTACAAAGTAATATTTTTGAAATACTTGATGTGTAAGTTAATCTGAATACATATTTGTAATGAAAGCTAAATTTACAATTCCTTATTAATTACAATGCCAACAAGCACTATAAGTACTTACAGTAAGACTTTAAGAGGTCATTAATACCTACAGTACAATTAGGGAATGACGTTATCTTTGGTTCATATCTTTGTTTGGACTTCGCTGGTAAAAGTGAAGCACATGCTAGATTCACAGCTTCTTCAATAGCAATGTCGCTCATTTTTATAAAATGTTATTGCTTGATAATAACTATGAAACATCGAAAGATTTAATTCGGTTATATAAATAAATAACCTAACCACCAAGACATGTGCTACTTAAAGTAAAGAAACTATTGCAAATTCATTAGTAAAGCAGTGTATAAGAAGGCTTTTTCCATACAATTTATATGTAGCCTTTTATTTGTTCACATCAAGAATTCTTTTTCTCTTAATGTTCAATAAATTATTGAAAAGCAATTTTGATTTATTACTTTTACAGCTTTTTCAGTAATTTCATAAAGTAATTGGCCTAACTATGAACTGTAAGTTGCTTATAATATTTGGAATGTTTGGGAAAACTCGGCAAAACTCTCAATATGCATTTTCGACCTGATAAGTATAACTTACAGTTCTTGGTACTCTATATAATGTTTATCTACATCATACTAATCAAGATAAATATTAGCAGAAATTGCCTTATTACTTACTTTCTTCTAAAGAAGGGAAATGAAGGGCATAAACTGGGCTAAAGTGATAGTTAAACTTTTCAAAAAATGGTCGCTTTGTGAACAATTTAAGTTCGGTTCCCTTGCTCACCAGCGGTAAAACAACAAAGAGATGAAACGAAAGGTAACTTCCCGTTTGAGAAAAGTTACGTAGATTAAAATCGAAATGTATAATAAGGAATATCATGGAAACGCTCAATTTTACAACAACAAAAAGTATATAACATAAATTATGTGTTTTAAAGATATCTATATTTTTGTGCAGTAAGCTTTTATGTATCTCTTACGGTTGTTAACGAGTATATCCATCTTCTGTTTGTGCCATCTATTCCTCTCCATCCTCTGCGTTTTCTCTGCTGTTCTTTCTCTTTCTGTCTTTTTATTACCCACTTATATTTTTCCTTCTCCAAATATTTCCCTATTTCTTTCATTCTTGTCTTTACCCTCTTTAAAACTTTTATTATTACATCATAAGTGCCTCTGATTGCATGGGTGATGAATGGCATCACTGACGTGCTGATTGGCAAAATATCATTTTTACTTTCTCTAAATGCACTATGTACATAGTGTATAGAGAAGGTATTGCACTCCACCCAAAAATTCGACACCGAGATTTCACCAGAAATATATGTTTTAGGGTCCCCAATATCAAAAAAAAAAAAAAAGCATTTTCACAAAAAAGTCCGTGTGTGTGTGTGTGTCCATGTGTCTTTGAACACGATAACTCAAAAACGAAAAGTCGGTAAAATACCAAACTTGGTATTTAAGTTTAGTGTCTTCCAGGGATGCGACACGAAGATTTTGAGAAAAATCCCTCCACACCCAACTACCCTTTACATGGAAATTGTTTCGAAAATTTTGATTTTTTCAAAAATGGCTAACGACTTTGATTAAAATATTGTATATCAAAGCTATTTATCTGACAAAATGCATATTTCGAATTTTCTGGGAATAGCCTCTGAAGAGTACCTTATTTTGGATGAATTTTACGGAATATTCAATTACTGCTAAACCGTAAGAGATGGACAAACATTTACTGCACGGAAAATGTAGAGCACGTTAAAACACACAATTAATGCTATAGACACTTTTTTCGTGCAGTTCATCGTTTTTGAGACATTCTTTGATTTTGGTTTCTGCTTTGAAAAACTTATATTTTTCTCATACAGGAATTTGTCAACTCCTATCCATACAAAGGAGCTTCAGTGACATAGAAACTAGCTTTGGAGTATCACTTTAACCTAGGTTAGTATCTTATTTCCCTGCTACTTACAAGGAAGCAAGTAATAAGACTATTTATGCTATTTTTTTCTGATTAGCATAAAGTAAATAGAAGTACTTATAAGTTTTTTAAGAATAATTTGTTGCAGGTATATAGAGAAAGTCATGTGAAGGTACACGTCAGATTTTTTGGACGAGTCCCCTTCAAACTGTCCTACAATGATGGCCGTATGTACCATGATGAGCGCAATCTGGATGTCTGTAATGTTGAGCGGCATAGCGCAACAGAGTGATTTAGAGCGCCATGCTTACAACAATCCATCTTGCCTCCTACGAACTGAGGAGTCATCCTCCGAGGTGTAATGATTATCATGCTAGCTTCATATACCCAAGGTCGCGGGTTCAAACCCGGCGGAGGACAATGGGCGTAAAAATCCTTAGCATTGCTTCCTGCAGAAACGGACTAAAGCAATTGTTCCCATGTCGTAGATGTATGCTGATAAACAGGTCTCTGAGCTAAATTAAGAGGTCTTTCAGCCCAGTATAGAATGGGACGCTGACAACCACAATAATCAAAGAGCGTCCATAAACAAAACTCCATTTCCACTTACGAATTGAGGACACTTTGAACACCAACCGGCATCTGAGGGAAATTTCGAGGTATTCCCCTGCTCCAGGCATCTCCACAGGCTACATTTCAGCATATATATGCTCGGTTTATATTGCGAGGAATGTACAAGCTTTTTTCGTTGAGCGACTTGCACCATTACTTTCCTGGGCTGCACATTTTCACATCGAATATGGTTGGTCGGCAACTTGTTTGTCACGGTCCTCCAGTAACGAGTGTCACGGATTTGTGGGCTCGCATACAAACTGTGTGGAGGGAGATCCCCCAGGAACATATTCAGAACCGTTTTTATCCATGCCACGGCGTATACACAAACACTGAATATTCATGTGCATATTTTGAAAAATTAACCACTTGTTTATTGTCAAACACCTAATCTGTGATATTAAATTCATTTAATTCATGCGTTTCCTTCTTACTGTAGCAATTTTAAGAAGCAGCAATGTATTATTGTTACCAGAATTTGTACTGTTTATCTGATTACTTTTGTTTGACAAGTTTTTTTTTCCAACGCCATATTTTTTTTTTTTTTATTGTTTCATTTATATAGCCCCCTTTAACATCTGAGGTCATATTGGGAGCTTTTAGAAACAACTCGTTGTCTTAGGTTCTTTATGTTGGGTTTAACTTTTTTTTCCCTTAAACACACACATTCATTCTCACATACATACTGCCAGACTCTGTGGATGATAGGGAATAATTCTCGTTAAAGAAGAAGCAGGGAATTGAACCCGGGACCTCCAGGTGAGAAATCAGCTCGCTAATCACTCGATCACGGAAGCAGTCAACACCATATTGTTTTTATGTGATTATTTCATGTTTTATGTATTCTCTGTCTTTTAGCAATAGTTCAGATCTTCAAATAAATAATCAAAAAAACGAATAACAGCCAGAATTTACAGATTTCCAATATGGACAAGGTAAACATAATAATTAAGATACAGTAAGTAGTTGTAAACTTGCATAATGGACTAACAAAGAAAAATTCAACTTAAAGCAATAAAATTATATGGAAGCTAATATAATAAAACAGTAACGTAAAATAGGTGAATAATTAATTTAAAAAAACTCTTATCTCATAGTGGATTTGTTGAGTTCATTATACTTTTTAAAAACCATACAAATGATGTTTTAAAATATTTAAAAATCTCTTATAACAATAACATTTATTGGTTTGATTTTCTTTCGGTATTGGTATATTAACCCTGTCTATTTTTCTTCAAAGCGTAACAGTATTTTAACACCTTTTCTCTGTGTTGCAGGTATGTGGAACTGCTTCTTGCATTAGTAACGTAAACTGTAAGTACACATCCTGTTTATCAACTCCGTATTAGAATAATGTCTATTACTACGCGTCCCACTGCATGTTACCGGTGGTGAACGCTCCAAATGTTACGTCATACAATGGACAGGGGCTGGGGAAAATCAGTGTGCATTAAACGAGTGTTCGAGTACAGTGTCTTTAACGTGTTCACTCATCGTGAACATACAACATTAGAGCAGTGCTGACAGCAGTAGGCGAGTTATAATAAAAACGATAAATATTGCTTGTTGTCTAATGTTATTGATATAATTATTACGACAAAATAAAAACCCAGTGTTTATAGCATTGCGAGACGGACTGTGCCATGCGCTCGACTGCCGCAACTTCCTGCGATCGCTCAGTACTCTACAGTATTTTTCAGAACATAATAACCCTCTGCCAGATTTTAAAGTTTGGGAATAGGAGGTTTTCGGCTGGAAACTAATCCTCGCAGTTGCCAAGTGTTTCACTTACTGGTATCTTAACTGAGGAGCGAATCTCGACTTGCAAGCGGTGTCTTCAGAGTCTCCCGGAAACAGAGATTTTACTACGTTGCCTCTCCACCCCTAGAATAGCGTCTTTTTTTTATGGTTATTGCCAAATAGTAGAGGGGAGCGGTCACCTTTGAAGGCCATCGTATTTTGGAGAAAATTATACATTCGTTAGGCCAACAACATCAACAATAGTAAATATGAGAGTAAAGCCTGTTCCACGTTATTCTACCACTAACGGCGGTAGCCTGGACTGGAATGGGTAGTTAATAATTAAATAAACTGCCAAATGTAACAAGGCAATATTTCTCACGATATTCTGCACTATCTTAGTATGTTTTCTTTACGATTACATAGAGAATACAAGCACATTTCCATCATCCTTGACGGAGGGGACAGCTTCCTTCGATCTCTAGTGGATCTTTCACTGGTGGAAAGGAGGGGTGAAGGAACCACAGGAGACGAATGGTCTGTAAGATCTGTACACACGACAGTGACGCGCACAGTTCCCTAATAATTCAGGCTTAACCATCCATACACAAGGTCACACTATGAAGTCACTCTAACGAGATCAGCGAAAATAATCAATTTTAGTAAAATTGTTATAAGTTTAATCATTAACTGTAAAATAATTAAACAATGAGTGAAAAGATCTTATGTGTTCCATTCACACAATTTTCTACACCTATTCTTCAAAGATTTATTGTTGCAAAAGCATATTTTCTCTCTACTTTACGCCAGTCTAGATAAGCATTAGGAGAAACGGTTTTACTACTTAGTTCCTTGTAAGTAGGAGGGAAATAGGTTAAGTAAAGTGATATTAAAAATTTTTAAAAGTTGGTCACTATATAATGTGATTGAAATTACCTTGTGTTTAATTACCAGGATGTGAATAATCTGAATAACGACTTCCCATTTGAGAAAAACATCTTAAATAATGAAAACTTCAAAACCAATAACAAGGAATATCTCGAAAATGTGTCCTAATGAAAGCTATATTTTCATGCAGTAAATTGTTGTCCATTTCTCAAGGTTTACCAGCTTTGCAAAAGTCATTCAAAATAACTATGATTTTATAGGCTATTCCCTATTCAAGATATACTTTTTATTTGTCATATGAATATCTTTAATATATGGTATTTTAATCAAAAAGTTAGCCAGTTTTGGTAAAAATGAAAATTTACAAAAGTATTCCATGCAAAAAGTAGTATATGTGTGGAGGATTTTGCTGAAAATATTATTGTCGTATTTACGGAAGACACTAATCCTAAAACTAAGTTAGGCATTTAACGAAAATTTTCGTTTTCTCCACACCCCCAGATTTTTTTTTTCTTGAAGTTCCTTTTGTTATTCAGGGGTCCTCAGAACAAATGTTTCCGGTGAAATCTCGGTATAGAATTTTTGTGTGGAATACAATACCGCCTCTATCTGGTATGTATGTACATAGTACTCGGTAAGAAGGTAAAACTGTTCCATCTAATATATTTCCTCCAAATACTGAAAATCTTCTTAATCCAGTTAATGATAATATTAATACGTCATGTTAAAGTTATTAAGGTGATACATCTGTTAAATTTCGAAAAATCTAGAACATGTAGGGTCCTATCATAATGAAATTTATAACAGTTAATATGCACAATAAAGGCGACATTTTGCTACAATATATCAAAATTACAGTTTGCATGTCATTTAAATAATAAATGTGTACTGTATAAATGTATTGTTCTAATAAAAAATGAATAAGATGATGCATTTTACAAAATAATCAGAGAAAAATAAGTTTCATAATAAATGAGTTTAAAATAGACCTGTAATATTGTATTTGTTTTTTAAATTATCTCTAATCAGCGTAGAAGAGATTTTACTTTTCGTACTATCCAAAACGCTTGATTTTTCAAAATTTAAGAATACATTTCTCTAAATTGGAGATTTATTTTGAAAAAGTATATAATCGTTTGCTTTAATATACTTTTGAGAGGCAGTATAAAAATGTTTAAACAAGTTATTGAAAAATTGCATCGTATGGAGGAATATGATTATGGAAAAGTGCTGGATGAATGTTTGCGAGAAAATAAGGTTTAAATTTGAGAGCGTCTATTACTCATATATTTGCCCATTTATAGCAACAGTTAATGGGTAATTTGGGAAAAACGATAATATTACCTGAAATTTTAGAATTCATATCATTTCGTTATGACAAAAATAATATTAAAACTTTCAAAAATGTTCGTCAAACTTCACAAATGCATCACCTTAATAAAAGAATACTTCTTTATCGTCCTCCTAGAAGTTCCTATAGGGTGGAGAGGAGGGTGTTACGACCTCTTCAGCTGCTTCGGTGCGAGTGCAGCGGGCTCTGAAGCACTCGTGGTACTGCTGACGTTAATAAAAGTACGTCGGGGCTAACACCTGACACCCTCCCGTAAGGGAACTGTTCCGATTGTGTTGGACTCGGCGGAGCAATGGTTCCGGAAACCTATGGGAGAGTGAGTACGTTTGGGCTGTGAGGAAGTCATTCCACTTGGTTTGCATTATACAATAAATATCCGGAAACAAAACTTATGCCTCTTTGTTATGTTTTGGTGGTATCTAGAGCTATTATCAGATGGCTTGGTACCCCTGCCTCGCGAACGGAATGCCAGTATTCAGTGACAAGTTACAGGTGGAGGCGCGGAGTGTCATAAGATTTTTATCAACAAATGGTTGCAACCAATCAAAATTCACGTTGGGTGGCAATGGAATATGATGAAAGTTGTTTAAGGCGAACAAAAGTGTATAAGTGGGCAGATAAGTTCAAACGAGGAGTTTTAAAACCAAAGTTAGTGCGAACTGAAAGACGTGCTGGTAAGAACATGTTGGGACCATAAGGGAGTAATTCTTGAACATTACATGCCGAGAGGTCAAAATATAAACAGTGAGGCGTACGGAAACGTTATATGTCAAAATTTGAAACCAACAATTTTGAAAAAGCGGCGTGGACTGATGTTCATTGGCGTATGGTTACTGCACGACAACGCGAGGCCACACACTGCAAAAGTCACATTAGATACATTTTCTATGTATTCTAAGGATCTCGCACCTTCAGATTATCACAGATGATGTAGTCTAGACGGCAGTGAATAAATGGTTACGTACACGCCCCAAGAATTATTTTCACTTGGAACTGAGAAGCTGGAATAAGTGCATAGACTTAGCGGGATTACGGAGAAAAAAATCAGATGTCTTACACTCACATGACTTTCTCTATATCTCTGTAACAAATTATTTTTAATAAGCTTATTCCTCTATCTACTTCATGATAATCAGATAAACATTAGCAGACATTGTCCTTATTATTTGATTCCCTGTAAGTAGAAAGGAAACAATCTAGTCCATTCACATGATGTCCTCTAGCTCTTCGGTAAACAAACTTATTATTCAAAACATTAATATATGTTTTCTACATGACGCTAATCAAGCTAAACATAAGCAGAGTTAGTCTTATTGCTAGCTTCCTTGTAAATAGAAGGGGCATAAGAAAATGCACAACCTACAGCGATATTCTCGTCATTTTAAAGTCGGTAGCTATGTGAAACAATTGAGCTTACGTAAACAAATGAGAAACGAGAAAAAAATATGTTTTCTCGTTTGAGAAAAGTTTAAGAGGTTTAAATCAATAATCCGGAATATCACGAAAACGGTTAATTTTACAAAAAAGTAAATGATATAAATTGTGCACAATGAGATCTACATTTTTTTAGTGGTAAGTTTTTGTATATCTCTTACTGTTTGGCAGTTGTATAAAAGTTGTCCAGAATGAAGAGATCTTCAGAGGCTGTTCCCAAAAAAATTCAAGATATACATTTCGTTTGCCATAAAAACATCTTATACGTAAGGTATTTTAATAAAACTCGTTAGAGCCATTTTTGAGAAAATCAAAATTGTCGAAAAATGTTCCATATTAAGGGTTGTTGGGCCGGGGGGGATTTTCTTGAAAATCTTCGTGTTGCATCCTTGGGAGATACCAAACTTAAAACACCAAGTTTCGTATTTAATGGGATTTTCGTTTTGAGCTATGCTTCCCACAGACACACGGATATTTTTATAAAAATGCTTTTTTGGATTCAGAGGTTCTCAAAACATATATTTCCGGTGAAATCTCGGTATAAAAATTTTAGTGCAATGCAAGTTTGGTATTTAATGGGCTTTCTTTGTTGAGCTATGCTGCCCATAGACACAGACACACAGGTATTTATCTAAAAATGCTTTTTGGGACTCAGGGGTTCTCAAAACATATTTCCGGTGAAACCTCGGTATAGAATTTTTGGGTGCAATGCAATACCTTCCCTATATACTATGTACATAGTACGTGTAGAGAAAATAAAAATTCCGACTATTTATTGAATGACCCTTGTACCTAACCAAATGAAATGATTTTGTTAGTCATTGAAATAGTAGATTTTGTAAGTAAAAACAAAACTAATTCAGTAACCAGCTAGCACCGAAATCACAGTTTAAATTCATTAAATCAGCCAGCATTCATCTTTTCAGTAAAGGTCCGAAAAGAAAGCACTGAAATACAAAATCTACTCGGGAGATTTATTTGTAAAAGGTTTACATAAAATACCCCTAATTTGCTATTAATTTGAGCATATTCATGGTGTAAGGTACAGTAAGGTTGAATGAGCAGCTTCAGCATTCATCTTTTGTAAAGCCTCCTGGACAATTGCATCACAATTTACCGCATGGTGAGCGCTTTTCACAGAGTTAATAGAGTCAAATAGAATTAGGGCTAGATAACAAGCCATGGACCCACGCTTTTAACATCTCTGCTTTAACTAGCTCTGTTAAAGTTACATAGATGCTCAACTGTTTCAGTTTTTGCAACCTCGTTTTCTTTTCACCTTCATACAAAAGGGAATGGTTGCTGTTCGAATTAATTGGGGTTCATGTAACATAATTAACGAAAAAAGTGCTTGTCTTATCGTTAACTTTTGCAATAAATATGAATGAAGGGGAATAATAATTAGAAAAGTTTGAAGACGCCAGCAGCTCTCAAAGGTCTTCTATGAGACACTAAGGAAATGATAAAGTAAATAAAAGCTTCAGCAGTGATCTATGAGTAAAATGCTTCAACTGTTGGGGTAACGTTTTACTTGCCATATTCAGTTTATGCTTTCCTTACAATATAAAGTTATTAGGAAAGGTTTGCATTCCACCTAAAAATTTGATGCTCAGATTTCGCCAGAAGGATATGTTTTGAGACTAAAAGGCAGTTCTAGAAAAACGTCCTAGTGCGTGCGTGTGTGTGTGTGTGTGTGTGTGTGTGTGTGTGTGAGAGAGAGAGAGAGAGAGAGAGAGAGAATCTACGAACAGCATAACTGAAAACTTAACGACCTCTAATTATGCTATGGCAAACTAGCCTTACAAAGATTATTCTTCTATTGACTTCAGGCTTATCGAGATAAGACTTAGCAGAAATGGGTTTATTACGAGATTATTTCGTTGTACATGTGGAAGAAGTAAATAATCTAAAGGCGATAGTAAACTATTTTAAAAAATCTGATGTGTTACACTCGCATGAATTTCTCTAGCTGTTCTACAAACTTCTTACATCAGATTATTCTTCTTTCTGCACCTTGCTAATGGATAATTAGCACAATGTTCTTATTACTTAGTTCCGGATAAGTAGGATAAGGGAATACACTAGGCTAAACCAATTGTCAAATGTTTTAAAAGTCGTAATGCGATTGTCATTACAAATCGCTTCTTTTCTAGGCCAGGAGTAGAACAAAAGCAAAAACGGACACTCCCGTCTGAGAAAACTATAAGTACTTCACAACTGAAACTAATAACAATGAATACCTTGAAAATGGCAAGCTCCATGAGAAAAATGCATATGACATAACTTGTGAATTTTAACAATACCTACATCTTTTGAACAGTAAGTTTTTGTCTATTTCTTACGGTTTACTAGTTATGACAAATTAAGCAAAATTCATCCAGAATAAACAGGTCTTCAGAAGTTATTCCCAGAAAATTCAAGATATACATTTTATTTGTCAAGTAAATATCTTTAATATGCCATATCTTAATATCGTTAAGAGTCATTTTTAACAAAATCAAAATTTTCGAAAAAAGTTCCATGTAAAGGGTAGTTTGGGGTGGGAGGATTTTTAGCCAAAATCTTCGTGTCGCATCCCTGAAAGATACTAAACTTAAATACCAAGTTTGGTATTTTAGTTACTTTTCGTTTTTGAGTTATCGTGTTCACAGACACACGGACCTTTTTCTGAAAATGCTTTTTTTGGATACAGGGGGTCCTAAAATGTATTATTTCCGGTAAAATTTCGGTATCGAATTTTTGGGTGGAATACAATACTTCTCTATCCCTATGTACCTTGTACATACGGGGCTAGAGAAAGTAAAAATCTGATGTGTTCCATTCACATGACTTGCTCTATATTTTCTACAACAAATTAGTGTTAAAAAACTTATACTTCTATTTATTTCATGCTAATCCAGAAAAAAATAGCAGAAATTATCTTATAACTTGCTTCCTTAAAAGTAGAAGCTAAATAAGGGAGAACCATAGATTAACATGATAGTCAAAATATGGTTGCTATATGACTGAAGTTCCTTTGTTTGTATGGATAGAAGTTGACAAATTCCTGCATGAGAAAAGTTTGCATTTTAAAGCTGAAACCAAAAACAAGGAATATCTAAAAAAAACGCTCAACTCGATGAAAAAATGTATATGACATTAATTGTGTGTTTTAACGTGCTCTACATTGTTTGTGTAGTAAGTTTTTATCTATCTCTTAGGGTTTGGGAGCTATGCAAAATTTCGTAAATTTCATACAGAATAAACTAAGCTTCCCAGGCTATTCCCAGAAAATTGAAGATATACATTTTATTTGTCAGGTAAATATCTTTAATATATGATGTTTTAATCAAAATCGTTAGAGCCATTTTTAAGATAATCAAATTTTTCGAAAAAGTTCTATGTAAAGGGTAGTTTGGGTGGCGGGATTTTTCTCAAAATCCCCGTGTCGCATCCCTGGAAGTTACTAAACTTAAATACCGAGTTTGGTATTTTACCGACTTTTCGTTTTGAAGTTATCGTGTTCACAGACACACGGACACACACACGGACCTTTTTTTGAAAATACTTTTTTTTTTGATACAGGGGACCCTAAAACATATATTTCCGGTGAAATCTCTTTATCGATTTTTTGGGTGGAGTGCAATAACTTCTCTATACACTATGTACATAGTACATATAGAGAATGTAAAAACCCGTCGCGATGTAATAGTATTGAAATTCCGTTCTCTTTGCTTTATCACTGTGAAAACATAAAAACAATTTCCCACTTGAGGCAAGTCTAAGTATTGAAAATATTTAAATCTATAAAAAGCAATGCCTGCCTCACAAATAATTTCACAACAAAAATATATTTGACATAAATTGTCTCTTGACCTCGAGGGTAATCAAAATATAAAACACATCTGATATATTCCATTCACATAAGTTTTTGTTGCTGTTACGCAAACAAACGTTTCTTACAAAGCAATCTTTATCTACAAAATGTCTATGGAGATAGACGTTAACAGAATTGCTCTTATTACCTGCTTCTTTGCAAGCAGAAGAGAAGTAAGGGAATACACTTATTTAAAACAATAGTGATATAATTTTACGACGCAAAGATTTTCAGGAAATTACCATAGCCCAAACTACCCTTTACATGGAAAATATTAAAATATATTATGTTTAACTGAAGGTCATGCAAAGAGAGCCGAAATTCAATTGTTTCACATAGGCCCTGCTTTTAAAAGCTTTGGCTATCGATTTAACCTTGCATATTCCTTTATGTTCCTTCTATACTTACAAGGAAGCAAGATAAGGCAATTTTGGCTAATATTTACCTTGATTAGCATGTCGTAGATAAAAGAATAATCTTTTGTAACGAAAGCTGTTTGTTTAACAGCAAAAGAAAGTCATGTGAATGGAAAACATCAGATGTTTACTTTCTCTATACGTACTATGTACATATTGTATAGAGAAGGTGTTGCACTCCACCCAAAAATTCGATAATGAGATTTTAGCGGAAATATATGTTTTAGGGTCCCCTTTATTTAAAAAAATCATTATTGGAAAAAGGTCCGCGCGCGTGTGTGTGTGTGAATACGATAACTCAAAAACGAAAAGTCGGTAAAATACCAAACTTGGTATTTAAGTTTAGTAGCTTCCTGGGATGCAACACGAAGATGTTCATAAAAAGCCCCTACCCCCAACTACCCTTTACATGGAACTTTTTTTCGAAAATTTTGATTTTCTCAAAAATGGCTAACGATTTTATTTAAAATATCGTATATTAAAGCTATTTACCTGACAAACAAAATGTATATTTGGAATTTTCTGGGAATAGCTTCTGAAGAGTACTTTTTTCTGGATGATTTTTACGGAATTTTGAATAACTGCTAAACCGTAAGAGTTGGACAAAAACTTACTACACAAAAAACGCAAAGCACATTAAAACACACAACTAATGCTATATACATTTTTTTCGTGGAGTTCATCGTTTTTGAGACATTCCTTGTTTTTGGTTTCTGCTTTGAAAAACATATACTTTTCTCATATAGGAATTTGTCAACTGCTGTCCATACAAACACAGGAACTTAAGTGACATAACAACCAGGTTTTTTCTATCACTTTAGGCTATCCCACTCCCTTATTTACAAGGAAGCAAGTAATACGACTATTTCTGCTTTTTTTTTTTTTTTGTCTGATTAGCATGAAGTAAATAGAAGTATAAACTTTTTAAGAATAATTTGTTGCAGGGATGCAGAGAAAGTTATATGAATTAAACACATCAGATTTTTTATTTTAGAAACATATCCACGTGTGTGTGTGTGTGTGTGTGTGTGTGTGTGTTAGTAGCATGACTCATAAATGAAAAGTCGATTAAATACCAAGCTTGGTATTTAAGATCAATATATTCCAGGGATGCCACAGGAAGATTTTCGAGAAAATCCCCCCATCCCCAATAACACTTCAAATGGAACATTTTTTGAAAATTCACTTTCACAAAAATGGCTCTCGATTTTTATTAAAATATATATGTCTCAGATATTTTTATGACGAACGAAATGAATATCTTTAATTTTCTGGGAACAGCTTCTGAACACCTCTTCATTCTGGATGACATTTGTATAAGTGTTAAGCCGTAAAAGACAGACCAAAACTATCTGCACAAAAAAACATTTTAAGATCTCATTAAAACACGCAATTTAAGTCATATACACTTTTTTGTAGAGTTAGCTTTTTACAAGATATCCCGAGTTACTGGTTTTAGTTTTAAAGTGCTTAACATTTTTTTTTTCAAACGGGAGAATCTTCTTTTCTTCTCTCGTTTGTTTACTCCTAGGAAGCAGTTGTTTCACCTAGCGACCGTCTTTTAAAAGGTGTGACTATCGTTTACCTTATTTTTCTTATATTTTCAAAGAAGCAAGTAATAATATCATTTCTGGTAATGTTTATCTTTATTAGAATGACGTATATAAAATCAATCTTTTATAAAGAAAAACGTTACGGCACAACTAAAGAAAGTCATGTGAGTGGAACACATCAAATGTTTTCTGTAGAGTTAACCATTTTCAAGATATTTGCAGTTATTGGTTATAGTTTTAAAGTACATTTACTTTTCTCAGACGCAAAGAATTTTTTGTTTTTATTCCCAAGAAGTAAAGAGAACCGAAATATCAATTGCTTCAATTATCGACCTGCTTTTAAAAGATTTGACTGTCACTTTAGCCTTGTGTATTCCCGTATGACCCTTCTATTTACAAGGAACCAAGCAATAAGACCAATTCTGATGATGTTAATCTCGATTAGTATTATATATATAAAAGAATACTTTTTTGTAGCAAAACTTTGTGGATCAGCTGGAGAAAGTCTTGTGAATGGAACACATGAGATTTTTTTATGTTTTGTTATTGATGTCCCTTGGGGTGCCTTGTTACATACTCCTTAAAAAAATGGCGTGTTATTCATAGACGCCCTTTAACTGCTGTGGTTCTCAGCGCCCTATTCTAAATTGGGCGTGAAAGACCGCTTAATTTTGCTCAGCGGCCTCTCTATCACGCTTGAGGTTCTTTTACGTACCGTAAATCTACGACACGGGACCAACGGCTTTAGTTCCCTTCCGAAGGAGGCCATGCTAAGGATTTTTACACCCCAAAAAAATCCATCGTCCTCCGTCGGGTGTGAACCCGAGACCTTGGGTATATGAAATTGGTATGGTAACCACTACACCACGGAGGACGACATATACTCCTAAAAGGGATATATTAGGTCCTATAGAATAATTCAATCATAAGTTTGTCACTCTTCCTGAAACTGACGTCCCGAGTACGAAGTCACACCCGCCACGTGTGTGGGAGGCACGGGAGCATTTCACTGGAGCGTCACTTTTGTGCCTTTTTTGCCGTGTAGTATATGATATTTATATAATGCCTAAAAACTGAGAATCCTAATTTTGAGGACACTCAAGAAAAACTTTAATGTCTGTAGTTTTTTCTCATAGCTGCTTCGAGCTTCTTTTGTAATTATTCAGCTTTTAATGATTTAACTTTTCTAGCTGTGTTTAGACCAAGAGGATAAAATACAACGATTGTGTTAAAAGTGATTCATTTCCTATTGCGAGATAGAGACTTTATTTTCTCCTTGGAGCACAATTGGAGTTCTACAAATAGACTAGAGAGAATACATCCTAAGACAGGATAAGGATTCTCCCTAGCTGTCTCCAGGAAATGACGTCAGCTATAAACAACCGTTTTTATAGCATCCTGCGAGTCTAAAGGTCACGTCCTAAGTTGTGAATAATGTAAAGCACTCTCTACTACGTATTTTAAACACTGTATTCAATCCAAGAAATCGTAGCAATTTCACAGGAAATATATTTTTAGGCACTCTTAGAAAAAATTCTGCTTGCGCTCACAGATAAAAAAAAAAAAAAAAAACAGTAAGTCCGTTAAATACCAACATTTTAAGTCCAGCATTTTTTCAACAATTTTCCTAGCCTTTACATGGAACATTCCTCGAAAATGTGAATTTTCTTAAAAATTTCTCTAACGCTTTTGATTAAAAGCCAAATGTTTAAATCGTTCATGACAAATGAAAACAATATAGTGCATTTTCTAGGAATAGCCTTTTAAGTCCTTTTCATAATTATGGCTTCAGCATAACCACTGAAACATAACACATAAGTCAAAACCTTATCACACCAAAAAATCACATAATTTATGTAGTTAACAATTTGCGAAATATCCCCTGTTATTGGTTAAACTTCCCAATACCATACCTTTCTCAAATGGGAAGGCAGCATTCATTTTCTATAACAAAATAACAGCATCACCAGGTTTTAAATGAATTAACTATCCCTTTAGCTTAGTGTATGTACTTACTTACTTCTGTTGTACCTATAAGAAAATAAGTAATAAGTCCATTTCTTGAAATGTAGAGTAAGGAAAATCAAATGCCAAGCTGAGATTTGATTCACGAAACTTTTCGTCTCCCAGTTGCTCTAATCTCTTTGTGGTTTACAGAGAAAAATGCAAGTCTGTCGGGTAATGTAATGCTGTTTCGGCATCAATGGGATGGACATCAGGAGATCCACGATTTGAATCCCGGCTGTGCATTTGAATTTTTCAATCTGTTTCCCGCTTTTCATCTGTTGTCCTACACACGCCTAGTGTAGAAGAAACATTATTTATAAGTCCATTTCTGCTTACGTAACCAATTAATAAATAGAAGGGTTAAGTGCATAGAACAATAAGTTTGTTACAGAATAGATAAAGTTACGTGAATGCAACACATTAGATTTTTTGCTTTATCCTTTAAGCACATGCATACCAGCGAGAAGAGATAGAATGTAATAGTTAATCCTTCTATACAAAAATGTTCTAACATGAAAAGAGATGCATAGGCATTTAGACCAATATCAATAGCAGAGTTGCCCTCCGTGGTATAATGGTTACCATGCTAACTTAATACACCCAAGGTCGCGGGTTCAAACCCGGCAGAGGACGATGAATTTTTTCGGATGTAGAAATCCTTAACGGCTTCCTTCGGAAAGGAAGTAAAGCCGTGAGTCCCGTGTCGTAAAAGAACCTCAAGCCTGATAGAGGTCTCTGGGCAAAAACTAAGCGGTCTTTCACGACCGTATAGAATGGGACGCTGAGAGCCACAGTAGTTAAAAATCTGATGTGCTCCATTCACAAAGACTTTCTCTACAACTCTGCAATAAATTATTGTTAAAAATCTTATGCTTCTATTTACTTCATGCTAATTGAGAAAAAAACTAGAAGAAATAGTCTTATTACTTGCTTTTTTGAAAGTAGAAGTGAAATAAGGGAGTACCATAGGTTAAAGTGATAGTCAAAAACCGGTTGCTATGTGACTGAAGTTCCTTTGTTTGTATGTATGGATAGGAGTTGACAAATTCCTGTATGAGAAAAGTAACTTTTTCATAGCTGAAACCAAAACAATTAATATCTCAAAAACGATCAACTCCACGAAAAAAATGTATATAACATAAATTGTGTGTTTTAACGTGCTCTACATTTCTTGTGTAGTAAGTTTTTATCTAAGTCTTACGGTTTAGCAGTTATGCAAAAGTCCGTAAAATTCGTCCAGAATAAAGTAGTCTCCAGAGACTATTCCCATAAAATTCAAGATATACATTTTGTTTGCCAGGCAAATATCTTTAATATTTTTTTTACTCCATGGCACGACAGCTCACGGGGAACCTTGGCCTACCGCCCGGCCGCTGCGTCCCCCATCTCGGTCCACTACAGACGTCATAGTATTGGAGGGTGAGACGTGGTCAGCGCCTCGAATCCCCCCGGCCGGTTAATGCGGTCCTCATGACCTGGAGCCGCTACTTCTCCATCAAGTAGCTCCTCAATTGGCCCCCCAAGGACCTTACGAGGCTGAGTGCACCGCGGGCCAGGTCTCCCAGCGGGGGAAAAATTCCCACGCCGGTACTGGGGATCGAACCCAGGTCTCCCGCTTGGTAAGTAGCAACGCTACCACCGCGCTAAGGAGACGACCATATCTTTAATATATGATATTTTAATCAAAATCATTAGAGCCATTTTTGCGAAAATCAAAATTTTCAAGAAAAGTTCCATGTAAAGGGTAGTTTGGGGTGGATGTATTTCTCTCAAAATCTTCGTGTCGCATCCCTGGAAGATACTAAACTTAAATACCAAGTTTGGTATTTTACCGACTTTTCGTTATTGAGTTATCGTGTTCACAGGCACACGGACACACACACACACACACACACACACACACACACACACACACACACACTTGACCTTTTTGTGAAAATGCTTTTTTTGGATATAAGGGACTCTAAAACATATATTTCCGGTGAAATCTCGGTATCGAATTTTTTGGTCCAGTGCAATACCTTCTCTATACACTAAGCACATAGTGCGTGTAGAAAAAGTAATAAATAAAATGTCATTTTATTTCGATAGCATTAGTTATGCTTATCTTGTTGTCGTTTTAATGTCCTTGCTACTTGTCTATAATAAGTAGAGGAATGTTTCCATTCCACTCAAAAATACATGGCGACTTTACCGAATTACAAGTCTTCAGACTCGTAAGATGCTAAAGATCAATACAAATTGCTACATCGCTTGGTTCACCGTGGCATGGAAGATTCATGCACCACCCTGGATATAGTGTGTGTTCGTGCAAACGTGTTGAGAGAGGTTAAACTTTATAATCGACAAGCTACCAGAATCAAAGGGAAACATTTTGATGTGTTCCATTCAATGACTTTCTCCACATCTCTGTGACAAACTGTTGTTAAAAGTCTTATTCTTAAATTTATTTTATGCTAATCTATTTTATGCTATTATTACTTGCTTACTTGTAACTATAAAAGAATTTGAGGAAGTGATATAGGCTAAAGCCATCTTTTGAAAGCTGGTTGCTAACTGGTTGAAATTCCTTTGTTTTCATGGCCAGTGATTGACAAATTCCCTTAGGAGAAAAGCATTGAGTGTTTTAAAGCTGAAACTAATAACAAAGAATATCTCAAAAACGATCAGCTCTACAAAATGTTTTAACGAGTTCCACATATTCTGTGTACTAAGCGTTTACCTATCTCTTACGGTTTACCAGTTATGCAAAACTCAGCAAAATTAATTCAGAACAAAGAGTTCTTCATAGGCTACTCCTAGAAAATGTTGAATGTTACTTTTTTATATGGCATTTACCTAAAGATATTTAATATTTCATGTTTAATCAAAATAAGTAGAACAATTTCTGAGAGAATCAAAATTTTAGACATTCTCCATGTAAAGGATAGTTTGAGGCGGGGGGGGGGGGTTTCCTCAAAATCTTCGTGTCACATCCTTGGAAGTTTTTGGAGTTATCGTGTCACGGACACACACACACACACGGATCTTTTTCTAAACATACTTTCCTTTGGATATAGGGGCCCTAAAACGTATATTTTCGGTAAAATCTTGGTATAGAATTTTGAATGGAGTGCAACATCTTATCTATCTAGGAACCATGTACTACGTAGAGAAAGTAAAAAAAAAATAAGAAGAAAAAAATCTGATGTATTCGATTCACATTACTTTCTCTGCATGTCTGAAACAAATTATTGATAATAAACCTATTCCTCTACATCATGCTAAAACATTAGCAGAAGCGTTCTTATCACTTAGTTCCTTATAAGTAGAAGGGAATACACGAGGATAAACCGACAGCCAATTGTTTTAAAATATGGTTGCTATGGGATTGAAATCTTTCTTTGCGTAGCTAGGCGTTGACAAGTTCCAATATGAGAAAAGATTAAGTATTTTAAAACTGAAATACATAACAAGGAATAACTCAAAAACGGCTACTTCACGAAAAAATGCATATGACATAAATTGTGTGTTTTATTGTTTTTGTGTTTCAAGTTTTTGTCCTACTCTTATGCTCTACCAGTTTCGTAAAATAAATGAAAATCACCCAGAGTATAAAGGTCTTCACAGGCTATTCCCAGAAAATTCAAGATATACATTTTATTTGTCAGGTAAATATCTTTAATATATGATATTTTAATCAAATTTGTTAGGGTAATTTTTGAGAAAGTCAACATTTTCGAAAAAAGTTCCATGTAGAGGGTAGTCTGGGGTAGGGGCATTTTCTTGAAAATCTTTGTGTCTTATCCTTGGAAGATACCGAACTGAAATACCAAGTTTGGTATTTAACGCTGCTTTCGTTTTTGAGCTATGCTGTCCTCAGACACGGACATTTCCTAAAAATGTTTTTTTTTATCCAGGGGGTCTCAAAACATATATTTCCGGTGAAATCTCGGTATCGATTTTTTGGTACAATGCAGTACCTTTTCTATACATTATTTATATAGCACGTTTAGAGAAAGTAAAAAAAGCGGCTTTCCGGACCTTTGGATTGTCAGTCTGTACTCCTTACAGATTCTAGAAATACCTACACACGTATCTAAAACTCGAGTAGCGTTTAAAAACAAGCTATTATACGTTTTGGACAGTCATTAGCATTATTGACCATTTCACGGCCCAGATGTGACATACCAAAAAAAGTAATGATAAACCTCAGCTGTGAAGTTTGGTACTGTTTAATGCTATATCATTGCTCATAAATAAAATGTAGTACCTTTTGTTTTCGCTGTTTTCATTCCGAATCATCCGTAAAATCACCGAGAATAAGCTTCGTTTACATTGCTACCTCTGGGTTTACGGACTGGAAATAACACCATCTGGAAAAGTTACAATTATTGCATAAAAAGCGATACATGTGCCCGCGCGCACGATGGCAAATCCTGTGATACAATAGCTCGCTACATTAAATGTAGTACTGGAAAGGCATGAATGCCTCCTGCAACTACCCATTCGACCATTAGATCGATGAATTCCTTATCACACGTTCCGTACATTTCTAAGGCTCCATGCTATTTCCAAATGGAGGGACCAGCACCCTTCGGACATTTTTACTCTCTCTACGCGTACTGTGTACATAGTGTATAGAAAAGGTATTGCATTCCACCCAAAATCGATTTCACCGGAAATACACGTTTTAGGATCTCCTGTATCCAAGAAAAAAAAGTTTTGGAAAAAGGTCCGCGTGTGTGTATGTCCTTGTGTCCATGAACACGATAACTCAAAAACGAAATGTCTGTAAAATACCAAACTTGGTATTTAAATTTAGTATCTTCCAGGGATGCGAGTCGAAAATTTTCGAAAAAATACCCCCACATCAAACTACCCTTTACATGGAAAACATTTCGAAAATTTTTCATTCGCTCAAAAATGACTAATGATATTTGGCAAATAAAACGTACATAATGAATTTTCTGGAAATAGCATCTAATGACAGTTTTATTCTGAATGAATTTTGCGTAGCTGGTAAACCGTAAGAGATACACAGATACCTACTGCACAAAAAATGTAGATCACGTTAAAACACACAATTTAGGTCATGTGCGTTTTTTCGTGGAGTTGACCATTTCTGAGATATTCCTTATTTTTTTTCAGATTTAAAATACTTAAATGTTTAATAGACGGAAAGTTTTAAATCCTGATCCTTCATAGAAATGGATTTCAGCAACATGGCAACCAGCTTTTAAAACATTTGACATTCGTTTTAGCCTAGTGTGTTCCCTAAATTTCCTTCTACTTACAAGAAAGCAAGTAATTGTGAAAATATCTCGCTAGTCATAAAGTAGATAGAAGAATATGTTGTTTAACTTTGTTACAGTGATGTAGAGAAAGTCACGTGAATGGAACACGTCGCATTTTACTTACTTTACTTAGTGCATATGTGGAGAAGTGTTGAATTCCGCTCAAAACTTTCAGCTTTGTATTTCACTGCATGTAAGGTCCCCTATTTCAAACAAAAAATATTTTGAGAAAAGAGTATGTATATCTAAGTATTATAAAATTTAAACCAATAACAAGTAAAGTCTATAAAATGGTTAACTCCAAAAAATATTGAATATGACAAATTTTGCTTTAAGCAGCTCTACATTTTCTTTTGTGTTAAACATTGGCTCTGTCTCTGTCTGTCCGTTTCTGTCTGTCTGTCTCTCTGTCGGTTTTCATCAAGAATAAAGAGGTCTTCAGAGGCTCCTCTCAGAAAATTCCAAGTATACATTATATTGTCTTGTAAATATCTTTAATATACGGTATTTCAAACAAAATCGTTACACATTTTTGAGAAAACCAATTTAAATCTTTATAAGTTGCTGAACTTATATATTAACGGTGATTATTTAACCGACTTACACACACATATAAATACACAAACAGATCTTTCTATAAAAATGCTGTTTTGTTTAGAAGATCCCAATACATATATCGCACTAAATATCGATATCAAATTTCTGGTTGAAATACAATAGCTTTTCTGTCCTGTATGTACGTGGTAGGGAAAGTGAAAAGATCGGACCACCTGGCTGGAAATTACAGAACAATTATTAGTGATCAATATAACCCGTGTGACAATGTTAATAAAACAGTCAGTACAAACCAAACCTGTTCACTTTGAAAGGATTTAATGTCTAGGAGGTTGCTTGAAGGAGACGGAAAAGCACTTAGTTGATGAATACCGAATGGAAACTCATTGGGTATTCTCTTGCCGTTTCCTTTCCATTGAAATTGTATGACGGAGGTTATACATATTCAAAGTAATACTCTACCGAGCACCGTGGGGTAAAATTTGGTTGTCCAAATGTTACAAATATTGCTAAAATAAAAAAAAAAATTGGAGAGATTTTTTACTTCTCCTAGGAAAATATCTACCTCAGCGCAGAGCATTGGGAACAATCGAAGGAACTAAAAGTTTTAAAATGTACATCTGGCATAACTTGTTGCCATTCAGAATGCGACAAACCGTGCTTCGACAAGTGTTAGTTTAAAATAGCATTCTAATAATAGTTAGTAATATAGCGGAAGACATCTCGAGAATGGACCAAATCACAGGAATCTAAAAACATATGGTCCAACGCAATAAGAACAGCAAAATATGGCCGAAGTCAGGAAATCACCTGGGGGAACCATTTGTTTTGCTGAACAGCAAGCCTACATGGTGGGAAAATAGATGGAAAAAATCTGAGTTCCATTCAAATGACTTTCTCTACATCTCCGTCACAAATTATTGTTAAAAAGCTTATTCTTCTATCTATTTCATAATAATCGAGATAAACATTAGCAAAACTTTTACTTTTTACTTGGTTCCTTGTAAGTAGATGGAAAAAATCTAATGTGTTCCATTTACATGATGTCCTATAGCTGTTCGGTAAACAAACCTTAACCAAAACATTAATGTGTTATCTACATCATGCTAATCAAGAGAAACATAAGCAGAATTAAGTCTTATTAGTAGTTTCCTTGTAAATAGAAGAGAAATAAGAAAATGCACAGGCTAAAGCGATAGTCCCGCTATGTGAAACAATTGAAATTCCAATCTCTTTGCTTGCCAGGGGTAAACAAATGAGAAACGAGAAAACTTTAAATGGCTTAAATTTGAAACCAATAGTCCGGAATATCTCTAAAACGGTTAACGCTACAAAAGATGTATTTGACATAAATGGTGTGTTTTAATGAGATCAATATGTTTTGTATATCTTCTACGGTTTACCAGTTATATAAAAGTCATCCAGAATCAAGAGGTATTCAAGGGCTATTCCCAGAAAATTCATGATATACCATCTTTGTCATAAAAATATCTCGAATATAAGGTATTTAAATCAAAATGTTTCAAGTAAAGGGTAGATGGGGGTGGGAGGATTTTCTTGAAAATCTTCGTGTTGCATCCTTGGAAGACACCAAACTTAAATACCAAGTTTTGTATTTAACGGCCTTTTCGTTTTTGAGCCATGCTGTCCACAGACGCACACACATACACCACTCGGACCTTTTTCTAAAAAAAGCTTTTCCTGGACTCAAGGGTCAATTGAATTTTCTTGAATAGCCTCTGAAAACCTCTTCATTCAGGATGTATTCTACATTGCTGGTAAAGCGCAAGAGATAGACAGTAAGTACTTCACAAAAAATGTAAATCTCGTTAAAAAACAGAACTTATGTCATGTGCATTTTTATAGTGTTAAGCGTTTCCGAATATTTCTTGTTATTGGTTCCCATTTTAAGCTACTTAAACTTTACTCAAACGGAGAACATCTTTGGTTTAATCTATGTGTTATAACATCTGGTCGTGCAAAGAGAACCGAATTCCAATTGTTCCACATATCGACTGGGTTTTTAAAAGATTATCGCTTTAGCCTATAAGGAACTAATACAATCATTTCGGTAAATGTTTATCTTAATTATCACAATGTTTGGCAATAGAATAATCTTTTACAACAATAGTTTGTAGAGAAAGTAATGTGAATGGAACATATTAGATGTTTAGTAAAGTATCAGCAGTTTTGCCATATGAATTTTTCAAGCTGAACCGAAGTGGTGGTACAATAGAATTAAATTACATAACAAAATTTCTCTCTCTTGCTTGAAATGTAAATGTTTCATTCTTGTTCCTAAGTATTCGCAATACAATGTTATACTCTGTAAAAACATACATGTGTAGGGGTTGAACGAATCAGATGAATGATTCGACCTACAATTCTCTTGTTATGTAACATCCTCGTTATTTCCTCATCATTAAAGATGGCAATAACAATCTGTTCTCCAGTATCAAAGGAACAAACGTGTTGTTTGTTAACATCAAACGATTCGGTCGTTGCGTAGCTTTTACATGTTAGTGCAATAATGAAATAAAGACGCTTCAAATCATGATAACTCATGCAATGGGCTGTATTGGGTTGATCTGGTAGCGTAATACGTTTGACGGTATACTCGGATTAAACAGGGTCTGAAGTCTTGCCGATCTTATGTCCGAGCTCGCTAAAGTGTCTAGATTTGGTGCTTCGTGGCGCAGGGGATCTCGGGTACGAAGCTTGCCTGGAAATGTAAATGTCGTGTTATTTATGGACGCTCTTTAACTACTGTGGTTCTCAGCGTCCATTCTAAATTGGGCGTGAAAGACGGGACCAACGGCTTTACTTCCCTTCCGAAGGAAGCCATGTTAAGGATTTTTACGCCCAAAAAAATCCATCGCCGGGTTTGAGCCCGCGACCTTGGGTATATGAAGTTAGCATGGTAACCATTACACCACGGAGGGCGACAGCTTGCCTTGGGCATGGGTGTTTGTGTTCTTGTAAATATGTGTATATCTATAAAAATAGAAAACTAATAGGAAAACAAACAGGAAAAGTAGGGAAACAGAAAGAACAAAATGAAAAAAAAATAGTTTGTCTGACCTGCTTAGTTTGTTCAGCGGTGTTATAGCTAGTGGATTGAGGTGGCTTATAACTCAAGTAACACGTTCACCTGTATGCTGTACTTGTTCCGCGCGTGGCAAAACAGTCAACATGTTGCAATAGTTTCCTCAAGAGTCAGATAACAAGTCTTCAGAATCTACGGGAATCAGAAAACACAAATATTATCGGCAACAGTGCTTCTTTCTTCCATTACCCCTCGCTTGCTTCAGACTAAGAAAACACTATCTCCTTCCCCTTGCTAAAACCCTACCTGCTTGGAAGGGCGCCCCATCCCACTAGCTAAAACCCCGCCGAACAGACAATAAATCCGATTCGAGGAGTAAGCACATTGCAGCTACCTCCCGCAACCGTAATCGCCAAACGTGTGTGAACGGCTTACTTCGTAATTTATAGCAGATTGTTGGCATTCATTGTTACTGTGCGTTAGTGGAGCCTGTGCCGGTGGCAAGTTCTTTTGACATCACATCTGTAATTGTTACACCTGTATGAGTGGACAGTGCGGTGTAGGAAGGTTCTTTTATGTCGATCCCGCATTGTTACACCTGAGAGAGTTTGTGACAGGGTGCGACTATTTCTGTAAGTTTCTAGTCACGTGATCCAAGAGGTATAAAAAGTACAAGGAAGCCGTGCCCAGACTTCAGTTTCATCTGGGGATATATAGCGACCAGTTGAGTGAGTTTCAACTGGAAATTCGTAGCATGTAGCGTTCGTCGCGAACGTCGAAAAGAAACTATACGGTAGAATTTTTACAAAAGCATTGACAGTTTTTTTTTTTTTTTTAATTGTTTCATTTGTATAGCCCTTTTTAACTTCAATGGTCATATCAGGGGCTTTGATTTGTGAAACAACTCATATTATTGTAGGTTTAGAACATTAGGTTAATCATTTTATATTAAACACACGCACATTTACTCTCACATTCCTATTTCCAGACTCTGTAGGGGATAGGGAATAATTCTGGTTAAAGAAAAATTCCCCGCCCCATTCGGGAATCGAACCCGGGACCCCACGGTGACCATTCGACCACGGAGGCAGTCGACAGTTATTTGTGAGCAGTATTGGTGGAAGAAAAAAAGAGTTGTAAATACTGGATTTGATATTTAAGACCACGACCCAAAGTTCCACTTTCAGCCAAAAACAATACCAAAACTGAGAAGAAATAGCATTTTCGATTACGCTGCCACATATAATGAAAGAGCTAGGCCGCACGTCATATTGGATAAATATTAACTACCATAATAATAGGAATAAACTTCTGATTAATATATTTCTTCATTTATACTATCAATATCACCTCTATTATTTTCTTAACAAATATAAGTAATCTATCCTACATTTCACAAAGATTTAATTCATTAAACCACAAAAAAGCATTAAATTTACATAACGCGCCATCTGTTTGTCGCGGAGAAGTGATATGGAGGATGAAACTTCGAAGTTGGCTGCATACCGTCTGAGTACAGATGGTGAAAGATCAGATAGACTTCGGACACCGTGAAACCATTTGCTTGGCGCGAAGAAAAAGCGGTATAATATGGGGCAGACTGTGAAGGCTATGGTCCACCACTTACCGATCAATGAGAACAAACAAATCCGTCACGATATGACCAGGTATTTAAAGTGATGTAAAATAAATAGAATAAAATTCTGATGTGTTCCATTCACATGTCTTTCTCTATATCACTGTAACAAATAATTGTTAAAAAAGCTATATACTTTATAATAGGGATAAACATCAGCAGAAATTACTTGCTTCCTTGTAAAGTAGAAGGGAAATAAGGGAATACCCCATGCTAATACGATAGTCTAATTTTTTAGATGCTGGTTGTCATGTGGCTCTGCATGGCCAAGAGTTTACAAAGTTCCATGTGAGAAATGTTCAAGTATTTTAAATCTGAAACAAACAAGGAATACCTTAGAAATGGTCAACTCCACAAAAAAAAAAAAAAAAAAAAAAAAAAAAAAAAAAAAAAAAAGCGTATGACAAATTGTGTGTTTTAACGAGATATACATTTTTGTGCAGTACGTTTTGTCTATCTCTTACGGTCTACAAGTTACATAACATTCACTAAAATGCATCCAGAATAAAGAGGTATTTAGAGGCTAGTCCCATAAATTAAAGATGTGCATTTTATTTGCCATGTAAAGAAGTTTAGTATACGGTATTTTAATCAAAATCGTTAGTGCCATTTTTAAGAAAATCAACATTTTCGAAAATTATTCTATGTAAAGGGCAGTTTTGAGTGGAGGAGTTTTGTTGAAAATCTTTGTATCGCATCCTAGGAAAATACCAAACGTAAATACCAATTTTGGTATTTAACGTTCTTTTCGTTTTTGAGCTATGCTGTGCACAGGTACACACATACACGAACCTTTATATAGAAACATGCATTTCCGGTGAAATCTCGGTATCAATTTTTTGTGTAATACCTTCTCTATACACTATGTACATATTTCGTGTAGAGAAAGTAAAAATGGAGTTATAACGTGTGTAGCAAATGTTACGGATATTGGAAAATTAAGTACTTCCGACACCTTAAGAATATTACTTTATACTATGTAAATTAACTCAAAATTATATACAGTTAGTATAAAACATACAACTACATTTATTTAGATACATTAGTTTTTACTTTTTAACAATAGAACAAGAAACAAAATAAATGGAGCATTCTATTTATTTTTCTTTCTTTTTTATTTCTTTTTGAGTTACTATGTAGTATCGCGTTAAGTTACCCCTTGAATGAAATACTGCTTCAACACTCCTTGGCATACTCTCAGTAAGGTTTTTCAGTTCGTTAGTGGGGATGTTATTCCATAAACGAGAGACATTTGCCAGTTCTTCTAGGCAAGAATGTTAGAGAATGCTCTCTGTAGTGTGTCCCAAGCATGCTCAGTAGGATTTTAGATTGGGTGATCTGATGGAAGTGGAAAAGTGGATATTCCAAGTTCATCTAGCCAATTGACCACCATGTTAGCTCTGTGCGCTGTAACGTCATCTAGGAAAAGGACCTCTGTCGGAACTAGGTAATTGGGTCTGCCGAATTTAGTCGTGTGGTGCTGGGTATTTCTGATCATTAATGTGCCTTCAAACGAACTGAAAATACCTGATAATGGACATTTGCTTTCTGAACTTCGGGAATAACAAAATTACGGTATATCCGAGCTTAGTTCGCAAACAATACAGAGAATTATGTTGTTCAGAGAAATCTTTTTATTACTTTCTTTAACAATAGGTACAATGTGCATATATAGATTTCACCAGAAATACATGTTTTGAGACACTATGAATAAAAAAATTAGAAGCCTGTCCGTGTGTGTGTGTGTGTGTGTGTGTGTGTGTGTGTGTGTGTGCAGCGTAGCTCAAAAACGAAGAGTTGGTTAAATATCAAATTTGGTATTTAAGTTCTATACCATCCAAGGATGCGATACGAAGAAAATCCCATCACTACCCTCTACATGAAATATTTTTCAAAAATGTTGATTTTTCAAAAATAGCTATGTTTTTATTAAAATGTCGTAAATGTACATAGTACGTATAGAGAAAGTAAAAATAGCCAGATTCGCAAAACATATCTAAGTATAAACGTTAAACATAGGAAACCGGATATGTAATATTTCTAATGTAATGGAACATTGGAATGAATAATGATATTAATTTTATCTGAAACTATATAACCGACACCTTTTCTGAAAACAAAGTTATTAAATTGTTAGTGTAGAAAGAGAAAAGCGGTATTGATGGAGGGATATATTCATTTAAACAAGAGTTCTTTCACTCTTAGTATAGTTCAGCTTTCATAATCGTATCTGAAAGTTTAGCTATCCGTGCTGATTAACATTTGTAGAATTAAAATGTCATGTGATTTTATAATTTTTCATATAGTTCAGAACACAAATATTCAGCCCCTTTACCATTCCGAGCGCAAAACAATAAATTTCCCATTCTAAGCAAAATTTGAATCTAGCGTTCTCGTGTGCAATCCTCACTGAAACGTCTGGTGTTATTCGTCATGTACACAGCTAAGCAGAGATAGTGGAGTGGGTAAGGGTGGAGTGGCAATGTTTGCGCACAAAATATGTGAGCAGGCTCTCTAGGTCTGGTGTAGATCGTTGGACATTAGTTTTAATAGTGCAGAAACGTTATGGTACAATTAGATGTTGCCTCCTGATAAAACAAGATTAATTTTACTTTCTCTAGCCCCGTATGTACAATGCACATGGTGGATAGAGAAGCTATTGTATTCCACCCAAAAATTCGACGTCAAGATTTCGGTCCGCTGTGCAAAAAAAGCATTTTTAGAAAAAAGGTACGTATGTTTGTGTCTGTGGATAGCATAACTCAAAAACGAAAAGACCGCTATATACCAAACTTGCTATTTAGGTTTACTATCTTCCAAGAATGCTATACGAGGATTTTCAAAAAAATTCCCTCACCACAAACTAACCTTTAAACGGAAACATTTAAAAAAATGTTTAGTCATTTTCATTAAAATGCCGTATATTAAATATATTTACATCCCAAATGAAATGTATATTTTGAATTTTCTAGGAATAGCCTCTGAAGACCTGTTTATTCTGGAAGAATTTTGCGGAATTTTGTTGAACTGCTAAACCGTAAGAGATAGACAAAATCTTCTACACAAAAAATGCAGATCTCGTCAAAACACAAAATTTATGTTCTTTACATTTTTCTTTTTGTGGAGTTAACCGTTTTCGAGATATTCCTTGTTATTGGTTTCGATCGTATAGTTATACCTACTTTTCTCTGATAGAAAGAGTCCATTTTTCTTTTGTTCTACTCCTAGCTAAGCAAAGAAGCGGTTTGCTATAACAATCGCCTAACGACAACTTTTAAAACATATGACTGTCGCTTTAGCCTGATGTATTCCCTTCATTTTTACTTTCTCTACACGTACTATGTACATAGATATAGAGAAGGTATTGTATTGCACCCAAAACTTCGATACCGAGATTTCACCGGAAATACATGTTTTGGGTCGCCCTGAATCCAAAACAAGCACTTTTGGAAAAAGGTCCGTGTGTGTGCGCGGGTGTGTGTGTCTGTGGACAGCATAGCTCAAAAACAAAAACACCGTTTAATACCAGACTTGGTATTTAAGTTTGGTATCTTCCATGGATGAGACACGAAAATTTTCAAGAAAAACCCCCACCCCCAACTACCCTTTACATGAAAATTTTGATTTTCTTAAAAATGGCTCTAACGACTTTGTTTAAAATATCGTATATTAACGATATTTATCTGACAAATAAAATGTATATCTTGAATTTTCTGGGAATAGCCTCTGAAGACTACTTTATTCTAGATTAATTTCAAGGAATTTTCCACTACTGCTAAACCGTAAGAGATGGGCAAAAACTTAACACAAAAAACCTAGAGCACTTTAAAACACACAATTTCTATTATATATAGTTTTTTCGTGGAGTTGATTGTTTTTGACATATTCCTTGTTTTTGTTTTCAGCTATGAGAAACTTATACTTTTCTCATACAGGAATTTGTCAACTCCTGTCCATACAAACCAAGAAACCTCAGTCACATAGCAACCAGCTTTTGTCTATCACTTTAACCTTTGGTATTTGCCTTCTACTTGCAAGGAAGTAAGTAATAAGAACATTTCTGCTAATTTTTCTAAATTAGCAAGAGGTAAATAGAAGAAGAATTTGTCGCAGAGATGTAGAGAAAGTCATGTGAATGGAACACATCAGATTTTTTTCTACGTATAAGGAACTAAGTCATAGGGCCATTCTCTTAATGGTTATATCGATTAGCATGGTGTAGAAAGAAGAATAATCTTTTATAAGAAGTTTGTAGAACAGCTAAAGAAAACCATGTGAGTGTAACACAACAGATTTTTTTCCACAAGGTGTAACATACTATAAACTAGCCTACAAGCTAGTAATATAGTCATAGCATTCACAGTCCGTGTAATGCTGCTACCGTACGTGAAAGTCTGTTAAGAAGGATATATGTTGATGACTTTGAATCACAAAGCATGCTGCTTCTCATCAGTTAACACTGCTTGTGTAGAATGTTTTATTCAAGCTTTAATTTAGGAGGTTTACATTTGGAATTAGCATCTATGATATATATTTTGCTCACAACAATGGTGAGATTCAGATCTGGTTACATCACAGCTCAGACCATAAAAATAAACCGTCGTCATACAATATAAAATAAAATGTGGTTGTTTGATCAAATATTATATGTATCAGAATTGGCAAGGCACCCAGTGCTCAGAAGTCCAGGGTGGTTCACTCGTTAATTACAGTTTCATACTCAGATTATCAGAAAATTATATTGCCTTGTGATGTTAAGTTCTCATGCAACAAAGAAAAAAATCGTATGCGTTCCATTCACATGACTTTCTCTACTTCTCTGCAACAAATTATTGTTAAAAAGTTTATGCTTCTATTTACTTCATGCTAATCGAGAAAAAAATTAGCATAAATAGTGTTATTACTTGCTTCCTTGTAAGCAGAAGGGAAATAAGGGAGTACTATAGGCTAAACTAATAATCAAAAGCTGGTTGCTATATGACTGAAGTTCCTTTGTTTGTATGGACAGGAGTTGACAAATTCCTGTATGAGAAAAGTATAAGTTTTTCATAGCTAAAAACAAGGGATATGTCAAAAACGATCAACTCCACGAAAAAAATGAATAACATAAATTGTGTGTTTTGATGTGCTCTACATTTTTTGTGTGTTAAGCTTTTGCCCGTCTCTTACGGTTTAGCAGCTATGCAAAATTCCGTGAAATTCATTTCGAATAATAGGCTTCAGAGAGTATTCCCAGAAAATTCAAGATATACATTTTATTTGTCAGGTAAATATATTTAATATACGATATTTTAAACAAAATCGTTAGAGCCATTTTTAAGAAAATCAAAATTTTTGAAAAAAGTTCCATATAAAGGGTAGTTGGGGTGGGGTTTTTTTCTTGAAAATCTTGTGTCGCATCCCTGGAAGATACTAAACTTAAATACCAAGTTATCATGTTTTGAGTTATCGTGTTTACAGACACACGGACACACAAGGACTTTTTTCTGAAAATACTTTTTTTGGATACAGGAGACCTTAAAACGTATATTTCCGGTGAAATCTCGGTATCGAATTTTTGGGTGGATTGCAATACCTTCTCTGTACACTATGTACATAGTGCATATAGAGAAAGTAAAAATCTGTTTTGTCCATTCGCATGACCTTTTTTTAGCTCTTCCACAAAAATCTTACCTTCCAAAAGATTATTGTTTTATCTGTGTCATGCTAAACAAACGCAGAAATTGTCCTATTAATTGCTTCCTCTTAAGTAGACAAATCCGGGCCGGCTAGGTGGGAGGCGAGCGGTCTTACCACTCTGCCGCGACGCCGTGTTCCCAATTTTCTTTCCTCCAATGTTTTACCTGTTTACGTTCTTTTTTTTTTTTTTTTATTAAATACAGTTCCGGAGTCTGATAGGGACTCCGACGCTGTATACCCTACTAATGTGTTTACTTTATTACTGTTTGATTACTGAATTTTTGTTTTACTTTCTACACACACCTACACAAACATATAACACCCATGCCCAAGGCGGTACTCGAACCCACGATCCCCTGCGCTGCGAAACACCAAAGCGAGACGCTTTGGCGAGCGCGGCCATGGGGACCGGCTTTTACGTTCAGTTAAATCCAGCTGCACGACACCATCAAGCAAGAGGAAGATGCGGCATTAGAGGAGCACATGAGAGCACTTCTAGAACAGCAGATGGACTATGACATCCAAGGAACCTGAAGAACCCGACACCTCGGAGCACGAGTAAATTAGAAATTTAGAATAAATAGTACACAAACTATATCATGGCAACTCACAAAAATGAAGTATTCTGATAAATTAAGATAATGTAACTAACTGACAATTGCTTATAAATAGCACATTATATGTAAATAACAAACTCATAACAAATTGAAAAAATGCAAAAACGTAATGACACCAAATATGTCCAAAAAAAAACAACAAACAAACAAAAAAAATAATAATATATATATTTAATTGAGAAAATAAAATAAAATAAAAAAAAAAAAAAAAAAGAGCCTGCCTGCCCCGCCCCAAATAAATTAAAAACAATACGTGGCTGAAGAGGGTACACCCCTGAAGCAGCCATAGGGCGAAATAAGCCCAGGGTGAGATAAACCCTTGGGCAAAAGTGCCCTAAAATCCCAGTAGTTAGTTAGTTAGTTCAGTTAAACAGTGGATAACTGTCTTTTTCCCCGCATAAAATGTTACGTTGTAATTCATTGCACCTCTTCCCTTTCAAAGTATTGCTCCTATTTTCATTCAAGCTAATCCTTCTGTAGCGTCTGAAGTCAGATGCGTATAGAATAGGCGGAATCAGGATCAGAGATTGATGATCAACCCAAAGCGTGGTATCAGAGTTAGGAAGAAGAAATGAAATGACAATGGAATGCATAAAACGAAAGGTGATTTGGTAGTATATGGTGGAATTAATGGCGGGGGGAAACAAAGAACCCGGAGAAAATCTGCCCAGACGTTACTTAGCCCACCACATAACCCACATGCGGGCACTTGGGATCAAACCCGGGCCGGCTAGGTGGGTGGCGAGCGGTCTAATTACTCTGCTATGACGCCGGCACTATCCCATTCGTGTTCCCAATCTTCTTTCCTCTTTACATTCAGTTAAACAGTGAACAATATTGTCTTTCTCCCCGCATTAAATGCAATGTTCTAGTTCATTGCCTCCCATCTCTTTCAAAAGTAATGGTCCTGTTTTCAACCGCGCTAATCCTTCCCTAGCGTCGGGGTCAGATGCCTGTAGAGGAGCAGACGGACTCAGATACAGGAGGGATGGCCAACTCGAAGCTTGATACCAGAGTTAGGAAGAAAATATAAAATGGCAATGGAATGGATGAAACGAAAGGAGATTTTGTAACAGATGGTGGAACGAATGGTGAAGGAAATCGGAGAATCCAGAGAAAATACGTTCAGATGCTGCTTTGTCATAAATCCCACATGTGGCCTACCTGCATCAAACGCGCCTTTGTAATAGATGTGCGGTCTAACCACATCTTTTTACTTTCTCTACACGTACTATGTTCATAGTGTATACAGAAGGTATTGTATTGCAACCAAAAATTCGATACCGAGATTTCACCGGAAATACATGTTTTGGGTCAACCTGAATAAAAAAAAAAAGTATTTTTGAAAAAAGGTCCGTGTGTGTATTAACAGCATAGCTCAAATACAAAAAGACCTTTAATTCCCAAACTTGATATTTAAGTTTGGTATATTCCAAGGATGTGACATGAAGATTTTTAAATCCCTTATCTGGAAAAATTTTCGAAAGTTTTGTTTTTCTTAAAAATGGCTCTTAACGATTTTGATTAAATCTCTTGTATTTAAGATATTTACATGACAAATAAAATGTATATCTTCAATTTTCTGGGAATAGCCTCTGAAGACCTGTTTATTCTTAACGCATTTTGTGGAATTACTGGTAAACCGTAAGAAACGCACAAAAACTTACCATACAAAAAAGGCAGAGCTCGTTAAAACACACAAGTTGTGTTATATAAATTTTTTCGTGAGTTTGACCGTTTTTAGATATTCCTTGTTATTAGCTTCAGCTTTAAAATACTTCTTTTCTCATATGGAAATTTGTCAGTTCTTCTCCATACAGAATTTATTTCAATGACATAGCAACCAGTTTTTAAAAACTTTAACTATCGGTTTAGCTTATGGTACGCTCATATTTCCCTTTTTCTTACGAGGAAGCAAGTAATAAGACCATTTCTGTTAATTTTTTCTCGATTAGCATTAAGTAAATAGAATATAAGCTTTTTAACAACAATTTATTGTATATGTGTAGAGAAAGTCAAGTGAATGGTACACATCAGATTTTTTTTTTGGGGGAAGGGGCAAAATTCTCTTTTGCGGAAATAAGGGCCTTTGTTTAATTTTACTCAATTTACCCCTCATTAACCAAATCAATTTACCACTCATCAACCACGCCACGGCAATGAAGTTGGCCCCACATGTTATATTATAAGTCATAGATGTGTCGTATTATAACAGCAGCCATTTTAGCAATGAAGTCATTAATGACAATCATTAATGAAGCACGTCGTTAAAATTCACATCCAGTAATGGGAAACAATTGAAGCCTGAATGATGAGGATAATTGTAATAATAGGTGGAGGTTTTATGTTGATGGTGGTGCTAGTGTTTTTAAGTGATGATATACATGTTTGTACCGGAAATTGTGTACTACCTTCACGAACAAAAGCACATCAAGCCGTATGCTCCATTTTGATTCCTGAGAGTCGTGTTATTTACCACTATTTATTTAACATAGTTTTATCATCTAAAACCCAGCTTTTGTACAAATTAGTTTATGAAACTTAACTTCGTCTCTTTGTTTTATTTTGGTTATTTTGCAGTTCTTTTATTTCTCATTGCACAATTAGCTTTCTATGGAACCTGGGAATGGAATCTTAAATGTCAATATTTCTAAATAGACTCTTCTGAAAGTTTTGCTTGATGGCATTAATGTTATGTTAATAACAGTAATAAATTGTATTCAAATTTCATTAATTCTTTGCAACATATTATTTTCCAAATTGTATTAGTAAATATATTACATAATCAAAATGTTCTACGTGCCTCAAAATTTGAGAAAATGGTTTGGTATTTTCTGAATTGGAGTGTTAAACCACGCCAAAAACCTTGAAATTGTGATGTTTTAATAACTTTGATAATTAAATTATTATAATAATTGTAAAATATATTCTTAAGGTTATTAAGGGTGACTAAAATGAACCAGTATTGTTTATATTTATTTATTTACTTATAATCAATGATTTAACCAAGTAATATGTCACATTAAGATGTTTGGTGCAAAAGCCAGATAAGTCCAGATTAACACATGATTATTAATTATTAATTATAAAGCAAACATTAGTAACTTCATAATTCACATTCATATATAACACACACAAAACATACAGAAGTCATTCACCACAATTAAAGTTTTGGAATTTCTAAGGATACACCCCTCAATTGTTTTAGAATAACAGAAATTTTAATTTCTAAATTCATCACTCTTTCATATATATAAACTTACTACTGATTCTAGAAAAGTTTTACTCTTTTTAATATTACAATGGATATTCTGCACATTATGGGAAGTTTTATTTGTATTTAAATAAATTGAGACGCGTGGAATATTTTGAAAGTGTGAAAATCTAGTTTTGAGAAAAATGTTGTTTTATGAAATAGCATGCTAGGCATGTTATACTGTCTTTAAATGGGTGTAGAGCCCAAAGCAAAGAGGTACAGGTAAATATTGATCTTTATGGATTCCCAACGGATCCAACAGATATTTTATATAAAAAGAAATTTTCATTTTTTGGCCGATCCAAAATTTCTTTCCCAGTGTCTATTAAATCTAGTGACGAATTACTTTATTTCGTCTACCTCTCCTACTCTTTTTAAAATAATTTTAATTTTTACACTCCCGATTATTCCATATAGCGAATAAAAAGTTCCTCGATGTCACGCAAAAGTATGCACCTAAAACATCGTGAAAGTCTCTTTGTTAAATACCTTAACGACCTGTAACCAGGTTGCTCATATTGAACGATGAATGAAATCGTTGAAATTACGTTCAATTGATGTCGAGGTCCGTTAATCTTAAAAGTTACTAGACATTCTTCTCAGAATAACAAGGAAAAAAAAAGGGGGGGAGGGGAGCCTTATTCGGGTAATTTTCCCTAAGCGAGATTAGAAGTCACGACCTTGAATTTGAGGCAGTCACGCTACCCCCACACTACCCAAGTGGGCCCATTTGACATCTTAACTTCTCCTGACAGTCTTCCAAACTCTAGAAACATTACACAGCGTATAAGTATCCTTCAGTGGTTAAAGGCAACCTCAGGTGGAATGATCGAGTAATTTAGATAAGTGGGAATTAATTTTATTCCCACTCAAGCCGTGTGAAGGACAGGAGTTTATTAGGTATAAAAGTTCAATGTCATAGCCGGTATTTGAGCCAGGATCTCCGGGAGTAGATCCAGTTGCTTTAACCACTAAACTACCACAGTTAACATCCCGACAGGGTATTTAATTTCTGTAACTGACTCGCTTTTTCCGGTAAACCATAAAGAGATCTTAAATTATATTTTCAAGATGATATACCCCAATGGCGCCTAACCAACTGAATCACTCAGAGCGACAAAGAAACAGAGGTGATCATCCTGGCAGGGGGCGGGGCTAGATTTATCACCAACAACTTAAACAGTCGCGTCCCGTTATTCCTCTGAAGTTCTGTCCGCTTTCAGTTGTTTCTCGAGATTACATAGAATTTTAAGGATAACATGTAGCACCCACTTCTGAAATATCTGGAAGTTTGTATATAATTATAACGAAACGAGTAATGTATATATTTCTGCAAAAGTTTATCTTCATAAAAATGAAGTAGATTGAAAAAATCGAATGTGTTCCATTTACTTGACTTTCACTACTCTATATCGTTTATTAGTAGCTCTATATGTATAAATAGGTGTATATATATTTTTTTGTTTCATTGTTTCATTTAACATCTAAGGTCACATCGGGAGCTTTACTTTAAAAACAACTCGTGGCTTTAAGTTCTTTAACGTACAGTTTTTAATATTTTCTTTTCTTCAAACACACACACACACATACTCACACACAAATATATACACACTCATATTATTTCTAGATATTGTTGTGGATAGGGGATGATTATAACTTAAAGAAAAATTCCCTGCCCCAAACGGGAATCGAACTTGGGATCTCTCGGTGAGAAGTCAGCTCCCTAAATCACTCGAGTAGTCATATTTTATGCACATTAAACGTAAACACGTAAAATTGAAACCAATAATAATAAATATCTTAGAAACAATTAACTCTGTAAATATATGTGAATTGCATAATTGTTTATTTTAACGAGATCTATAATTTTTGTGAATTGGTTTTTGTCTATTCTTACGGCTTAAAGATATACATTTCGTTTATCATAAAAATATCTCAAACATATGGTACCTTAATCAAAAACATTAGTCAATTTTGAGAAAATAAAAATTTAGGAAAATATTACATTTAAAGGGAGTAGGGCGGGGGAAATATCTTGAAAATCTTCGTGTCGTATTCTTGGAAGATGCTGGGCCTAATATACCTAGTTCGGCATTTAACGGAATTAAGATTTGAGCTATGCTGTATATACATACACACAGAAATGTTTCTAAACCCTTTTTAGGTTTCAGGGTGTGAAGAAACATTTTTCCGTTGAAATCTGGGTATGAAAGTACCGTTGAAGGTTTAGATGTCTAAATAATCCATTGATACAAGTTGTACAATAAATCAATTATAGAATAGCTACAATTAAAATGTCAGTAATATACCCCGTTTAACTATTGTCCATTTAATTTCATAAACGCTCTCAAGTCGTGTGTGTATACTTATATATGTATGTTAAAATTTGGAGAATTGGTAAGCAGTATTCCAGAACTTCATGTACCTAATGCCTTTTTACATTCTCTACATGTACTATGTACATATTGTATAGAAAAGATATTACGTTTTACCCAAAAATTCGGTACCGAGATTTTAGGGCAGATGTTTTAGGGTCCCCTGTACTGTACTTTTAGAAAAAGGTTCGTGTGTGTGTGTGTGTGTGTGTGTGTCCGTCCATGAACACGATAACTCAAAACCGAAAAGTCGGTAAAACACCAAACTTGGTAATTAAGTTTAGTATCTTCCAAGGATACGACACGAAGATTTTGAGGAAAATCCCCCCACTCCAAACTACCCTTTAGATGGAACAATTTTCAAAAATTATGTTTTTCTCAAAAATGGCACTAACGAATTTGAGTAAAAGAGCGTATATTAAAGACATTTATATCCCAAATAAAATGTATATCTTGAATTTTCTGGGAGTAGACTCTGAAGACCTCTTTATTCTGGATGGATTTTGCATAATTAGTAAACTGTAAGAGATTGACAAAAACTCACTACACAAAATATGTAGATGTCGTTGAAGCACACAATTTATGTCATACAATCTTTTCATGGAGTTGACTATTTTTGAGATATTCCTTTTTATTGAATTCAGTTTTAAAATACTTTAAATTTTTGACATGCGGGAACTTGTCAACTCCTGGCAATACAAAGAAACGGATTTCAACCACACAGCAACCAGCTTTTAAAATACCTGGCTATCGTTTTAACCTGTTTTCCCTTCTACTTAAAAGGAGGCAAGTAATAAGCCCCTTTCTGCTATTTTTTCTCGATTAGCCTTGAGAAAATAGAAGAATAAGCTTTTTAATAATAATGTATTGTAGAGATGCAGAGAAAGTAATCTAACTGGAACACACAAGATTTTTTCTTCGTCTTTCGCCGATATTTTTGTGCATGAGGATATACAAAATTATTTTATGCGTTTGGTATAGTGCATTTTTTTTGTAAAATACCTTCATGAAAAATACAATAAAAATGGGCTAGTGGACGTAAGACTCTTTAAGGTCATGGATTTTTGTCAACAGTTTCTCATTATGACTACACAAGTTTATTTGCCCATCGAACCGATTATATAAAATTGTCTCTACTAAATTAAACATTACACATGTAAAAGTTAAAATATTAGTGCAATTTTAAAAAAAAAACGATATAAACTATAAACTGTAAAATACAGAGACATGTCAAAAGAGTAAAATGTGGTGAATAGTTTCATCCACATTAATTAGGGTTTTGGCATTTTTGAAAACAGTAGGTGAATACAGTAGCTGTAAAGAAAATAAATAAAATATAACTTTTCTTTGAAACAAGGAATTCCATTTCTGAATGCTGTCACAACATTTTTTTGCTAATCACTGCTTCACGAGTAAATATAGGCGCTTTTTTACTAATGTCGCCCTGCACTCGTAGCAATAATTTTTAGCGAGGCCGATTAAACCCCTCACACTAATTCGCTAAACTATGAACAACCTCATTTATTGTAAGAACTTGTGGACACAGTGGAAGTATTTACGTGTGGAAACGACCATAGCGATTAGAGTGTAGAGGTTTTTATTTCTAAATCATAAAATATTCGCAATAACAGTTTTGTGAATTCAAAATGAAAATATATTGTAGGATGCAAGTTTAGAAAGACGAAATTCCTGGTTAAGACATCGAATTTGACATCAACAACAAAAAATGCATAATTTTGTACGTGTAACCTTTAAGTTATGTTACGAATTTGTTATGGTTATAAATAATAGTTATTTATATTATAAGTAGCTTAAATAGACTATTATTTGTGAGTGGGGTGTTTAGTACACTAACGCGTGAGCAAATGAGCAAATAATAGTCTAATAAGCCACGTGTAATATACAACGTTTTATCCTATTCTAATTTTAACTAAAATATTCTTATATTTATTAATATTAATATTATTAGAGCCATCATTACTTGTTTTGATTGTTCGGAATATACAGCTTGAATTCTAGTTGTTTAAAAGCACTAAATAAATCTATTAACGAATGAAAATGGATATTCCCAAAGAATTAATAGATTATACTAAAAAAGATGTACTTAGTTTGTTACCCGACAAGCTGAAGTAGTTATATGACAGTGAATTTTCATTGTGTAAAGAACGGGGAGCTACCCAAGGAGTTAAAATAATTTACAATGAAATAAGGGACTTTAAAATTAAATTAAAAATAAAATTAAAAAATAAAGTTAATTAAAGTGTAGAATAACAGAAGATTCACAAAGTTATCCAAGACTCAATGGGGATGATATTCCTTACAGAAACACTGCTTCCCGTTTGTCCGCGTCTATGCTTGAACATGGATAATTTAAAACACACAGTTTATTTAAGCATTGTTGCAGTTAAACCCCCAGTATAGAAGCTAACTACAAGAGTAACACTCACCATAGATACATTCACGCATCAGGGAAACACAGCACTAATGAAAACAGAGGAAATCACCCTGCAAATCGTGGCCAACTGCGATAAGACAGCTTGCTCTCCCTCCATTTGAAGGCCTGCACGCTCAAGGAAATGATTATCATGGGCAGGTGGCGCTGGTGGACGAGCTATGCCATAGAGAACATTATATACAAGTATTGCAATATACGGTATTATGTATAGCAAATACAGGAACACTTTAGTATCTGTTAATTTATTTGTTTTATTTGCTCTACACGTGCAATGCATTCCACCCAAAAAGTCGATACCGAGATTTCATCGGAAATAGGCGTTTCAGGGTCTACTGTATGCAAAAAAAAGCATTTTTAGAAAAAGGTCCGTGAATGTCCGTGTGTCAGCGTGACTGTGAACACGATAACTCAAAAACGTAAAGTCGGCAAAATACCGAACTTGTTATATAAGTTTAGTATTTTCGAAGGATGCGACACGAAGGTTTTGAGGGAAATCTCCCCACTCCAAACTACCTTTTACATGGAAAAAATTTCGAAAATTTTGATTTTCCTGAAAATGGCTCAAACCATTTTGATTAAAATACCGCATATTAATGACATTTACATAAAACGTATATCTTAAATTTTCTGGGAATAGCCTATGAACACCTCTTTATTCTGGATGTATTTTGCTGGATTTTGCGTAACTACTTAACCGTAAGAAATAGACAAAACTTACTACACAAGACATGTAGATCTCGTTAAAACACACAATTTATCTCATATAAGATTTTTCGTAGGGCTGACTATTTTTGAGAGATTGTTATGTTTCAGTTTTAAAATACTTAAAACGTTTCACATACGGGAATTTGTGCATTGCAGGCAATGCATAGAAACGGTTTCCATCCACATGGCAACCAACTTTTAATGTCATCTTAGCCTAGTGTATTCCCTTATTTCCTTTCTGCTTTCTTTAACAATAATTTGTTGCAGAGGTGTAGATAAAGTCACGTGAATGGAACACATCAGATTTTCTTAATTTTTACTTTCTCTACTATGTACATAGTGTATATAGAAGGTATGGTATTACACCCTAAATCAAATACCGAAATTTAATCGGAAATACATGTTTTGAGATCCCCTGAATCCCAAAAAGTATTTTTAGAAAAATGTCCGTGTGTGTCGGTCTGTCTGTCTGTGTGTGTCTGTGGTCAGCATAGCTCAAAAACGAAAATACCGTTGAATACCAAACTTGGTATTTAAATTTATTATTTTTCAAGGATGCGATACGAATATGTTCAAGAAAACCCTTCCAACACAAACTACCCTTTACATGGAGTATTTTTTGAAAAGTTTGATTTTCTCAAAAATGTTTAACGATTATGATTAAAATCTCTTATATTTAAGATATTTGTGTGGCAAATAAAATGTGTATCTTCCATTTTCTGTGAATAGCCTCTAAAGACATGATTATTCTGGGTAAATTTTCCGGAATTTTGAATAACTGGTAAACCGTAAGAGCTAGACAAAAACGTACAAAAATGCAGAGGTCGATAAAACACACAATTTATATTATATACATTTTTTCGTGGAGTTGACGGTTTTGAGATATTCCTTGTTAGCTTAGTTTCTGCTTTAAAATTCTTATACGGGAAATTCCTGGTCATACAAACAAAGGAACTTCAATGACATAGCAACCAGCTTTTAAAAGATTTGATTATCATTTTAGCCTATGGTGCTCCCTTATTTCCCTTCTACTTACAAGGAAGCATGACAATCGCATAGCTAAAGCTTTTAATAAATTTGACTGTGGCTTTAGTCTAGTGTATTTCCCTTCTATACCATTTCTGGTAATATGTTGATATTGAAAGCCTTATGTAGATAAAGTACATTTTGTAGGTTTGTAGAGCAGATTGTTAAAGTCATGGGAATGGAACACATCAGATTCGTATGGTGTTTATTAAATGATGTGGACAGCCATATTCTTTCAAAATGTTCCATAAAATGTGTCTGTTTACGCGGTCAAACGCCTACATTATGTTCTATAGCAGTACATGACGTATAATTGCGTTCACTGTTCGTATATTTGAGCAGAATTATGACGTGGAGGATATCCGCTACTTTGTTTCATCCGACCATCAATGGATGCGAGTGCATACATTCATTCCAGCACACAATACACTCCATTTATGTGAGGTTTCACTCTGGCCTCATATTAATATGAACAAAGAAATCACATGCCATGGAATGCATTGAAGAACTCGTATATAAACAACTTGGATACCGTTAAATATTTTCTGTTTTATTTACACCACGCAGTTTTTACATTCACTGCATCCAAATCGATTTTCCAGATGTATATGATAATGGACTCGATACGCAGATTTCCCTGCTTTATATGCGGAAAATGAATAGATATCACTACGGCGTTATTGAATGAATGACGCTGCCTGCAGCTGTGAAAGACAATGGAAGCGTTGCAGTTGATTCTTTTGTTATCGTAACGTTTTAGTTACAGTAGTTCCCGATTGCATTCATTAATTTAACAGACTTTATTGCACACAAGTGGTGCTTTGGAATCCCATTTTATTTCATTTACCATTATGGTGTTAATTTAAGTTGTTTTATTTTCTCTACACGTACTATGTATGCACATGATGCATAGAGAAGGTATTGCAATCTACCCAAAAATTCAATACCGAGATTTCACCTGAAATGCATGTTTTGGGTCCCCCTGAATCTAAAAAAAGCATTTTTAGAAAAACATCCGTCTCTGTGTGTTTGCGGACAGCATAACTCATAAACGAAAAGACCATTAAATACCGAACTTGGTATTTAAATTTCGTATCTTCCAAGGATGGGACACGAAGATTTTCAAGAAATTCCCGCCACCCCCAACTACCCTTTACATGGAACTTTTTTCGAAAAATTTGATTTTCTTAAAAATGGCTCTAATGATTTTGATTAAAATATCGTATATTAAAGATATTTACCTGACAAATAAAATGTATATCTTGAATTTTCTTCTTTATTCCGGATGAATTTTACGGAATTTTGCATAACTGCTAAACCGTAACACAAAAATGTAGAGCAGGTTAAAATACACAATTTATGTAATATACATTTTTTGTTGAGCGTTTTTTAGATATTCCTTGTTTGCGGTTTCAGCTATGAAAAACATACCTACTTTTCTCATACAGGAATTTGCCAACTCCTGTCCATACAAACAAAGGAACTTGAATCACATAGCAATCAGCTTAGAGTATCAGTTTGACCTATGATACTCCCTTATTTCGCTTCTGCTTACAAGGAAGCAAGTAATAAGACTATTTCTGCTAATTTTTTCTCGATTAGGATGAAGTAAATAGAAGCATAAGCTTTTTAACAATAATTTGTTGCAGAGAAGTAGAGAAAGGCATGTGAATCGAACACATCTGATTGTTTTTATTGTTTCATTTGTATAGCCCCCTTTAACTTCAATGGCCATATCTTGGGCTTTGACTTGTGAAACAACTCATGTTACGGTAGGTTTTAGAACATTAGATTAATCATTTTTATGTCATTAAATACACACTCATTAACTATCACATACATACTTCCAGACTCTGTGGGGGATAGGGAATAACTGTGGTTGGAGACAAATTCCGCGCTGCAGCCGGGAATCGAATCCGTAGCCCCAGGTGAGACCACGGAGGAATTCAAGTATGTACATTGTATATAGAGGATAGAAGAGTTTCCTATTATATTCCACTCAAAAATATGAAACCGAGATTTCCCCATAAGTATGTGTTTTGAGGTGCCTTGAGCCCGAATTTTTTTTAAATATGTCCGCGCGCGCGCGCGTGTGTGTATGTGTTTGTGCGTCTGTGGACAGCATAGCTCATAAACGAAAAGTCAGTTAAATACCAAACTTGATACCAAACTTGGTATTTAACCCTACTTTGTATGGGGTTGCTATTTGGTAACAAAGACGATTAATCAAAGGATCTAATATTTTAATGTGCTTATTTTATAATTTCATATTGCACTAACCTTCAACAATAAAATTAGCTATTAATAGTTGTTTTATATTGTAAAAATGTTAATATTTTCACAATAAAAAGGTAATGTTTTTTTAAATAATAAAGTGCAAAATCCAAGTACCAAATCAACATCCAAGCGTGGTAATTGTGATAATTTTAATTGTTTTCTTACAGAAACCGCATGCAGGATAGGAGTTGGATCACCTTTGATTATGTCGCTCTGCCGCAAAAGGGGAGCGGGTCGAATCTCGTTGTGGGCATGGATGTTTAGAGTTGTGTGTGTTTGTGTTTTATGTAAGTCATTTTCTCTTCCCTGATGGCCAATTAGCTTAAGCCTGAAGGCCAATTTACATGACTTTCTCTGCAATCAATTGTTGTTAAAAATTATTCTTCTACTTACTTAATGTTAATCGAGAAAAAAATTGACAGAAAGGGTTTTCTTTCATGCTTCCTTGTAATTAGAAGGGAAATAAGGGAGTACCATAGGCTAAAATGATAATCAAATCTTTTAAAAGCTGGTTGCTATGTAATTGAAATTCCTTTGTTTGTATGACCAGGAATTTCCCGTATGAGAAAAGTATAAGAATTTTAAAGCTGAAACTAGTAACAAGGAATATCTCAAAACCGTCAACTCCACGAAAAAATGTATATAACATAAATTGTGTGTTTTATCGACCTCTGCATTTTTGTACGTTTTGGTCTATCTCTTACGGTTTACCAGTTATTCAAAATTCCAGAAAATTCACCCAGAATAATCATGTCTTTAGAGGCTATTCACAGAAAATGGAAGATACACATTTTATTTGCTACACAAATATCTTAAATATAAGAGATTTTAATCAAAATCGTTAAACATTTTTGAGAAAATCAAACTTTTCAAAAAATGCCCCATGTAAAGAGTAGTTTGTGTTGGAAGGGTTTTCTTGAACATATTCGTATCGCATCCTTGAAAAATACTAAATTTAAATACCAAGTTTGGTATTCAACGGTATTTTCGTTTTTGAGCTATGCTGACCACAGACACACACAGACAGACAGACCGACACACACGGACATTTTTCTAAAAATACTTTTTGGGATTCAGGGGATCTCAAAACATGTATTTCCGATTAAATTTCGGTATATGATTTAGGGTGTAATACCATACCTTCTATATACACTATGTATATAGTAGAGAAAGTAAAAATTAAGAAAATCTGATGTGTTCCATTCACGTGACTTTATCTACACCTCTGCATCAAATTATTGTTAAAGAAAGCAGAAATGCTTTCTTGTAAGCAGAAAGGACATAAGGGAATACACTAGGCTAAGATGACATTATAAGTTGGTTGCCATGTGGATGGAAACCGTTTCTATGCATTGCCTGCAATGCACAAATTTCCGTATGTGAAACGTTTTAAGTATTTTAAAACTGAAACATAACAAACAATCTCTCAAAAATAGTCAGCCCTACGAAAAATCTTATATGAGATAAATTGTGTGTTTTAACGTGCTCTACACTTTTTGTGTCGTACGTTTTTGTCCATCTCTTACAGTTTAGCAGTTATTTAAAATTCCGTAAAACTCATCCAGAATAAACTACTTCTCAGAGGCTATTCCTAGAAAATTCAAGATATACATTTCATTTTTCAGATAAATATTTTTAATATACGAAATTTTAATCAAAATCATTTTTGAGAAAATCAAAATTTTCGAAAAAAGTTCCATGTAAAAGGTAGTTGGGGGTGGGGGCATTTTTCTCAAAATCGTCGTGTCGCATCCCTGGAAGATACTAAACTTAAATATCAAGTTTGGTATTTTACCCACTTTTCGTTTTTGAGTTATCGTGTTCACAGTCACACTGACACACGGACACACGGACACACACACACACACACACACACACACACACGCGCGCGGACCTTTTTGTGGAAATGCTTTTTTTGGATATTGGGGACCCTAAAACATATATTTCCGGTGAAATCTCGGTATCGAATTTTTGGGTGGAATGCAATACCTTCTCTATACACTATGTACATATGGCGTATACAGAAAGTAAAAATTAAAGATGGAGACTGATTGTGAAGGAGGCCACGACTCACATAGAACTGCAGTGGCGGATAGTAAGTAAGTAAGCTTCTGAAGACCTTTTCATTATGAATGACTTTTGTAAAACTCGTAAACTTATGAGACAGACAAAAACTTTCGCTTCGTAATCGGTTGGCCCTCCCCTTGTCTGTAGTACTGACACACCCCAAGAACTTACAAGCCAGCGCCTAAGGGTTAGAAGCCTGTCGGGGAGCCAACGGCACGAAACCACAGAATAGAGAATCTGTTACGAGGGGTCGGGCCGTAGCCAGGCATGAGCATGAGGATGTGGATGATATGAAATGTAAGCGAAATTTATTATAGGAAAGGTGATTATGGAGCATTTGGTGGAATGAGTGGCGAGGGAAACCGGAGGGCCGGAGAAAATCCGTCCAGACGCCGCTTCGCCCACCTTACATCCCACATACGGGTGCTTGGGAGCGACCCCGGCCACCCAGATGGGAGGCGAGCGGTCTACCCACTCAAACACGGCGCCCCTAAACAAAAACTTACTATATAAAAATGTAGATCTCACTAAAATTACACTTAATGTCATATACAGTATTTCTGTATAGTTAACCGTTTCCGAGATTTTGCTTGTTGGTTTCAACTCAACTACTTAAGCTATTCTCAAGTGGGAAGTCAACTTTCGTTTAATCTCTTTTGTTATAATCTCAAAAATGCAAAAGGGAAACGAATTTCAATTGCTTCACATAGCGATAACATTTTAAAGATTTGACTATCGATTTAGCCAAGTGTATTCATTTATTTCCCTTCTGCTTATAAAGAAGCAAGTAATAAGACTATTTCTGCTAATATTTATCTTGATTAGTATGAGGTAGATAAAAGAATAATCTTATATAAGGAAAGATTGTGGAACAGCTAGAGAAAGAAAAGTTTCGAAAAATCTTCCATGTATGGGATAGTTCCTGAAAAACTTCGTTTCGCATCTTGCAAAACAATGAACTTAAACGCTTGTTACTTAAAGGATTTTGTTTTTTAGTCTTGCTGTTCTCAGACAGACAGAGAGATACATTGAATATTTTCCAAAAAGGTTCTATATATAGCATTTAGGGAACTTCAAAGTGTGTATTTCTGGTGAAATCTGGGATGGAATTTTTGAGTGGAATGCTCTACTCTCCTACTTGCTATACCGAGCAGAGAAAGTAATTTTTTTGGTAGTGTTTAACGCCCGTATTTACTACATGTGGCCCCGCAGACGATCACACATGGAATGAAAATGGAGTACCGGTGCAGTGCGATGGCGGGGGAAACCGGAGAACACGGAGAAAACCCACCCCTGCGCCACTTTGTCCACCACAAATCTCACGTGTCGCCCTCCGTGGTGTAATGGTTTCCATGATAACTTCATATACCCAAGGTCGCGGGTCAAACCCGGCGGAGGACGATGGAAATCCTTAGCATGGCCTTCGTTCGGAAGGGAAGTAAAGCCGTTGGTTCCGTGTCATAGATTTACGGCACGTAAAAGAACCTCAGGCATGATAGAGAGGCCTCTGAGCAAAATTAAGCGGTCTTTCATGCCCAATTTAGAATGGGACGCTGAGAACCACAGCAGTTAAAGAGCGTCTATAAATAACACGCCATTTACAAATCTCACGTGCTTGGGATCATACCCGGGCCGTCTAAGTGAGAGGCGAGTGGTCTAGCCACTAGGTCATGGCGTGGCTAGAGAAAGTAAAAGGGCGATATTTCATTATAACCGTGAAATTGGGACTATCCCAATATATTTTCTCAACCACACTTAGCACAAAATATATATTACTCTCCAGTAACAGCGAGCGTCTATTTACATCCTCTCTTGCAATCATTACTCACCGAAAAATTCAATGGCAAGCCCATAACAGTTGAGAATCGCTTTCTCATATTCCAGCCTCCAAGCTTGCCAACAGAAAATTGCGTACGTTGAAATGTTGTCTTTTAATAATGCTTGAGGTGATGCAAATGTGTGTTTCGAGGTTATAAATACCGCCGCGTGTTCAGTTAGTGCTTTAGACTCTCGGATAGCAAGACTGTTCTGACAAATGAAGCAATTAAACTCGTAGTTTAGTGTTTCCTCGTCAGAAATAGGAAAACAATGCGTTAATTGCTTTTCTAAATTAAAACAATTCCTCTGTGGCCTTATCGTTTCTGAAGCGTTCATTATAGCATTTTACATAGAGTGGAATATGGATCTGCCAAAGAGGTAGAGAACCTTTTACAGCACAGAATCAATACAGCTCCATTACGGGTAGCCGCCGGTTTAATAGCATGTTTAACTACGTGAAAACAAACGCTTTGAACGAGTTCATGACAGTTATCGATATATCGATCATCTGCTTTCAGTTGGTAGGGAAATAATATGCTTAGTATTTCATCCAAAAAGGACGATATAGAGATTTCGCCGGAAATATGTGTGTTCCATTCACACGGCTTTCTCCACCTTTTCTGCAACAGACTATTCTTATATCTACTTATCAAGATACACAATAGCATAATTGGTTGTATTACTTAGTTTTTTTCTAAGTAGAAGGAGAATAAGGGAATACACTAGGCTAAAGATAAAGTTAAGTATTTTAAAAGCTGGTTGCTATTTGATTGAAATCGATTCTCTTTATACGCCCAAGAGTATCACAAAAGAAACAGGAATACCAAATTTCCATGTGAGAGAAATTTAAGTATTTTAAAATTGAAACCAATAAGGAATATGATATAAAATGTGCATGTTAACGAGATTTACAGTTTTTGCTATAAGTTATTTACAGGTCATGCAGAGTGAAGAGGTGGTCTTCAGAAGAAATTCCCAGAGAATTCAAGATTTACATTATATATGTAATTTACAACAACAAAAACTCCATGGCACAGCTCACTAAGAGCTTGGCCTACCTCCCGGCCGCTGGTTCCTCCATTTCGGTCCATGACAGACGTCATGGATGGGGTGCAGTGCGGTCTTCACGACCTGGAGCCGCTACTTCTCTATCAAGTAGCTCCTCAATTGCCCCCCCCCCCAGGGACCTCACGAGGCTGAGTGCACCCCGGTCCAGGTTTCCCAGCGGGGGAAAAATCCCCACGCCGGTACTGGGAATCGAACCCAGTCTCCCGCTTGGCAAGCAGCAACGCTACCACCGCGCTAAGAAGAGGACCATATAGGTAATTTAAATATTTATAATGTGTCCTGTTTTAAGCAAATTCCTTACCAGTATGTTTGAGCCAATCAAAATTGTCGATAAACTTTCCATGTAAAGGCTAGATTTGGGGGAGAGGGAATACCTTAAAAACTTTGTGTCGCATAAGATACTGAACTTAAATACTAAAATATTTTATTAAAGTGACTTTTAGTTTTTAGCTATACTGCACACAGACAGACAGACAGACAGACAGACACACACACACACACATCGGACATTGCTCTAAAAATGCCTTTTTTGGATTCAGGGGGTCTTAAAACATACAATTCCGGTGAAATCTCATTTCGAATTTTTGAGTGGGGTAAAATACGTCTGCCTACTATGTACATTGTATATACGTGCTCGGTTAAAACCCGGCGCAGGACGATGGATTTTTTCCGACGTAAAAAATCCTTAACATGGCTTCCTTCAGAAGGAAAGTATAGCTATTTGTTCTGTGTCGTAGATTTACGGTACGTAAAATAACCTCAAGAACGATACATAGTCTTTGAGTAAAATTAAGCGGTCTGTCACGCCCAGTAGAGAATGGGACGCTGGGAATCACAGCAGTTGAAGAGCGTCCATAAATAAAAAAGGACATAGGTGCTAGAAAAACTAAAAGGTAAATAAAATGAAATCGCATTCATCCTTAATTAATCTAGTTAGCCCAGGACGCATTAAGAATACCCCTTTTGTATCTAAGATGCACCTCTCGTTTTCAGATACGCTATTAATTGCCTCAACTAGCCTAAAGTTTCTAAATATATCTTTGTCAATTCAATTACAGAACGTAAAATTAATTCCAATAATGTTTCTATCTGTTTTTGATCATAATTAAGTAAACACATTGATAACAAAACAAACGGATCATTAAATTAAACATTTACATATAAATTATTATTGATGCTGGTGCAATATCTGCCTTAAACCTCTCACCATTGTGTGCCCGTAAAAAAGATAAACTGTCAATAGAAGAGGTAAATTAAAAGATGTGGTCCATTCACATTATTTTCTGCACATGTTCTACAAACTTCTTGCAAAAGATTATTCTTATTTTTACGCCATGATAATCGAGATAAACTTTAGTAGAATTGTCTCATCACTTAGTGTCTTATAAGTTGGAGGGAAATAAGGGAATACAATACCTAAAGCGATAGTCGATTTTTTAACAACTGTTGCTATGTGATTCTCATTGAAATTCGTTTTCTTTGCATGTCCCTGAGTAAAACAAAAGAACCACGGACAGCTTCCTGTTAGAGAAAAGTATAAATATTTTAAACATTAAAGGTAATAACAAGGAATATTACAATACAATAAAAATATAAAGCACATAAATTGTGTATTTTAACGAGATCTACATTTTTTGAGTAGTTGTTTTTGTCTAGATCTTACTCACCAGTTATATAAAAATCATTCAGATATACCTACATTCAAGAAATACATTCAAGTTTACATTTTATTTGTCATATAAATATCTTTATTATATCTAATTTTAATCAAAATCGTTAGTACCGTTTTTGAGAAAATCAAAGTATTCGAAAGTTTGTCCATTTAAAAGCTAGTTTGAGTGGGTGTATTTTCTTGAAAATCTTTGTGTAGCATCCTTGGAAAATACTAAATACCAAGTTTGATATTTAACGGAATTTTCGTTTGTTAGTTATGCTGATCGTAGACACACACACGCTGACCTTTTTTAAAAAAAATTCTTTTTTATCCAGGGATTTCAAAGAATTTATTCCCGGAGAAATCTAGGTATTGAATTTTTGGGCGGAATACAATACCTTCTGCATCTGCTATATACGAGGGTCGTTCTTTTCAACCTCCGATAGGCTAGGAATAAAAGACAAGTACATAGAAAGCAATTATTTTATTACTAAAAGTTTTGTACACTTATGTCTACTTTTCAACATAATCACCGAAAAAATTGAGACATGTATCGTACCTGTGCACAAGCATTGCAATACCCGCTTCAAAAAATGATGCACTGAACCACTATCAATGCAGCTGTTTATTGTGAAAGTTTACAACGTTTGCAGAGAGTAATTCAAAACAAACGAAGAGGAATACTGACTTCAGGAATTGTGTTGGACCATGACAACGCTCGTCCACAGCCTGCTGGCACAGCCCATCCGCTCCTTTAACTATTTCAATGGGACATTTTCGATCATCCGCCGTACAGTCCTGCTCTGGCACCCAGTGACTTTCACCTTTTCCCTGAACTGAAGACGTGGCCAGGAGGGCAGCACTTTCAAACCAATGCAGATCTTCAAAACAACATCAATGCTCATTTGAAATCATTGACGACAACATTTTTTGAAGCAGGTATTGCAAAGCTTGTGCACAGGTAAGATAAATGTCTCAATCTTTTCGGTGATTATGTTGAAAAGTAACCATAAGTGTACAAAACGTTTAGTAATAAAATAATTGTTTTCTATGAGCTTCTCTTTTATGTATAGCCTTTCGGAGATTGAAAAAAAAAAAAAAACCGCCATCGTACATTTTACATACGTACTAAAGGAAATAAAATTAAATCGGAATCAATCTCAATTAATCCAGGCAGCTTAGAGTGCATTAAGATCGTCATCTTTCGTCTCTAAAATGTACCTTTCAATATTCGACATGCTATTAACAGTCAACTCTTTGTCAATTTAATTATAGAACGTAAAATTCACTTTAATACTTTGCCTATCAGTTTTTGCTCTCAATTACGTTAACACGTATGAAACAAAGCAAATGGACCGTTAAATTAAGCATTTATATACAAATTATTATTGACGCTGGTGTCATATCTGACTTAAACCTCACACCAATGTGTACTCGTAAATAAAGATGAACTGTCAATAGAAGAGGCACGAGGTGCGTTAAAAATGTGATGTGTTCCATCCACATGATTTTCTCTTCTTGTTCCACAAACAAATTTCTTACAAAAGATTATTATTCTTTCTACTCCATGCTAATCAAGATAAGTTTTAGCAGAAAGGTCTCATTAATAAGTTCCTTATAAATTGAAATGAAGTAACTGAATACACAACTGAGGGTGTGTGATTGTCATTGAAATTCGTTTCTTTGCATCCGCCGGAAGATTTTCTGTTTGAGAGAAGTATAAGTATTTTAAAATTGAAACTAATAACAAGGTATATTTTGGAAACGGTTAGCTCTACAACAAAAATCTGACGTGTTCCGTTCGCATGACTTTCTCTACCTCTCTGCAACAAATTATTGTTAAAAAGCTTATACTTCTATTTACTTCATGCTAATCGAGAAAAAAATTAGCACAAAAAGTGTTATTACTTGCTTTCTTGTAAGCAGAAGGGAAATAAGGGAGTACTATAGGATAAACTAATAATCAAAAGCTGGTTGCTATGTGACTGAAGTTTCTTTGTTTGTATGGACAGGAATTGACAAATTCCTCTGTATGAAAAAATTATAAGTTTTTCATAGATAAAAACAAAAACATGGAATATTTCAAAAACGATTAACTTCACATAAATTGTCTGTTTTAATGTGCTCTACATTTGTTGTGTGTTAAGTTTTTGCCCATCTCTTACTGTTTAGCAGTTATGCAAAATTCCGTGAAATTCATCTAGAATAAATTAGTCTTCAGAGGCTTTTCTCAGAAAATTCAAGATATACATTTTATTTGTCAGGTAAATATCTTTAATATACGATATTTTAAACAAAATCGTCAGAGCCATTTTTAAGAAAATCAAAATTTTCGAAAAAAAATTCCATGTAAAGGGTAGTTGGAGGTGGGGGGTTCTTGAAAATCTTCGTATCGCATCCTTGAAAGATACCAAACTTAAATACCAAGTTTGGTATTCAACGGTCTTTTCGTTTTTGAGAATACACAAATTTACATATAGATTATAGTAATAATGAACAAATTTAAGCAAGAATAAAACTCTTCTTAACTGCTCTGTCTAATCGGGTAGGGGATGTTGCTTTATTAATAGCTATTGCATGAATAATAAATTTTGGAAGATGAAATTATGTTTTTTATTTGGATTGTTTATTTAATAAGAATGAGATGTATTTAATTTCATTTTTAGTTGTTTTAGCTGGTATGACTAAGAGTGCTGTCCACAACATGTATTTCCAGTGAAATCTCGGTATCGAATTTTTGGGTGCAATACAATACCTTCTCTATACACTATGTACATAGTACGTATAGAGAAAGTCAAAGTATAAATGACATTAAATATATATTTTAAGGAGACCAACATTTATTTTGTGTAGTGTGTTTTTGTCAGTCTCTTAAGGTTTACCGGCTATGCTAAAGTTGTTCAGAATGAAGAAGACTCCAAGATCTATTCCAAGGAAATTCAAGATATGCATTTTGTTTGCTATATAAATATCTTTAATATGCCTAGCTTAACCAAACTCGTTAGTGCTATTTTTGAGAAAATTAAAATATTCGAAAATATCTCCATTTAAAAGGTGGTTTCATGGGGGATACTAAGCAAAAATACGGTGTATGGTATTTAGCGCACATTTCATTTTTGAGTTATACTGTTCACTGGCACATACAAACAACCAAACAAACAAACACAACATACACACTAACATTTTTATAAAAAAATGTTTTTATTCAGGTGGTCCCAAAACATATCAAATTTTTGGGTGGTTTACAATACCTTCTCTGTCTACCATGTGCATTGTACATAAGTTCTAGAGAAAATAAAAAGGAATTAAAATGAAACTCTAATCATCCTCAATCAATCCAGGTAGCTCAAGGCTCATTAAGATTTCCCTCTTTCGTCTCTGAATTGTACCTTTCAATATCAGATACGCTATTAATTGTCAGCTAGGTTTAGATATCTAAATACCTATATATCTCTTTGTCAATCTAATTACAGATTATAAAATTCACTTTAATAATTTGACTATCAATTTTTGCTCTCCATTACGTTAACACGTTGGAAACAAAGCAAACGGACCTTTAAATTAAAAATGTCCAGATAAATTGTTATTGATGCAAGTGTAATATCTGCCTTAAACCCTTCAACATTGTGTAAATAAAGAGGTGTCAATAGAAGAGGTACGTTGAAAATCTGATGTGTTCTATTCACATAATTTTCTCTATTTATTCTACAAACAAATTTCTTGCAAAAGATTATTATTCTTTCTACTTTATGCTAATAGAGATAAGCTTTAGAAGAATGGTCTTATTAATTAGTTCCTTATAAGTTGGAGAGAAATAAGGGAATACACTACGCTAAAGTGATAGTAAAACATTTTTAACAACAGTGCCTATGTGATTGTCATTGAAATTCGTTTCTTTGCACTATTCTTGTTTAAGAAAAGTATAAATATTTTAAAATTGAAACCAATAATAAGGCACATTTCGGAACCATTAGCTCTACAACAAAATTGTGAAGGACATAAATTGCGTATTTTAATGAGATCTACATGTTTGTGCAGTATGTTTTTGTATTTCTTATGGTTCACCAGTTATGCAAAAATTCTTTAGAGTCTATTGCAAGAAAATTCAAGATATATATTTTATTTGCCATATAAATATCTTTAATATACCTAATTTTAATCAAAATTATTAGTTACATTTTTGAAAATATCTAATTTTCCCATTTAAAAGGTATTTTGGGGTGGGTGAATTTTCATGAAAATCTTTGCGTGGTATCCTAGGGAGATACTAAACCTAAATACCATGTTTGGTGTTTAACGGACTTTTCATTTTTGAGTTAGGCTGTCCACAGACTCACATACACACTAACCTTTTTATAAAAAAAGTTTTTATTGAGATGGTCTCAAAACATTCATTCTCGGTGGAATCTAGGTATCAAGTTTTAGAGATGAATACAATACTTTCTCTGTCTATTTGGTACATTGTACATAAGTGCTAGAGAAAGTAAAACAGACTTAAAATTAAACTGTAATCATCCTCAGTTAATCCAGGTAGCTCAAGACTCATTAAGAATTCCCTCTTTCGTCTCTGAAATGTACCTTTCAATATCAGACACCTATTAACTGTCAGCTAGATTTATGTTTCTAAATATATCTCATTGTTAATTTAATTACAGAACGTAAAATGCACTTTAATAATCAGTTTTCGATCAAAATTTTGTAAACACATTGTAAACATTGTTAAAAATTTACATACAAATTGTTATTGATGCTGTAATGTCTGCCTTAAACCTTTCACCATTTTGTAAATAAAGAGGAACTGTCAATAAAGGCTGTACTTCAAAAAGAGTTGCACATCAGAAATGATTGCTTCTTTCCAAAGCCCGAAAGAAAGCCATGTGAGAGAACGAACTACAATTCACTGAGAAACGGATTTATGTTAGGAATCAAGGTATTGTCCAACAGACACAATGCGACTCCATCGCAACTTTCTCACATTCCCATTTTATTCCATTTGTCACCCGCGTAGAAATGGACTTATGGCATTTGGCTGCTATCGGCTGATATGAACAGATTTACACGTCTTTGTGCTGGTCCACTCCTTCTGAGGACAAAAGGGATAACGGATAGAATTTCGATTTCGTCTGTACGAGAGCTGCATAAATCACTCAAGCATGGAGGTGTTAAAATACACATCATGCGTAAAATACTATTGTTGCATAGCTTACTTTATACTTTGCAGCGCATTATGCATTTCTTTACTACTTCCATGGATCCTTAAATGAATTCGATTAGGAGTGCAGACTTCATGCCTTTTAGGAAAAAGCTGATGTGTTCCATTCACATGACTTTCTCTACATCTCAGCAGCAAATTATTGTTAAAAAGCTTATGCCTCTATTTACTTCCTGCTACTCGAGAACAAATTAGTAGAAATAGTCTTATTACTTGTTTCCTTGTAAGTAGAAGCGAGATAAGTAAGTACCATAGGTTAAAGTGATAGTCAAAAGCTGGTTGCTATGTGACTGAAGTTCCTTTGTATGAACAGTTGACAAAGTCCTATCTGAGCTAAAACAAAAAATAAGGAATATCTCAAAAACGATCAACTCTATTAAAAAAATGCACATAACATAAATTGGGTGTTTTAAAGTGCTCTACATTTTGTGTAATGTAAGTTTTTTTCCATCTCTTACGGTTAGCAGTTATGCAAAATTCCATAAAATTCGTCCAGAATAAAGAAGTCCTCAAAGACTATTCCCTGAAAATTCAAGATATACATTTTATATGTCAGGTAAATATCTTTAATATAGGACATTTTAATCAAAATCGTTAGAGCCATTTTTGAGAAAATCAAAATTTTCGAAAAATGTTCCATGCAAAGGGTAGTTTGGGATGCGGGAAGTTTTCTTAAAATGTTCGTGTCACATCCCTGGAAGATACTAAACTTAAATACCAAGTTTGGTGTTTTACCGACTTTTCGTTTTTGAGTTATCGTGTTCACAGACACATGAACACACGGACACACACATGGACTTTTTTTGTGAAAATGCTTTTTTAGGATACATGGGACCCTAAAATACATATTTCCGGTGAAATCTCGGTATCGAATTTTTGGGTGGAGTGCAATACCTTCTCTGTACCCTATGTACATAGTACGTGTAGAGAAAGTAAAAATATGGCGTCTTACATTCACAAGACTTTCTCTACATCTCTGTAACTATTTATTGTTGAAAAGCTTATTCTTCTGTTTACTTCGTGCTAATCCAGATAGACATTAGCAGAAACGGTCTTATTACATCATTCCTTTAAATAAAAGGTAAATAAGCGAAAATAATAGGCTAAGAATTGTTTTATATGGAACAGCTAGAGAAAGTTGTGTGAATCGAACACATCTTATTTTTCCAACTCTTTTTTACACTTAAAATGCTGCGCATAATGCAATTGTTTTATTACTTCCCTTCAAATTTATACTACCTCTCAAAACTGCATTAAAGAAAATTGTCATTAAGTCTTCAGAAATAATGTTGCAATTTACAGAAGTAAATCATTAAGATGTGAAAAATTAGGAGTATTGGAGAGTATGGCACAGTGCGAAAAGTAATTTTTTTCTAGAGTAATTAGGGTTAGCATAAAAAACAATAACGACAAGCTAATTTACTGTAAAATTTGAAATACTCACGTAAATAGCTTTAAAATGTGTTAGAACAATGAATTTAGACAATACAATTATTTAAGTAACCATGCCACATAAATTTATGATTAATGGCAAAAATATTACTATTATTATAGTGTATAATAGCTGGTATAAATTTCAGTAAGATATCTTGTATACAACGGATTTTCCAAATTTCACAGATACATCAGCTTAATTTCTTTATAGTTATTACAATAATTTCCGCTAATGTTTATCTCGATTAGCATATGTAGAGAGAGAATACACTTTTGTAAGGATTATTTGTAGTAGAATCGGTAGAGGAATTTCTGTGAATGGAACACGTCAGATTTTTACTTTTCTAGCACATATATACGATGTACATAGTAGATAGAGAAGAATTGCATTCCATCCAAAAATTCAATACCAAGATTTCACCGGAAACACATGTTTTGTGATCCCCTGAATAAAAAACATTTTTAGAAACATGTCGTGTGTGTGCACGCGACTGTGGGCAACATAACTCTAGTACTACTAAAATACCCATTAAATACCAAACTGGGTATTTAAATTCAATATCTTATAAGTATGCAAAAACTCCCCAATCCCAAGTAACCTTTACAGGAAATATTTTTCGTCTTAAAAATGGCTCTAATGATTTTTATTAAAATGCCATATATTGAACATATTTTCATAAAAAATTGTATGTATACCTTGAATTTTCTGGGAATCACCCCTGAAGACCTGTTTATTCAGGATGAATTCAACTGAAATTTCGCATAACTGGTAAACCATAAGCATGGACAAAAGCTTTCTTACTGTAAATCTTGTAAAGTACACAATCGATGGCATGTATATTTTTTCGTGCATTTTATCATTTCTGAGATATTCCTTGTTATTGGTTTCAGTTTTAAACTGCTACACTTTTCTCATACGTGAATTTTTAAACTCCTGGCCAACGACATGACAACCAATTTTTAAAAGATTTGACTATCGTTTTAGCCTAGTGTATTTTCTTATTTACCTTCTACTTACAAGGAAACAAGCAACAAATATAATTTTTGCTAATGTTTATCTAGTTATCACAAAGTAGATAGAAGAATAAGCTTTTTAACAATAATTTTCTACAGTGATGTAGAGAAGGTCGTGTGAATGGAACACATTAGATTAGAGCAATTGCTTTTATCTGAAGAATGCAATATTCCAGAGGCTCATGTGGAGGTAGAAGAAGTCGTGTGTGTGGAATAACTTTTCATGGTAGAACACATTAACTCTAGATTTGAATATACATCATCTGTTGCAGCGTAACCGAGCATCATCTTTCAGGTTTTTGTTGCATCTCCGTCATATCAGAATGGTGACTGAGATGCTTTTGAGCTGGTTGGCCCGCAGCGGTCTTCAGAAACTCTCTCTCCACTCTATTAATCGTATCAGATATTTCCTTCCTCCCTGATTCAACAGTATTAGACCACTTCCCTTGAGATTGCAGTTTCGGTTCTCTAAACAAGTTAAGGAATTTTGTTGCAGATTCCCTTAGTTCTAACTTTCAATAGTTGCAACAGATTCCAGCAAACTTCTGCCCTAAATTTAGAGGACATCCTTTGCTCCAAGTTCATTTCTCTCTAAACTTCGTGATCACAGTCGAAGTCACAATTCTAATGTACATAGGGATAGAGAAGGTATTGTAATGCACCTAAAAATTCGATGTCGAGATTTCACCGGAAATATATGTTTTGGAGTCCCCTGAAAAAAGCATTTTTAAAAAAAGGTGTGTGTGTGTGTGGACAGCATAACCCCAAAACGAAAAGACCGTTAAATACCAAACTTGGTATTTAGGTTTAGTATCTTCCAAGAATGCGACACGAAGATTTTCAAAAAAATTCCCCCACCACAAACTACCCTTTACATGGAAAAAATTTCGAAATGTTTTATTTTCTTAAAAATACTAAAGATTGTCATTAAAATCATGTGTATTAAATTTTATTTATGTCCGAAATAAAATGTATATCTCAAATTTTCTGTGAATAGCCTCTGAAAACCTCTTTATTCTTGATTAATTTTGCTGAATTTTGCTTAACTGCTAAACCGTAAGAGATAGATAAAAACTCACCACACAAAAAATGTACATCATGTCAAAACCCACAATTTATGTCCTTTACGTTTTTGTTGTGGAGGTTACCGTTTCCGAGATATTCCTTGTTATTGGTTTCAATTGTGAAGTACTTAAACTTTTCTCAGACAGGAAGTGTCCGTTTTTGTTTTGCTCTACACCTGGCCAACCAAAGAAGTGATTTGCAATGACAATCGGCTATCACTTCAGTCTAATGCATTAACTTAGTTCCTTTTTATTTATAAGAACTAAGTAATATTTTACTTATAAGAGCTAAGTAAAAAGAGCATTCTGATGGTGTTTATTTCGATTAGCATTGTGCAGAAAGAAAAATAATCTTTTGTAGGAAGTTTGTAGTGCAGCTAGAGAAATTCATGTCAGTGTAACACATCAGGTTTTTTAAAATATTTTACCATACTTTAATTTGGTTATGAATATTGCTCTCCATAGACACCATTCATGTGCCAATAACAAGACCATTAATACTGTAAATCAAGAAAGACTAATTGTAAAAAATCTGATGTGTTCCATTCACATGATTTTCTCTATATCTCTGCAACAAATTGTTGTTTAAAATCTTATACTTCTATTTACTTCATACTAATCGAGAAAAAATCAGCAGAAATGGTCCTATTACTTGCTTCTGTGTAAGTAGGAGCGAAATAAGGGAGCATCATTGGTTAAAGTAATAGTCAAAAGTTGGTTACTATGTGACAGAAGTTCCTTTGTTTGTATGGACTGAAATTGTTAAATTCCTGTATGAGAAAAATAGGTTATTTTAAAGCTGAAACCAAAAAACAAGGAGTATCTCAAAAACGATCAACTCCACGAAAAAAATGCATATAAGATAAATTGTGTGCTTTGAGGTGCTCTACATTTTTTGTGTTGTAAGTTTTTGTCCATCTCTTACGGTTTAGCAGTTATGTAAAATTGCGTAAAATTCATCCAGATTAAAGTAGTCTTCAGAGGGTTTTCCCAGAAGCTTCAAGATATACATTTTATTTTTCAGGTAAATATCTTTAATATACGAAATTTTAATCAAAATCGATAGAGCCATTTTTGAGAAAATCAAAATTTTCGAAAAAAGCTCCATGAAAAGGGTAGTTTGGGGTGAGGGAATTTTTTTCAAAATCTTCGTGTGGTATTTCTGGAAGTTACTAAACTTAAATACCAACTTTGGTATTTTACCGACTTTTCGTTTTTGAGCTATTGTGTTCGCAGACACACGGACACACACGGACCTTTTTCTGAAAATGCTTTGTTTTGGACACAGGGGACCCTAAAACCTATATTTCCGGTGAAATCTCGGTATCGAATTTTTGGGTGGAATGCAATACCTTCTCTATACACTATGTAGATAGTACGTACAGACAAAGTAAAAATGATCAAAATGTGACATCTTTGGCTTATATGCTGCCATATTAATTGGGATTATCCATTAATTACACAAAGGTGCAATGCTTATATTTTAGACATTTTTTTTAAAATATTTCAAGACTTCAATTCACATGACTGACTTAAAATGGTTATTCTTCTGTGCAGTTCACATTAATCCAGACAAACATTTTGTACATGTTTTATTACATGTTCCTTTGTGCGAGGGGCAGTGTTTACATTTTGAGCGTTATAATAAAAAAAACGGTAACTTGTCATTGAACATTTCTTTAGGGTTTCTCGAAATATTATCCTTTATGAACAAAACACTTTTGCATGCATTCGAGCTATTTTGCATAGAATTTTGCCGATCTGCTTGAGACACCTCCAAAACACGGTTTCTGAACACATCAACGGCATCCTCTGCCTACGAAAATTCTTGCTGTTTGAGGACAAATGAATTCATTGGGTGCCAAATCAGATGTGCACGACAGATGAGTCTTAGTTGCATTTTCTGAGTGTTCAAAGAGTCGATTGCTAAAAAGAAGTTTTGCTTTTTCATTCACGTGTTCCATTACATTAGTAATACTACATGTCTGATTTCCCGTGCTTTACATTTGTTTTTTCTTACATATGTTTTGCGAATCTGGTTATTATTTGTTTATTTGTAGTTAAGTTACTGGTTTGTTTAGTTACGAGATACGTCCAGAAAGTACGTTTCAATTTATCTCCGCTGCAGTGCTGCGATCATCGCTGTCAGCCACACACGCTTTGTTGTGCTTGTTTGCAATGTCGGTGTTGATTGAAAACCCCGCCGCTTGTGAAATCAGATCGGTGATTCGTTTTCTGAATGCTAGGAAAGTGAAATCAATTGAAATTTATCGGCAAATTTGCGAAGTTTACGGACAAAATGCAATGAGTGATTCAATGGTGAGAAGATGGGTCCGACAGTTCAATGAAGGACGTAGTGAAGTGCACGATGAAGAACGAAGTGGGCGTCCATCTTTGGTTACAGAAGAACTGGTTCACGCGATTGATGACAAGTTCCAGGAAAACCGCAAGTTTACAATTAGACTTTCATCTGTTCTTACATCTCAAGTCTTTCCTTGGCGGTCAACACTTCAACAATGACGAAGAGCTGAAAGAAAATGTTTCCAACTTTTTGAAGACATAGGCGGCAAACTTCTATGAAGAAGTTATACAAAAACTTGTGCCACGCTATGACAAATGCCTGCAAAATTTCGGCAGTTATGTGGAAAAGTAGTTTAAAAGTCGTAGAATTTTGTGCAATAAATAATTATTCTGTATCTGTACACAATTTAATGTCATTACCAAATTGAACTTACTTTCTGGACGTACCTCGTATTACACACTTTATAGCTTAATAGCACTCACACAATCACAGATATTTTGGAGATTCTCCTACTAGAGTTGGTTTACTTTCTGGGCATTTCCCTCCTTAGATGCATGAGCGCTCTTTTTGTCTTGATGAAGTTTGATACAACTCTTGATTTTTCCCTTCTTTCCGAAGACTACTGGCAAACAAATGACTGTGTACCATTCAGAATTGACCATTTTACGTTCCTCTAAAGCCACATACCCACAAAAACGAACAAGCCCTTAAACACTAAACTTGATACATAAGTTCAGCATCCTCCAAAGATAACACACGAAGATTTTTGATTTCTACCCTTTAAAAAGAAAAATTTTTAGAACTTTTATTTACTCGAAAAAGATTCTAATGATTTTGATTATGATACCGTATGTCTATATATTTTCCTGAAAAATGAAATGTATACTTTGAATATTCTTGGAATACATTCTGAAAACCTCTTCGCTCTGAATAACTTCGCTCTGAATAAACTACACAGTTGCCATTTTCTTTTACAGCTAGGGATCTCCGAAAATTTCTGGTTATTGGTCTCAGTTTTAAAATATTTATACTTTGGTTAAATTCAGAAGACGTCATTTCTTTCATAACCCGCCTTTTTACTCTTGGTGATGCAATTAAAACCGAATTTAATTGTATCACACAGCGACCAGTTTTTGATAGATTTGACAATCGATTTAGGGTGGAATACAGCACTTCTACTTACTATTCGTAGTAGACAGAGTACAAAAAGTAGTGTATGTCAATTGTAGTCTAGCACTTCATGCTGAATTCTGCACATACAGAAAAACCATACTCCACACACTTTGGAGCAGAGCGTTAATCTGTAACCAGTTTTTTAGAGGGTGAAAAGTTAAAATCAGAGTGAAAAATTCTTGCCAAAGCTGGATCTCGGCATTGTATTTTTCAGCCAGACTTTATCTATCCAACTCATGTCCTACACGCCGGCTTGATTTAAAAAGAAACAAATTAACTTGAGGGGGGGTGTTGCTATACAATTTGTACTACTGCCAAACATGACAGCTTCTGTATGCCCAAGTCATATTTTTTTTTTTCTTTGCGAATATACGCAATTTTGTTTTCTCTAATTTTGCTTCAGATACATTTTCTATTTGAATAACATTTCTTGATGTAAACAAGCTATTTTCATAGTAACTATTTAGAATATCTAATTTAAATTTTAGTAAGATAAAGAACAACTCGATCTTTGGTGTTAATAAGATGGTTTATTATTTAAAAAACGAAATAGTTGCTGATGAATTCTGATTAAAACTTATTGGATAAAGGTGATTACAGTCACTGGGAGTGTAATTTCAAATGTGTTTATTTTCGTTTAGATTTTCTGAAAAAGTTTATTTTGATTGCTGCTATTATGTATACATGAATTCCAAATATCATTTAAAAGTATTATTAGGTAAATAAATTCTATAATCTAAAGGTTATGCACGCCTCAAAATTTGTCAAAAAACTTTTAACTTTGAATATTTCAATAACGTTGATTGATGACTTATGATAATCTTTTAACAAGTTAAAAGTTTTAATCTTTAAAATTAATATACTTTTTATAAAATATTTTTGAACTACTATTGTCGTCAGCACAATTGTGTTGCATTTTATATTTTAATAGGTGCTTCTGGCTAATTTGTATTATATTTATAAAAAAACTGATTTGCGTGGAAGTGTGAAAATATAGTTTTGAGCTGGCATATAAAATAGCATACTAGGAAACAGGTATTAAAGGATCCTTTATCTGTATAGCAAATTATTATTAAAAGCGTATTCTTCTATCCACTTCATGATCTTCGAGACAAATATTAGTAGAAATGGTAAGTAAAAGTGAAATAAGAGAACATAATAGACTAAAGCGATATTCAAATCTTTTAAAAGTTGGTTGCTATGTAACTGAAATTCGTCTCTTTGTATACCCAGGAGTTGATAAATTCCCGTGAGACAAAAGTTTTAAGTATTTTAAAACTGAAGCCAAATAACAAGGTACATCTCGGAAATGGCCAACTCCACGAAAAAATTGGATATGACCTAAATTGTGTGTTTTAATGAGATCAAAATTTTTGTAATAAGTTTTTTTTTTATCCCTTGCGGTTTATCAGTTATGCAAAATTCATCCAGAATGAAGATATCTTCAGAAACTATTTACAGAAAATTCAAGACGTACATTTTGTTTGTCATATAAATATAATTAATACACATTATTTTAATCAAAATCGTCAGAACCATTTTTTATAAAATCAAAATATTCGAAATGTTTCCATGTAAACCCAAAGGGTCTAGGAATGTTCCTACAAATCTTCCTGTCGCATCTTTCGAAGATACCTAACTTAAATGCCAAATTTGATATTAAACAATCTTTTCACTTTTTTAGCTATGCTGTCCACAAACAAAAAATGCTAATTTCGGTATCAAATTTTAGGTGGAATACAATACATTCTCTATACACTATGTACATAGTCCTGTAGAGAAGGTATACATATAAATAACGATCCAATTTTGAGAAATAAATGATTAAATTTTGAAAAATCTAGAGTTTTAAAGGATAGAAAAATTAAAAACTGCTCCTGTAATAGTTAGGGTTAACATAAAAATAATATATGACACACTTATACTGTAATTATTATTTACTCTAGAACTTGAATTTTTATGTTAATACTTACTTTAGTTAGTAAAAGTATTATTTAAATAAACATACAAGCTAAATTATAACTATTATTGTGTGTGATAACTAGTATAAGTTTTAATAAGTTATACTATATACTTAGAACTTTATAAATTTCACAGATGCAACACGTAAATTGCAATAAGAATATCGATTAGGCCAACCAAACTAGCTTGCAAATTTGCTCTATCATTAAATTATATTATAAGGTATTATGAAGATTTGATCTAATCTAACAGCGAAAATATTCATTAAAGCAGTCATTTTCGCCAAGTTTGGCACTACGGTCGTGATTAGCGCTTCACAGTGGCAGTAATGTGAACCATAAGTTGGAATGAAAGCAAAATAATAGTGATTGTTAAATCTCGTATTGTGACGCAAAGAAGCTTTTTGCTCGAAAATGTCATGCACATTAATTAGTGACCGATAGGAGTTGACATAATTGGTGTGCTGAAATAATGGTAAAGCTGGCTTACTCGACGTTGCGCGGTGACGAATTAATTTCGTTTTCTTAATGAAATATTTTTACAGTGAGCTAGAGGGTTTTTATAGTTAATCTTCTCATAATTATAATTCTGTACAGTTCCGAAAACGGACGAAAAAAACCTGATATTCATGCAAAAGGATATGAAACATTGGCGACACGTCCAACTCTTTAAATGTCGTCTTCTGGGGTGTAATGGTTATCATGTACCCAAGGTCGTGGGTTCAAACCCTGCAGAGGACAATGGATGTTTTGGGGATAAAAATACTTAGCATAAGTTCCTTCGGAAGGGAAGTAAACCCGGTAATCCCGTGTCGTAGATTTACGGCAGGTAAAATAACTTTAAGCGATATTTCACGCCCAATTACCCATAGAATTGGGCGCTGAGAAGCACCGCAATCAAAGAGCGTTCATAAAGAAAGCTCAGTTAAATTTTTATGCATCATTTGGTTATTGTTTGAACATTTTATTAAACTAGCTTTCTTTCCAATTCTTTTGGGTCAGTACCTGAGGTTATCTTTCCCATTTATATAATAGTATTCAATGTATATTTGGTCACTATGAAGGTTTCGAGGTATCTGAAAACTTAGTTTGATCAACTTAAACGGATTACTTCATTGGATAGCCACATACTTTACAAGAGCAAAGGTGTATCACCTCCGTATCCCTACAAGGTTTTCCACCTCTAGTGGTTTTCAAAACTGAGGTGAAAATAGATCAGTTTTGTGCAATGACTTTATATAATTTTAAAACCGGTTTAAATGAAACCCAAAGTTTTGAGCGCTCTGGAGCAACAGGCTTTTGAGGACAGTGCTTCTTCCCGCGGCACAGTTTTTTGGTGGTTTCAAGAGTTTAAAAGAGGCCGAGCTTCATTGAAGGACAGGGTTAAGAGTGGTCTTCCGTTTACAGCAGTAAACTAAAGAAAACGTAGCTGCTGTGGAAATAAAGGTCCGCGAAAACAGTTGTGTGACATTTAAGGAAATGCAGGTAACTATGGAGAATGAATCGACAGCAGTTGCCGAAATATTGCATGACTGTCATAACATGAGGGAGGTGCAATCCCGTTGGGTGCCCCAAGAGTAAAAGCGCCTCCGTGTTTGATGGTATGTAGAAATGCTGACCAGATTCGATGGAGGCAATTCTCGGCGGTTTCTGACATTACCACCGATGATGAAACTCTGATTTACCAATTTAAAGTGAGATAACTTGGCGTCTGTGTTCATATTTCCTGAAGATGGTCTTCCAACGAAAGTGAAACGTCCACGCAACGTCAGGAAGTAAATGGTAGCCACGTTCTTCTCTAAATCTCGTCATGAGGCTACTATTTCTCTTATGAAATAAAGGACAGTTACTGAGCATTAGTACTCAATTGTTTGCTTAGCACAAGTTATTGAGATGCTTCGTGATTGCAGCGAAGGACAGAACTGTGAGGAATTCTGTTCCATCCCGACAATGTCTCTGCGCACAGAGCCAATGCAACGATCCAGTTTCTGGAGTTTACAGAGATGAAGCTGATAACTAATGCCCTTTGCAGTCCTCATTTGGCTCCAAGTGATTTCTTTTTGTTCCGCACGGGGCAAATCGTATGCTTGACAAGAGGTATTTCGAGCCCTGAAGAAGCTGTTGCAGCATATGAAATTGAGCTTTTACGCCTACCTGAAAATAAGTGGCAGGTGTGCTTTCAAAAGCGGTTTCAGAGAGTTAGAAAGTGCGTAAAGTTATGGGAGGGGAATAATTTGAAAAATTTCACCTGATTTTATTGATTTTAGTTTTTGTGAATCTCAAAACTTGCGTAGCGACCTAGGGTAGAGTTTTGGAATGGTTTAATAGTAGAGAGCTATATATTTGAATGCTAACAACGCTGTCAATTTCCAGGACCATATCAGCGCCGCGGTTCCGCAGGAGTTCTTTAACATGCCAGTAAATCTACTGAATTTAAAGCACACTTAAAAACCATAGGTGTGGTCTAGTCCTGATTAGTCACTTTGGGTGCTTAAGAACATAGAGAGACTAACCTCGCCGTAACCAAAACAGTTAAAGAATACCAAATACCGCCCAAGTTGAGCAAGGCTCATTGATAGCAGTTTTATACTCTGATCACTAATAACTGCATGAGTAATAATATTATTTACTAATTTGGTAATTCTTACCCAAAAAGAAGTATTGGATACTGTTAATTTTCAAAGCTTAAAGATTAATAGATAACCTCACGAAATGATTTAAACTCACTTGGTATATATTTTGATACCAAAGGACCAAAAGACCTTGTGAGCAAAATTGTATTTTAACACTGACACTGTAACTTAATATCAGTAATTGCAGCATTTTAAAGATATAAAAAGCAGAGCCTAGCAAAGACAAAACAGTACCTAGAATTAGAAATAAAAATGTTAATTTTTGACACCTATTACCCTTAATTCAAGCATAATAATATCATCACATCACTATGAAGTACAAACAACGAGAAAAAATAGTCTCATTATTTTAAAGGCAAGTTTATGTGCAGAGGGCTTTAAAAATACAGTTTGCGCTGAAGCTACCTTAAGAACAAATTGCTCAGTGTCCTTCCGCTGTTAGAGAAAACTACAATCCTAGATAATAAAAGCTACGTAAGCTACAGACAGAAGAGGCAACATTAGTATACAAGAGCAAGAAAATTTTAAATTCAGTTTAAATGTCTTCATTTCCTCGGAGCTGAGGAGATACAAAACACATGCGCTTCCTCTAAGAATCTCGGTGCTAAATGAGGCAACTTTGTTTCCTAAGCGTTTGTTTTTACTCCACAGTCGTCCCCAAAATTGGAGCAAAAATGTCTCTGCATAGAGCAAGTAATGATAGGAGAATGAACAACCTTGCCGACTCTACAACGGACTTTTAAAAAGAATACTGGATGAGCAATATCCGTATCCCTTCATTTGCCAAGCGTATAAAATGTATATGGCCCTAGTGCAATATTATTAATTTTCTCTACACGTGCTATATACGTAGTGTATAGGGAGTGTATTGTATTCTACCCAAATATTCGATACAGAGATTACTACGGAAATATATGTTTTGAGGTCCCCTGAGTCCAAAAATGCATTGTAGAAAAAAGTCCTTGTGTGTGTGGTGTGTGTGTGTGTCTGTGTCTGGACAGCATAGCACAGAAACTAAAACACCATTAAGCACCAAACTTGGCATTTAAGTTTGGTATCTTCCAAGGATGCGATGGGAATATTTTCAAGAAAATCTCTCCACCCCAAACTATCCTTTGCATAATTTTTTTTTTTAAATATTGTTTTTCTTAAAAACTACTAACGATTTTGTAAAATACTATATAGGTATTAAAAATACATCACCAATAATATGCATATTTAATTTTCTGGGAACGGGCTCTAAAAACGTCTTTATTCTGAAATAATTTTGCAGAATGTTTATAATAGTTTAATCGTAAGAGAAAGACAAAAAAACTTACTGCACAAAAAATAAAGAATTTATTAAAATACATAACTTATGTTATAAGTTTTTCTTGCAGAGTTGGCCGTTTTTTGAAATGTTCCTTGTTATTGTTTTCAGTTTTAAACTACTTAACTTTTCTGAAACGGGAGGCCACCATTGGTTTCATCTGTCTTGTTTTACTGCTGGTCATGCAAACCGAAGCGAACCTCAATTGTTTCACACAACGACCAGATTTTTAAAAAATAAACTCTCGCTTTCGCCTAGTGTTTCTATTATTTCCGTTCTACTTACAAGGAAGAAAGTAATAAGAAAAATCTGATGTGTACCATTCAAATGACTTTCTCTGCAACAAATTATTCTTAAAAAGCTTATAGTTCTATTTACTTCATGCTAATCAGAAAAAATTAGCAGAAATAGTCTTATTACTTGCTTCCTTGTAAGTAGAAACGAAATAAGGAAGTACCATAGGTCAAAAGCTGCTTGCCATGTGACTGAAGTTCCTTTGTTTATATGCGCAGCAGTTGACAAATTCCTGTAAGAGAAAACTAAGTTTTTCGAAGCTTAAACCAAAAACAGGAATGCCTCATAAATGATGAACTCCACGAAAAAATGTATAAAACATAAATTGTGTTTTTTAATGTGCTCTACATTTTTCATGCAGTAAATTTTTGTGCATCTCTTCCGGTTTAGCAATTATGCACAATTTCGTAAAATTCATCCAGAATAAAGTAGTCTTCAAGTCCATTCCCAGAAAATTCAAGATATACATTTTATTTGTCAGGTAAATATCTTTAATATACGATATTTTAATCAAAATCGTTAGAGCCATTTTTAAGAAAATCAAAATTTTCGAAATTTTTTCCATGTTAAGGGTAGTTTGGGGTGGGGGGATTTTCCTGAAAATCTTCGTGTCGCATCCCTGGAAGATACTAAACTTAAATACCAAGTTTGGTATTTTACCGACTTTTCGTTTTTGAGTTATCGTGTTCACAGACACACGGACACATATATACACACACACACACACGGACCTTTTTCTGAAAATGCTTTTTTAGGATACATGTTTATCTAGATTAGCATAATGTAGGTAAAAGTATAATCTTTTGTAAGGCTAGTGGTTTGTATAATATCTACAGAAGATCATGGTAATGGAACACCTCAGATCTTTTAGATTGCCTCCAGTGACCACTCGGGGTTTGATTCGAGCTGATGTCTCGGGTTCGATTTTCGGCTGATGCGGCGAATAGTTCTTTAACCCGAATCATCTGTTATCCCCCACAGAGCCCGGAAGTATGTATATGAGTGTGTGTCTATGTATGTGTTTGAAGATAAAATTATATATATATAAAAAAACGTTAAAGAACCTACAGTCAACGAGTTGTTTCTAAAGCAAAGCCCGCGATATGACCATAGATGTTAAAGGGGAGTCTATAAATGAAACAATTAAAAAACTAATTATATTGTTTAGTGATTTTAAGATAAAATATAATCAGGATAATATCAAGTCTAATGGATTACACTCATTGTGCTCCATTCACATGACTTTCTCAATCCGTTCCATAAATAAACTTTTCTTACAAAACATTATTATTGTATCTAATCATGCTACAAGAGATAAACATTAGCACAATTGGTCTTATTACTTGGTTCTGTATACACAGAAGAAGAATAAGGAATTACAGTAGTCTAAAGCGATAGTCAATACCTTTAAAAGCCGAACACTATGTGAAACAATTGAAATTGGGTTCTCTTTGCTTGCCCAGAGTAAACAAAAGACAGACAAAACAAAGAAGGCCTACCGTTTGCGGAAAGTTTAAGTAGCTTAAAATTCAAACCTATAGTACGGAATATGTCGGAAACGGTCAACTCTACAACAAAAACATATATGACATAAATTGTGTGATTTAACGATATACATATTCTTTGTGTAGTAAATTTTTGTCTATGTCTTACGCTTCACCAGGTATACACAATTCGGCAAAAGTCATCCAGAATAAAGTAGTCTTCAGAGGCTATTTCCAGAGAATTCAGGATATACATTTTATTTCTCAACTAAACATATTTAATACTCGGTGTTCTAATCAGAATCACTACAACCATTCTTAAGAGAATCAATTTTTTCATGTAAAGGGTAGTTTGGGGTTAGGCGATTTCCCTCAAAATCATCCTGGAAGGTGATAAACTTAAATACCCAGTTGGGTTTTTAACCGACTTTTGGTTCCTGTTGACCACAGACACACACATGGACATATATATCTAAAAATGCTCTTTTTGGATTCACCGGGTCTCAAAACATTACTTCCCGTGAAATCTCGATATAAAATTTTTGGGTGTATTACATGTACATAGGGCCAGAAAAAGTAATAATCTCACGAAAAGTGTTTGTATTATATGGCAAGCCTTAAAGTTGGCGCAATACGCCATACGAAAATTTGAGGAAGGGAAATAACTTGGTTGATTACCCTTACCAAGATTTATGTATAGTTTGTGTGGTATTTTATTACTAAGTTTATACCCCATCTACTATACTCCCCATTTTAATTAACCATTCACAAGAGATATAGCCCCCAGGAAAATCAAGTTTTATTATTTGATATCAGAGGAACGTGCACCTTTCGAAAATGTACCTTTCCATTAAGCATATTGGAACGTAAAACTCAATATATCACTGCCATTCGGGCGTTTCTGATTCACTGAAGCCATTAAATTTCTTCCTTCTGTCCGCGCCCTTTTTACTTTCTCTTTCACGTACATACAATGCACATACTAGCTCGACAAAGTTTTTTTTTTTTTTTTGTAGCTTAAAGTCCTTTAACCTGGTTGGTCGCATCGGACGATGAATGAAATTTATGAAATGATGCTCAAATGATCTCGGGTTCCATGAAGATTAAAGTTACTCGACATTCGTCTTCTCGGGATAAGGGAAAACCCCGAAAAAACCTTATCCGGGTAACTCACCCTAAGTGAGATTCGAACTCACCTGTTGAACATGAGGCAAACACGCTACCACCACACTACCCAGGCGGGCTGACAAAGTATTATATTCCACCTAAAAGTACGATGCCGAGATTTCACCGGGAGCATGTGTTTTGAAGTTCTCTGAATCCCAAAAAAGTTTTAGAAAAAGGTCCATGTGTGTGTGTTTAAGAACAACATAGCTCAAAATGAAAATACCGTTAAATACCAAACCTAATATTTAGGTTTAGTATCCTTCAAGGATGCGACAGAATATTTCCAAGTAAATTCGCCCATCACGAACTAGGGAATAATTTTTGAAATTTTCTGTTTCTCAAAATTGGCTCTAACGATTTTAATTAAATTACTGTATATTAAAAATATTTAGATCAAAAATAGACTGTATATTTTGAATTTTCTGAGAAAAGTCTCCAAAGAATATTGTGGATAAGTTTTGCAACGATTTGGCATAACATTTAAAACGTAAGCAGGAGACTAAATGTACACAAAAATGCAAATGTCGTTAAAACATATACATAATGTCAGCTCTTTCTCTTTTTTTACTTTCTCTACACGTATTATGTACATAGTGAATAGAGAAGGTGTTGTAATGCATCCAAAAATTCGATACAGAGATTTCACCGGTAATAGATGTTTTGGGCCTACCTGAATACAAAAAAAAAAAGTATTTTTAGATAAATATCCGTGTTAGTGTGTGTGTCTGTCTATCTGTGTGTATATCTGTCCAAGGATGCGACACGAAGATTTTCAAGAAAATCCCCCCACTCCAAATCACCTTTACAAGGAAAAAATTACGAAAATGTTAATTTTCACAGAAATGGTTCCAACGATTTTGATTAAAATGTCTTATATTTAAGATATTTACATGACAAATAAAATGTATATATGACTTTTCTGGGAATAGCGTTGAAGACCTCTTTATTCTGGATGATTTTAATTGAATTTTGCATAACTGGTAAACCATGAGAGATAGACAAAAACTTACTACACAAAAATGTAGATCATGATAAAACACACAATTTATATCATGTTCATTTTTTTCGTGGAGTTGGCCGTTTTCGAGATATTCCTTGTTACTGATTCCAGTTTTAAAATACGTAACACTTTTCTCATGTGGGAACTTGTCTACGCAAAGAAACGAATTTCAATGCCATAGGAACACATTTTAAAACATTTGACTGTCGGTTTAGCCTAGTGTATTCCCTTATTTCCCTTCTACTTATAATGAATTAAGCATTAAAACTGATAAAATTTTAGTATGAAATAGATATAAGAATAAGCTTACTAACAATAATTTGTTACAGAGCTGTGGAGAGAGTTATGTGAATGGAGCACATCAGATTTTTTACCCTTGTCAATATCAATGGTAACCATGAAACTAAACATTTATAGTTATCAGCTTTTCAATGTTGTACATGATTTAACACTATTTCGCTGTCTACATTTCTTGGTGTACTTTAGATATGGTAATATATACAGTTTGTCTAATATTAGTGTCTAAGCCACATTCTTTATATATATATATATATATATATATATATATATACAGAACCTTTATTAATAATCGTCAGAGCAATTTTCGCTACTCATAACTGCAATTAAGGATGAAATCGACAGAATTTAAGTATCAGATTGAAGTTTAGAGATACAATTATCTTAAAAAGTTGTTCTAGTACACTCAAAGACATAAAAAATATGACTGGAAATACTTATCCTAAAACGGGGTCTTTTCGTTGACCTCCCATGTCTGTCGACTGTTTGCTAAGCTCTTAAAAGTGTTTTGGATAGGCCAGATATGGGTTGAATATGAAACGTAACTTGCGACAAATGAAGTTCTGATTTGCGAACTGGTGATCACTAAACTTTCTGGTTTGACAATATTCCCCCCTCTCATCTGGTGTTACAAATTAAGAAACATTTTCTGTGCGCTAGATATTGAAGTTCTAATACAAAGGTATTGAGCACACGAAGTGCCGGTCCCCGTGGCCACGCTCGCTAAAGCGTCTCGCTTTGGTGCTTCGTGGGCAGGGGATCGTGGGTTCGAGTCCCGCCTTGGGCATGGTGTTATATGTTTGTGCAATGTGTATATGTTTGTAAAAGAAACAGTAAACCAGTAACCAGTAAAACCTACGGGGGGAAATGTAAATAGGGATGCAGTACCGGAGTCCTGATCAGACTCCGTTACTGTTTTTATAACAAAAAAAAAAAAAAAGTAGGTAGATTAAATTAATACACCGCTTGTGCAAGTTAACCTGTTCTGCGGGAATGTCGAGATTGGCTGAGTGGTGAAGGGGTGAATTGCCCAGCCGTTTTGCAGTTTTTTACTCCATGGGATGCCATACCAGAATAGCACCATTTAAATCACGGAATGATGCGGGTCCCCGTCAAATGCTTATATTTTCAGAAAAATCACAGCGCTAGGTGTATTTTAAATGTCTTTTAATGTACAAATGCCAATGAAAAATTATAACGACGACTTTTTGTGATATTATGATTCAGATATTGAACGAGTATGGAAGTGGCAACACTAGCGTAGTTATTTAACTGCATGTATTATTATCTTCCACTTTTCACTTTCAATCTTTCTTCTAATTCTTTTATTTTCTCTAGCACAAATGTAGTGGATAAGAGAATTAATGTATTTCACCCAAAAATTCGATTCCGAGACTTTACTGAAAATATACTTTTAAGATGCCCTGTATCGAAAAAAGAAAGTACTTTTATAAAAGTGTGTCTGTCAGCATCTTCCTAAAAGGGATACGAAGAATTTCAAGAAAGTCACATGAACCAAACTACATGGAACATTTTTTGAAAATTTAGGTTTTCTCAAAAATGGCTAATAACTCATGTTTAAGATTATTTTATGACAAATGAAATGTTATATTTTAAATCTTTTGGATTAGCTTCTTAGGTATTCGGAGGACGTTGACATATTGATATCAGTATTAAAATACTTTTTTTCAAACGGGAAGTCATCATTCGTTTCATATATTCACCATTTTGCAGCTGGTCATACAAAACAAGAAATCAAGTGATGATACAATTTCTGCTATTTTTTTCTCGCGTGGTATGAAGCACAGAGAAGAATAAGCTTTTATACGAATGATTTGTTGCCGAATAAAGTAGACAAAGACATGTTTACTTTCTCTATACGAACTATGCACATAGTATAGTTAAGTTATTGCACTCCAAACAAACATTTGATACCGAGATTTCACCGGAAATATATTTTTAATGTCTTCTGTATCCAAAAGAAAGTATTTTTAGAGAAAGGTCAAAAACGAAAAGTCGGTAAAATACCAAACTTTGTATTCAAGTTTAGAATCTTCCAGGGATGCGACATGAAGATTTTGAGAAAAATCCCTCCAACCCAAACTACCCTTTACTTCGAAAATTTAGATTTATATTTTCTCAAAAATGGCTCTAACGGTTTTGATTAAAATATCGAATATTAAAGATGTTTACATGTTTATGTGTATATATTCAATTTTCTTGGAATAACCTCTGAGGATATGCTTATTCTGGATGAATTTTGCGGAATTTTGCATAACTGGTAAACCGTAAGAGATAGACAAAAACTTACTTCACAGAAAACGTCAGCTCGTTAAAACACACAATTTATCTTACATGCATTTTTTTGTGGAGTGGACTGTTTTTGAGATATTCCTTGTTATTGGTTTCAGCTTTAAAATACTTATATTTTTCTCATACAGGAATTTATAAACTCCTGTCCAAACTTGAATCACATAGCAACCAGATTTTAAAAGATTTGTCTATTGCTTTAGCCTACGGTTCTCCCTTATTTCCCGTCTACTTACAAGAAAACAAGTAATAAGACCTTTTCTGCTAATTTTTTCTCGATTAGCATTACGTAACTATAAGAATAAGCTTTTTAACAATAATTTATTGTAGGCGAAGTAGAGAAAGTCATGTGAATGGAACACATGAGACTGTTTTCTCGAGTAGCATGAAGCAGAGAGAAGAATAAGATTTTATATGAATGATTTGTTGCCGAATAGAGTAGAGAAAGCCAAAGTAGAAAAGGGCATTTGTTTTTGTTAATGCGCTTTCCGTTTATTTCATTCTCATCCCACTTCTCTCTCTCTAGGTTTCTCTTTGAGTATAGCTTCCCCCGCTTAATTTCAAGCATTTCCCACCAATGCTCCTTCTTGCGGATGCTGAATGAGCTTAGTATTGAACTCTGCGCCGTGATGCCATCTGAAGATGACAGCTCTTCGTAAGGGACCTTTTGAGTCCTTTATCATCACAACCCATCTTCAGGAAAATGCTATAGAAAAACGGAATCGGCAGCAGATGAGCAATCAGATGGAGATAAAAGAGTACGATTAGTTTGCAGCCCACCAGAAATCATAGCCTTGGATTTAGTTTCCTAAACTCTGATTACACAGATGGTTTCAATCAGTAACAAAATATTTAATAGGATAAGTTACCAATTTAGCTGAAATTTTCAAAAGTATTTTTACTTTTTCTATAGGCACTATGTACATAGTGTATAGAGAATGTATTGCACTCCACCCAAAAATTCGATACCGAGATTTCACGGGAAATATATGTTTTAGGGTACCCTTTATCTAAAAAAAGCATTTTCAGAAAAAGGTCCGTGTGTGTGTGTCCGTGTGTCGAAAAGTAGGTAGAATACCAAACTTGGTACTTAAGTTTAGTATCTTCCAGGGATGCGACACGAAGATTTTGAGAAAAATGCCCCACCCCCAACTACCCTTAACATGGAACTTTTTTCGAAAATTTTGATTTTCTCAAAAATAGCTCTAACGATTTTGATTAAAATTTCGTATATTAAAGATATTTACCTGACAAATAAAATGTATATCATGGTAGTCCCTTATTTTGCCTCTACTTACAAGGAAGCAATTAATATGGCTATTTCTGCTAATGTTTTACTGATTAGCATGAAGTTAATAGAAGTATAAGCTTTTTAAGAATAATTTGTTGCAGGGATATAGAAAAAGTCATGTGAATGGTACACATAAGATTTTTTATTTTGCGCATACTTTATTTCTCTTTCGAGTTCAGCTCTAACGTGTTACATGGAATGTATCTTCATAACAATCTGGAGACCCTATTCGACTGGCGGCCTCTCTCCACTGCGCGAGAGATCCGAGAGTCGCCAGGAAAGTGGTGCCGGCAAAGGCGGACTGGAGACCTTACCATAAATAAATGCTGAAAGTATTGACTATCTGCTTTCTAACAGGCAGTGTAACAAGTTAAATATGTTTTCGCTCTTTCATCTAAGCTCAGCAGCAGAAACTACTGTGTAATCTGCAGAAACTTAGTGATGACATCAGGCAAGAAATCATAAGGATTCCTGCTACTAAGCTTAGACGAGAAAGCGAGAATGTTTTCGCAAATTGTTCTGTCCGTATGTGAGCAGAAGCTACATTTCCGTAAGTTATCTTAAGATATGTATTTTAGAGCGCCTTTGCCGCCACCACTGTCCCGGGGACTCTCGGATCTCTCTCGCAGTGGAGAGAGGCCGTGACAGTGGTCACCTTATAATTTAACGACTATATATAGGTATGTATATATACATATATACAGAGAGAGGGAGAAAGAGAGAGAGCGTGAGTGAGGCGGGGTGGGGCGGGGAGAGAGCTAAAGTGCAGATACTTGTATTGGCAATTAAAAACAATGCAATAAACAATATTACAATATTTTCTTTATATGCAAAGTTATACGTAGTAGTTTTTAGATTGGTTAGTTCCTCCAAGTAGGTGTGGCACACACAACAGTATATTTTTATTTCCCCTGATACCGCGCATCGGAATTCATAACCTTGAGTGGGCAGGCCTCGCTATAACGAATGTATCCAAACTGAGTTAGAATGCTTTCTGAAGGGCAAAAATGGAAATGGCGTGTTATTTATGGACGCTCTTTAACTGCTGTGGTTCTCAGCGTCCCATTCTATATTGGGCGTGAAAGACCGCTTAATTTTGCTCAGAGGCCTCTCTTATCAGGCTTGAGGTTCTTTTTCGTGCCGTAAATCTACGACACGGGACCAACGGCTTTACTTCCCTTCCAGAGGAAGCCATGCTAAGGATTTTTACACCCGAAAAAATCCATCGTCCTCCGCCGGGTTTGAACCCGCGACCTTGGGTACATGAAGCTAGCATGGTAACCATTACACCAATGAGGGCGATTTTCTGAAGGGCCAATGACCTATTACTACCTAGGCCATATGGTCAAAAATTGAGGTGTGAAACCTGGAAGCAAAAGAGGCTGTCTGCACAGACACACTTGTTCATTTCGCTGCTCAGTTAAGAGCATGCAAAACACATAGGTAGTAAAATTATGAGGTTAGTTGTGGGAAAACTGTTTGACAAAGTTAAAAACAACTAACACACCGAAGTGGATACACATCGTAGACTGTCGTTAAGTTCCATAGAATGTACTTATTTTATGAAACTGCAATTGAAGAAGGTGAGTTAACTGCAAGGTAGTTTAATAAATGGCCATTTTGGACCTCCTCTGAAAATCATTTGTAAATTTAAATTTTCTTATTGTTGCTTTGTATTTTAATAATTATACTGTGTATAAGCAAAAATACCAGTGATTGATTATCTTCCTGAATACTGAAGTATGGTGTTAAGTATATTAAGATATTAAGAAGATTATAACAGAAGGACGTGCCTTCAACACCATTCCCAAAATAACTAGAGCTCTGAAGTTGATGATATTAAATAATGGCAAATGACCTAATCACTTAACATTTAAAAATAAGATCTCAAATTACTGAAAAATTACTCATAAAGGGACGTTAAATTTATGAAAATATGACACAAAATGTGAGGAAAAAATGTGCAACTGCTATTGGTGACTTTGTCTAGAATATTATTTAAATAGTAAAGGACAAAGTAACGTCAGTTGGTCCGGTTAGGGTGGAACCTAGTGACATTTCCCTACCTTTTGATGTCTTTGCTGCTCCGGCTTTAGCTCAGGTTGTTGTTCTTCATCGGCGAACATGAATTCCTCGGTACAGGGCGTGGTACAGAAAGAAATACAAGAGGTAGTAAGAAAATAACAATAATCATTGGTTCGTAAATATTATTGAAGAAAATGGCATGGTATAATATTACACTGTATAAACCCTAACCGTTGGCAACGAAGTGACACCTGCAAACATGTGGGTGATGATTACAAATCTGGGGAAAGCAAAACCTGAATTCTTTGTTTCAACCGCGGTGAGCAATGTGGCGCGATTTTGCTTCAGCGACCGACATAGTGTCGCCCATGGAATCTGGCGTAGAACTGGCCAAAACGGTTGTGAATTTTAAACTTAAACATCCTTCTGTATACATAGCGTCCCTTTTTTCTATTGGTTGCATGTACTTATGCCTCTATTCCCTAAAGCCACTCAACAAAATACATGGGCAATAACCTTTTTAGAATGTTTCCTTTTGAAAGCTCAACTCAATATATCAAGGTCTTGCTAACGGACAACTGAGCATTTACAGTTAAAACCACGTTTCAAACCTTAGCTTGTAAAATATTAACAAACATACAAACATTCACAAATAAAATAATAGTTCAAGCAAAGCTTATTACCCTTACTATGATTAATACTACATTACTATATACAAATGCTATCTATTTAATTAAGTATAATGCTCACTATCGTTTCGTTGCGCAATACACCTTATTTTTACATATTATTGTTAATTGCATAATTCCGATGGTTTACGGGGATATAGAAGAGTTACTGTCTCAAATAATTCACTTAAAACTCTATATACTTTATTCAGCATTGCACTAAAGAATCATAGACATTTGGTGTCACGAAACTGAAGGATTGCCCTTGTCCTGAATATCATTTCTGTGCATTATAGAATGTATTACTACTTCAACGATGCCCTGGGTAAGTAACTGGAAAAAGCAATATCTCCCAGCAAAAATCTGCCTCAGGTACATCAAAGTCGAAATGTTCACTTTGAAGAACTCTATCGATTTACACTTTGTCTCGTAACATTCTTTTACAGCATGTTTTAATTTTATTCTTTTATTCTATCTTACCAAATTTTCGTGCACAGTGTCCCAAATGTTGTTTGATCCATGTATCTTCTTGATAACTGAGTGCATCTCTCATCTGTCAGTATTGTTAGAAATGAAACATCGCTTCTAATTCATGCCAAACTTTTCAAGTCAGAATAGCATAGGAAATCCTGACTTATGCTGTTGCTATGGCAGTTTTCCCTTCAAAAATCTCAATTGCTGGTGCTCATTCGCTATATTTAAATGTTAAGATTAATCTAATGCCAACATTTTAAAATCAGAATCATCAGTAAGTCCTGAGAAATTGTTACAGACACTTTGCTGATTTATCATTAAACATGTCAATCTCTGATTTAACATAAAATAATACATAAAAATCAAAAAATGATTGAGAATAATTTGAATTAGTATAAACATTATTATATAGAGAGCTATTCAAAAAGTAATTTGCTGTATAGCTTGAATTTAGTATGTGATTCATTCTTATTAAAACACTGAATTTAGATAATATACATTATTATTTAAATCAACATTCAAGCTAGAATTTTGATACGTGGTAAATATATCACAATCATTTTGCAAAATAACCTCTAATAACATATTTTACATAATGCAATTTTGCAAATTTCACAGATGCATTGTTTTAAGGATTTTTAGTTTTAAGGACATATTCGTTTGGGTGTCGTCATGGTATAATTACAGAAATCTAAAACCCTTTAATTTAATCATATTTCAATTGACTTCACCGGGAAATTTTCCAACGGAAGAGTAATTCCGATTTCCAAGTAATTCGGAGCAAAAAGGAACATCCATAGGTTTCCCTCCACCCTTGCAGCTGGATGAACTAACCGCAAAGATAAGCAAGGGCATTTAAATAATCAATTACAAGGAAATGAACAATAATCTTCCTTATTCAGAGCAAGAGGATAATATGTTGTGTAGCTCTTAAATGAAAGGCAGCACTGTAAGAAATTTATGCGGAAGCTTTTCTGACTGTTGATGCAATCAAAAGTCGGAGAAACGTCTGCTGATGATATGATAACGCAAGTTGAGAAACGTTTCTCTTTCATAGCGCTTTTTCCTCGTGTCCGCTTCTTTAGTTTAAAATTATAAATGCTGTTGCATCTACTTCTTCTTGCTTTAAAATCAAGGATAAATCCTGTCCAACCCACTATGCCACTATCCTTTTATTTATTTTTCATCAGCCATCAACATTTCTTCTACCTCTTGGAGGTCTATCCCGATCAATACGGACCGACCTATCAGGATCCATTCTGCTGGTACAGGCATTCCATTAATTTTTACTTTCTCTACACGTACTATGTACATAATGTATAGAGAAGGTATTGCAATGGGCCCAAAAATTCGATACCGAAATTTCACCGGAAATGCACATTTTAGAGTACTCTGTATAAAAAAAAGCATTTTTAGAAAAAGGTTCGTGTGTGTCGTGTGTCCCTGAACACTATAGCTCAAAAGCGAAAAGTCTGTAAACTACCAAACTTGGTGCTTAAGTTTAGTATTCCAGGGATGCGACTAGAAGATTTTGAGAAAAATCCTCCCACCCAAAATTGCCCTTTATATGGAAAAACATTCGAAAATATTGATTTTCTCAAAAATGGCTCTAACGATTTTCATTAAAATGCCGTATATTAAAGATATTTGAAAAAATTGTATATCTTGAATTTTCTAGAAATAGTCTCTAAGGACCTTATTATTCTGAATGAACTTTGCTGAAATGTGCGTAAGCGGTAAACCGTAAAATTTAGAAATATAACTTAACACACAAAAATTGTAGAGCTCGTTAATACACACAATTTATGTCATATACGAGTTTTTCGTGGAATTGACTATATCCGAGATATTCTTTGTTATTTGTTTCATATTTAAAATACTTAAACTTATTTCACGCCAAATTTGTAAACACCTGGCCCTACATAGAAACGGGTTTCAAGCACATGGAAACCAGCTTTTATAAAATTTGACTATCGGTTTAGCCTATGGTACTCCCTTATTTCCCTCCTACTTGAATGAATGAATAAGTGTATTTATGGGCATAACAATATCATAAGTACATAGAATTTCAACATTCGCACGGGTCCACAGACTGTACGTGGCTTTGTAATACACACTAAAACAATATTAAAACAACAAATAACTAAGAGTAAACGCGAAAAAAAAGACAAAGGTAATCCACAATCAAAAGCAATATTAAAACAACAATAAAGAATTAAGAGTAAACCCGAAAAAATAAAAGTACAAAGATATTCAATTATAGTAATTTAAATTTACAACAAAGGGAACACTTTCATAAATGCACCCTCATATAATCGATAATTACACTTAAAAGAAATATATATATACAATATATATACATACAATATATATATACAATATATAAAACCATAACACAACAGTGACCTAAGTATGACATAATATATAAGTATGTAGAATATTGTAGTCACTTTTGTCCATGTATTCCGCGCCTGCCAGTAGCGTCCAACATGCTTCTAACCCTACATTCGCGGTGGTAAAGAATCGCGTTAAATATTTTTCCCGCCATTCCTCCGTACCCCTACATCTTCCCAAGATGTCAGTCCATGACTCTTCCTCCTCGCAAATGGGACAGATGCTCGTACCATTCTTGTCACAAATTTTCGTGCTCCTCTATGATTCTAGTCTAATCCACGCGAGCCCCTCTCTAATGAGTTTGGTACCTGTTTTGATGTATTCCCTTCTACTTACAAGGAAGCAGGTAATAAGACCCTTTCCGCCAATTTGTTCTCAAGTAGAATTAAGTAAATAGAAGAGCAAGCTTTTTAAGAACAATTATCGCACACTGTTTTAAAGTTTAATATTGCATATTTGCCTTATTGTTGCAGTATCTATGTGATGTAGCCATGTTTTGCCAATAATTCTCCTAATAACTTTCATGTTCATAGTTTTAATACTTTTAGATGTATTTTATCTAGTTTCTGAAGCATATCAGGTGGCCCAGCTACTCCGTATGTCACGTGTGCAAATATTTCTTCGTGCGTTAAAAGAGTTGCAGAATTCAACGGGGATTTTTCAAGTTAAACCTGGTAGTGGAGTCCTGGCGAGAGCGACTCTCGTTTCACGTGTCTACTTATCAGAGGAGATTTAAGCGAGTCGTGCACATTACGAGGGGTAAAAAGAAGTTCGCTCTCACACGTCAAATACGGAACAGTTGCCCACTTGACATGTAATAATGGATAATATTTTTATTTATATATAATTATAATATAATATTTTTTTTAATGTTTCATTGGTATAGCCCCCTTTAACTTCGATGGTCATATCGGGAGCCTTGACTTGTGAAACTGTAGGTTCAGAACATTAGGTAAATAAAGTTTATATTACTAAACACACGCACATTTACTCTCACATTCATACTTTCAGACTCTATGGGGGATAGGGAATAATTCTGGTTGAAGAAAAATTCCCTGTCCAAGCCGGGAATCGAACCCGGGACCTCTGCGTGAGAAGTTACATATTCTTGTTTTTCTTTCTGTTTTTATATTTTTTTATCCCTGGATTTTTATACCTAAAGATCATTACATATGTAGATCACCATTGGAGGTGATTAATCCTCCAAAGTATTTAAAAGTATAATTCTGCTTAATAGTTTTATTTTCCAACTCTAATTTACAGCATGAAGAGTATTTACTAACAGTAAGGCAGTTGTTTTACGAGAATACATTTTTATATTATCTAAGTCTCTTCTAAAGACATAGAAAAGTCTTTGAAAATCATCTTCAAATGTTTTTCAAATAATACATTATTGATAATTAGGATACTTTTTCTTCCCCTATTCTTAGTTTTAAAATCATATTTGTTTATTATTCCATCCATAAGCACATAAAGACACAGAACTTAAAGAATCGCCTTGTGTTTTTCCAAGTTTTTTTTAAATTCAAGTCCAATGATTATTTTATTACTGAAATGTACATTACTTATCAGATTTATAAGAGCATTTATTTGGTACCTGCAGTAAAACCTCTAAACTTGGACACCCCTGTAATCATACTTCTCATTAGGTTAATAAGTAAGCATTGCGAAACATTAAAAATACTAAGCAGTGTATTTATGTAGTTTTTTTTTTAAAAAAAAAAAAAGTTAGAATTGGTAAGCCTGGGTAGTGTGTTGGCAGAGTGTCCGCCTCACATTCAAAAAGTCGTGAGTTCGATTCTCGCTTAGGGTAGTTACCAGGATAAGGTTTTTTTCGGAGTTTTCCCTTATCCTGAGAAGACGAATGTCGAGTAACTTTAAGCTCTGTGGACCCCGAGATCATTTGAGCATTATTTCACCAATTTCATGCATCGTCCGATATAACTAAGCAGATTAAAGGACGTTAAACTACACAAAAAAAAAAAATATATATTCTCATACATACATATGTAGTGTATTTTAACTGAATGTAATTTAACATTTATTACTTTCTCTAGACCCAAATGTACAATGTACATAGGGATAGAGAAGGTATTGTAATGCACCCAAAATTCGATACCGAGATTTTACCGGAAGTATATGTTTTGGGGTCCCCTGAGCATTTTTAAAAAAAGGTCCGAGTGTATGTGTGTGCATCTGTGTGTGTGTGTGTGTATGTGTGTGTGTCTGTGGACAGCATAGCCCCAAAACGAAAAGACCGTTAAATACCAAACTTGGTATTTAGGTTTAGTATCTTCCAATGATGCGACACGAAGCTTTTCAAAAAAAAATCCCCCTACTAGAAATTACCCTTTACATGGAAAAAATTTCGAAAATTTTGATTTTCTTAAAAATGGGTCTAACGATTTTGATTAAAATCCCATATATTAAAGCTATTTATGTCCTAAATAGAATGTATATCTCGAATTTTTGGGGAATAGCCTCTTAAGACCTCTTTATTCTGGATGAATTTTGCTTAACTGCTAAACCTAAGAGATAGAAAAAAAACTCACTGCACAAAAAATGTACATCACAACAAAACACATAATTTATGTCCTTTACGTTTTTGTTGTGGAGGTAACTGTTTCTGAGATATTGCTTGTTATTGGTTTCAATTGTGAAGTACTTAATCTTTTCTCAGACAGGAAGTGTCCGCTTTTCTTTTGTTCCACTGAATCGTTAAACACTCCTTAGGTTAGTCAATTTTTTAACCATAGCTGTCCAGGTAGCGGGGGATCTGCAAATGTTTTCTGTATATGATGCAACAGAAGCGCTCAATATTATTCAGTAGGTATATGCGCCACAAAGCACGCATGTCGATCTACCCAAAGTTCAGCAACATTATTCAGTTATGTTTCCGGCCATTCACTCACTTTCCCGTGCATCAAGGTAACCCAACCGTCGCGCCGTTTCCGCAGTGTTAACGTCATAATTTACTGTCCATTTGGTAAACAAAAACAGTGGATAATAACTTTTCTGTAGTTCATATTAAAGCCGATGTAACCAGAGAACGACGGACACTCAAAAAGACGCGAGAGGAGTAATGCTGTTCCACATAAGTGAACAGCACAGATCCTCCATCAGCGCGGTCAGCTTTTATAACACAGTGCGGTAAGCCTCTCAGATCAGGCATGGACACTGTTGACCCCACGTGCAAGTGGATTCCAACCTACCGCTTCTGATTTGCTGTTTGCAACACATAAGCAGCCTTCTATTCAGAGGTAGAACACTGCTGAGCGCAATTACGAAATGCTTGATGTATTATAGAGCCTTCATTTTATGACAAGGCCGTGGATTGCGCGAATGCTCCTCCCACAGTCTAGTATATTGCGGGTTTTTCTATGCTGTAACTCCCGCGTTACTTGCTCACGAGTGGACCAATATCTTGGAAAGATGTAAGGGAACGGAGGAATGGAGGGTAAAATATTTACCGCGATCGTTACCACCGAAAATGTACAGCTAGAAGCATGTTGACAGGCACGGAAGACGTGGACGGGCTAGGTAAATTTCTGCTTATGGCAACACAGTTGAGATCTGAAAGACTAACGATAGAGAAATGGAAGGGGGAATAAGAATAGCTAAACAAAAATGATTACACTGTTTTACATACATATATTTTATGTCACACTTATGTCATTGTTGTGTTGTGGTTTTATATACTGCGTATATTATGCGCATATATTTATCTTAAGTGTAGTTGTTTATTATAATAGTGGTTTAAATCCCGGCTATGGTGAAGTTTTCAGTCTGACTCTGGCTACCCAACTCTAGTCCTACTTACGGCTTGTGTGAAAAAACACAACAGGAGCAAAAAATCTCATGTGTTACACTCACATGACTTTCTCTAGCTGCTCTGCAAAACTCCTACAAAAGATTCTTCTTCTTTGTAGTGATTGTCAAATGTTTTAAAAGCTATCGTTATGCGATTGTCATTGCAAATGGCTTCTTTGCTTGTCCAGGAATAGAGCAAAAGAAAACCAGACACTTTCTGTGTGAGAAAAGTTGTTTTAAGTATTTCACAATTGAAACCAATAACAAGGAATATCTCGAAAGCGGTTACCTCTAAAACAAAAACGTAAGGGGCAAAAATTGTGTGTTTTGTCATGAGGTACGTTTTTTGTGCAGTACGTTTTTTTCTATCTCTTACGGTTTAGCAGCTAAGCAAAATTCAGCAAAATTCATCCAGGATAAAGAGGTCTTATGAGGCTATTCCCAAAAAATTCGAGATATGCATTTTATTTCGGACATAAATAGCTTTAATTTACGAGATTTTAATCAAAATCGTTATAGCCATTTTCAAGAAAATCAAAATTTTCGCAATTTTTCCATATAAAGGGTAGTTTGTGGTGGGGGAATTTTTTTGAAAATCTTCGTGCCACATCCTTGGAGGATACTAAACCTAAACAACTAATTTGGTATTTAACGGTCTTTTTGTTTTGGGGATATGCTGTCCACAGACACACACACACACACACACACACACGGACCTTTTTTTAAAAATGTTTTTTTTTTTTCGGACTCAGGGGATCCCAAAACATATGTTTCCGGTGAAATCTCGGTATCGAATATTTGGGTGCATTACAATACCTTCTCTTATCCTATGTACATTGTACATTTAGGGCTAGAGAAAGTAAAAATCCTGTGTGCTCCATTCACATGACTTTCTCTACCTTCACTGCAGACAAACTTCTTTCAAGAGATTATTATACGTTCTACTTCAGACTAATCGATATAAACAGTAACAGAATTATTACTTAGATCCTTATAAGTAAGAGGAAACTAAGGGAATGCAATAGGCTGAAGTGATAGTCGCTATTAGACTGTCATTGAAATTCGCCTAATTTGTAGCACCAGGAGTAAAACAAAAGCAAAAAAAAAAAAAAAAACACACACAGAGGACTTCCTCTTATAGAAAAGTGTAAGTATTATAAAACTGAAAGGAATGACCAGAATATATTGAAAATGGTTAGCTCCGCAAAAAAAATGCATAAGATATAAATTGTGTGTTTTGACGAGATCTACAAATGTTTGTGCAGTAAGTTTTTGTCTATCTCTTACGGTTTACCAGTTATGCAAAAACCATTCAGAATGAAGTCTTCAGAGAATATTTCCAGATAATTCATACAATTTTCAAAACCTTCTTCATGTAACGAGTGGTTTATCTCCTTAGGAGATAATTAACTTAAATATTAAGTTTGGTATTTAAAGGACTTTTTGTTTTTGAGTTATACTATCTACAGGCACAAGGACAGCTCGGATTTTTCCCAAGAATGCTTTTTATAGATTCAGTGGACCCCAAAACATTTATTTCCGAGGAAATCTCGATGTAGAATTTTTGGCTGGAATACAAGACCATATCTAACATGAGTATGTGAACAAGGCATGTGCAAGGCTTGTTTTGCAATTGTGTGGTTAACAGCCGCCATTGACTTCAATCTAAAATATGTGTACTAATTAGTTTATGGATTACCGTGCTACTCAAAAGGTTAACATGTCGGCTTCAAAGGCTGCTATAAGACGTGTTTTACTCCACGCATACTCCACATCTATCTGTCATTTGTGATTTCAATTGGCTTATTGGTGCACTACAAAACGTCGGCGACATCCCAAATTAATCAGTGCGTTATCTGGAAGGTTTGTATTAACAAAGATAAAATCCATGTTAACATTTTGAGTAGCACTGTAATACATAAACTAATTAGTACCCATTGGTTACATTTTGACTTTGAGTTCAGCATACCTGATACCGTTCAGACAAGTAATCTGGTTGCTTCTATATCCATTTTCTGTCTTGTATGATTTGATTACATCTCCACCTCATAAACAATGTTCACTTTTGTAAGCAAGAGTACGTTACGGACCGCTTCTAAATATACACTGTCAGTGTATACTCTAACCACACATTCGCAAAAATAAATCTCGCACAAGGCTTGTTTGCGGACCCATGTTTGCTAGAACTTTTTGCTTATTTTATCGTATACTTCAACCGTTTCAGTTTGCGCTATTAATTATATGCCCTGTATACATAAATAGCACTCCGTGGTGTAGGAGTCACCTCTTAAAACCCAAGATTACTGGTTTAAACCTGGCAGAAGGTGATAGATTTTTTTTGGACGGAGATATTCGGTGATCCCGTGTAATGATTGTTTGCATGTAAAAGAATTCCATAAAAGAAGAGGAAAAATTCCGACAGTGCCATCTGTCTACGGCGAGCCGAACTCTTGTCACCATGGCGCATACCGGCAAACTCACGAACTAGAAATCCCATCAAGGAAACATTGTAACGATGCCCTGTGTTCCAATTAGGAACCACAGGAAATTAACTGTGCATGTAATGTTCCTTATCTAAAACACTCGATTTTGTGTTTAGGAATAAATTAGTTTTCGTGCACAACAAGTAATTTCTCCAATATACCAAGCGACCCTCTAATTGCACCGATGGTCACTGCTTTAATAATTGACCCAAAATTGAGAAGAAATAAAAAAGTATTTTGTTTAAAGATCAAATGATATGAATTATAAATATTAAGAACATATTTTCACAATTGGCGCACCTTAAATACCAATTAACTGAAGCTGTAAGTGTGTAGGCGCATGCTTAATACGACGCCCAACTTTAAACCTTATTTTCTCGCAAACTTTCTGCAACAATTTTCCACACTCAAAATGTTCCACACGATGCAATTTTTCACTAAATTGTTTCAAAATTTACATACTGCCTCTCAATAAAATGACCATTTTAGTCTTTTGAAAAAGTGTTCCAATTTTAATAAATAAATCATTAATCAAGTATTTTGAACAGCACGAAAAGTAATAAGTGTTCTACACTAATTAGGTCAGATATAAAAAAGTAATATATGCAATAAATATAATGTAAAGCTTGATTTTTGTGCTTGGATGTTTTTAAATTTGCATCATGTAGCTAAGTTTTATTAGAGCAATGATGTAACAGTAAAAAATATTTTAAATATTTTCTTTTTTAAATTAGAATTATAATAGATGACAAAAACATCACTATTATTGTGTATAATAAATAATATAAATTTCAATAAGATATATTACATACTTTGGAATTTCCAAACTTCACAGATGTACTACCTTAATATATATAATTAAGTAAAGGCAATCTTATTAGCTGTAAATGTTTAAGTTCCCTGTAAGTCTTTGTGCGACGTATTTATTTCTTAAGTTGGATAAGACGCTTGGAATGCTCTAAATCTCAAAAGTATATTGATTGCATGAATAATAATCAATAGAGAATTTTGTTTTGTCATTTAATACATATATTTCATTTTAATAACTCGCCATATCTAGGTTTTCAAAACTAGGAATCGCATTGCCCCAATGCTGCCATACAGGGGCAGCTGCGTTACGTTACCACGTTCACCCATTTTTGACTTACATGGTACGCTTAAAGATAATAAGGAATACGCCTGGCATTGTGATTTGATGAAAATATGAACGTTTAACGGGGACTCGGGTTTTACCACAATTTTCATTGTTGCCGTTCTGTTACAACAGACCATGCGAGTAAGAAAAGTCAAAACTGATTGGACAATTCACCCCGTCATTCGTTATCCCGCTTGGCGCTCCATCAGAACAGGTTGACATGTATAAGCAGTGTGTTAATTTAGTCCACCACGTGCGGAATTACCTAGGCAATAGATCTTCAGCATATAACGCGGTGGGGTATTGTCCAACCAGAAAGTTTAGAGATCACCAGTTTAAAACTTAAAATTTAATTTGTCGCAAGTTATGTTTCATGCTGATTGCCTTCTCTTCGGTAACCAGGCCTGTGCATCAAGAGTAGTAAACAGACGGAAGACGTGGGCAGAGTCAATGAAAGGGCCTCACCTTACGATAAGTATTTCCAGGCGTATATTCGCGGAGTGTGTCACAGATATTGAAATAAAATTAATTACGGTGAAAATGTCAGGTGTAATCAATTCTTATTACACCAATTTTAGCTGCCTATAGCGGTAATTATACATGTTGTGAGTTCTATAGATAGTGGTGTAATAATGAGTAACACAGGAAACACAAGTATAAGGTACTGAGTATTCTATTCCATTTAGATGTACGTAACTATTATTGCATGTTTATGAGTCTTGATGTAGAAATCTGTTAAACACAAATGCAAACGACAAAATGTGCACCGGATAATTGATGCAGCTGCGCAGCTGGGTGTTGCGCAAATTGAATCTTCCATATACCAGACAACAATGTGTATATTGTTGTTTACATTTGCGTTTAACAGATTTCTAAAACATGACCAACAAGATAGATGTCTTTTTAAATATATATTATTCCATTAATTCCTGTGAAATGCATTTATTTTATTACTTAAAGTAATTTTGAAATTCTTGCCCTATTTATAGATGAACAAAGTCCTCTTTGTCTTTGTCTCAGATTATAATTATCTGAATAACTGTACTGTAGAAATCTTCATTTTGTCTAACAGGTTCCAGATTAGGTATTAATCATGTTTACACTTACTTAATGTTACACTTCTGCCAAAATAGTTCACCACTTAATAAAATTCAATATCAAGAAAATTATTTTAAATGTCTGGTTTTCTCGACTATGATATTTAATAAAATTAGAGATATAATTGTGCAGATATTTGAAGTAAACTTAAGTAACTGAGGGCAAGGCGGGTCATTCTAAATAATAAGAAGCTTCTCTTCAAACTTAGCACAGTAAACTGATTTTGTTTCAACAGAACCATAATATTTTATTTCTCTCCTATCTTGTTTACGAATGTTCTGCAATATCAATGCTCACAATCCAATAGAAAAATAGAAGACACACTAATCATTCACTAACAGCATTCTAATAATACAAGAATATATTCTCACAAAAGCTTATCCTTCTTTCTTCTTTTTGCTTTTCGAGAGAAACATTAACAGAAATGGTCTATTACTTAGTTTCCATTTAAGTACACCCGTGCAAAAAAAAAAAAAAAAAAAAGGAAAGAAAAAAAAAGTGAGTCATGTAAGTCGTACACGGCGCAGCGCCTTGTGTACACCATCCGCGAAGCAGTTGTTTAGCGGCAGCAACTAGTTGTCACAAATTCCAAATCATAATATTATTCACCTATATGATCAATAATCATAATCAAATATTAACTAAATATATTAAGAACACAAAACTTATAGTTGGCATTACTAAATCTGCCACCTACCATGTGTGTTACTGCAGCGTTTTGGCAAAACGTAGGTTACTCCTCTGGTGAGGGTCGCAAGTTCGCTTCTCGCATGTAGAAAACTTTTTTTTTTCTTTCCTTCTCTTAATTATGTTGAATAAATGCACAGCGGCTATTCATTTTAGACAATGAGAGTACCAACATTCGGTCCAGTTTATAATATGATAGTTATTATAATGCTTCTTTATCGAACAGAAGTATGTTGCACACGAAAGCATGTGGTACACAAAAACCCATCAGGCATGAACAGTTTTCTCTCAATGGAAAAAAAATGGAATCTATACAGTATGAAAAAATACTTAAAGAAGGTATTTTAATAAAACCAATGTTTTGAAACATTTTTAGGAGTCCAATTTTGGGTAAATGTGGTTTCTTGGGAGGTAGTAACCGATCCAATAGGAAAATGCCAACCGCAACTGGAATAACGTGATGTTTTGAGGCGAGGTGCCAGTTTCTTCCACAGATAAGGTAAAGGTGATTGTCTATTGTCCAAAGGGCGTCCCGATATGATGCAAAATACGTGTTTTCACAATTCCATCATTGTCACGTATCAGTATCGTGTTGTGGATGGATATCAAAGAGGCGGTCTAGGAGTGTCGTGGTAGCTTTACGATAAACTGAAGGGTGTGCACTACGTGGTAATACTCGATATTATTTTGATTCCCTCTGTGAGGATGGGATATTCTGATGGAATTGTTGAATTTGTAGAGAATAATCATCCTGTCCATACGTCTCAAAAGGTTTCAAATTTCATAGAGGCAGGATGAGGGCCTACAACTTGAAATGCCAGAGTTATATTAATTCACTATTATGTTCTACATAACCAGACATAAAATTAACAGGCAAAAATGACAAGTAGCGCGAGATTTGAACCTAGGAACTTACGAGCAGAAGCTAGGTGTACTTAACCTGTCGGCCATCGTAACGTGTCCTGTAGTCTGTTTGCAGTAATTATAAGTTAATAACTGTGCTGATAGTCACGGGCCATTGTACAGTTCATGTGTGTGCAGTGTGAATACAGCTTTTACGAAGATACACGAATCTCCACTTAAGAGCTATAAAAGTTCTAATTTATTATAATATCAAATGGGGTTTAGGTGAACTATTTTTTTATGTTGTTGGGTATAGACACATAGACATATAGGGGCATTCTTATACTTTTCTTCAACTAGAATTTGTCATTTTTGTATCTTTAGTTTTACTCCTCACCATGCAAACTGAACCGAATTTCAATGTCAGTCGCATAGTGACAGTTTTTAAAAGATTTGACTCGCAAGGAAGCATGTAATGAGTCAATTTCCGTTAATGCTTATCTCGATTAGAATGGAGTGTATAGAACAACAATATTTTGAAAGAATAGTGTGATAATGCCGTCCGCGCTGTGACCTTTATCATGTTCACTGTGGCAGTGGAGCTGGAATGTGAGACATCGCAGTCGGATGCGTAAACAATGGCGCGACGAAACAGGAAACTTCGGAACGTGACATATCATCATGATTGTTACCGATATTCCAGACGTTTCTGCCACCTTCGACAAGTTTCCAGAAAGTTTGTGACTTCCTTTTCCACTTATATAAGGAGAAAGGAGTGCTTTGCAAGTTGTTGTGAACTGTACTGAGCACTAGTGCGCGAGCCATGAACGGCATGCAACCAGTGTGTAGCGTCGATTGAATCATTTGTAGCAGTGATTTTAAGACTTTATTTGCAACTATATTCTGAGTCAATAAAGAAATGTGTTAATTTAGTGTGTTTTAAGTACAGTTAGAGAAGGACATGTGAATAGAACACATTGCAGTATTATTATTATTATTATTATTATTATTATTATTATTATTATTATCATCATCATCATTATCATTATTATCATCATTATTATACACACACGTAATAGAACATGTATAGAGAATAGTATGACAAAACCAGACAAATATATATGAAGACACACAGGAAGTAGATGCTGCTATAAACCGTTGACAAAGGAGATTTATCCACGTATAAAGTGAATTCACTAGGGAGGTTAACATCCTTTTCAAGAGAACAGAAAATACTTAAGCTGTACCGCAGTTCACTGTTCTCTTTAAAGCTGAAGCTGCACAAAACAAAAGATAAGCTTGTATTGCACCAAAAGGGAGAAGTTTTACCCCTCCAAAGGAAAACGTGTAGGTAGAGAGCACGGAGAAAAGAGAAAAATTGTGTATTCAGTTGTTAGGACCAGTAATTAGGAATTAGCACAGAAAGCACAACTGAAAACATCTACCCTGAAAGCCAGCGCGAGATAGAAAGTGAAAACCTCGACATAATTACTGGTGCTGATTTTCTCATACAGAGAAGCAGTGTACTTGAGGAGAAATCTGACGTGCTCCATTCACATCTCTTTCTCTATCTGTTCAGCAAACCAACTATTCTTAATAGAGATTGTTCCTTTATCTACCTAATGCTATCAAGAAATAGTCTTTTTATTAGTTCCTTATAAGTAGAAGAGAAATATATTAAAACTGAAACTAATAACCGTAATATTTCTGTAATGATTAGCAAAATAATAAAAAAAAATATGTTCCTTTCACATGCCTTTTTCTACATTTATGTAGCAAATTATTGTTAATAAGTTTATTTTTTTATATCTTCATGTAAGTCGAGATTAACAAAAGTTTTCTTGTAAGTAGAAGAGAAATAAGGGAATACACTAAGCTAAAACAATAGGCAAACGTTTCAAAAGCTGGTTGCCATGTAGATGAAATCCGTTTCTTTGCATTGTCAGGATTGACAAATTCCCGTATGTGAAAAGTTTTAAGTATTTTAAAGCTGAAACCAATGCAAAGAATTGCTTAAAAATGGTCAACTCCACGAAAAAAATACATATAACATAAATTGTGTGTTTTAATGAGCTCTACACTTTCTATTCAGTAAGGTTTTTTGTCTATCTCTTACGGTTTACCAGCTATTAAAATTTCGTAAAATTCATCGAGAAATTCGTAAAATATTTCATAGGAGGTTGTTCCCAGAAAACTCAAGATATACATTTTATTTTTGAGCTAAATATCTTTAATATATGATATTTTTATCAAATCGTTAGCATCATTTTTGAGAAAATCAAAACTATCGAAATTTCTTCCATTAAAAGATTAGTTGGGGTGGGGGAAGATACTGAGCTTAAATACCAAGTTTGGTATTTAACGGAATTTTCGTTTTTGAGCTATGCTGCACACAGACAGACACACACACATACACACACACATTGACATTTGTCTAAAAATCTGATGTGTTCCATTCACATAGCTTTCTCTACATCTCTGCAACAAGTTATTTTTAAAAAGCTTTTGCTTCCTTTTACTTCATGCTAATCGAGAAAAAATAGCATAAATAGTCTGAGTACTTATAGGCTACAGTATATTAGGAACAGAATCGAGTTTTATCGCCAGGAGCCCGTTTTATGTTGTAACAATGGACTAGAATGCAGTGAAAAGGTTAGGAATATTTGTTAAATCATTTTCCAAGCTTCACAGCTAGCCTAGCTAGTCCACAGAGTATGTCCCTGATTATAACAAATTAAATTCCGGAAACATCTCTTTCTTTAAATACTGTATGCTCCCGATTATTACTTTCGCTAGCGCGTATGTACATACAATGCACATAACACCTAGAGAAGGGATTTTTATCCACGCAAAACTTCGAGATTTCACCAGAAATATGTTTTGCGGTCCCTTGAGTACAGAAAAAGTATTTTTAGAAAAAGGTCAGTGTGTGTGTGTAAATCATAGCTAAAACGTAAAGAGTATGAACTTCTGTTTACGACACGTAGATTTGCAAGATAATCCCCCCACCACAAACTACCTTTTACAGGGAAACATTTTTGAAAATGTTGTTTTTCTCAAAAACGGCTATAGCGATTTTGATTAAAAATACCGTATATTTAAGATATTTATATCACATAAAATATATATATATATCTGGGATTAGCCTCAAGACTTCTTTATTCTACATGAATTCTGCAGAATTTTGTATAACAGTTTAACCGTCAGAGGTAGACAAAAACGTAATACACAAAAAATGTAGAACTCGTTAAAACCCATAATTTATGTCAAAAACGTTTCTCTTGTAGAGTTAAGTGCTTTTGACATATTCCTTGTTACTGATTTTAATTTTACTTAACTTTTTTCAAACTCTAAGCTGCATTTCGTTTCATATTTCTTGTTTTACTGCTGGCCATGCAAAGCGTACCGATCCTCAATTGTTTGACATAGCGACCAGCATTTTAAAAGATTTGACTATCTCTTTAGCTTAGTGAATTCCCTTATTTCCCTCCTATTTACAAGAAAGCAAGTAATAAGACCAATTCTGCTAATGTATATCTCGATTAGCATAATGTAGGTAAAGAAGAATCTTTGTAAGAATAGTTTGCATGAAACACATCAGATCTTTTGTTTTGTTTTGTTTCAAAACCGGTTCTTAGAGCGCGTGCTGCTTGCGTCTACAGGAAAATGTGCAGTGAACTTTTGTCGTCACGTATACCAAATACAGTCTCCATTTTTAAGACTAAATGTTCTTCTTTAACATTAAATCCACACGGTCTTGAAGATGTTACAAAGTTTTCGTCTCAAGCTTTCTTTACTCTGTATTTTATTGCTCTTTCTTTACTTGCCGCCTCAGTTTTACTTCTCCTTCTGAAAAGTGAACAAGACTGCAGCTGACAGTGAGTATTATTCTCCAAGAGCAGGCAGTTTTTCTTTAAATGATTCTGACTGAACTTTACCACAACTGCGTCACCACGTCCACAACACATATTAGTGGGAGAACTCTTCTTTGACCACGCCTGAAATTGATTACAAAGGGTTATTTACCGCTGAGAAAGTTCTGCTTTGGCTCAACACTTGCCTGCGCTGAACAGGATAACGATTAACCATTACAGAAACCTGAGATGCTTTACAAGGTTCTGCCACATAATTTTAGGGAGATTCTGAAGCATTTATGTACCCTGTTTATCTTACTAACGCGTAAAGAAACCTGTACTGGAAAATTCTAGCTATTAAGCCAATTTTTATGGAGCACATCATTTTTTAGTTTCTCTTCACGTAGTATGTACATAATGTATACAAAAATATTATATTGCACTCAAAATATCGATACCGACATTTCATCCGTAATATATGTTTTGTGCCCTGAATTCCAAAAAAAAACAAAAAAAAAACATTTTTTAGATAAATGTCCGTGTGTATGTCTGTCACTGTGTGTCTGTGTGTGGATAGCTTAACTCAAAAACGAAAGGTCCGTTAAAGTTCCTTGGTATTTAAGTTCAGTGTCTTCCAAGGATGGGACACGAAGATGTTCAAGAAAATCCCCCCATCCTACAACTACCCTTTACATGGAAAAATGTTCGACAATTTTTATTTTCTCAAAAATCGCTCTAACGCTTTTTATTTAAAATATTGTATATTAAAGATATTTACATGCAAAATAAAATATATATCTTGAATTTTCCGGGAATAGTCTCTGAAGACATATTTCGCGCCGTGTTCGATTGGTTAGACCTCTCACCTAGACGCCCAAGCGACCGCAGGTGAGATTTGTGGTGGACAAAGTGGCGCAGGGCGGGTTTTCTCCGCCATTGCATTCCACCGGTGCTCCATCTTCATTCCATGTATCACCAGTGTCATCGCCTGCGGTGCCATTTGCGGTAAAAGCAGACGTTAAACATTATCCACAGAAGACATCTTTATTCTGGATGAATTTTGCGGAATATTACACAACTGGTTAAATATAAGAGATCGAGAAAAGCTTACTTAACAAAGAATGTAGAGCTCGTTAAGACACACAATTTATATTATATGCATGTTTTCGTGGAGTTGACCTATTGAGATATTCCTTGTTATTGGTTTTAGTTTTAAAATACTTATATTTTTAATTTCTCTACACGTACTATATACATAGTGTATAGAGAAGTTATTGCACTCCACCAAAAAATTTGATACTAGGATTTCACCGGAAATATATGTTTTAAGGTCCCCTGTATCCAAAAAAAGTATTTTCAGAAAAAGGTCCATGTGGGTCAGATGTGTCCGTGTGTCTGTGAACACGATAACTCAAAAACGAAAAGTCGGTAAAATATCAAACTTGGTATTTAAGTTAAGTATCTTCCAGGGATGCGACACGAAGGTTTTGAGAAAAATCCGCCTACTGCAAACTACCTTTTACATGGAACTTTTTTTCGAAAATTTCCAATGGCTCTATCGATTTTGGTTAAAATATCATATACTAAAGACATTTACCTGACAAATAAAATGTATATCTTGAATTGTCTGGGTATAGCCTCTGAGGAGTAGTTTATTCTGGATGAATTTTACAGAATTTTGAATAACTGCTAAACCATAAGAGATGGACAAAAACTTACTGTACAAAAATGTAGAGCACGTTAAAACACACAATTTATGTTATATACATTTCTTTCGTGGAGTTGATCGTTTTTGAGATATTCATTGTTTTTGGTTTCAGCTATGAAAATCTTACTTTTCTCATATAGGAATTTGTCAACTCCTGTCCATATAAACAAAGGAACTTGTCACATAGCAACCAGCTTTTGACTATCACTTTAACCTATGGTAGTCCTTTATTTCGCCTCTGCTTACAAGGAAACAAGTAATAAGACTATTTCTGCTAATTGTTTCTCGAGTAGCATGAAGTAAATAGAAGCATAAGCTTTTTAACAATAATTTGTTACAGAGCTGTAGAGAAAGTCATGTGAATGGTACACATCATATTTTTCTCATACGAACACATATGTCAACTTCTGGCCATACAACAAAGGAACTTTAATGACATAACAACCAGCTTTTAAAAGATTTGACTATTGGTACTCCCTTATTTTGCTCCTACTTACAAAGAAGCAAGTAGTAAGACCACCTCTGTCAACTTTTTCTCAATTACCATGAAATAAATAGGAGATTGAGCGTTTTACCAATAATTTATGGCAGAGATGTAGCGAAACAAAATGTAAATGACGTGTTATTTATGGACGCTCTTTAACCACTGTGGTTCTCAGCGTCCCATTCTAAATTGGACGTGAAAGACCACTTAATTTTGCTCCATAAGCTTGAGGTTCTTTTACGTGCCGTAAATCTACGACACGGGACCAACAGCTTTACTTCCCTTCCGAAGGAAGCCATGCTAAGGAGTTTTACACCCGAAAAAATCCATCGTCCTCCGCCGGGTTTGAACCCGCGACCTTGGGTATACGAAGTCAGCATGTCAACCATTACACCACGGAGGGCGACAATGTAGAGAAAGGCATGTGAATTGAACACATCAGATTTGTTCTTAAATTATTTCAAAACTGACACAAAAAGGTTGTGTGTTCCATCTACATGTCTTTCTCTATATTTCCATAACAAATAATTGTTAAAAAGCTGATTCTTCTGTCTACTGCATGCCAATCGAGACCAAAATTCCCAGAAATGGTCTTATTACTTCCTTTCTTGTAAGTAAGGGAAATAAGGGAATATTATAGGCTAAAGCAGTCTCGTTGCTATATGATTGAATTCCCACATGATAAATGTTTATTTTAAAACTGAAATCAATAACAAGGACTATCTCGGAACTGGTCTACTCCACGAAAAAAAGATATATGACACAATTTGTGTATTTTAACGAGATCTGCATTTTTTTTTTTTTTGTAGTAAGTTTTTGTAAACCTCCCAAGATTTACCAGTTATGCAAAGCTCAGCAAAATTCACCCAGAATAAACAGGTAATTGGAGATTATTCTCAGAAAACTTCAGGATATACGTCTTATTTATCATTAAAATATCCTAAATATAAGTACGATATTTTAATTAAAATCGTTAGAGCTATGTAATGATTTTTTTCATGTAAAGAGTACCTAGAATGCGATGAGATAATTTTCTTGAAAATCTTTCTGTCGCATCCTTGAGAGATATTGAACTTATATACCAAGTTTGGTATTTAACGGTCTTTTCGTTTTTGAGTTATGCTATTCACAGAGACCACTTTTTTCTAAAATGCTTTTTTTATACAGATTGCTCTAAAACGTGTATTTCCGGTGAAATCTCGGTATAGAATTTTAAGTGGACTGCAATGCCTTCTCTGTGTCCAATGTACAATGAGAAAAAGCAAAAATATCTCCTTAGTGAGGTCTTTTCCTTCGAATCTGGTAAAGAAACAAAAACAAAAAACAAAAAAAGTGTCGGGTGTTTCTGGATTAAAATCGAATGAGCCGACCAATTTGCCTGTTTTTTGTTGTTTTTTCTGTTTTTTGTTTTTGTGGTTTCGCTCAAATATCGGAAATTTAATACCACGACCCAAACTACACTTTCAATCTAAAACAATAGCAAAACTGAAAAGAGAAGGTATTTGCGATTGTACTACCATCTATCCACAGGTAGGGAAATCAGTAGGTATACTGGGTGCCCCTACGCAGCAGTATGATATATAGGTAAAGGAAAACTGAATTCTATCATCTGACTACGGATGGTGTAAGCAATTAGAGAGAGGTCAAGATGTCTGGCTGTACGCGCTATTCTGACTATAGATGGTGAAAGTAGTCAGACTGTGATAACTTATCACCATCTCCGTCAACAAGGTATCCTGTGGAACTGATCCGTCGCGATACACCCTAGAAGTTAAAGCGACATAAAATAAATAGATTTAAAATTCGATTTTAATTTCATCTTAGCACATGTTAATCCTCGAGTAGTAAATTGAGAGTCGTCCTCAGTGGTGCAGTTGTTATAATGCTAGCCTCTAATACCCAAGATTGAGTTGTTTTTTTTTTTTTTTTTTTTAATACGGTTCCAGAGGCTTGTCAGGACTCCGGTGCTGTATTCCTTTTTTCTCCAGTTTCCTATATTTCCTTAGTATACCTCATTATTCTTGACGTTTTCCTTTTACATAAAGATACACAAACATAGACACATTTACAAACACAGAAACACCCATGCCCAAGGTGGGACTCGAACCCACGATCATGTGCACCAAGAAGCGTCAAAGCAAGGCACTTTAGCGACTACCGGGATCGGCAGGTTCAATCCTGGCGCAGGGTTACAAGACGTTTTCGGATATAAAAATCCTTAGCCACCTTCGGAAGGGAAGTAAAGCATATGGTCCAGTGTAATGTTTAATTTCAAGTAAAAAAACAAAACAAAACAAAAACGCTATACCTTGAAACAAAAGGTCTCTGGGCAAAATTCACCATTTTTCACATCTATAAGTCATTATTTAGTACTATAGTGATGAAGAGGGTTTCGGAAGAAACTGAAAATATATATTTCATTTCTCGTGAAATTCTTTAAACATAATGTGAATATTTTAATTCAAAGAATTAAAAGAGAAAAGAAAACTTTCGAAAACTGTTCATCTAAACGGTAGCATGTGGAGATTTATTTAAAATCTTACTGTCCAATTTTTGGAAGAATCTGGACTTAGCTATGGTTTTTTAATCATGCTGATCAAGATACATATGTACCTTTTTCTAAAACCGTTTTGGGAGATTCAGCGGTCCTAAAAATATATATGTATATGCAAGGAGTGTTAATGAACTACACCGAAATGTATTCTCAGAGCAAGTAATTTTAAATAGAAGACTTGTGGCTTATCCGTTCAAATTTCTAAGTTACGGATATGTTTCTAAAGTACCAGTGCGCCACTGGCTGATAATGATACCATTGGAGAACACAACAAAAACGGAGGGCCGTTGACGACCGTACCTTTCTGGAGTAATGGTTTTGACATAACTTCGCAGAATTTCTTTTCAAGTTCGAATCTCTCCACTTAGCAGCATTTTGCATGGATCTAAAAGAAAAAAAAAAAAAAAAAAAACTGATGTGTTACACCCACATGACTTTCTCTAGCTGTTCTACAAACTTCATACATAAGACTCTTCTTCTTTATGCACCTTGCTAATCGAGGTACACATTAGCACAACGTTCTTATGTTCTGTATAAGTAGGAAGAAAATAAGGGAATACACTAGGCTAAACCAATAGTCAGATGTTTTAAAAGCTGTCGTTATTCGATTGTCACTACAAATCGCTTCTTTTCTTGGCCAGGAGCAGAACAAAAGAAAATCGGACTCTCCCTTCTGAGAAAAGTATAAGTACTTCACAACTGAAACTAATAACAATGTATACCTCGAAAACGGTAAGCTCCACGAGAAAAATGTATATGATATAGCTTGTGTATTTTAACAAGACCTAAGTTTTTTGTATAGTAAGTTTTTGTCTATCTCTTACAGTTTACTAGTTATGAACGAATTAAGCAAAATTCATCCAGAATAAACAGGTCATCAAAAGCTATTCCCAGAAAATTCAAGATATACATTTTATTTGTTAGGTAAATATCTTTAATGTTCGAAATTTTAATCAAAATCGTTAGAGCTATTTTTGAGAAAATCAAAATTTTCGAAAAAAGTTCCATATAAAGGGTAGTTGGGGGTGGGGGTATTTTTCTCAAAATCTTCGTGTCGCATCCCTGGAAGATACTAAGCTTAAATACCATGTTTGGTGTTTTACCGACTTTTCGTTTTTGAGTTATCGTGTTCACAGACACACGGACACACTGACACACGGATACACACACACACACACACGGACCTTTTTCTGAAAATGCTTTTTTTTTTTATACAGGGGACCCTAAAACCTATATTTCCGGTGAAATCTCGGTATCGAATTTTTGGATGGAGTGCAATACCTTCTCTATACACTATACATATACGTATAGAGAAAGTAAAAAAGAAGAGTTAAATCCATGACAGAAACGAACTTACGATCTTCGGATCATCAGCTTTTGGCGTTACACATTAAGCCACTGGAGCAACTAAATAAATGCCTCTAGAGTAGGTATGCTATATAAGGGAACGGACAGAGTTGCAGAAGTGGCCTGTTTGAGATTTAAAATAACTTTATGGCAGAGCGAGAATGTGTTGCTGAAAGTGATATTTCCAAACTGGCGTATCAATTTAAAAGACATTCCGGTTTTCATCTGCTTTTGATTTAACACCTTATAGCTGCGTTATGTTTAGCCGTGGACCATCCATTTTGTATCTGAAAATATTTATATGATACACGTTTATAAAATGTTCAATTATTTCATACGAAATGCTTGGGCCAGTATTGGAAGAAACATGCTTTTACGGTCACAGCAATCATTCATTCACAGAGTTGGAAAATGCATCGAGGTAGTAGGACATTATTTTGAACATTTATTGCAGTAAGGTACGATGCTTATTTAAATAATACTGTACAATACCCGTGCAGTGATGATATTCTGTGCAACTCTCTTTCATCAATGTTTAATTGTCTACACCAGAAAAGAACTCTGTACAAGAAAATAGTTTAACAAAAGTTGTTTATTTTTTACAACGAATAAGGAAACAAAATAACAAATGTTGGTTCCCTTTTAAAAAACGTACCCTGACCCTCAAATTGCCATCCAAGCCTTCGCCAATTAAAACACAACAGTTTTGGAGATATTCTACAGTCTCAAGTTAAAGCCGCTGATACGTGAAATATTGGTATAGGCTTTCTGGGTGGAATAAAATACATATCTGTTTACAATACGTAGCAGAAAATATAATAATTACGTTATGAGTATACCCAAAAATATCGATACTACAGTTATTACTTGAATGTTATTGAATAATAGGAAAATTGCTGAATAGTAGTAGTCGAAACATTGAGCGGTAAAATTGTATTATTTCGCCATTAGTATACGTCCAGCCGGGAGGGAGACACTTAAATCGGCATCAACGTCATCACAGCGCTCCTGTGCAAGCAAGAAGTTGAATGATCGATGTATAAAGACAAGGGTCTGTCTTGTGAGAGGTTACGCCAAGAGTGCTCTATATCATATTACATCATTCGTTTCATCACTTAACAGGCCCCATAAATAAATAGTTTTCTGTTCCCTTACGACAGCTGCTAACAGCCGGAAATTGATTCAGTCTCTCAAACACGGCCTTCTTTTCTGTAGAAATGATACACTGTTTGTTTTTGAGACTGCTGGAAATGAAAAGGGATTTTATCAATATTTCTATTAACCCCTAGAGGATTATTTGATCTGGTTTGTGGAAGCGTGGGATTGATTGCTTGATGGATTTCTGCCTTGGATTCGGGGAATACAGTTTGTAATCAGAACCATAAAGTAGCTTTGGAGGTTATGTCTTGCAGAAAGGAATTTGAACTCTTACTTAAACCCCTTTCAGCTGCTTTGGTGCAACCTCTGAGGACCCCGAACACCTGTGATACCTCTGACTTTACTAGACTTACACTAGGCCGAACATCTGGGAGCTGTTCGAATTGGGTTGGACTCGGCGATGTAGTGGTAATGGAAATCTATGAGAGACTGGATTCGTCTGGGCAGTGATGCCTGGGCGGGGTTTTGAGACGCTTTTATGTTCTCCGGCAACTATCCTGGAGCGCCAACGTTTCGCTCGTCATTTCGCTATGGGGTTGATATAGGTAAGTAACGTATCTACCTCCATTCTTGCGCAAGCAAGGGGGTCGGTATAAAGTTTAAAGCACCGTCCTAATGAAAAATCTACACGGAGTTGTTACCTTGGGCATGTGATACACCGGAATAGTCAAATATGGAAATGAATGCTGAAACATTGGTTTCCAAAACTGCGAGGTGAGTGGATGGCTGTCATGCTCACTTGAACACAAAGCGAAGGGAAGCATGTGGCAAATTTTATTCTTATACCATCTCTGCTAGAAAGGCTTAGATTAGGTGGGTATTTATTTTTCTCTACCTATGGACTATGTATTAAATAAAGTAAAAGTAGCATTTTGGGCAATATTCATCAATGATCACATAATCTCGCGTTAAACAAACGGCTGAACTTACATGAGGACCATTATTCATGAAGTGTAATGTCAATTAGATTTCATAAGATTGTTCTTCGGGGACGATATAATAAAATGCAACTTACAGTATATAATGAGTATTTAATAAATTTAAAGGTAATCAATGTAATATATACATATATATATTACATTGATTACCTTTAAATTTATTGATTTTAAAAAGAGAATTTGTAATTTTTTTTGTTTTTTTTTGTTTTAAGTTTACTGATTAAGTTTTACCGGAAATGCATGTTTTGGGTCCTACTGAATCCAAAAAAGCATTTTTGAAAAAGGTCCGAGTGTATGCGTGTGTATGTGTGTGTCGGTGGACAGCATAGCTCAAAAACGAAAAGTCGGCTAGATACGAAACTTGGTATTTAAGTTTAGTATCTTCCAAGGATGCGACTCGAAGATTTTCAATAAAATACCCCACCCCCAACTACTCTTTATATGCAAAAATGTTCGAAAATTTCGATTTTCTCAAAAATGGATCCAATGATTTTTATTAAAATATCGTATATTAAAGATATTTACCCCACAAATAAAATGTATATCTTGAATTTTCTGGGAATAACCTCTGAGGACTACTTTATTCTGGATGAATCTTACGGATTTTTGTATAACTGGCAAACCGTAAGTGATAAACAAAAACTTACCTAACAAAAAATGTAGAGCTCAATGAAACACACAACTTATGTTATATACATTTTTTTCGTACAGTTGATCATTTTTGACATATTCCTTGTTGTTGGTTTCAGCTTTAAAAAACTTATACTTTTCTCATACGGGAATTTGTTGACTCCTGTCTATACAAAGAAACTTCAGTCACAAAGCAACCAGCTTTTGACTATCGCATTAACCTATGGTACTCCTTTATTTCGCTACTACTTACAAGGAAGAAAGTAAATAGGTTATTTCTGCTATTTTTTCGACTGGTATGAAGTAAAAAGAAGCATAAGCTTTTTAACAATAATTTGTTGCAGAGATGTAGAGAATGTCATGTGCATAGAACACATCACATTTTTTCTGGTAGGAGAGGCCTTTGTTTAATTTTACTCAACAACCAAAAGTAGAAACTTCGTAAAATGATTAATAAATGTATGATATTTGAAGAGCGATCAAAACCTGACAGGTAAAGCAGAGCAACCCTGTTGATTTCTCAAGAATTATATGGACCACAGGTATATGTTGAGTATCCTACTGCGTTTTTAACGCAACGGAGCCTATATGGCTTTGCACCAAACATGCCACATATAAAGCGCATTACCCAGATAGCAATTTAATCTCTGTAATTTCCGACTAAAACCCTTTGGTGCTTAACCAGCCATTGGAGTGTGTTTTGCTTGAAACGCAGTACGCGAGCTCTGACATACGACGTCATATGGGATAAAGCTTGACGGACTCTTGATGTTGATGCTGGTCCTCGGGCAGAGTCATCTAACGGCTTCCAGCTTTAACTGACACATGCATTTTAAGCTCTGCATGCTCTCTTCCGTTTAAACGTCAACCGCTGATCTGTTAAATGATCGCTTAAATGAACTACTCAACATCTGCGTAATGTCTATAGGATTAATATGAGAGCAATCAATTTGGTTTTAATAAGTTTGCCATTTGGAGCAGTCAGTTTCCACATGAACTGGACATAGTTCAGATTTCCTAACAGTAAACTCAGAAACTTCACCTCATCTTTTTGACAGAAGTAATGCTTGGGAGGCTTTTTATACTCCTTCAATAAACTGTCAATATGTCGAAAGAAACGGGTTTTAATATTAATTTCGTTTAATATTTTATTTGAGTAAAGAGAAGGAAAACTTTCTCTAGCACGTCTATACAACGTACATAGTGCATAGAGAAAGAATTGAATTCCAACCGAAAATTCCATAATGGGAAAACATTTTATGAGACCCCTGAATCCATACAAACAACAAAAACAACATTTTTGGAAAAAAATTTTGTGTGTGTTTCGAAATTTTTTATTTTCTCAAAAATGGCTGTAATGATTTTTGTGATGAATTTTGCATAACTGGTAAACTGTAAGAGATAGGCAAAAACATATGTAATAAAAAATATTTGACTATCGATTTAGCCTAGTATATTCCCTTATTTCCCTTCTACTTACATGAAGCAGGTAATAAGAGTCTTCCTGCCAATTTTTTCTCGATTAACACTAAGTAAATAGAAGAATAAGCTTTTTACAACAATTTATTGCAGAGGTGTAGAGAAAGTGATGTGAATGGAAACCATCATATTTTTTTATTTCTTTAGCACGTGTGTGCAATGTACAAGTAGATAGAGAAGGTACATCCGCAAATTTGAATCGAGATTTCACAGAACCTACATCTTATGAGTTCAAACAAATAACAAAAACAACAGCAACATCATTTTTATTATTCAAGTGGTTAAAATCCATTTACACCTTAACTATTTATTTATTTTAAATAGAATATTACATTTTCATTGTAAAAATCAAAATTTGATGTGATACATGCACATGACTTTCTCTACATCTCTGCAACAAATTATTCTATTTACTACACATAATCGAGAAAAAAATCTCAGAACTAGTCTTGCTTCCTTGTTAATAGAAGCGAAATAAGGGAATACCATAGGTTAAAGTGATAGTCAAAAGCTAGTTGCTATGTGACTGAGGTTCCTTTGTTTCTATGGACAGGAGTTGACAAATTCCTGTATGAGAAAAGTGTGTGTTACAAAGCTGAAACCAAAAACAGCGAATATCTCAAAAACGATTAACTCCACAAAAAAATGCATGTGACTTAAATTGTGTGTACATGCTGTACATTTGTTGTGTGATAAGTTTTTGTCCATCTCTTACGGTTTAGCAGTTATGCAAAATTCCGTAAAATGCATCCAGAATAAAGTAGTCTTCAGAAGCTATTCCCAGAAAATTCAAGATATACATTTTATTTGTCAGGTAAATATCTTTAATATACAATTCAAAATCGTTAGAGAAATTTTTAAGACAATCAAAATTTTCGAAAAAAAATCCATGTAAAGGGTAATTTGGGTTGAGGGGATTTTTCTCAAAATCTTCGTGTTGCATCCCTAAGATACTAAATGTAAATATCAAGTTTGGTATTTTACCGATTTTTCGTTTTTGAGTTATCGTATTCACAGACACACGGACACAAACACACGGACCTTTTTCTGAAAATATTTTTTTTTGGATACAGGGGACCCTAAAGCATATTTCCGGTGAAATCTCGGTATCGAATTTTTGAGTGGAGTGCAATCCTTCTCTATACACTATGTACATAGTACGTGTAGAGAAAGTAAAAATTATTTTGAAAAAAATGTGTGTGAGCCCGTTCCAGTTTATGCTACCGCTGACGGTGGTGTACTAGTGTTGCAGCTGACTAAGGAATATAGACTGCTGAGGGGAGCGGGGAATTGCGCAGATCGAGCGCATCATACAGTCCGTCACGTAATGCTATAAATAGTGGGCATTTATGTTCACTTTTTATTTATCTCATTAACAGTAGACAATAGGTAATAGTGATCGGATTTATAATTCATTTACTGTAAAGTCTGCACTGCTGTGATAGGGCATCGTACACGATGATTGTACATATTCGTCTTACACACTACCGCATTCGAAAATTTGTTTAATGCACACTGATTTTCTACAGCGGCTGTCCAGTGCATGAATAGTGTCGGTCCCCATGGCAGCGTTTTCGTGCTTCGTGGCGCAGGGGATCGTGGGTTCGAGTCCCGCCTTGGGCATGGGTGTTTCTGTGTTCGTAAATGTGTATGTATATGTATAGGAAAAAAAACGTTAAATTAATAGATCAACTAAGGAAATGTAGGAAACTGGGAAAAAAGAGGTAAAAAGAACACAGCGGTGTTCCTGACAAACCTCCGGAACTGTATTTTCATTTAAAAAAAAAGTTTAAAAAAATAGGAATTAGTGCGAGCGTTCGCCACCGGTAATATGAGGTGGGACGGGTAGTATGAGTGTATGTGTGTGTGTTTGTAGGTAGGATAGCTCAGAAACGAAAAGTCTGTTAAATACCAAATTTGGTATTTGAGTTCAGTATCTCACAGGGCTGCGACATGAAGATTTTCTAAATAATCTCCCCTCTGCGAACTACCCTTTACATGGAAAATTTTTCGAAAATGTTGAGTTTCTCGAAAATGTCTCTTAGCGATTTTTTTATTAAAATGGCTATGTTTAAGATATTTATGTCAAAAAATGTATATCTTGAATATTATGAGAATAACGTAGCCTCATAGATGACTTTAGTATACAGTAACTCGTAAGCCGTAAGAAATAAGACAAAAACTTGATACACAAAAAATATAGATTTTATTAAAATACAATGCACGTCGTATACATTTGTTTGTAGAGTTAACCGTTTCTGAGATATTCCCGCTATCGCACTGTAACCGTGACAGTTGTAACCGCTACGAGAAGATATCTGTTTGTCACACTTCTGGTGTAGACTGCTAAAACGTAAAATTGCACCATTTTATAGCACGCATTTGCATATGAACTTTTACCGTAGAAAAAAGCGAGGTTTTCAAAACTAGGTTTTATATGTACAGTCGTGCTAAGAGAACCCTGTCACCAGAAAAGCTAAAATGTAATCTCCCGAACTAGCCCTACAATTGTATTACTGTCATATGAACTAGTACGCTGATTTCGCTGGGGACCAGAACTTTTGATATAACAATTATAGAGCAAAGGTGTGATAATGGCATTCAAGTTGTGAAGCTATCGAAGCTGTCCTACCTCCAGTCCTATTTCTGCAGAGGTCTATAGGGGTTGAATAATGATTTTATAAACTCGGGGTTCTAGCGAAATAGGTTTCGCCTTGATTGTATGCAAATGTCACGGAAGTTAGAAGTGCTTGGAAGTTTACTCCGCACACAACAAGAGTTGTTGATTAGCAGCAATCCAAAATCGAGATGGAAAGTTTCACATGTTCGGCGTCTTTATGTTGTAACAAAACTGCTCTTTATTACTCCAACAAACAACTCTTCATTTTTTCTATGAATATAAATGAAAATAAATGTTTTTATTTGATGATTTCGCAACCATTCTGCCGTATAGTTTCGCTTCGACGTTCGCTGCAGCGGCTACCATTGCACGGTACGAAATTCCCGTCGAAACTGCATCAAGTGCTGCACGCCATATCCCAGTTGAAACTGAACTGCACGAAGACGAAGACGAGTGATGGCGGGCCGAGGCTAGCCCGAAGGTGTGTTACACGTGTACCCTCCCAAACAAGGGTTTAACCACGTATTGACGGAAATATGGGATTTTCAGAATGTCGGATGAAAATGAAGCTGAGGAGTGAAAGAGGTAGCAAGATTTCTCCTCAATTGTTGTCAGCCATGTGTACCGCAGGAGTAAGTTTATTGGAAATGTTATCTAGCTTGGGATTGCTATTTAAATATTAACGTCGAAGCAACTCTTGGAAGGAGTGTATAGAAGTTCAGCCTAAGCTGCTGGTGGAATGCTTCACTGTTACCGGAGATGCCCGCATGCTATGCGAGAAAGCCGGAATAGCCTTAAGCGGCATATTATAGGGTTATAATACCAAGAGATCGAAAGGGACGCTCCGATGGAGGGGCAAACTGTCGTAGAATTTAACAGCGCATCCTCCATGTATGCTAAACCAGAGACTTCATGCAAGAGTCTCACGGTAAAGGGAGTGGGACAGAATAAATAGCCTGAAGACATTTATTCTCATGCATTGAAGCAGTAGAGACTAGAGTCAGCTCCCATGCCCCAGATCTAGCAGGCATAGATTAAGAAGGGCCCTCAACTTAAGGGGGACTGGCATCGTATCCTCAGCATCAGGTAGAAGGAGGCCGCAGACCCATTGCCGTGATACCTCAGGTCCCTGACGTGCTCCCCAAAGGTTACGCCGTCTTCAATCTTCATTCCAAAGTAGGTGATGGTGTTCATTCACTCAATCCTCTTTCTGTGGTACGTGAATGCGGAAGTTTGTGGGAAAGCGGCGCTTGGTAAACAGAATGGACTGGCTTTTTTTCCACTTCGTGAGGCACATTCTCTCTGTTTATACCTGTGGATGACGTAGCAAGAAATTTCCAGGAGCAGTCGCAGAAGCAAACCGCCGTTGGTGTCACAACCTCACGCATGTACAGCAATCGCAGTTTCGATGTTAATGAACACGTGTCCACGCATGCAGGAGTAAGAATGCACGGATACAACCAGCTATGCGTTTTGAAGGAAGCCAATCACACAATGCGCTGATTACGGCCGCAAGGCGCAGTGACAATATAACGGTTAAGTTGCTTAAGTTGCGAGTGTAATCTTCACAGATCAAACATTAAAATATACCAAAGACACAAAACTGTATTGATCAACAAGAATTATCAAGGTACCTATAGGCTGCTTTTGGAAATTACTTAGTGTCTTGTATAGCAACATATATAAATCGTTAAATGGGGACAGTTACTTGTCATAAACCTAGGTGGTGCCGCAGTAATGTGTGTGACTTGCATTCGGAAGGTCGCGGGTTCGATTCCCGTGAGCGCACATTTTCATTTGGCGTTTCTCGTGGTTCACCTTTTCACGAATGCGGGTTATTTATTCTCCACGATTTGCTTCCCAACTATCCCTTGCAAGTCATTTCCTTATCATCTTTCAGGTGCGTGCGCCTCTATGCTCGCGGTGTTTGACTGTGCTAGCAAGTGGTGCGCGGATGCGTGCGTTTTGTGAATACTGTTCTCAGCGTTGGGGTGACATTATGGTCGCTGTCCTCGCGGGTGCGGGGACGATTGCCTTGCCGCCACCCAGAACTCGTAGTTTTGGATATTGTGTGAAGCTCATTGCGCAGAGTTGAACTATCAGCCAAACAGTTAGGGACTTTTGCGAGTCTCTGGGACCTGCTTCAACCGGCCTATGGCCACCTGTGCTTCCCTAACTTAATCCTTTTCTCCTGGAGGGTGTTACCACGCAATAGATCTTCACAGGTCGTAGTGGGCGAGATGTCTTCCACTGGTGTCTAATCGTTACCTACATTTGTTATAAATTAAAATTGTTGACCCTCCTTCCTTATGCATTGTCTGGGAAATCCCTTGCATATTGCAATTCACCAACGCATTTGTATTACAAACAAGACAATGGTCTGTCACACTGGCTCTGCGGCCGAGTGGTCAGTGGGTCGCCTTCTCATCCAGAGGTCCTGCTGGGGAGATAAACATTAGCAGAATTGGTCTTATTACTTGTTTCCTTGTAAGTAAAAGGGAAATAAGGGAATACATTAGGCTAAAACGATAGTCAAATCTTTTAAAAGCTGGCCGCTATGTGAAAAAATGTAGGTACGGTTCACTTTGTATGGTCCCATTTGAAAAAAGTTAGAAAGCTTAAAATTGAAACCAGTAATAAGGAACATCTCGAATACGGTCAACTGTACAAGAAAAATACACATGACATAAATTGTGTTTTATCGAGACCCTCATGTTTGTACCGTACGTTTTTGTCTATCTCTTACGGTTTAACTGTTGTGTAAAATTCTGCAAAACTCATCTAGAATAAAACGATCTATTCAAGATTCAAAACTGATTTGAATTTTCATTAAAATTCAAAATATACATTTTATTTTTATATCAATATCATTAATATACGTAATTTTAATCAACATTCTTAGAGCCATTTTTGAGGAAAAAATCTTCGTGTTGCATCCTTGGAAGATACTAAACAAAAATACCAACGGTATTTTCATTTTTGAGCTCTGTTGTTCACAGACACACCCGGATATTTTTCTAAAAATTGAGACCGCTAATTAGCTTACCTATCACAATTATTGTTAGTTATTAATTATTTATCAATGTGCAAACTAAAAGAGTATAAATGTACGTATTTAACTGGGAAAACTCAGTTGGAGAAGAAAGCTGACTCCAAGAGAGTCAATGGGGAAGAGGAGCGTTTTTGTTAGAAAGGTCTCTTTTGTCAAGTCACGTACACTCGAGTTACAACGGGGGTGAACAGAAAACTTCAGAAGACGGTAATTCTTCATTGTACAAGGCTTGTCACGTGAGGTTTGCATTGCACCCTGGGATAAGGAAATTGATTCTTGGGAAATATTTACGTCAATCGTGCTGCCTTTCTGTCCAATCAGAAAGAGGCAGCCATGATAGTATTTTTTGTATATAAAGAGCCCAAGAAGGCACATCGTGGCCAGCAAGTCTCTGCTATCGCCAATATCTGTTCGCTAATCTCTGTTCTCGACAATATCTGTTCGCCAATCTGTTCTGTTCGTGAAAGTTATCTGTAGCTGTTATTCTGTCGGTCGTCGGGCTGAACTTCATTAGTTCAAAGTTAGACACAGTAACGTGTAGCAAATCTAAAGTCAGTGACGCGTATTAATATACTACATGTAATCAGCCAAGTGTTAGAATTCGCAACAGGTATTAGAATTATTGTAAGGCAAATGTGTTTGTCTCGTCTCTCCTAGGATGGAATAAATTCAAGAAAATAATATAACTTTTAATCATTACAAGACCACTCCCTGAACTACCCCCATTTGCTTTACCACCTCGAGTGAGTCAATCATTGTGCAGGCTGAGCAACACCGAGGCAACTCATCGGTAGTAGATTCACCGTACCAGGTAAGTGGGTCTACTCATAGGTAGTGGAGTGAGTCTGGTCAACGACTCCAATCTGCGCTCACCACATAAGGCGTCTTAAATGTGGTGCCAAAGACAACACTGCACATAGCACCCAATGTCAACACAACAATAACACCGAAAAATGCTTTTTTTTTGGACTCAGGGAACCTCAAAATATATGTTTTCGTTGAAATCTTGACATTACATTTTTTGGTGGAATATAATACTTTTTCTAGCTGTCGTTTACATTGCATGTACATACGCTTAGAGAAAGTAATAATAAATTATTTGGTGGTAGAAAAGTGTAACTTGACAAATGAACATTACGTTGAGAAATGGAGTAACATACTGTAAATAAAGTTCTGTGTCGTTATAGCTTTCGTTATCTTTAGTTGTGCCAATTTGTTTGTTACTTTCTGACTGACCCTCTTAGTTTACCATATTGGTGAAGAAAGTGATGTGAATGGAACACATCAGATTACTTTTCGTAGCTTTAGCGTTCGGACTTAGTTTTTTGGATGGCGTATTTGTAACTATTTCGTGGGAAACACTTATGAGCTTCAGAAAAACGCGCTTTTTATCTCTGCATATCGCACTATAAAAGGCATACCTCTCTAGTTATAGTGGGCGGGAAAACGGTCAAGAGTCTTTGCTGTTAGCTATTGGTATCTACTTGTGCCAGTCCAACAGTTGACTCTCGCAATCGTATTCCATCAAGCGTACGTGAAATGAAAATGGCTACAGTGCTGTCCTCTCGCTTTCATATGTGGAACTTGAATGAAGATCAAATAGTATTACAGCCCGTTGTCAGCCGAGAGCAATTTAAATTAGTGGTTTATAGTCTCTGTTGGCTTTCGTGTTCTACAATGAGAAAATTAGATTCTGTAGGTTTCTCTTTGGACACTCTGGTCTACGTTGCTCTCGCATCAATACTTTTCTTTATTGATTTCGCTAATAATAAATAAATGTTCAATATGTCTAGTTTTTGGGTCTCTGATTCTATTTGATACCTTGCCACAAACGAGTAAATAACTGATGCTGTTCTCTCAATTTTGATTCGTCATTTTTACATTCTCTACACGCACAATGTACATAGTGTATAGAGAAGGTATTGTGTTGCACCCAAAAATTCGATACCGAGATTTCACCAGAAATATATGTTTTGAGGTTCCCTTAATCCATAAAAGCAATTTTGAAAGGTCCGTGTATGTGTGTGTGTGTCTGTGGCAGCATAACCCAAAAAAGAAATTCGATTAAATACCAAACTTGGTATTTTATTTGAGTATTTTCAAAGAATGCGACACGATTTCCAAGAAAATCCCTCCACCCCAACTACAATTTACATGGAAAAGAATTCAAAAATCTTGGTTTTCTCAAAAATGACTCTGACAGTTTTGTTTAAAATTTCCTATATTTAAGATATATACATGATAAATAAAATGTACATCTAAGCCTCTTTATTCTGGACGAGTGTATCTGAATTTTGCATTACTGGTAAATATTAGACATAGAAAAAAACTTAATGCATAAAAATGTAGATCTCATTAAAACACATAAATCATATCATACACATTTTCTCGTGGGGTAGGCCGTTTCCGAGATATTCCTTATTATTAGTTTCATTTTTAAAATTCTTAAAAAATTTTCTCATACTGAAACTTGTCAACTTTTGGTTATGCAAAGAAATGGATTTCAATCCCATATCAACCAGGTTAAAAAAGTTTTGACTATCGTTTTAGCCTATATGTCTTCTACTTATAGGAAAGCAAGTAATAAGATAATTTCTGCTAATGTTTATATAGAACAGTATAAACTAAATGGAACAATAAGCTTATAGCTAAGATTTGATACAGAGAAGTAGAGAACTTCATGTGAATGGAAAACATCAGATTTTTACTTTTTCTGCGCTACTATACATGTACATAGTAGGCAGAGAAAGTGATGCATTCCACTCAAAAATTTTATTTCAATATTTACTGGAAATATAAAGCTGATTAATAATAGTTATGATCTTTAAATATAGAGAATTTGGCGATATTATACTCTATTTACCGTAATCTGCTATGTAATCAATAGTCCGCGTTGAACCTTACTTATATTAATTTTTACTTTCTCTACACGCACTATGTACATAGTGTATAGAGAAGGTATTGCACTCCATCAAACAATTCATACCGAGATTTCACCGGAAATATATGTTTTAGGCTCTCCTTTAACTAAAAAAAGCATTTTTGGAAAAAGGTCCGTATGTCCAAGTGTCTGTGAACACGATAACTCAAAAACGAAAAGTCGGTAAAATACCAAACTCGGTACTTAAGTTTAGTATCTTCCAGGGATGTGACACGAAGATTTTGAGAAAAGCCCCCCTATCCCAAACTACCCTTTACATGGAATGTTTTTCGAAAATTTTGAATTTCTAAACAATTGATCTAACGATCTAGACTAAAATATCGTTTATTAAAGATATTTACCGGACAAATAAAATGTAGCCTCTGAAGACTACCTTATTCAGGGTGAATTTTACGGAATTTTTCATAATTGCTAAACCGTAAGAGATGGACAAAAACTTACCATACAAAAAATGTAGAGCGCATTATAACACACAATTTATGTTGTATACATTTTTTTTTCGTGGAGTTGATCGCTTTTGAGATATTACTTGTTTTTGGTTTCAGTTTTGAAAAATTTAAATTTTCTCATACAGAAATTTGTCAACTCCTGTCCATACAAACAAAGGAACTTCAGTCACATAACAATTAGCTTTGGACTATCACTTTAACCTATGGTACTTCCTTTTTTCCCTTCTACTTAAAGGAAGCAAGTAATAAGACTATTTCTGTTAATTTTTTCTCGATTAGCATGAAGTAAATAGAAACACCAGCTTTTTAACAATAATTTATTGCAGAGAAGTAGAGAAAGTCGTGTGAATGGAACACATCAGATTTTTTTTTACACCGCTGTTCAAAAATATACTTTTAGGTAATTGTCTAGATATAAAATTATATATAAAAGGATGAGATAAATTTTTAAAAAATGTAATGCCAATATTTTACCGGAAATATATGTCTTGAGGAACTTTGAGTTTCAAAGTAATTTTTACTTTCTCTACTTAGCACATAGTAGATAGGTAGAGAAAGTATTACACTCCACCCAAAATAAATTCGATACGGTTATTTCAGTGGATATAACGTTTGAGGGTCCTCTGTATACATAAAATACATTTTATAAAAAGGTCCGTGTGTGCGTGAGAATCTTTGTGAACACGATAACTCAACAACGAAGTTTATTATTTGATGTCGATATTTTACCAAAATTATACGATTTGAGGTCCCCTAAGTTCCAAAATAATTTTTACTTTCTCTATTTAGCAAACAGTACAGACGTATAGAAAATGTTGATACCAGATTTCCTCGGAAATAAACCTTTTAGGGTCCTCTGTATCCAAAAATAATTTTAGAAAAAGGTCCGTGTGTGCCTGTGTGTATGTGACAGTGTCTGTGAACACGATAACACAAAAACGAAAAGATGGTAAACTACCAAATTTGGTTTTAACTTTAGTGTCTTCCAAGGGTGAACACGAAGATTCTGAGGAAAATTGCCCCAACCCAAACTACCCTTTGTATGGGAACAATTTCAAAATGTTTGATTTTCTCAAAAATGGCTAACGATTTTGATTAACATATCGTACATGACAGAAAAAATGCATGTTAAATGTTCTAACTATAGCTTTGAATAACTCTTCGTTCTAAGTGAATTTTGCTGAATTTTGCATAACGTATAACCATAATATATAGACGAAAATTTACACAAAGATATATATTTCGTTGGAACACACAATTTATGACAAAAAAAAATAAAAGAAAATATATATCTCGAATTTAGTAGGGACAGCCTCTAAAGACCGTATCATTCCGTTAAACCGTGATAAACGTACTGCAAAAATAATAGATTTCACTAAAATATGCTTTATATCATATACTTTGTGTGGTGTTAACTATTTCTTTGTTATTAGTCTTAATTTTAAAGTAAGTATTTAAAATTTTCTCAGACGGAATTTGTCATTCCTGTTTCTTTTTTTTACTCCTGGCTATGCAAAGAGAAACAATCTCAATCCCATAGCAACTACCTTTGAAAAGTTTGGACTATCGCATGCCCAGCTATTCCCTTGTTTTCCCTCAGAATCTAAGGAACTAAGTAAAAACATTGTCTGCTGTTTATCTTGATTAGCATGAAGTAGGAATAATTTGTTACAGGATAGGAAAAGAAAGATTTGTTAATAGTAAGCATAAGCTGTTTACAAAACTCTAAATATTTTAACCTTTTATCTCAACAGAGCTTCCACTCATCCTTTGCAAAAGCTATTAGGATATCATTTAATCACCTTCTCAGCACAGGGGTTAAATCGATTCCATCATTCTTACATCCTACAATAATGAAACATTTTAAAATGTGATTTTTGGCTAGATAATTATCGGCTATATATGATGGCACGCCCAGTCATGGATGTCAGGTTGCCACAGTATCCAGTCTAATTGGAAATGGAAATCTTTACGGTTTACCAGTTATAAGTCATTCAGAATAAAGAGGATTTCAGAGGCTATTCCCTGAAAAAATTTATTTTATACATAAGTATCTTTAATATACGATATTTTAATCAAAGTGGTAGAGCCATTTTTGAAAAAAAAATTAAAATATTCGAATTTTTTCCATTGCAGTTTGGCGTGGGAATGGGATATTTCTTGGAAACCTTTATGTTGTACCCTTGATAGATGCTGAACTTAAATAGCTGGTTGGTTATTTTATCCAGTTTTCGTTTTTGAGTTATCGTGTTTAGGGACTCAGGTAAACACACACACACACACACACACACACACACACACACCCACACACCCGGGTGCGCGGACCTTGTTGTAAAAATGTTTTCTTTTTACTTTTATTTCAGAGAATCCTAAAACGTGTCTTTCCAGATATCGATTTTTCTGGGTGGAATCCAATACCTTCTCTAATACTTTAAACAAAATCCGATGTGTTGCATTCACATGACTTTCTCTACATCACTAATATAAATTATTGTTAAAAAGCTTTCCTTCTATTTACTTAATGCTAATCCAGAGTAAAATTAGCAGAAAGGATCTTATTACTTGCTCCTTGTGAGTAGAAGGGAAACAAAGGAATATACTAGGCTAAAGAGATAATCAAATCTTTTAAAAGCTGGTTGGTATGTGATTGAAGTACCTTTGTATGGTCAGGAGTTGACAAATTCCCATTTGAGATAAGTATAAGTTGGTATTTTAAAGCTGAAACAAATAACAAGGAATATCTCAACAACGGTCAACTCCACAAAAAAAAAAAAAAAAAAAAAAAAAAAAATGTATATAACGTTAATTGTGTATTTTACCGAGATCTACATTTGTTGTCAAGTAAGTTTTTGCCGATCTCTTTCGGTTTACCAGTTATACAAAATTCCGTAAAATTCACCCAGAATAAACATGTCTTCAGAGGCAATTCCCATAAAAATGAAGCTATACATTTTATTTGCTATGTAAATATCGTAAATATAAGAGATTTTAATCAAAATCGTTAAGAGCCATTTTTGGGGAAATCAAAGCTTTCGAAATATTTTCCATGTAAAGGGTAGTTTGGTGTGGGGGAGATTTTCTTGATAATCTTCATGGGCATCCTTGGATGATATCGAACTTAAATACCAAGTTTGGTATTTAACGGTCTTTTCGTTTTTGAGCTATGCTGCCCACAGACATACATACATATTGATAGGCAGACAGACACATAGGGACATTTTTAAAAAGGCTTATTTTGGATGCAGGTGGTCGCAAGACATGTACTTCCGATGAAATCTCGGTATCGAATTTTTGGGTGGAATACAATACCTTCTCTATATACTATGTACATAGTACGTGTAGAGAAAATAATACCGTATTAACGACGCTGTTAATTACCAGGGTATATGAGCTCCGGCGGTGAGCCGGAATTTCGTCCCGCAGGAGTTCTTTAACATTCTAGTTAATCTACTGACTTGGGACTGTCACTTTTAAGCACACTTAAAAACCTTCGGTCTCGGCTGAGACCTTGAACTCAGAAGGCAGCGCCTAACCATCTTAGCCACCCAGATCGACAATACCTTCTCAACTTATGTACAATATACCAATTAGAGAAAGTAAAAATGTGACGTTAAAATTAATATATTTATGTTTGTGCATTATGTATACCTATTATAATGCGCGTTAGCAGCAAAATGGCTTATTTAGTTTCCAAGCCATTATCATAGGTACACTCTCTCGGCATGTTTTTATGCATCCATGAGAACAAGCTACGCTAGCGAATTTTAGGCTCCAGCAGTGTCCAATGTGATTTGCACAGTGATTAATTATTCATTTAGTTAAGCGTGAAAGACCAAAGTCAGCCAATAGCGGTCGCTAATGGTTTCAGGGTCAAATGACTATTTTGCATATAATACCCATGCTAAAATGGGAAAGCAACCCTCTGAAATTCATCCAGAAAGTTGAAAACGAACATCTGCTCTCAGGCTTTTAGGCTGATGCTAGAGGACCAGTGATGTACATCTATCATACAGAGAGAAGCTCAAAATCGACGGTTTTAAACAAGTGATATATATATCAGGGTCATTTCAAAAGTGATGGCAACTATTTTATTTATTCTAAATAACCAAATATGCGGTTATTGCAATATATACATTTGACATTTTGTGTGTGTCTTGGGAGATTACTTTGAATCGCTAGCTCGTAAGAGTATTACGCGTACCTAGGCGTACTTTTTGTGCATATGCAATACGAATAAAACAGTTATCACTATTTACACATCTTTCCATATCCATATTCCCTTGTACCCGGATCCCAATTTAGTACCTGCATTGCGAAAAGCATTCAAGTGACTTTCAATCTTAAATCCTGAGTTTTGTTTCCTCCAGCTTTATTGACCGAAAATAGTTGCCATTACTTTTGAAATGACCCTCGTGTGTGTGTGTGTCCAGGACGCGGCTTGGCCGAGATTTAGACCACTCGCTTCTCAACCAAGTGGCCAGTTCGATCCCAGGCGTCCGCATGTGGGATTTGTAGTGGGCAAAGCGGCCTGTTTCCCCCGCCAAAGTATTCCACTAGTGTTCCATCTTCATTCCAAGTATTATCAGTGCCATCGCCAGCAGTGCCCATGTGTAGTAAAAGCGGGCATTAAGCACTATTATAAAAAACAAAAGATCAAAATTGTTAGCGCTATTTTTGAGAAAATCCAAAATTTCCAAAAGGACTCAATAAAAGGTTAGTTCAGGGAGGTGAACTTTCCTGAAAAAACTTCGTGTCGCAACCTTGGAAGATACCAAATTTAAATACAAGTTAGATATTTACAATATATGATATATATTTTTTGGGTAGTAACTTTTTGTTTAGCTCTTACGGTTATCAATTATGCAAAATTCATTCAAAATGAAGAGGACTTCAGAACCTATTCCAAAAAAATTAAGATATATATTTTATTTTTCACATAAATATATTTAATATACGGTATTTTAATCAAAATCGTAATAGCATTTTTGAAAAAAATAAACATTTCTAAAATGTTTCCAAGTAAAGGAAATTTGGGTGGTGGGATTTATTTATTTATTTTTTTTTTTTTGATGTCTTCGTGTCAGCTTCTCGGGAGATTCTGAACTTGAATACCAAATCTGGTATTAAAGGAACTTTTGTTTTTTGGTTATGTTGTCCATAGACACACTCACGTATGCATGTTGAGTTGTTTTTATAAACATGTTTTATATAGGGGACCATAAAACGTGTATTTCTAGCGAAATCTCGATATCGAGCTATTGAGTGGAATCCGATATCCTCTCTACGTACAATGTACTAAATAGAGAAAGTAAAAACATTAGCTTTCGCGTACAGTACTGGTGTAACGAATCCTCTAAAAGCCCAAAGGTGTGACGTCATACATCGTATTCCAAGGCTTTCTTCTTAGGTGGTGTTGTGACGGGAGTTATGAGTAGTGTTTTGTACATTTTAAACAAGAAAAAAAAATGGAAACCTCCCAAAATGTCTGCTTTTAATGGCTAACAGTGTAGCAAATATAACGAAACTTTCTGGTATGCATTTTGCCATAAAAAGCCAAACAGAACTCAACTTTTCGTTAGATTAACTTAATATATGTTGTAACTTGCCAATAATAGTTTGTGTTTTACAGATTTGAATTAAACCTAAAAGCACAGTCAATTTTGATGCATAGCAATGTGGTATGCTTCAACGAAATGCCCCTAAAAAAAAAAAAAAGCAAAAACTGTGGGAGTGCTTGTTCTCCCTTCCATCGAATTCTCCCTTCACTGGATTAGTGTACTTAGCCCACGACATTGAATTTACAGAGAATCAAATGTTCTTTGAAGTTGTGTAAGGACAGCCCATTAGTGAATTTACTTAGTGCAAGTGCAATTGATGAAGTGACTGCGTGCATGAGGATAGGGGTTGTTAATGAGTAGTTTTCGAAGCACTCATAGAAAATGCTCCTCTTGAGATTCTATTCATAATTCTGTGATTATATAATACCTAAATGACCCCTTCTCACAGTGCAAGATGCTTCAGTTCAAAATGAGGGTTATGAAAACAACTCCCCTGATGGAGGTACTAAAACTGCATTAAAATTAATCAACTGGGGGAGGTGCATGCTACACTGCAGCTATTAATATTCTGATCTAAAGGGAGAATAATGTGGTGCTTTCTCTCTCTCTCTCTCTCTCTCTCTCTCTCTCTCTCTCTCAGGGGAAATATATTCCTACTTTGTTTTTGATCTTTAGTCTAGCATATAAAATCTGAACAATTACAGGATGGTATTTATTTACCCTTTTATATAACTAAAGGCCTGATAAACAGAAGAGGTATGAGTCTGTTTTTGCTTTCTTTAGAACGTGTGCACAATGTGCATAGTGGATAGAAAAAATATTGTATTTCACACAAAAATTCGATAGCGAAATTTCACCGGAAGCACAACATTTGAGACCTCTTGAAAAAACAACAAAAAAACACATTTTTAGAAACTTGTCCGAGTGTGTCTTTGGGCAGCATAGCTCAAAACGAAAAGTACGTCAAATACAAAACTTGGTACTTAAGTTTAGTATCTTCCAAGGATTCGAAACAAGTTTTCCGCCCAAGCTAAACTATCCTTACATGGGAAAAAAATTCGAAAATTCTTATTTTGTTAAAAATGGCTCCATATATTTCGATTAAAATGACGTATGTTAATCATATGTATATGATAAATACAATATTCGTCATGAATTTTCTGGGAATAGCTTCTGAAGACCTTATATTCTGGATGACATTTGCTTAACTGATAAACCGTAAGAGATAGAAGAAATAAAAGTTACTACACAAAAATGTAGATCTCCTTAGAACACCTAATTTATGGCATCTACATTTTTCGTGGAGTTGACGTTTCCGAGATATTCCTTATTGTTGCTTTCAGTTTAAAAAATATTTATACCTTTTCTCATACGGGAATTTGTCAACTCCTGGTCATTCAAAGATACGAATTTCAATCATAATTTTCTGGGAAAAGCCTCTGTAGACCTCTCCATTCTGAATGACTTTTGCTTAACTGGTAAACGTACTACACAAAAATGTAGATCTCTTTAAAACACCTAATTTATATCATGTACGTTTTTCGTGGAGTTGACCATTACGGAGGTATTCCTTCTCTGAATTTTGAAGTACTTTAAAGCTTTCTCATACTGCAACATCTAGCCATGAAAAGAAACGAATTTCAATCACATACAACCGTTTTAAAAGATTTAATTACCGCTTTAGCCTACTGTTTTTCCTTATTTCTCTTCTACTTACAATTTTACTAATGTTTATTTCGATTTCCATGAAGTACATAGAAGAATAATCTTTTTAACAAAAATTTGTTACAGAGATGTAGAAAAACTCATGTGAATGCCATACATCAGATTTTATACATGGACCCTAAAACATGTATTCCCATTGAAAATTCCTTACCGAATTTCTGGGCAGAGGATATGGATTATTACGGGTATTTGAATATTTAGTAGGAATTGGTATATTAATGTATTTTTCTTCTTAATTAGATTCCTAGGAGGATTTTTAGTTAGATTAATAGGTTTACGACAAGTTGATATAAATCTTTAATTATTTATTATTCTGTAGCTCATATAGTTTCTCATTCTATGTACGAGGGTGTTTTTTTTTTTCAACTTCCGATAGCCCATAAATAAAAGACAAGTTCATAGAAAACAATTATTTTAGTACTAAAAGTTTTGTACACTTGTGGTTACTTTTCACCATAATCACCGAAAAGATTGAGACATTTGTCATACCTGTGCATAAACTTTGCAATACCCGCTTCAAAAAATGTTGCCGCCAATGATTTCAAATGAGCATTGACGTTGTTTGTAAGATCTTCGTAATTTACGACGTTTGCGGAGAGCCATTCAAAACAAATGAAGAGGAATGCTGACTTAAGGAATTGTGTTAATCCATGACAACGCTCATCCACACACTGCTGGCACAACCCATCGGCTTCTTGAACAATTTCAATGGGACATTTACGATCATCCGCCGTACAGTCCTGATCTGTCACCCAGCGACTTCCACCTTTTCCCTAAACTGAAGACGTGGCTAGGAGAGCAGCACTTTCAAACCAACGAAGATCTTCAAAACAACGTCAAAACTCATTTGAAATCATTGACGACAACAGTTTTTGAAGCGGGTATTGAAATGAAATGGAGTTTTATTTATCGACGTTCTTTAACTGTTGTGGTTCTCAACGTCCCATTCCATACTGGGCGTGACAGAGAGCTTAATTTTGTTCTTTTACGTGCCGTAAATTTGCAATATGGCACCAATGGTTTTACTTCTCTTCAGAAGGAAGCCATGCTAAGGATTTTTACGGCGGGTTTGAACCTGCGACCTTGGGTATATGAAGTTAGCATGGAAACCATTACACCACGGAGGACGAATCTATGCACCATGTACGAAGTAAAGAAAGAAAAAAGAAAAAAAAAAAAGCTGATGTGTTCCATTCACTTGACTTTCTCTATATCTCTGTAACAAATTATTGTTAATAAGCTTATTCTTTTATTTATTTCATGCTAATCGAGAAAAATTAGCAAAAATAGTCTTATTTCTTGCTTTATTGTAAGTAGAAGCGAAATAAGGGAGTACCATAGTTTAAAATGAAAGCCAAAAGCTGGTTGCTATGTGACTGAAGTTCGTTTGTTTGTATGGACACGAGTTGGCAAATTCCTGTAAGAGAAAAGTATAAAGTATAAAGGAATATCTCAAAAATGATCAACTCCACGAAAAAAATGTATTTCACCTAAATTTTGTGTTTTAACGTGCTCTACATTTTTTGAGTGTTAAGTTTTTGTCCATCTCTTACGGTTTAGTAGTTATGCAAAATTCATCCAAAATAAAGTAGTATTCAGAGGATATTCCCAGAAAATTCAAGATTTAGATACACTTTATTTCAGGTAAATATCTTTAATATACGATATTTTAATCAAAATTGTTAGAGCCATTTTTTTAGAAAATCAAAATGTTTTAAAAAAGTTCCATGTAAAGGTTAGTTGGGAGTGAAGGGATTTTCTGGAAAATCTTCGTGTCGAATCCTTGGAAGATACCAAACCTAAATACCATGTTTGGTTTTTAACGAACTTTTCGTTTTTGAGCTATGCTGCCCACAGACACACACACACACACACGGATATTTTTCTAAAAATGCTTTTTGTTTTTTGGATTCAGGTATCAAAACATGTGTTTTCGGTGAAATCTCGGTATTGAATTTTTTGGTGCATTACAATACCTTTTCTACACACTCTGTACATAGCACGCATAGAGAAAGTACAAATTAATCCCATATCGTTCTAGGATCTCCTAAGATTGTTTTTGTTGTTTTTTTTTTTTTTTTGGTAGTGTTTAACGCCCACTTTAACTACTTACCGCAGGCGGTGACACTGATAATACATGAATGATGATGGAGCACCGGTGGATTGCGATGGCGGGGGAAACCGGAGTACCCGGAGAAAACCCGCCCCAGCGCCGCTTTGTCCACCAACAATCTCACATACGGTCGCTTGGGATCGAACCCCGGCCGTCTAGGTGAGAGGCAAGAGGTCTAACCACTCGGCCACAGCGCGGACCCCTAAGACTGTTGAGCCCCCCCCTCCCCAGGGGTGCACCACCGGGTTTAAATCCCACACTAAAGTCATTCAGAGATGTAAAAGGTACATCTAGTCCTGCATATGTATCGATCAATAACGGTTTAGATTTTCATTAGTTTTAAAATATTACTCAAATTAATCGAAATAAAGAGCGATACATACGCAAATTAGTGGCCGCTGTTCTCTGAAAGGAATATAAAGCACGTCATTAAACTCTGAGGTTTTGTTCAAATACGCCCCCACTTCAGATGACGGGGATCAAATTTCCCACTCGAGGGTGCAGGCTAGTTGGAAATGTGTGTTTACGTAATAAAACCGATGCCTCGCATCAATCAATCCCTCTGATCCTACAGGTATTCCCTTCAGATAATGAAATTGCCCCATGCAGTTCGGGTTACATGCTGTCATAGGCTAAAATAACGATTCGCGATGTTAAAAACGTAACAACTGTAGAGCATTATTTTATGACAGTTCAAAGCAAACCAATGCTTTTGAAAACATGTAAATGTTACATTCGTTACATTTTTAACAAAATCGTTCAGAGTTCACCATGTTTAGAATGCAATGAGTTTTCATTCCACAAAGCTCTTGATTTTACATATGGGTGGATGTTTGGTTAAGTGGCACACTTTTCTTTTTTTGTTTTTACTATTTCTAGCCTCATATATACAGTGTACATAGTGGATAGAGAAGTATTGTATTCCACCCAAAATTTCGATACCGAGATGTCACCGGAAATACATGTTTTAGGTCTCCCTGAATCCAAAAAAAGCATTTTTTGAAAACAGGTCAGTGTGTGTGTGTCTGTAAACAGCATAGCTCAAAAACGAAAAGTCCGTTAAATACCAAATTTGGTATTTAAGTTCAATATCTTTCAAGGATGCGACACGAGGATTTTCAAGAAAATCTCCCCTTCCCCAATTAATCTTACATGAAAATTTTTTCGAAAATTTTCATTTTCTCAAAAATGGTCTAACGATTTTGATTAAATTATTGTGCAATAAAGATATTACATGACAAATGAAATGTATATTGAATTTTCTGGGAATAGCCTGAGACCGTTAGTTGGCTTCTCTATAAAAACCATTATAATTTGTGTTAATTGCTTATCAGTTTATATTTAAAGACTGCCAATACTCGATTATTTCATGTATTGAGAGTATAAAAATCGGATTTTAGTAAGAGCAGATGAGAGTTGTTTACGCCAAACTTGGAAAGTGGAGTGAGAGGTTTTCATTGTTAGCAAATGTTCCTTTGTCCAGGCACGTACGAGCTACACGTGACAGTAAAGTCCCTTTTAGTTTGGAAAAGAGTATTTTTCTATTGTGTAACACTTGTCACGTGGGTGTTATGTTGCATCCTGGGAAGAAAATGGTGTATTTTGGGTGATATCGACTCCAGTTTCGCGGCCTTTCTGCCCAATCAGAAAGAAGCCGTCATGACAGCAATTTTGCTATATTAGGAGAAGATTGCCGCACATCGGGGCTGTCTTATGGTTACACTGGTGCTGTTTGTTAGTTGCATCGAAGCATTGAAGTTACGTCAGGGCTGTCACATAGTTACATCGGCTTTCAAGTTAAACAACTCAACTCTCCTAGATAGTTATCAGCGCATTCAGTAGTGGATAGATAAAGTCAGTGATGCGTATCTAGACTTAATTGTATAAAACTAACTAAAGAAAGCTCCTAGTAAATAATTGACTCAGCAGATTGTACAGCAAAGTGCTTGTCTCGTGTCTTCTAATGACAACAAATTGAAGGAAAGTAATGTGTCTAAGCAATTTCATAAGATCACTCCCTAAGCTACCCTCATTGTTTCCACCCCGAATGAGTCAAACCAGCATGCAGGCTGAGTCTATCTGAGGCACCTCATCGGTAGCAGGTCTGCACAATAAAGGTACGTAGATCTACTCATCTGGAAGTGGAGTGAATCTTTAAGCACCGCCAACGTCATAGCACATCTGAGCACGGGGCCTACATTATAACTTCATACTTGGCTCTGTAACGTGGTGCATACTACGGCCAACATTAAAACATTGGCTACCAACACGTGGGGTGTACAATAATCCACTACATACTTGGCTCCCAAACGCGGGGCTAAAATGCACCTTCAAGCCTCTGAAGAGGTGTTTATTCTGGATGAATTTTGCGGAATTCTGAACTGGTAAACCGTAAGACAGACAAAATCCTCCTTTACAAAATATGTAGAGCTCGTTGAAATACACGATTTATGTTATATACTTTTACTTCGTAGAGCTGACCATTTGTGAGATATTCCTTCTTATTGGTTTCAGTTTTAAAATATTCATACTTTTCTCATACGGGAATTCGTCAACTCCTGATCATTCATACAAAGGAACTTCAATCACATAGGAACCAGCTTTTAAAATATTTCACTATCACTTAACCCCAGGGCAATCAGTTATTTCTCTTCTATTTACAAGGAAGCAAGTAATAAGACCATTTTGTTAATTTTTTCTCGATAAGCATGAAGTAAATAAAAGAATAGGCTTTTTAACAATAATTTGTTGCAGAAATGTAGAGAAAGTCATGTGAATGGAACACATCAGACTTTTTTTATGTAGAATTAACCGTTTTATAGATATTATTTATTATTGATTTCAAGCCACTCAAACTTAAGCCACTTAAACATTTCTGAAACGGGAGGTCATCTTTTGTTATGCTTAACGACCGGGCTTTTAAAATATTTGACTGATATAAGTTTTCGTATAGTTTATTAGCTTATTTCCCTTCAACTTGGACGGAACATTTCTGCTAATGTGTATCTCAAATATCACAATGTAGATAAAGTAACAATATTTTGTAAGAATAGGTTGTAACACATCAGCTTTTATGGCTTTTTTGGACTTATGGAGAAGCATTTTGTTGTTTTTTGTAGACTAAGAAAGGAAAAATAATATTCGACACAAAATGTTGATGTCGACACATTACAGGAACTGTATGTGTGTGTGAGTGTGAACAGCATAACTAAAAATGAGGACTTCGTTAAATCCCAAATCTATATTTAAATTCAGTACCTTCCAAGAATATGCCAGAAGATTTAAAAAAAAATGCCCCACATCAAATTTGAAATAGTTTTCGAAAAGTTTTATTTTCTCAAAGGTGCCTCTAAAAATGTTGGATAAAATGCAGTTTGTTAAGGTTATTCATGACAAATGAATGTATATTCACTGGGAATGGCATATAAAATCCTCTTTATTCTTAACCACTTTTGCCTGTCAGGTAAACAGTGAAGGATGCATATCGTGTAACACAAAGATGTAGATCTCATCAGAGCACAGTTTGTGTCAGATACAGCATTTTATTTAATAATTTCCGAGATATTCCTTGTTATTGGCTTTAAATGTTCTAATATTGATGATTTGCTGCACTGGGAAGTCGTCATTCGTTTTTCTGTTTCCATCCCGATCATGAAACACGTCGGAATTACAATGCCATTACGTAGTGGTCAGCTCCTATAAGATATGATGATTGATTTAGCTTATAGTATTCCCTCGTTCCCTTTGTGCCTACAGGGAACTAAGTAATAAGACCATTTCTGGTAATATATGTCTCTTTTATCTGATATCGGTAAAAGAATAATCTTTTGTTTGTTAGCAGAATAAATAGAGAAATCATCTGAAAGGAAGATATCAGATTTTTTAAATCTATCATTATATTCCGCTTTGTTTCCCGCGGGGTTTAAAGAAGTTAAAGTAAAAGCAAGGAGCAAAAACAAAACGAAACTTAAAGGCACACGAATGAGACGCCAAGAAGCAGACAGTATCTGGAACTAGAAATGGCTGCTGCGCTACGAAAAGAGCAGAGATAAAAACATAGGATGCGGCATTTCATCTCTGCTGAGACTAAACCCTTTTCTTGGTTATTATTTTCAGTTTGTACAATGTGCATAGTGTGTAAAGAAGGTATTGTATTCCACTCAAAAATACATGTTTTAGGACCACCTGAATCCAAGAAAATGGTCCGTGTGTGTGTGTGTGTGTGTGTGTGTGTGTGTGTGTGTGTGTGTGTGTGTGTGTGCCTATGGACAGCATAGCTCAAAAACGAAATGATGGTTAAATACCAAATTTGGTATTTAAGTTTAGTATCCTCCAAGGATGCGACACGAACATTTTCAAGAAAATGTCTACCCTTTCGATGGAAACATTTTCAAAAATGTTGTTTTTCTTAAAAATGGCTGTAACATATTTGATTAAAATACTGCATATTAAAGCCATTTCCATCATAAATAAAATGTATATCTTGAATTTTCTGGGAGTACCTGGGAGAGCTGCCTATTCTGGATGAATTTTGCTGAATTTTGCATAAACGGTAAGAGATATACAAAAACTTACTACACAAAAAATATTGATCTCGTTAAAATACACAATTTACGTCATAAACATTTTTTTCGTGGAATTTACCGTTCTCGAGATATTCCTTGTTATTAGTTTCAATTGTAAAGTACTTATACTTTTCTTAGGCAGCAAATGTTCACTTTTCTTTTGTTCTACTCCTGGCCCAGCAAAGAAGGATTTTCAGTCACAAAAGCATAATGACAGATTTTAAAACATTTGACTATGACTAGCATAGAGTATATCTTTAGTTGCCTTCTTCTTATATGGAACTAAATAATAAGAACATTTTGTCAATATTTATCACGATTAGCATTGTGTAGAAAGAAGAATAAGCTTAGAGCAACTAGAGAAAGTCATGTGAGTGTAACACGAGTTTTTTTATTCTTCTGTTGCTGTGAGTACACTTACAGCTCTTGGTGTAGGATAATGTCTATCACAAACCTACAATGTAAAGTAATTTCTAAGTTATGACACCATGTTTAGTTTTTCTACTACGTATAGTAGTAGGGAAAGTACAGTATCCCACCCAAAAATTCGATACCTACAATTCCCCGGAAAAACATATTTTTGAAGACCTCAGAAGAAAAATGTGTTTATAAAATGTACGAGAGAGTGTATGTATGTCAATATCTTCCGAGAACATGACCAGAAGATTTTCTAGAAAATTCGCTTACTTCTATCTTTATATGTAATATTTTATATAAATTTAGATTTTCTGGAAAATGGCTGTATAAATTTTGATTAAAATACCATCATGTGTTAAAGGTATTTTCATGAAAAATGAAATTATAACTAGACTATTCTGGAATATTCTCTGAAGTCCTCTCAAATGCGAAAAAGATTATTGATTTTAAAAAGAGAGTTTCTATTAATTTGATTTTAATTTACTTAGATAGTTTTTAAGCTATGCAGTCCACAGGAACATAGACACACACTCAAACACAGACGGATCTTTTTCCAAAAATTTTTTTTTTATTCAAGGGGACCCAAAACATGTATTTTCGATGAAATCTTGGTATTGAATTTTTGGGTGGAATGCAATACCTTTTCTATACACTATATACATAGTACATTTAGAGAAAGTAAAAAATAGGGCAGTGTGTGTCTATGGACTTCATAATTCTAAAAACGAAATATCCCATCCCTTACATGGAAAAAGTTTCAAAAATTTAGATATTCTTAAAAATGGCTGTAAAGATTTTGCATAAAATACCGTATATTAAAGATATTTACATGAGAAATGAAATGAATATTTTTAATTTACTAGGATTAAATAGTTTCTGAAGTCCTCTTCATTCTGCATGACTTTTGCATAACTGGTAAACCGTAAGAGATGTAAATCTCGTTAAAATATACAATTTATAATGTTTTTGTAAAGTTGACAGTTTCTGAGTAATTCCTTGTTATCAGCTTGAGTTTTAAGCTATGTACTTTTATGAAACAGAAGTCACCTTTCCTTTCATCTCTCTTTTTACTGCTGGCCATACAAAGTGAACGGAACTTAAATTGTTCACATATCGACTGGCTTTTAAAAGATTTGCTATCACTTTAGCCTAGCCCTTCTGCTTAAAAGGAAACAAACAATAAGCCTATTTCTGATAATATTTTTCTTGATCAGCCTGATGCATAAAAAATTAAGCTTTTGAAAGAGAATTTGTTCGCAGAATAGTAGAGAAAGTTATGTGAATGGAGCACATTAGATTTTCTTTTCTTTAGTCAAATAGCTTCACATGACGTAATGTTTTACTAATATGTTTTTAAAAATGTTGCATTTCATCTCATCTCTCCCATGTCCTTGGAGTGGGGATAGCGTATTTACATTACATTCAAGAGCTTCCAGGTCCGAATCTTGGTTAGAGTAAATTTCCCGTTGAAACTTTCCTCCATATCCCGAAATGATGAATGTCAAGTATCTCTAAACTCAAGGCATCTCGGGCTCTTTTGAGCATCATTTAATCCATTAAACTATTAGGTTAAAGGAGTTCAAAGCAAAAAACCAATTTAAACAGCACGAACGTGATATAGGTACACTTAGTGTATAATCCTCCATTCTTAATTTACGACAAATCAAGAATATTTAAGGGATATATCAGTTAAAATTCTCAAAATTTTTCATTTTTATATTTTCCTTTCACTTTGTTCTCCAATGTTTAATGGGACACCAAAGTGAGAAAAGTGACCAAAAGTATAGCCGTATATTTTACTTTCTCTGCAGTACTATGTACATAGTGTATAGATAAGGTGTTGTATTCCACCCAAAATTTGAATTCTGGCTCAGGCAGTAAATGTTTAATGCCTGATTATACTGAGCATTTGCTTTAATAATTCGTTTATCTTGATTATGCACATTTTTAGAATATCTAGGGATACAAGAAATATTCATTTATACTTATTCTGAGAAAAACTGTATTAAAGTATTTTAATATGGCTGCAAAGTCACTATTTAGTGCTACGTATGTAGTACATATATGTCAAAGGAGACCATAATTCTTACCAATTAAAGAACATAATTAAATATTTATAAACTAGAAATAATAATAAGATTTAAGCAAAAATTGTCAAAAATTGGATGAAAACAAATAGGAAATGTCCAGTAACGTTTTCTGTAAACAGGAATATCAACAGTTCAGTTTATCACAATAATAATATTATAAACCTGAGAGAATATTAAAATATTATGTTCAAGAAGTTACAGAGTATAGCCTATTAATGAGAATGTAGTCAAGTTTTTACTTTCTCTACACGTACTATGCACATTGGATGGAGAAGGTATTATATTCAATCTAAAAACTCTCTGTCAAGATTTCATCCGAAATACATGTTTTGAGGGCACCTGAATCCAAAAAGAACTATCAGAAACACGTTTGTGTGTATACATTACTCAAAAACGAAAAGTAGGTTAAATACCAAACTTCAGTATCTTTCAAAAATGCGTCACAAACACTTTCAGGAAAATCCCGCACAGATAAAAATCCTTTAAATGGAACGTTATTCCATAGTTTTGAGTTTCTCAAAAAGAGCTTTATTAACATACCATATGTTTAAAATAGCTTCATGAACAACGAAATGTTTATCTTCAAGAGTTCTGAAATGAAGACATCTTATGTTTATATAACTGGTAAACAAGAACATACAATACAGAAAATATAGATCTCGTTATAACATACAATGTTTGTCATGATTTTTTTTTCAATTCTTTTGTAAATTAAGTAGTTCCCGAGATATTCCTTATTATTTGTTTAAAATTTAAAATTCTTAAGCTTTTCTCAAATAGGAAGTCATTTTATGTTTCATGTCCATTTTTCATTATTTATTCCTGGTCATACAAAAAGAAGCGAAATGTAATTGTGTCACATAGCATACAGTTTTTATAAGATTTAATTATCGCTTTAGCCTGTTTATCCCCTTATTTCCCTTCTACTTAAAAGGAACTAAGTAATAAGATCATTTGTGCTAATGTTTGTGTCGAATAGACAGAAGAAGAATTTGTTTACAGAACAGAGAGTCATGTAAATGCAACATCAGATTTTTGTCATTACTTCAGGCATTCTTACATGTTTTCTTCTGCTATATGAGGCTTTGCAGATGATTCTAAATACCTCTGTAGGTGTTTGAGCTCATTTTCAACCAATCACAGCATATCGATTGCAATATGAATAATAACAAACTTTAAACAATGCAAACAACATCAATGTTGCTAACTACTATTATAACATCAAGCAGAGCACATGAATATTCCCTGTTTTCATTCAAATTCTACACTTAAAATGTTTAAATATGTCTGTATACTATGGTTTTTTCCCAAACATATGGTATATGATAATATGTGGTAAAATATATGGAAGTACTCCCAATTAGCTCAATTTGCAGTAAAATGGCAATTCCTAGTTTTCTCTGAAAACCTTTCATTTGATTACAATTAAACTTGAGATAAACCACGCCTTATTCAAATATAGCACAGAGAGAGACGCGAAGCGTCAAATAAAAAGACCACTTCGGAAATACTTCACTTTATCTCACCACATTACGGCCTCTCTGGTGCTTAAAACTGATTTCTTATTTTAAAGCATCTACCGTCACTGAATATTCAAATCTGCTGCAGCTCCTTTCACAGGTTCTTGTGATATGACGTCACGTTCACTGTCAGTTACATTTTACAAGCTTGGAGAGGTTTTCCTAACATCAACTTTAAACCTCTGCTGAAACGTCTATCTGTTCTATGACAAAAGATTCTTAAAATATAGAAGTTTCCTAACAGAAGGGTTTAAAAATATTATGAAAAATCACTCACATGACTTTCTCTAGTTGTCCCACAAAAAACTTTACTTAGAAAATAGTATTTTTTATACGTCATGCTAATCAAGATAAACGAGAATTTATCTTATTACTTGCTGCTTTGTAAGTTGGAGGGAAATAAGGGAATACTTTATTTTAAAGCGATATTCAGATATTATATAAACCGGTCACTAACAACTGAAATTCGATTCTCTATGCTTACTAGGAGTAAACAAACGAGAGACGAAAAGAAAGATGTCTCTCGTTTGAGATGAAGTACTTCAAAACTGAACCCAATAACTCGGAATATCTCGAAAATGAGTATATGACAAAAAATCCGATGTGTTCCATTCACATGACTTTCTCTACATCTCTGCAACAAATTGTAGTTAAAAAGCATATACTTCCATTTACTTCATGCTAATTAGCAGAAATAGTCTTATTACTTGCTTCCTTGTAAGTAGAAGCGAAATGAGGGAGTTCCATAGGTTAAAATGATAGCCAAAAGCTGGTTGCTATGTAACTGAAGTTCCTTTGTATGCACAGGAGTTAAGAAATTCCTGTATGAAAAAAGTATAAGTTTTTCAAAGCTAAAACGAAAAACCAGAAATATCTTAAAAATAATCAACTCCACGAAAAAATGTATATGACAGATTGCGTATTTTATTGTGAGCTACATTTTCTGTGTAGTAAGTTTTTCCCCATCTCTTACGGTTTAGCAGTTATGCACAATTCCATAAAATTCATCCAGAATAAAGTAGTCTTCAGGGGTTATTCCCAGAAAATTCAAGATATACATTTTATTTGTCAGGTAAATATCCTTAATATACGATATTTTAATTAAAATCGTTAAAGCCATTTTAAAGAAAATCAAAATTTTCAAACATTTTTCCATGTAAAGGGTAGTTTGAGGTGGGGGGATTTTCTTGAAAATCTTTGTGTCGCATCCTTGGTAGATACCAAACTTAAATACCAAGTTTGGGCTTTATCGGTCTTTTCGTTTTTGAGCTATGCTGCCCACAGACACACACACACACGGAAATTTTTCTTAAAATGCTTTTTTTTTTTATTCAGGGAGTCTCAGAACATGCATTTCCGTGAAAACTCGGTATCGAATTTTTGGTTACAATACAAAGCTTCTTTATACAGTATGTGCATAATTCGTATAGAGAAAGTAAAATGTGTATATGGCATAAATAGTATGTTTCAATGAGATTTTTGTTTTGTGTAGTACGTTTTGTCTATATCTTATGGTTTACCAGTTATACAAAGGCTATACAAAAGTCATCCAGAATGAAGAGCTCTTTTGTGAGTATTCCCAGAAAATTCAAGATATACATTTCGTTTGTCATAAAAATATCTTAAACATATGTCATTTTGATAAAAAGTCTTAGAACCATTTTTGAGCAAATCAAAATTTTCGAAAAATTGATCCATGTACGGTAGTCGTTTCGCATTCTTGAAAGATAACGTAACTCCATGGCGCGACAGTCCGCAAGGGAGCTTGACCTACCGCCCGGCCGCTGCAATCACCATCTCGGCCTGAAGGCGTCATGCTTAGGGTGCAGAGCTGGGGGTGATACGTGATCAGCGCCTGGAGTCCTTCCCGGCCGGTTGATGTGGTCTTCTCGATCTCAAGCCACTACTTCTCAATCAAACAGCTCCTCACTTGCCCCCCCCCCAGGGACCTCACGAGGTTTGGTATTTAACCGACTTTTCGTTTTTGAGCTATGCTGCCCACAGACACATACACGGACAAGTTTCTAAAAGTACTTCTCTTGATTTAGGGGTTCTCAAAACAGGTATTTCCTGAAAAATATCGGTATCGAATTTTGCATGGAATATAACATTTACTCTATCCTCTATGTACATTGTACATACGGGCTAGAGAAAGTAAAAAGGGATTGATATCTTGTCGTCAGAGCAGGTTCTAAACCCGTGTCTTAAACTTCACTTTAATACTAATACATAATGTACGCTTTATTTATTTTGTCCATGCTTATAATGTCTGTCTTCCTCTTCTTTCGGCTGAAGACTTGGTTTTATTTTTGGTCTAGTAACTCTTGCTGTGTAATATTAATCGGTTAAAGAAATACTTCTATAAAATTGGATGTTATGCACTCGCATAACTTTCTCTAATTATGCTGCAACAGTCTATTCTTGCATAGCATTTTTACTTCATGCTTATCAAGTTAAACATTAGCAGAAATGGTCTTATTGCTTAATATTTCCTTGTACAAGAGGTATAATGAGATATAATACACTAACACGACAGTAAAATTTTTAAAAGTCGGTTTCTATGTGAGGTTTGGAAATGTCGTTCTCTTGCTTGACCAGGAAAAGGAAAACGAAACCCTCCAAAAAATATTTCATGGAGCTGTCTCTCATAAGTACACATAAGGTGTAGGTCGCGTTTGAATCCGCGATCTTGGAATGAGAATTCCACTGAAAGAACAATTCGTAGCGAAAATACTTTCAGCCACTTCCAGCCTCGTTAGGGGTTCGATCACTGAGGTGATGCTGGTTTTTGGTTCACATTGATAAAATCACAGGTATTGGTTGATATTTGAATGACTCGTGAGTGAGTGTGATCGCTTTCATGTTCTCTCTGCTATGCGGCGGGAGAGCAGATATGCGAGACATCGCAGCTGAATGCTTAACAACGGCGTGACGCAACAGGATCCTTCGGAACGTGAGACTCTTTTCGCGACATCATGATTCTTCTCGATATTCGCGAAGTTTTTCCGAGCTTCGGTTTCAAGAACCTTCGACAAGTTTCCAGAAGGTTTTGACGTCATTTTCCTAGCTATAAAAGAAGAAAGCAATGCAGCAATGTGAATTGTACTGAGTCGTGAGTGACTGAAGTGTTAGCGCGGAGGTACGCGAGCCATGGATGCCGAGCAGTTGCAAATTGTCAATGTGTCGATAGAATTATTTGCGACAGTGAATTTAAAGTTTTTATGTAACTATATTTTGAGTCAATAAAGACGTTTGTAACAATATACTTACTGCAAACTAGACATCTTTGTAAGGTAATTCTTCCAAATGATTAAGAGTTGTTTCTATAGAAGATCAAGGTATTCTTTACTTTTTTTTCTTTTTTTTTTTTTTTTTTTTTTTTTTAGCAGATTATAAAATCAAATAGTGTTAGTTTCTGCATTTACTTTGTGCGTAGTATATTTATTTATTTATCCTGGTTGGAGTTAAGGCCAATAAAGTATTCTCTTCCACTCTACCAGGGAATACATTAAATTCAGCACAGCAATGATACGGCGAATAAAAGAACAAATAAGAAAAATACAATTCTATATAAAAACATATATAAAAAGGTAAAAAAAAAAAAAAAAAAAAATGTAAATGGAGTGTTATTTATGGACTCTAACTGCTGTGGTTCTCAGCGTCCCATTCTATACAGGGCGTGAAAGACCGATTAATTTAGCTCAGGGGCCTCTCTATTGGGCTTGAGGTTCTTTTACGTGCGTAAAATTACGGCACGGGACCAACCGCTTTACTTCCCTTCCGAAGGAAGCCATGCTAAGGATTTTTACTCCCGCGACCTTAGGTAGAGGAAGTTAGCACAGTTACCATTACACCACGGAGGCCGATATATAAAAAGGTCGATATATGAAAAGAAAAAACGCTGTAAACAAAATTATTTTTAGTGAAATATTCATGTAGGTGGAAACACATATTAGTGATATTTACAATTGAAGTGCATATTACTTGCCAGCACATAACATATTAATAGCAATAAATGAAAGTACTGATGTATTTATCATATTGATACAGCAGCAGATTAGGTTTGATTACAAATATATGTCCTAATTTTCTGCTTGAACAGTATAACGTTCCGGCAGTCCCTTACGTCTTCAGGGAGGGAATTCCAAAGATGAGCTAAATCTATTTTAAATGCTGATGAATAGACATGGTGTTGTATTACAATAAAAATAAGATACCGGGATTTCATCTGAAATGCACGTTTTGGAGTCCCGGTAATTAAAAAGCATGTTTATTAAAAAGCACGTGTGTGTGTGAACAGCATACTCAAAAACGAATTGATATTTCAGCGCATTTCAAGGATGTGACACGAAGATTTCCATTGGTACAGTAGAGAAAGTTTTAAGAGAACCATCAATAACTTTCAGGTACCTATAAAAATCAATGCCCTCCTTTTGAGTAACAATTTCGTTGAGGTTAAAGGTGCTTGAAACACTATAAGATAGGAAGCAAAGGGTTTTTATCTGTTTAAATTGTATCAGGTATTTCTCTGATGGTCGTCTCCTTAGCGCAGTGGTAGCGCAGCTGCCTACCAAGCGGGAGACCTGGGTTCGATTCCCAGTACCGGCGTGGGGATTTTTCCCCCGCTGGGAGACCTGGACCGGGGTGCACTCAGCCTCGTGAGGTCCCTGAGGGGCCAATTGAGGAGCTACTTGATGGAGAAGTAGCGGCTCCAGGTCGTGAGGACCGCATTAACCGGCCGGGAGGGGCTCGAGGCGCTGACCACGTCTCACCCTCCAATACTGCACCCCATCCATGACGTCTGTAGTGGACCGAGATGGGGGACGCAGCGGCCGGGCGGTAGGCCAAGGTTCCCCGTGAGCCGTCGTGCCATGGAGATAGATATTTCTCTGATTGAATTGGTGTTTATAATGAGAAAATACTGTTAATCGGTCAGAACCTAAAATAATTTCTCTCTTTGAACTCGTATAACTATTTTTTTTTTGAATTTATTGGAAGACCGTGGGCAAAAAAGGGATAGCATGTATGATTTATTTACATTTTACAGGAAACAGAGCATGATAGGTATTAGCACCGCTGTCATTTGTCAGGATTTATTTTCTGGGTGAAGAATATATGCACCACTAATATCAGCCATCCATCTTTAATAATCAAAGGTCGAATTTCCCAACGGATAATCCATTTATAAAGCTAAAGTTAAAGCAAGGCACGCTAAATATTTGAAGGAGGGAAAACAATTTTTAAAAATCTGATGTGTACCATTCATATGACTTTCTCTATATCACTGCAACAAATTATTCTATTTACTTCATCTAATGGAATAAAAATTAGCAGAAATAGCCTTTTTACTTGCTTCCTTGTTAGTAGAAGCGAAATAAAGGGGTCCCATGGGTTAAAGTGATAGTCAAAAGCTGGTTGCTCTGCGACTGAAGTTCCTTTGTTTGTATGGATGCGAGTTCACAAAGTCCTGTATGAGGAAAGTTAAGTTTTTCGAACCTGAAAACAAAAACAAGGAATATCTCAAAAACAATCATCTCCATGAAAAAAATGTATATAATATAAATTATGTGTTTTAAAGTGCTCTACATTTGTTGTGTGGTAAGTTATTGTCCATCTCTTACGGTTTAGCAGCTATGCAAAATTTCGAAAATTGACCCAGAATAAAGTAGTCTTCAGAGGCTATTCCCAGAAAATTCAAAATATATATTTTATTTGTCAGGTAAATATCTTTAATATACGATATTTTAATCAAAATCGTTAGAGCTATTTTTTAGAAAATCAAAACTTTCGAAAAAAGTTCCATGTGAAGGGTATTGGGGGTGGGGGGATTTTTCTCAAAATCTTCTTGTCGCATTCCTGGAAGATACTAAACTTAAATACCAAGTTTGGTATTTTACCGACTTTTCGTTTTTGAGTTATCGTGTTCACCGACACACGGGCACACACACACGGACCTTTTTCTGAAAATACTTTTTTTGGATACAGGGGACCCTAAAACATATATTTCCAGTGAAATCGCGGTATCGAATTTTTGGTTGAGTGCAATTACTTCTCACATAGCACGTATAGAGAAAGTAAAAAATCTGATGTGTATCATTCACATGACTTTCTCTATATCCCTGCAACAGATTATTCTTAAAAAGCCTATACTTCCATTTACTTCATGCTTATCAGAAAAAATTGGCAGAAATAGTCTTATTACTTGCTTCCTTTTAAGTAGAAGCGAAATAAGGGACTACCATCTTTTCACCAGTTTCATTCATCATCCGATATAACCAACCAGGTTAAAGGAGTTAAGCTTTGATACATGGCAAAACTATCGATATTGTTGTGAATAATAACTGATATAAATTTAAATAAGATGTTGAAGATTTTTCAAATTTCAGAATTCCATTATCATAACGCATCTTCCCAATTATTCGTTCAAGTTACAGCAACTTTTGGACAGAGGCACACTCAAACATATCTGCATTACTTGCATTGCAGACTTAACTTTACGTGTAGTTTTTACTTTATCTGCAACGCACTTTGTGCACAATCGATATAAAAAGCATTGTATTCCACCCAAAAATTTGAAACCAAAGATTCACTAGAAGTACATGTTTGAGATTCCCAGAATAAGTAAATGAATAGAAGAACATTTTTAGAAAAATCTTATGTGTTCCATTCTAATGACTTTATCTACATCTCTGCAACAAATTATTGTTAGAAGCTTATGCTTCTATTTACTTCATGCTAATCGAGAAAAAATTAGTAGAAATAGTCTAATTACTTGCTTCCTTGTAAGTAGAAGCGAAATAAGGGAGTACCCTAGATTAAAGTGATTGTGATAGCTGGTTGCTATGTGAATGAAGTTCCTTTGTTTGTATGGACAGGAGTTGACAAATTCCTGTATGAGAAAAGTAAGTTTTTCAAAGGTAAAACAAAAAACAAGAAATATCTCAAAAACGATCAGCTCCACGAAAGTATACAACATAAATTGGTGTTTTAAAGTACTCTACATTTTAGTGTAGTAAGTTTTTGTCCATTTCTTACCATTTAGCAGTTATGCAAAATTCCGTAAAATTCACTCAAAATAAAGCAGTCTTCAGAGGCTATTCCCAGAAAATTTAAGATATAAATTTTATTTGTCAGGTAAATGTCTTTAGTATACGACATTTTCATCAAAATCGTTAGAACTATTTTTTAGAAAATCAAAATTTTCGAAAAAAGTTCCATGTCAAGGATTATTTGGGGTGGGGGATTTTTCTCAAAACCTTCGTGTCGCATCCCTGGAAGATACTAAACTTAAATACCAAGTTTGGTATTTTACCGACTTTTCGTTTTTGAGTAATAGTATTCACAGGCACATGGACACACGGACACACACACGGACCTTTTTCTGAAAGTACTTTTTTTTGGATACAGGGGACCCTAAAACCTATATTTACAGTGAAATCTCGGTATCGAATTTACGTGTAGAGAAAGTAAAAAAAGGTTCCGTGTGCACCAGATCATTATGCTTCAACACTTGGAAATTCCGGCAAGTAAATACCTAGTAGGTTAATAAACATACTTTTAAATGATAGCTCAAAAGAAAACAGGGGTGTACAAGATAAATATTGAAAATATCTTATGTGTTGTATTCACATAACTTTCTCTACCTTTTCCGCAAACTATTACTGCAAAAGATTATTGTTTTCTCTGTATCACGTGTAAAAAAGGTTTATTTAACTTTTATGGTTTAGCAATTATGCAAAGTCTTCCTGAAAGAAGAGCTCTTTACATATTTCCCTAAAATTCAAGTCATGCATTTTATTTATCATATAAATATCTTTTAATATATGGTATTTTAACCAAAATCTTTACAGCCATTTCTTAGAAAATCAAAATTTACTATGACTTTTCCATGTAAAGGGTAGTTTGGGGGTCTGAAACAAACTTGCATAACCTGACTACTCAAGGATGCGTGCCAGCCCAAAGACAGGTCCGTTGATTTTCTACTTTCTCTACACGTACTATGTATTTAGTGTAAAGAAAAGCTATTGCAATTCACCCAAATTTTCGATAGCGAGACTTCACCGGAAATATATGTTATGAGAACCTCTGAATCCAAAAAAAAAAAAAAAAACATTTTTAGAAAAATGTGCGTGTGTCTGTCAGTCAGTCTATCTATGTGTTTGTGTGTGTGTGTGTGTGTGTGTTGTGTATCTGTGGGCAGCAAAGTTCAAAATCGAAAAGTCCGTTAAATACCAAACTTGGTATTTAAGTTCAGTATCCTCCAAGGATGCGACAGGAAGATTTTCAAGAAAATTCCCCAACTTCCAAATACCCATGATATGAAGCATTTTTGAAAAGTTTGATTTTCTCAAAAATGGCTCTAACTATTCTGATAAAATATCGTATATTAAAGATATTTACATAACAAATAAAATGTATATCTTGAATTTTTTAGGAATAGCCACTGAACACATCTTTATTCTGGATGAATTTTGCAATACTGGCAAACCGTTAGACATACATAAAAACTTACCTACCAAAAAGTGTAGATCTCGTTAAAACACACAATTCAAGTTATATATATTTTTCGCGGGGTTAACCTTTTTTTTAGATATACCATATTATTGGTTTCAGCTTTAAAATTCTTATACTTTTCTCATACGGGAACTTGTCAACTGCTGACCACGCAAAGAAGCGGATTTCAACCCCATAGCAAACACATTTTAAAACATTTGACTCTCGGTTTAGCATAATGTTTTTCCTTATTTTCCTTCTACTTATAAGGAACTAAGAAATAAGACCGTTTCTGCTACTGTTTATCTGGATTAGCATGAAGTGGATAGAAGGATAAGCTTATTAACATAATCTGTTACAAAGATGTAGAGAAAGTCGTGTGAATAGATTACATCAGATTTTTTCCAGCTTGCATGCAGAGACGGAAGTGGATGCGCCATTTACGTGCGTCAACCCCGAGAGAAAGACTACCGGAAACCCCAGTAGAGCCGACCTTTGCCAGTTAAGGTCTACTAACTTTCCAGGTTAGTGCCGGTGGACATTAAGGTGTCTCATAACCCCGCCCAGACGTACCCAATCTTACACCGTTTTCGGGTCATTGTCACGTCGAGTCCAACCCAATCCGAACAGCTCCCGACTACTTCCAGTAACGTCAGAATTACCACCGGAGCAGCTGAAGAGGTCCGAATCTCCCTCCTACGGGAGTAAGTTTGGAGGTAGGGGATTTTCTTGGAAGATACTAAACTTAAATACAAAATATCCATTCATCAGAATAACCGGCCGAATGAATCAAACCCGTGACCACCTGAACACCAGCCATAGACATAACGCCTGATTTACCTAACTCGGTATTAATATTGGTATAAGTTCATCTGACCCAAAATACAGAAAAAGCACAAACGAAACATTTGTGTGGGTGTTAAATGAGGAGTATCATAATTATCTATTTCATATGAAAATTAATGCCTTTGTTAAAACTTCAAACGCAAAAATGAGAATAATAATCAGACTGTAAGAAAATCCTTTTATTTGTCCACTTTTCTCGTTTCTTTTATTAAAGCCCAGAGACTTAGAAGTCACTGTTCTGGATTTCCTACTTTTGAAGTTTTGATCCTTAATGAAAGGCATTCGTATACTCTACGAAGAGAGAAACTCTCTGCCAAACATTCATTAAGATTCTTTTGTACTTAGTGTCTGTTGTGTTCATTTCATTCCTGATTTAACTTCACCCTTATAATCGCCTGCTTGCAGAAGAAAATAAGATTCAAGTAATTAAACTAATTCCTTTGTTGAGATGCAGTGAAAAGAAACTCAAATCTAAGCAACCCACCATTAAAGCCTTCGGCAACGAATGAGTGACAGAGATAGAAATAATTAATCCTAACAAGGGAGAACTCCTAAGAAAAACAGAAATTACATATTATCAAAGTGTATTAAAAATGTTCCGCAGAAGTTACGAAGAATTAAATTGTTTCTCATACTACATCTTGTCATCATTGAATAATAATGTTAAAATTAATATTCCTTTAAATATAATTTCTCATTAAATTCACAGAAAAATTTAATAAATCTGATCATTGCAATTATAATTCCTGTTGCTGGTGTTTCTCACATTTAATCTATTTATTATATATCTTTACTAACTCGAAAATGCATGTAAATTGCAAGTATTCTAATAATCCTAGATTCAAAAAGTCCCTGATATCATTTATTTTCTCTGTAATCTATATGAACGTAAAGCATATTTTATGTTTAATGTGTTGGTAATGTTCATGACGATACTTTATTTCAATTGTCATGCTAAATAATAATATTGTCTCTGTTTGGCAAACTAATTTGATTGTGTATTCATAATGTCGGCAACGGAGCGAGATCGAACATAACGTTTTGTTTTCTGTTAAATAAATATCCCTCAGAGACATTGAGAATGATGGAAAAAGCTTATGATGAATCAGTGATTCAGGGGTATGAATAGCATAAATGTTTCAGTCAGAGAAATTACTGTACATGTGATAAGGGCACTACGACAGGTATCTGAAAATGGCTTTTAGGAATGCTTCAAGTCTCTTTACACACAGTGGCAGAAGTGTGTCACTGCGGAAGGGAACTCTTTGTAGGAAATGTTGTGTAAATTGCCTTATGGTAGCTTGTTTCTGTGTTATTTACACATTCCGCGAACTTTTTGGATTTAGTATTACGTAATTGGTACCAGAAAATTAAATTATTGATCGTAGACATACATAAGGATTGCATTTTCACCCTATGGGTTTAATAATGTGATTTTATTTTTACACAACACATGGAAGATGTATTATTTGGATTTGAATAATATTATTATCAGGCTGAGACCATTAGTCGACTTCTCTATAATAACCAATGTCATTTTATTAATTGTTTATCAGTTTATATTTAAAGAGTGCTAATACCCAGTTATTTCATGTATTTAAGAGTGTAAAAATTAGATTTTAGCAGGAGAAGTACGGAGTTGTTTACTCCAAACTTGGAAAGTGGAAAGAGAAACGTTCTTTGTTAGAAGTTACTCTATTGTTACGGCACGTATGAGTAGCGTTGAGTGCAATAGAGAATCAAGTGATGGTAAAGACCCTTTTAGTTTGGAGAAGAGTTTCTTTTTTTTTCCATTGTGTAACACTTGTCACGTGGGCATTATGATGCAGTCTGGGAAGGAAATAATGCATTTTGGGTAATATCATCTCCAGATTCGCGGTCTTTCCAACCAATCGGAAAGAAGCCGCCATGTCAGCAATTTTGCTATATAAGTAGAAGATTACAGCACGTCGGGGCTGTTTTTCAGATACATCGGGGCATTAGGGTTACATCGCTGCTGTGTTTTAGTTACATCGAGGCTGGCGCAGTTACATATCGGCATTCAAGTTAAACCTCTCAACACTCAGCAATACTTAGTTAATTATCGGTGATCTTAGTGATGAATAGTTAAAGTCAGTTAAGCACATCTAGACTTAAGTTAAATACCGTTAAGTTAAACAAGGTTATTAAGTAAAATACGTGTGCGTCATCGATTAAGGAAGTTTCCAGTGTTTATTTGATTTAGCAGATTGTACAGCAAAGTACTTATCTCGCATCTTCTAGTTGGCAATAAATTGAAGTAAAATTAACGTGTGTTTACATAACGTTATAAAATCACTCCCCAAACTAGCCTCATTTGCTACCACCCCGAGAGAGTCAAACCAGCATGCAGACTGAGTTTAGCTGAGGCACCTCAACGGTAGTAGATCTTCACAACAAAAGGTACGTAGATCTACTCATTTGGTAGTGGAGGGAATCTTGAAGCCCCGCCAAAGACATCGTACATCTGAGCACGTGGGGCCAATAATAAGCGCTTCAAACTTGGCACCATAACGCGGAGTAAAAGCATCTTCATGCAAAAACGAAAACGCTTCAAGGTATAGGGATTACTAAGCATTAAAACAAAGACGGAGGGAAATAAGGTTGCACTGTTACTAGACTATAGGCAATACATCATCTTAGTATATAAAAATCAGTGTATAGGTTTCTACACCGTTTCACCAATTTGATGCAATGTTTGAAAAAAGGCAAAATTTACTACTTAGCTTACAATTCGAAATTCCACCCCATTTCACAGATTAATTATCTAATGTTGAGTGAGGCCTACGGAAGCTCGCAAGAGTATCTGTATATTCCTCAACGATAGGCGTAAGCTACAATATTGCCAACTTAATAATAATTACTTACGCATCCTTGGCCTCGAAAAAAAACAAAGGAGGACATGTCACAAATTATTCATGTATAAATATTCTCTCCGACACTGATAATAGCATAATAAACACAATGAACTAAATAATTACAACCACAATGCCAACATTGGCTATACTTGGGCAAAGTTAAGGTCACCATCTCTCTCTCTCTCTCTCTCTCTCTCTCTCTCTCTCTCTCAATCCCTAGACTTTGCTTTTGTTTGGAAGAGCTAAGTGGGCCTCAAAAAGAATATTTCGATGGAATCTCGATTTCGAAGCTTTCATTGGAATTCATTAATTTCCTCTATTTGCCACAGATAAGTGATAAAGAAGCTAATCAGGAACCTACGACAGCATCGGTTGTACTAATTTTCCTTCAGATAACAGATGAATGCTGAAACAACAGACGTTTTAAAGAAGCGCCTTTATATTTGTGACATTAAAAACAAAAGAGTGAGCAACAGTAGCGCATGTTTAATGCAATGTTTGTTTCATCCAAAGGGTTGACAATATTGTAAGCCAAGACAAAAGAGAAGGAATAGCGGTAGCGGGGGAGTTTTAATAATCGTTGAGTTTCCGCTCAGTTTGCTTTTGTCTTGCAGTTTCCCCTCTAGTCTATGAGTTAACACAAAAGAATACTTTACCTCTACCCGGTCTTTATGGAAAATGAGATCCTTGAAGAACAGCTGAGCCGGAAAATGCCATTAGGATGCACGCGTGTCATTCATCTGAGAAGAATGTATTCAAATGACAATATTGGTAAGCCTGTTGCGTTGCTTAGACCAAACAAATTTGTGGATTATTTTACCGGCGCTCGTAAATCAGAGAAACTTAAAGGCTCATAATAAGTATAGATGTTTAGGGGAAACAGTAGTGGGACAAAGAAGATAGAAAAATCTGATGTCTCCGTTCACATGACTTTCGCTACATATTCTGCAACAAACTGATCTTAAAAATCTCATTCTTTTTTTCTTTTCTTTTTTCTATTTCATGCTAATCGAGATATATATTAAAAAAAGTAGTCTTATGCCTTCCTTTCTCTTAGGTGCAAGGTAAATAAGGGTGTGCATTACATAAAAAGAAAACTCCGTGGATCAACACCCAAAATCGGGGCAAGGCCGACCGTTGCATCCCCCACTCTTACCCAATTCAGGCGTCATGAGTGGGGAGTAGTACTAGAGAATGGGAGGTGATTACCTCCCCAAGTCCCTCCCGACCGGTTAATGAGGTCCACTGAACCTTGAGCCGCTGCTTTTCCTCAAGTAGTTTTTCAATTGCCCCTCTCCAAGGACAACCGTAAGGGTCTACCAGCAGGATACGAATAGGGACCTTAGCAGAGCTATTAAGCTTTTAATTTGGAAGAAAAAAAATTAATAAAAGACTCAAATACATTTTCATTTCTATCTTCCCTATTATTTTATATAATAACTTTGTAGGTTTATTTCCATATATTTTTATACAGCATTAAGGAGACGGCCCATTAAACTAGAATGATAAAGCAATCAAATTATTTAAGAGCTGGTCTTTATATGATGAAGTTGAACTTCGGTTCCCTTTGTTAGAACAAAACAAATAAAAAAATATCTGTTGTGTTTCATTCACATGGCTTTCTCTACGTCTCTGCAAAAAATTATTGTTGAAAAGGTTATACTTCTATTTACTTCATGCTAATCGAGAAAAAATTAAAAGAAACAGTTTAATTGCTTGCTTCCTTGTAAGTAGAAGGGAAACAAGACAGTGACATAGGCTAAAGTGATAGTCAAAAGCTGGTTCCTATGTGACTTAAGTACTTTTGTTTGTATGGACAGGAGTTGACAAATTTCTGGATGAGAAAAGTATAAGTTTTTCAAAGCTGAAACCAGTAACAAGGAATATCTCAAAAAAGATCAACTCCACGAAAAATGTATAACATAAATTGTGTGTTTTAACATGTTCTATATTTTTATGTGGTAGGTTTTTGTACATTTCTTACGGTTTAGCAGTTATGTAAAATTCCGTAAAAAACATACAGAATAAAGTTGTCTTCAGAGGCTATTCCCAGAAAATTCAAGCTATACATATTATTTGTTAGGTGAATTTCTTTAATATACGATATTTTAATCAAAACCATAGTCATTTTTGAGAAAATTAAAATGTTCGAATAAAGTTCCATGTAAAGGGCAGTTGGGTATGGGGAATTTTTTTTTAAATCTTCGTGAAGTAGCCTTGCAAGATACCAAATTTAAACACCAGTTTCGTATTTAACGATCTTTTCATTTTTGAATTATACACGCAGAAACACACGCACACGCACACACCAACACGCGCGCGCGCACACACACGGACCTTTTTCCAGATTTTTTTTTTGGGATTCAGGGGGACCCAAAACATGCATTTCTGGTGAAATTTCGGTCTCGAATTTTTGGGTGCAATACAATACCTTCTCTATATACTATGTACATAGTATGTGTTGAGAAAGTAACAAGGAGAAAAGAAAAAGGAGAAAAAAATTAAAAAGCAGACAAAATTAAATGAATGCCATTTCACCAAAATATGTGTTGGAGAATTTAAATAAATAACAAAAAATATCTCGGAAATGGTCAACTCCACAAAATGCATAGAATTTGTGTGCTTTAATGAGATATACATTTTTTCTGTATAAGTTTTGGTTTATTACGGTTTATCAGTTACGCAAAAGTCGCCCCGAATAAGAACTTCAAAGACTATTCCCTGCAAATTCAAGATATTCAATTACTTTTTGTTATGAAAATAGTTAAATATATGGTGTTCTAATCAAAATCTTTGGAGCGATTTTTGAAAAAACATACATTTTTGAAATATGTTCCACCCAAAGTGTAGTTTCTAGAAAATGTTCGCATCACATCATTGTACGATGCAGAGCTTAAAATATTAAGTTTGGTGTTATAGTTTTTTTTCGTGTTTGAATTATGCTGCTCACAGTTACACGCAGACTTTTTTTTCTAAAAATGACTTTTTCGAATCAGGTGTTCTCAAAACATGTATTTCCGGTGAATCTCTCATCCAATTCCATGAGTGGAATAAAACCTTCCCCTACTTAGTATTCCTAGTAAAGAAAGTAATCATACTGGTTCGTTTTCTCTATTTCTCTATTTGTGGTAAATATAAAAGGTATTACATATTCTATATTAAGATGTCAAAGGAAATATAACAGTTTAGTCTTTTAAATCCAATAGAAATATCCTAAGTTTTGAAGTAATCTAATAAGTTACATCCACATGACCTTCTTTGTCAATTGTGCAACAATCTATTCTTACAAAAGCATATGTTTTTAATTCGTGCTAATCAAGAGTAGCAATTGTGTTACGTATTTTCATTTAGGTGCAAGGTGGAAAACGGAATGCACTAGACTATAAAGGTAGACAAATCATTTAAGATGGCTCTGGTTGATCATCATGTGATTGCCTTAAAAGCCCGTTCTATTTGCATAACCAGCATGAAAAGTCTGATGTGTTCCATTCACATGACTTTCTCTACATCTCTGAAACAAATTATTGATAAAAAGTTTTTTTTAAAGCTGAAACCAATAACAAGCAGCATCTAAAAATAACGATCAACTCCACGAAAAAATGTATATGACATAAATTGATTGTCTTATTGTGAGCTACATTTTTTTTAATTAAGTTCCTGTGTATCTCATGCGGTTTACCAGTTACACAAAATTCAATAAAAAGCATCCAGAATAAAGAGGTCTTTAGAAGCGTTTCCCAGAAAATTCAAGACATGCATTTTATTTTGCATGTAAATATCTTAAAAATAAGAGATTTTAATCAAAATCGTTAGAACCATTTTTAAGAAAATCAAAATGTTCTAATTTTTTCTATGTAAAGGGTAGTATAGGGTGGGGGGATTTTCTTGAAAATCTTCTTCCTTGGAAGGTATCAAACTTAAATACCAAGTTTGGTAATTAATGGTGTTTTCGATTTTGAGCTATGCTTCCATAGGCACACACACGGACCTTTTTCCAAAAATGCTTATTTTTTTGGATTCTAGTGAAATCTTGGTATCGAATTTTGGGTGCAATACAATACCTTCTCTATACACTATGTGCATAGTACGTGTAGAGAAAGTAAAAATAATTAAAAAACAATGAGATTTCTCATTTGAAAAAAAGGCAGGAAATTTAACCAGAAAGCAAAGAATAGTTCGGAAATGGTTAACTCTACACAAAAAAATTATGACGGTATATAAATCAAAACCGTTACAGGCATTTTTGATAAAATCGAACATTTCTAAATTTCTTCCATATAAAGGGTTTTTTGGAGCAGGAGATTTTCTTGAAAATGTTTGTGTCCCCTTAGAAGATACTAAAATTAAACTATCAAGTTTGTTATGTAGCCAACTTTTCGTTTTCTTGTTATGTTACTCAAAGATAAACAAACACACGTTTTCTAAATATTTAACTTAATATTAAGAAGTTATTTTTAGAACATTTGAGTGATTTTTTTTATTATTTTCATATTCTTCCGACCTTTAACAATAAAATCCGCACATACAGTCACACAATTTTTACTTTTTCTACATGTACTATATACATAGTGTATAGAGAAGGTTTTGTAATGCACCCAAAAATTCGATACGGAGATTTCATCGGAAATACATGTTTTGGGACCCTCCGAATTAAAAAAAAACATTTCTGGAAAAAGGTCCGTGTGTGTCTGTCTGTCTGTCTGTCTGTCTGTCTGTCTATCTGTGGGCAGCATAGCTCTAACACGAAAATATTGTTAAATACCAAACTTAGTATTTATGTTTGGTATCTTCCAAGGATGCGACACGAAGATTTTCAAGAAATGCCCCCACCCCCAAAAATTCGAAATTCTTTAATTCTTCTCCAAAATAGTTCATACGATTTTGATTAAAATCTGCTATATTTAATATATTTACATGCCAAATAAAGCGCATACTTGGATTTTCTGGGAATAGCCTCTAAAGATCTCCTTATTCTGGATGATTTTTATTGAATTTTGCATAAATGGTAAACTGTAAGAGACTTTGTCTATCTCTTACTACACAAAAAATGTAGATCACGATAAAACACAATATTTTTTCGTTGAGTTGATCGGTTTTGAGATATTCCTTGTTTTTGGTTTCAGCTTTAAAAATCGTATACTTTTCTCATACAGAAATTTGTCAACTCCTGTCCATAATAACAGAGGAGTTTCAGTCTCATAGCAACCAGCTTTTGACTGTGATTTTAACCAATAGTACCTCCTTATTTCGCTTCTACTTACAAGGAAGCAAGTAATAAGGGTATTTCTGCTAATTTTTCTCAATTACCATAAAGCAAATAGAAGTATAAGCTTTTTAATAATAATTTGTTGCAGAGATGTAGAGAAAGTCAAGTGAATGCAACACATCAGATTTTTTTTACATCCCAGCCTGTACTATAATATAAGAGAGTCGCCTCTGCCCTTAAAAGTGTTTGGATAACGTCTGCCGTGACCTTTAGGAGAGAGAAAACAGATAGAAGGCTGTTTACGGTAGACTTCATCAGCACCATTTCCGATAGCATAAACCAGAAGAGCCCATTAGTTCCCGATAGAGTACAACGAACATCGTAATGAGTCCAGGCTACACACATCACGAAGCCTACAAACTCTTATTGTTACCATTCATTCAGCTGCCCCCCCCCTCACACACAAACTCTAACTCCACACAAAGCTTCGGTAGAGCCAATGATACCAGCTTCTGCACATACGAAGACAGGAACCTATTTGTTTTCCCTCGTCTTTTATCCTAAGATAAAAACATTCCTTTCTGTCGAGAAGTTTCCTCTTTAAAAGACAATACTTCTTCTGGACCTTCTACGAGAGATAATTCTACAGCATTAGATGGAAAAGAAGATGCCTAGAACCGTCTCCAAAAGCCTAAGTTGCTCATCAAGAACTAAAAATCTCATGTGTTACACTCTCTAGCCGCTCTACAAACTTCTTACATAAGATTATTCTTCTTTCTGCACCTTGTTAATCGAGGTATTCAGCACAATGTTCTTATTACTTAGTTCCTTATAAGTAGGAAGAAAATAAGGGAACACACCAGGCCAAATCGATAGTCAAATATTTTAAAAGCTGTCGTTATGTGATTGTTATTACAAATCGCTTCTATTCCTGGCCAGGAGTAGAACAAAAGAAAAACGGACACTCCCGTCTGGGAAAAGTATAAGTACTTCACAACTGAAACTAATAACAATGAATACCTCGAAAACGGTAAGCTCCACGAAAAAAATGTATATGACGTAAATTGTGTATTTTAACCAGGCCTATATTTTTGAATAGTAAGTTTTTGTCTATCTCTTACGGTTTATTAGTGATGCCAAACCAAGCAAAATTCATCCAGAATAAACAGGTCTTTAGAAGCTATTCCCATAAAATTCAAGATATACATTTTATTTGTCAGGTAAATATCTTTAATAGACGATATTTTAATCAAAATCATTAGGGCCACTTTTAAGAAAATCAAAATTTTCGAAAAAAGTTCCATGTAAAGGGTAGTTTGGGGTGGGGGGATTTTTCTCAAAATCTTTGTGTCGCATCTCTGGAAGATACTGAACTTAAATACCAAGTTTGGTATTTTAGCTACTTTTCGTTTTTGAGTTATCGTGTTCACAGACACATGGACACACACACGGACCTTTTTCTGGAAATGCTCTTTTTGGATTCAAGGGGTCCTAAAACATGCATTTCCGGTGAAATCTCGACATCGAATTTTTGGGTGAAATGCAATACTTCTCTATCCCTATGTACATTGTACATACGGGCTATAGAAAGTAAAAAGCAAGGAGTATTCCAAAAACTTCTAGAGAAGTGCACACTTAATTGTAAACATATCTGTACTTTCAAAACTTGAATATAATTTTACATCAGTTTATACAAAAATTACATTCACATTCACATAGCTTTCCCTGTTTGGAAATAAAACTATTCTTATCAAAGCTGATGTTAAACAAGATAAGCATTAGCAGAAATGATTTTATTGCATGTGATGATTTTGAAAATATTGCAGTGCAATACGTATGTAAATTACTCTATAGATCTTAAACACAGATGATCTCCCTGTCAAACCCTAGCTAATGATGACAAAGCGATGGATAGAGTTTTCAAATTTGTATCACTAGTTTCGTTCACTTCCAGGATTTAGTTTGTTTTATTTACCTGACGCAATAAGATCTGGTTTTTAAATGTTTAAGGTTTTTAATTTTATCTACTGTGATATTTTAATGAAAATTTAGGTTTAGCTATTTTTACTTTTCCTATATAGTGCATAGGAAGAGAAGGTATTACCACCCAAAAATTTGATACCAAGATTTCACCGAAAATACAAGTTTAAAGTTCTCTGCATCCAGAAAAGCGTGTGTTTGTGCTGTCTGTGGGTATGCCCGTGTGTTTGTGAACATGATAACTCAAAAACAAAAGGCCGATAAAATATTTTGAGGAAAATGCCCCAAAATACCTTTAACATGGAAAAATGTTACATCAATTTGATTTTCTCATAAATGGCTCTAACGATTTTGATTAAATCGCAGAGTATTAAATATATTTACACAGGAACATTTTAATCTAGAAATTTTTGAGAATAGCCGTTAAAAACCTCTTTATTATGAATGAATTTTACTGTACTGTATTTTTTAGTAAACCGTAAGAAACAGACAAAAGCTTACTACACAAAAAATGTAGATCTCATTAAAACACAATTTACGTCACATGCATTTTTGGAGTTTACCTTTCCGAGATGTTTCAGTTTTAATACTTTTCTGATATTCGAATTTGTAAACTGCAAAGAAACGGATTTCAATCACATGGCAACAGCTTTTAAAATATTGACTATCTTTTTAACCCTATTTCCTTTCTACTTACAAGGAAGCAAGTAATTTTGTTTTATAAGGGCGCTAATGACCTCAGAAATTGATTGCTCTCAAGCTCAAATCATCATTATCATCATTCCTGTTAAATTAATCTCTTAAAAGTGCAATGGGACTTAAGTCAGGTGATTGACTGGGCCAAATCGTATATTTCACTTTCCAACATTTTGTCTTTTCTATTGAAATAATTTCTGCACAACTTGGACGTAATTTTGGGAACACTGTTCTGCTGTAGAATAGACTGAAAGAACTACGCAGCACTTTTTGAACTTGGAAGATTGAAGGGGCTGCGTTAATGAACTCATTGGTTCCACTTTCGTGAATATAAGGAGGCTTATAATCCATTAATAATTTAGTTTCTACGAGGCTTCAATTACAGTCGGTAAAGGGTAGAATTAATCATAAAAAAATCTCCTACATCACTGAACACTAATTTAAAAAAGAAAGAGGGAGGCTAATGAAGTTACATAAGTTATCATTCGATCCAAATAAAATGGAGCTTAAAAACAGCTTATCACTGTTTTTAAGCCGATTTTAATATTATATCACAAATTTGGCTGTTAATAAATAACTGCTTTCTTTATTTTCACTTCAATTAAAAAAAAACAGGCTCCAAAATTCTTTAACCATAATTTATTGTAAAAATCTGTAGGACTACAAAAAAAATCTCATGTGTTCCATTCACATGACTTTCTCTACATATCTGCAACAAACTGTTAAAAAGCTCTTACTTCTATTTAGTTCGTGCTACTCGAGAAAAAATTAACAGAAATAGTCTTATTACTTGTTTCCTTGTAAGCAGAAGCGAAATAAGGGAGTACCATTGGTTAAAGTGATAGTCAAAAGCTGGTTGCTATGTGACTGAAGCTCCTTTGTTTGTATGGACAGGAGTTGACAAATTCATGTATGAGAAAAGTGTAAGTTTTTCATACCTGAAAACAAAAACTAGGGATATCTTAAAAACGATCAACCCCACGAAAAAAAATGTGTATAACATAAATTATGTGTTTTAATGTAATCTACATTTTCTGTGTAGTAAGTTTTTGTCCATCTCTTACGGTTTAGCAGTTAGGCAAACATCCGTAAAATTCATCCAGAATAAAGTAATCTTTAGAGGCTATTCCCGGAAAATTCAAGATATACATTTTATTTCTCAAGTAAATGGCTTAAATTTACGAGATTTTAATCAAAGTCGTTAGAACCATGTTTTAAAAAATCAAAATTTTCGAAAAAAGTTCCATGTAAAGGGTAGTTGGGTGTGGGGGATTCTTCTCAAAATCTTCGTGTCGCATCCCTGGAAGATACTTGGTATTACACCAACTTTTCGTTTTTGAGTTGTGTTCACAGACACACGGATACACATACACACACGGACCTTTTTCCGAAAATGCTTTTTTTAGTTAAAGGGGACCCTAAAACATATATTTCCGGTGAAATTTCGGTATCAAATTTTTGGGTGGAGTGCAATACCTTCTCTATACACTATGTACATAGTGCGTATAGAGAAAGTAAAAACGACTTAAAGTGTGAAGTTGCTCATGAAGCCATAATGTTAGTCTTTAATTTTGAACTGAAACTGATGCGTAATGAAACATTTAAAGTTTGAGAAACGCACAGAGCACAAAAAAGTACAAACTTTTAAATGCAAAAGTCATAGTAATTTTAATATTGTGTTCCATTCACACGACTTTCTCTACCTGTTCTACAAACTTCTTACAAAATATTATTATAGCAGAATAGTCTTTTTACTTCGTTCCTTATAAATAGAAAGGAACTAACTGAATATACTATGCTAAGCGATAGTCAAATGTTTTAAAAGCTGTCACTATGCGATTGCCATTGAAATTCACTTCTTTGCCTGGCCCGCATGGGCGGTCTTTTGTTTGAGAAAAAAATATAAGTATTTTAAAACTGAAACCAATACCAAGGAATATCTCGGAAGCTCTACAGTAAAAATGTAAAGGACATAACTCGTGTGCTTTGATCAGATCTACATTTAATTTTTAGTGTAGTAAGTTTTTGTCTATATGTTGCAGTTTACCAGTTACACAAAAGTCACTCAGAATTAAAAGGACTTCGAAAGCTGTTCCCAGGAAATTCAAGATTTAGTTTTGTTTGTGGTGTGAATATCTTTAATATACGGCATTTTAATCAAACCTTTAGAGCCATTTTGGAGAAAATCAACAGTTTCGAAAAATTCTTCATGAAAAGGATTGTTTGGTCATGTGACATCCTTAGAAGGTACTGAACTTAAAAACTAAATTTTATATTTAACGGACTTTTCGCTTATGAGCTATGCTGTCCACAGACACACACACACTGAGACACACGACAGACACGCACACACTGACCTTTTCCTAAAAATATTTTGTTGGATTCCGGGGCCTCAAAACATGTACTTACGGTGAAATTTCCGTATCAAACTTTTGGTTGGAATACAATACCTTCTGTACGTATTACGTGTAGAGAAATTAAAATCACTGGAATGTGTATTGGATTTAACAACATTAATCTTTGGACAGTTAGACTGAAAAATTCAATGCCATACCCGAAATTTGAACCACGGATCTCCCGGTCTCTAGCCGGTTGCGCCACCATGGCAACATGCCGGCATAGTATTGAATTTCTCAACTGACTCGCATGTTTCCGGTAAACCATATAAGGTTATCTCAAATTATTTTGAGATGATAAAACCCCAAAGGCGACTTACAATGTTGTAAGTACTTGTTAGTAATTTAAGTCCCAGGATTCATATGCCAACTGACATATGCAATTATGATAATTTTAATTGTTTTCTCATAGAAACCGTGTGTAGGACAGGAGTTTGATGCTATGCCGGTAAATATCTCTACAATGAATTTTGGGTGGAATGCAATACCTTCTGTATCTATGTACACTGTGCATACAAACTAGAGAAAGTAATATAATTATTTTATTTTTCATGCAAATATGTTTAATGTGTCGTATTTTAAGTAAAATAATTAGAGCAATTTTGAGAAAATCTAAAACTTCAAAAAACCTTCCATGTAAAGAGTAGTTTGACAAAGAAATGTTGTTCAAAATCTTCGTGTCTCATACTTGGAAGATACTGAACTTAAACTCCAAGTTTGGTATTTAACTGACTTTCCGTTTTTAAATTATGCAAACACATAGGCTTTTTCCTTCTTTTTTTCAGCAGGTCCCAAACATGTAATTCCTATGAAAATTCGGTATTGAATTCTTGGTTGGAAAGCAACGACTTAACTATTGAGTATCATATAAAGGAAAACAAAAAGGAAAATCGAGGTCAAAAATTCTCTACCATATTAAAATGAAAACAGAGGATGCAAAATTAAATATAGAACATTTTAAAGCTGTATCTGCAACAATTCCTGCTGTTAAGAGTTTTCCAGAGAATGCGTCTTAAAGCAATCCAACGAGTCTTCCTTGCACGTTAACTCTGTATTTTTAACCACTGGAAACGTTAATTTCATTCAGAAGACAAAGAAGTTGAGGCAGCGTTAATTAAATACTTACTTGAAACCAACCACCGTTCCTTTTCCCGTCCTTGTCTGTCGAGAAGAACGCTATTCAAGTATCTCAGGGTTTAAGCCCACTCCAATCTCCATCCGGTATTCCAAGAGAATGCATCTGCCTTCAGATTTTCATGAATTGCATCTAAGAACGGTATGAGCCTCTGGGTATTTGCTTCTCCTGGGGTAAAAATAAAAAGAAGTTTCTTATTAAACTAGAGTTTGAATGCCTTAATATTATTAAATTCTGCAGAGATTTCTAGAGCTTCAAGGGGAGAAAATACATGTTGATTTTGACAACAGAACAGAAACAATAATGAATACCATCTGCCACCTAGTAATTTCACAAATTTAAATAAACATTACTCCTACAGTTTTTGCAAAATAAATATTAATTTAATTGTATTTTTAAACAAGTCGTGTGTTGACAGGAATTGGATAGAGTCAATGCCATAGCCGGGATTTGAACCACCTGACTCTACATTCCCAACTCCTGTCCTAAACACGGTTTGAGTTTAAAAACAATTATATTAACAGCAATTAACCTAATGACTTAAAGTACTTACGCAATTATAAGTATAATTTGAGATCACCTTTTGGTTTACCGGGATAAATGCGAGTCAGTAGAGAAATTTAATGCCGTGCCGGCATATTGCCATGTAACTCAATGGTTAGACCAACCGGCTAGACCGGAGATCCGTGGTTCAGAACCCGGCTGAACCATTGAAATTTTCAGTTGACTCTATCCAAATAAGTATTTCTTAGATTTCGCAGGATACGCTCCTTTATTATGATTCAAGTAAATAACATCTACCAAGCTAAAATAAAAAATGAGCTGATGTGCTAAATTCGCATGGCTTTCTCTGCTATTTCTTCAACAAACAATTCTTAAAAATGTGATATGTTCCATTCACATACTTTTCTCTACAAACTATTTTTACAAAAGATTATTACTTTTTCTATATCGTGCAAATCGAGATACACATTAGCAGAAATATTCGTATTAGGTCCTTCAAAGTACAGGGAAATAAGGTAATACATTAAGCTAAAGCGATAGTCAATTTTTTAAAAAGCAATCGCTATATGGGACAGTTGAAATTCGGTTCGCATTGCAAGGCCAGAAGTAAAACAAAAGAGAGGTGAAACAAAACATCCCTCCCGTTTCAGAAAAGTGTGAGAAAATCAAAATTTTCGAAAACTTTTCCATGTAAAGGGTAGTTTAATTTTGGGAGATTCTCTTGAAAACCCTTTGGAGAATATACACTTAAATATCAAGTTTGGTATTTAATGGAGTTTTCGTTTTTTAAGTTCTACTATCCACAGCTGCACACACACTGACTTTTTCCAAAAATGGTTTTGGGAAGGTGCTCAAAACACATATTTGCGGTGAAATCTCAATATAGAAATTTTAGTGGAATACGATAACCCTCTTTCGCACTATGTATTTTATACATTCGTGCTAGAGAAAGTAAAGTGCGTAGGGGATAGATTTTGACAATTCTCTTCAAATATATGAGATAAATGACCATACTAAACAAGGAAATGGTCTATACCGTACAACACCCACTCCACGACGGCAGCCAATCAGAGATGACAGGTTCACCTGACCGTTAAGAGACATGGGGTAGAGTTGCATAATACAAAACCCTTGCAGGGGCCTTTCTGCAAACGTTAGGTACCTCATTTATGTATGCATCCGTTGTCTTTCACAATGATATACGTATATACGTGCGTGCTAATTATAAAAACGCTCTTTAACTGTTGTGATTCTTTGCGTTCCACTCAATACTGGGCGTGAAAAACCGCTTAATTTTGCTCAGAGGCCTCTTTTTCAGGCTTGAGGTCCTTTTACGTGCCGCAAATCTACGACACAGGACCAACGGCTTTACTTCCCTTCCGAAGGAAGCCATGCTAAGGATGTTTAAGCCCGAAAGGGTGATATAGTTCAGTGACTGGGGGCCCCAACTGATATAACCCTAATCCTAATACTAATCCTACGCCAAAGCAATCTCCCTCGCCACATTTTGTAGGTGGCAAGCGCTGTTCTCAACCAAAGTTATGTGATCGTAAATCAGATTAAATGAGGTTAGTTTTACAATAAAAACATAAAATAACAGCACTTCAACGCTCGCCTCCCATTTCTGCGGCCAGGGTTCTATTCCAAGCGCCCGCATGTGAGATTTGTGGTGGACGAAGCCGCTCTGGGCGGGTTTTCCAGTTTCCCCCGCCACTCATTCCGCCAATTACTCCATCATCACCTTTCCTATCATCCATTTCGCTTGCATTTCAGATCATCCACTTCTTCATGCTCATGTGAAAACCCTCTTTCCAGGTTCTCCAATCTGTGGTTTCGTGCTGTTGTCTCCCCAACAGCCTTCTAACCCCTAGGCTTGTAAGTACTAGGGGGGTGTTAGTCCTAACTAGAGGGAGGGTAAGCCGACTACGATGATTAGAACAAGTTTGATCCAAACTTATGTTTCAAATAATTTAGTTTTCTGAAAAAGCTCCATTAAAGCAACACATATCTAGCAGAATTGGTAAACTTCGCTCTTTTTCAGCTATGAAACTTGATAGATGTGCTCGCTTTCCAATACCTACTGTAGAGGATTGTTTCTTGAAGCATCAGTTTCCAATACTTCCCAGTTTATTGATTACCTTCGTGTAAAGAGAAGTAATTGTTCCACAGACAGTAGTTTTTCTTATCAGGATGCCATAGCCACTAACCTGCTTGCAAAAGCTTTCGTTGCAGCTATATTATACTTCTTAAGGTGATGCATTCTTAATACATCTGATGTGTACCATTGACATGACTTTTTACACATCTCTGAAACAAATTTTAGTTTTCTACTTCATGCTAATCGAGATAAACATTAGCAGAAATGGTTTTATTACTTAAAATTACTTTAGTTCCTTATAAGTAAACGGAAGCAAGGGAATGCACTATGCTGAGGCGATAGTAAAACATTTTAAAAGCTGGTTACCATGTGTATAAATCCGTTTCTTTGCATTTTCAGGAGTTGAAAAATTACCGTATGTGAAAATTTTAAAGTATCCTAAAACTGAAACAAATAACAAGGAATATCTTAAAAATGGCCAATTCTATGAAAAAAGTATGATATGAAGTGTGTCTTAACGATATCTATGTATGTTTGCAGTAAGTTTTTTTTTTGTCTATTTCTTACGGTTTACCAGTTATGCAAAATTCAGCAAAATTCATCCAAAAAAAAAAAAAAAGGTCTTCAGAGGCTATTCCTAGAAAATTCAAAATTACATTTTATTTGCCGCCGTTTAATATAAGGTATTACAATAGTCATTGTTGTGAAAATCAAACTTTTCGAAACTTTTCCATGCAAAGGGTAGTTTGGGGTGCGAAAAGTTTCCTCGCAATTTTCGTGTCGCATCCTTGGAAGATACTAAACTTAAATACCAAGTTTTACACCTTTCGTTTTTTAGTTATTGTGTTCACAGACACGCGGGTTTTTTTCTAATAATCTGATGTGTTCCATTCACATGACTTTGTCTGTTGCACGAACAACTTTCCTTACAAAACATTATTCTTTTACCTACATATTAATAAGAAATTATCTCGTTAATTGCTTTCTTGTAAGTAGAAGAGACACAAGAGAAAAGTTTTAAGTCGTTTAAGTTTGAAATCAATAACAAGGAATTTCTCAGAAATGGTCAGCTCTACGTAAAAGAAACAGTACCTATATTACACAAATTATCTGTTTTAACGAGATCTACATTTTTTGTTAAGTAAGCTTTTGTCTATCCTTTACGGTTTAACCGTTATACAAAATTCTACAAAACTCATGCAGAATAAAGAGATCTTCAGTGGCTATTTCCATAAAATATAAAGTATACATTTTATTTATGATGTAAATATTTGTATTCTATAGTATTTTAATCAAAGTTGTTAGAGCAATGTTTGAGAAAAACAAAATTTTCAAAAATTCTTCCATGTAAAGGTTAGTTTGTGTTGGGGGGATTTTTATTGAAAACCTTCGTGTCGCATCCATGGATACCAAGTTTAGTTTTTAACAGTATTTTGGTTTTTGAGCTATGCTGTGGACAGACACACACAGAAGCACAAGCTCACGCGCAGACCTTTTTTCTAAAAATGCTATTTTCGGACTCTGGAGACCTCAAAACATGTATTTCCGGTGAAATATCGACGTCGAATTATAGGGTGGAATGCCATATCTTCTCTCTTTAGTATGTACATAGTTCATACGGGCTGCAGTAAGTAAAGTTTTTTTTTTTTTTTTTTTTTTTTATAGGAGACTCTATAGCGTGATATTTCCGGGGAAATATCGGTATCGAATATTTGGGTGGAGTGCAATACCTTCAATACCTTCTCTAGCTATGTACTATGTACTGTGAAGAGAAAGTAAAAATCACGCCTATCTAAGCTGTCATTATTCTATAAAATGAAATAGTAAAAATAGGCAGATGACTCTATAAGAAATGGAGTTTCCTGCAACATAAAATACAGACGTTCTAAGAACCATCTTGAATTCTGCGAAAGGAACGCTCTCCCAGAAGTACTTTTAGTAAATGCTCCAAGACGCCCACCATGGCGATGTTCCTTTGTTAGAGCTGAGACACGTACTTGCTCGACGCGACATTGCTCTTGCTTCTGCTCAGGTTAAACCAAGCTTCTAATCGACCTCTAACAGCAAAAGGTGCAACTCCCAGGGCGGAAAATAATAGCCTCATCATTCAAGCGGCGTCCTGGCAGGGGAAAATTAATTTCATCGTCCGTACTCATTTCGCTAAAGCGTTCATCACCGCAACATTGGCTTGTTACCCAGGCTTCTGGCTGGTATTCATAAGAAACGGTCACAAAAACTGAATGACTAAGTACCCATCGTTGTTCGTGATCTCTCCTTTGGCGCACAAGCAATTTAATTTCATTTGTCTATTACCTGAGGAGCAAGGTAACAAGTATTCCTTTATAGGGTGTTACAAAATGCAGATGTGATATTTTAAACCTTTATTTTCCCGTCACTTTTTTACTTTCTCTACACGTACTATGTACATAGTGTATAGAGAAGGTATTGCACTCCACACAAAAATTCGATACCGAAATTTCACCAAAAATATATGTTTAAGGGTCCCTGTATGCAAAAAAAAGTATTTTAAGAAAAAGGTCCGTGTGTGTCTGTGAACACGATAACTCAAAAACGAAAAGTTGGTAAAATACCAAACTTGGTATTTAAGTTTAGTATCTTCCAGGGATGTGACATGAAGATTTTGAGACAAATCCCCCCACCCCAAACTACCCTTTAATGGAACTTTTTCCATGTTGATTTTCTAAAAACTGGTTCTAACGATTTTGGTTAAAATATCGTATATTAAAGATATTTACCTGACAAATAAAATGTATATTTTGACCTTTCTGGGAATAGCCTCTAAAGACTACTTTATTCTGAGTGAATTTTACGAAATTTTGCATAAACTAAACCGTAAGAAATGGACAAAAACTTATCCCACAAAAAATGTAGAGCACAATTAAAACACACAATTTATGTTATATACACTTTTTTTCATGGAGTTGATGGTGTTTTAGATATTCCTTATTTTTTGGTTTCATCTTATACTATTCTTACAGGAATTTTTCAACTCGTGTCGATACAAACAAAGCAACTTCAGTCACATAGAAACCAGCTTTTGTCTATCAGTTGAACCTAAGGTACTCTCTTATTTCGCTTCTACTTACAAGGAACCAAGTAATAAGACTATTTCTGCTAATTCTTTCTCGATTAGCATGAAGTAAATAGAGTGAGGTCAGTGATGCGGTAAACAGGTATTTTGAGGACCTTAATAAATCGCACTACAAAAATGGTTTAATTAAATTAGAACACCGATATGACAAATGTATTAGCCTTTCTGGAGATTTTGTTGAGAAATAAAATAATTTTTAAATGCTGTTTTCATTGAGAGGCCAGAGACTTATCAGCCGTCCCTAATATGTATAATTATGTAAACAATTTTACTGCCTAAATTCATTGTTCTCATGAAAATGCTCCATGCAATATGATTTTAAAAACACTTACATCATTCAATGTTTACAGCAATTAAATTAAAAAACCTGATGTGTTCTATTCACATGATTTTGTCTACATCTCTGTTAGAAATTATTGTTAAAAAAACTTATTCATCTATTTAATTCATGCTAATCGAGAAAAAATAGCAGAAATGGGCTTATTACTTTCTTCCATTTAAGCAGAACAGAAATAAGGAGTACTATAGGCTAAAACGATAGTAAAAAGCTGATTGATATGTACTTAAAGTGCCTTTTATTGTATGGCTTGGAGTTGACAAAAGTATAAGTATTTTAAAGCTGAAACTAATAACAAGGAATATGTAAAAATAATAAACTCTACGAAAAAATGTATATAGCATAAATTGTGTGTTTTAACGAGATCTACATTTTACTATAGATTACGGTTTACCACTTATGCAAAATTCCGCAAAGTTTATTCAGAATAAAGATGTATTCCGGCTATTCCGAGAAAATTCAAAATATAGATTTTGTCATAAATGTCTTTAATATGCAACATTTTAATCATAATCGTTTGAGCTATTTTTGAGAAAATCGAAATTTTCAAAAAATATCCCATGTAAAAAGTAGGGAAAGGAGAGTAGGGAGTAGTTGGGAGTAGGGACGTTGTTTTGAAGACATTTGTTGCTTTGAAAGTAATGCCCTCCTAGCCACGTCTTCAGTTCAGGGAAAAGGTGAAAGTCGCTGGATGCCAGGCCAGGACTATACTGCAGATGATCGAAAATGCCAGCAATATGTGGACGAGCGTTGTCATGGATCAACACAATTCCTGAAGTCAGAATTCTTCTTCGTTTGTTTTGCATGGCTCTCCGCAAACGAAGTAAAGTACGAAGATCTTCAAAACAACTTCAATGCTCATTTGAAATCATTGGCGGCAACATTTTTTGAAGCGGGTATTGCAAAGCTTGTACGCAGGTACCATAAATGTCTCAATATTTTTGGTGATTATGTTGAAAAGTAACCATAAGTGTACACAACTTTTAGTAATAAAATAATTGTTTTCTATGAACTTGTATTTTATTTATAGCCTATCGGAGGCTGAAAAAAACGGCCCTCGTATAAATAAAAGTCCGTAAAATCATTCAGATATATCTTACCAACAATTTTACATATATTTATTTTAAAAAAAAAGTGTAACATTTATTTGTGAGCTTAAATCCACTGCACTACTTTGCCGTATTAGAATTAATGGGTTTAAACAACTTGAATAATAAGATAACAGTTTTTATTCAATCAACTTATCTTCTTAATTGGAATATAATAATTAAATTCTTAGAGTTTAAATTATTTCTAGTGTTAAATTATTCGACATCCTATTTTGTTACACAGAAATAAAGATCAAAACACAATTTATGTTAAGTATTTTTATATATTTATTTTGTATTATTATTTTTAATTAAGTATTTCCAAGGTAATTCCTTGTTATTGCTTTAAACTCTCCCACGTAGTTTCATCAAATGAAAAGTCATTATTGCTTTTCTTTCTGCTGCACAAGCAAAGTTATCGACATTTCGAAGTCATCACATAGGAACAGCTCTTTAAAGATTTCACTATCCACTAATCCCTATGCCTCTACAAGGATGTTCGTCTCAATTTCAGTTGACGTTTATTTAGATTATCATTAAATAGAGAGAAGAATAAACTTTTCAAGAATAGTTTGTTGAAGAATGGGGATGGAAGGACCATCGGATTTTGTTTACCGTTCATCTTCACGAATATGGTCGTTAGATTGGCAAACGTTCCTAAGTCGGGTGTGACTACACATTTCATACTATGTTTTATCAGTAAATTAAAAGTGCTTAAAGAGAATAGACTTTTCTTCCAGCTTTCAGCACCTTCAGAAAAATTAGAATGCCTGTATTCAAGCACATGCTATCTACTGAATCAGAAAAGGTATAAAGAAGAAACCTTTGGAGATATAAAATACTTTCAGGAAACCGTGCTCCTATTCACAGTCAAAAGCACGCGAAGGAAAGGGGTGCAAATAGCATTCGATAAAGGTGTTTCCAAACAGCTAGTGAAGGAATTATTACCACAATCCAATAAATCAAAAACATTCAGCCGCACGATGTGTGATGTTTTGCAAGTGGTTGTAAACATATACTAAGTGCGCTGGGTACGACAGTAATGCGGTACTTAAATCTGTTTTGTTTTCTTTCTCCTTTCTGCTTTAAAGCAGCACCGTTCGTAAATGGAAAGCAGAATTTCAAGGCATTAAAGGAAACTCTCTGCTTTCAGATTAGCGCCATGGACAGTTAAGTAAGTCGAGAGCATCATAACAATGTAAACTCAAATTAAAGTTTTTTCGTTGCTCTCTACTCGTACCTCTATGCACCCAAAAATTTGGTACCGATATTCCACCGAAATATATGTTTTGAGACCCCCTTAATCCGCAAAAAGCATATTTAGAAAAATATAAGTGTGTGTGTTTGTGGGGGGGGCAGCATAGCTCAAAAAGCGAAAGGTTGTTAAATAGCAAACTTCGTATTTAAGTTCAGTATCTTCCAAGAATGCGACACGAAGATTTTCAAGAAAAACCCTACCTCCAACTACCATTTATATGTTTTTATATTGGTTTTCTTAAAAAGGGCTCTAACGATTTTTATTAAAATATCTTATGTTTAAGTTATTTTTATGACAAGCGAAATTATATCTTGAAATTTCTGCGAATAGTCTCTGAAGACCTCTTCATTTTGGATGACTTTTTTTTATAACTGGCAAACCGTAAGAGACATACAAAAACTTACTGCACAAAAAATGTAGATTCTTTAAAACAAGGAATTTATGCCATATACATTTTTGGTAGAGTTTGCCCAGTTCGAGATATTCTGGATTATTGGCTTCAATGATAAGCCACTTAAACGTTTCTCAAACGGGAAGACATCTTTCTTCTCGTTTCTCGTTTGTTTACTCCTGGTAAGCAAAGAAAATTGAATTTTACTGTTTCGCATACCGAAGGCTTTTTAAGGATTACACTATCGCTTTAGCCTGTGCACTTTCTTATTTCGCTTCTACTTATATGGAGCTAGTAATAAGACTAATTCTACTTATGTTTATCTTGATTAGCATGATGTAGATAACATTAATGTTTTGAATAAAAGGTTTGTTTGCGAACAGCTAGAGGCCATCATGTGAATGGGGCACATTTCACTTTCTACTCTTAAGGGACCAATTTGTGCTAATATTTATCTGGATCATCATGAAGTAGATAGAAGAATAAGTTTTTAATAATAATTAATTTGTTACAGAATGTAGAGAAAGCCATATGAATGGAAGACATCAGATTTTTTAAATTCCTTTGCCTAAACGTTAAGATTTTTAATAAAAGAAAAATGATTTATTGTATTGTAATGCCATTGTATTTATTAAATACAGGTAGGAGGGACTTATTATATTTCTTCTAATATGTACCTCAGAGAGGTATAACAAATAAAAGTAGAATATGGTGTGTTCCATTCACACGAGTTGCTCTATACCCCTTTAACAAATTATTGTTGATAAGCACATTTTTTTATCCACTTCATGCTAATCGAGATAAACATTAGCAGAAGCGGTCTTATTACTTAGTTCCTTATAAATAAAAGGAAAATAAGCGAATACACTAGGCTAAACCGACTGTCAAATGTTTTAAAATGTGGTTGCTATGGGATTGAAATCAGTTTCTTTGCGTGGCCTGGAGTTGACAGGTTCCTGTATGAGAAAAGTTAAAATATTTTAAAACAAGGGATATCTCAAAAACGGTCAACTCCACGAAAAAATGTATAGGATATAAATGTTGCGTGTTTTCACGAGATTTATATTTTTATGGTAAAAATTTGTCTAGGTCTTACGGTTTACTAGTTATGCAAAATTCAAAAGAATTCAATACAGTGGTCTTATCAAAAAATTCAAGATATACATTTATTTGTCATATAAATATCTTAAATGCAAGAAATTTTAATTAAAATTGTTAAAGCCATTTTGGGACAAACCAAATGTTCAATTTTTGTTATAAGTAAAGGGAAGTTGGGGGTAAAGGGGGTTGCTTGAAAATCTTTGTGTTGCGTCCTTGGAAAATACTGAACTTAAACATCAAGTTTAGTATTTAACAGACCGTTTTTAAGCTATGCTACCCCCTCCCACACACACACACACAAACGCGCGCGCGCGCGCACGCACGCACGGACTTTGTTTCTAAATATGCTTGTTTCGGATTCAGGGAGTCCGAAAACATGTATTTCCGGTGAAATCTTGGTATCGAATTTTTGGGTGCAATAGAATACCTTCCCTATGCACTATGTGCTTAGTACGTGTAGGGGAAGTAATAATAGCATTTTCTTCTGTGATCAGGCCGTTTTCAGAAAAAAAAATCTATAGTTTTATCCAAATTGAATGGTTTATTCAACGAAAATCTATGAAGATAATATTTTGTTACTTGTACAATGAGTAGAGTAACCTATTTCTGACCTAGTTTTGATAGTTATTATATGAACATCAAAAAGAATTTATAAGCAAGTATTGTTACTTTAAGTTGATCAGTGTGAGAATCGGTTCAGGGACACAAATAAAATAGCAGTGACGTGGGAAGCGGGACTAGAGGTTTTGTTTTCCACCTGACCCTTCAACCAATGAAATATGGTGTCGCGCTGATCTACTTCTGGTTTTGAAAGGAAGTGTGCCATCTCCGCTGCAAACTACCGACCGCTTGGCGTTGCAACGTTTCCAGCTTGTGTTTTTATGTTCTCGAAAAAAAAATCTAAAATATCTCCGTAGAAAATGGTTTTAAAAAGAAATATTTTGCAAATAATGAGATCCGTAACTGGTTTCAATTAATGTAAAGACTTCCCCTCTACATGGTGTTTGTTATATTTATTTTTTTATTTCATATATTATATTATAGTAGTATATAAGGATCTTCAACTGGGCGAGCTCCCATTCAAGTTAACAAAATAACAATTACGACTGTGGACCAAATATATTTATTATATATATATATATATATATATATATAAATATATATATATATAATATATATCTGTGTGTGTGTTTTATATATAATATATTATGTATAAACGTGGACTGAATTTGCATGTTTCACTACGAATCAGAAAAATGCTTTTAACAAGTGGTTTAAGTTCAATTAAATATACTCATATGAATTAAGTAAATTTGAAGTTGTAGAATACATTGATAAAATTGTTTTTACAATGAAGATTAATAGTGTGAGGAAAATGTTAATTAATTTATATATGTTTAAGGTCATTTCCGGCGTTAAATCACCACGATGATACAATATTGTAAAAGTACACTTCATGGTAAGGTTTCTACGATCCAGAATATAGAAGTTTAAATGCATGAAGTTTATCTATAATAAAGTTACATAGGACTGTTCTTGGTAAAGACACATTCCTAATATGTTTTTATGTATGTCTCATTGACACGTTCGAGTTATTACTTTAATCACTAAGTTATAGAATACATCTGATTCAATGGAGGAGTTTTGCGAAAAGTTCTAAGAACATTTAGAACTCTTTAACAATTTAACTCTTTAACATGTTGCATTCGCAAAGTTCCAATAAAGTGATCACCACGATCTCCATATCTCAAACCGACCAATTTGTTGTAGTGGGGTTACCTTAAAAATCGAGTTTTCTTGACACTCTCAACACCTCGGCAGCAACTGAAATATGTTATCTCTCAAGAAATTGTTAACATTTCAAGATATCATTTGCAAAATGATTTGCAGAGGGTACATTCTCAGGAAGCGTGGTGTACGTTGAACAAGAGAACGGAGGATACCTTCCAATATTTTTACTTTCTCTATACGTACTAAGTACACAGTGAATAGAGAAGTATTGCATTGTACCCAAAAAGTCGATACCGAAATTTCACCGGAAGTACATGTTTTGAGACCACCTGAATACAAAAAAGCATTTTTAGAAAAATTTCCGTGTGTGTGTGTGTGTGTGTTTCTGTGGGCAGCATAGCTCAAAAACGAAAAGACCGTTAAATACCAAACTTGGCATTTAAGTACAGTATCTTCCAAGGATGTGACACGAAGATTTTCAAGAAAATCCCCCACCCCCAACTACCCTTCACATGGAAACATTTTCGAAAATTTTTATTTTCTGAAAAATGGCTCTAACGATTTTGATTAAAATGTCGTATATTAAAGATATATACCTGACAAATAAAATGTATATCTTGAATTTTCTGGGAATAGCCTCTGAAGACAACTTTATTCTAGATGAATTTTACGGAATTTTGTATAAACCGTAAGAGAAAGACAACTACTCAGTAAAAAAAAAAAAAATGTAAAGTACATTAAAACACACAATTTATGTTATATGCATTTTTTTCGTGGAGTTGATTGTTTTTTTATATATTCCTTGTTTTTGGTTTCAGCCTTGAAAAACTTACTTTTCTCATACAGGAATTTGTCAACTCCTATCCATACAAAGGAACTTCAGCCACATAGCAACTAGCTTTTGACTATCACTTTAATCTATGGTACTCCCTTTTTTCGCTTCTACTTACAAGGAAGCAAGTAATAAGTCTATTTCTGCTAATTTTATCTCACTTAGTATGATGTAAATAAACAGAAGCATAAGCTTTTTAACAATAATTTTTGCCGAGCTATAGACAAAGTCAAGTGAATGGAGCACATCAGATTTTTATAAAATTCCATTGCTTGCCTCCTATGTGATTTCTTTTGTTTTTTCCTAACTCCAATGTAATATTTATAGCGGTTTAAAGTTTGAAATGAGTTTTGCAAGGCCCAATATATTCCATTGTATCCTTATGGCTGCTATATCTGCAGCTCTTTGCTAATCCAAATATCTCAAATCTATAACATAAATTTATGTATTTGTATTTAATATAACCGCGCGAGAGGCGCCGTTGTAATGTGTGCGATTTGCATTCGGGAGGTCCCAGGTTAGGATGACGAAGTTGAACAAGGTTTCGTAGTTTTTTTGGTCACTGAGCAATTGCTGGAAGTGATCATTTCCATCCGCCAATTTTCACCCTTACACCACTTCATTTCATTTCATTCTTCTTCACTGCGTTACTAGATCATTGGACTGATCATCAATCCTGTATATGCTATGATCCAAAGTTTTCTTGCTCCTAGATAGTTACTGACTCAAGGGCACATTGCACATTAGCACTGTTTGTCATACAAAGAGGAGGGTACTCCATTACAAGAGAAGAAAAAGAAGAAGCATAAGTATTTGATCAGTCATCTTTCCAGCTCGTTACTATTCAGTGTGTCCTCTGTTTTTAACTTTTCTTCACATTTCCTAAGGCAATGAATTTGCTTGGCTGCAATTGCTTATTTTCTCATAGAAATTTACTTGACAATACCAAACTTTTTATTAATTACTCTTTATTTTGGGTCACATAACTCCTAGATATTATAATGCCTGCATAAAATGTCTTATACTCTAATGTACTATCTTTTACAAAAGTAAATACGCATGCGTTAGACGCGATTCCTACTTCCGTTATTTAGGAGAAGCACGCTTTTACCACTTCGGCTATTCTAATCGCAGGCATAATTGAAGCTGATTTAAACTGTATTTGTAAGAAAAATACCCAAAACTAGGAGCGTTTTATCTCAGGTCCACTTATTAATCGAAACATATTTTCTGCAAGTGAATTGAAGTTGAGTTTGCAAAAATGGTCTATTAGTTTAATAATGTTTGCTGAAATAAATATTGCTTCCCAAAACTTTGAGGTAAGCAGATGGCTGTCACACCCACTTTAACAAAAAAGGGAGGTAAGGCATATGACCATTTTTATTCTCATACCACCTATGCAGCAAGGCCAGAGAATTAGGGACCCATCGCGCAATGGATATTTACTTTTGTGAAAGATACTACATACGTGCTAGAGAAAGTAAAAATAAATAAAGTGTTTCTCTTCCAGAGATCAATAAAAATCTAAGGATCTTTATCCTAGAATTTCACATTGCCTGAAATTCCAAGTACGCTACAAATTATATTTCATAAAATTTGTCAACAATTTCACTATAATTGCAATTGATAATATACCTTGCTAATAGTACACGATCAATACAAAATGCAAACCTGTAGAAGAAAGAAACGAATTGATTCATTCTTCAAAGTTAATGTGCGGTCTACGACGATCTTGTCATTTCGAAAATAAAACCCTATTTTATGCAAGATTTATTACATTGTCTGGAAACGACCGTCTTGCGTGACCGCAAGACTCTTGCTTTTCACAGGCCTGAGATTGAAGAATTGTTATGCAGCAGTAGAAAAAAAAAAAAGGATTTTACGGTTCACAAATTTTCTGGCACATGTTATGCTCTAGAACTAAATAAATCGCCTCTTTGAACCTGGTAACTATCTCCGAGGTATTTTCCAATATCTTTCGGCTTGGGATAACACCGAACAAAAAGAAAAAGCCATCATCAAGTTTTCGATTTGAAGCACCCAACCGTTACGGTATGCCATATCTCTCTTTAGACTCTTGAATAAGCACCACATCCTTCAATATCATTCCTGCATTTATACGCTGCAGTGACTTCGATATGCACGAGAAATGCCAGAATCGATACTTCAGGTTGCAAGTATCTCATAATGCCCTACTATTCATTATCCTTCTGGTCGCAAGAACATTGCCCAAATACATATGGTAAAATGAAATACGACGGCCGTCTTTCAAACAATGGATGCAACAGCAAGCGTTAATTGCAGCATTAGATATATCTGAAAATGTGCATTTCATTAGTGTGCGTGGTGAGCCTAGGTGTAACTGCTATGTACAACCCTGGTAAGGGCTTAACCACATGAATGAAGTTTGGTGATTTTTGTGAAGTTTCGCGTATTAGCGTTATGGATTTAGCGCTATTGATATGTTCCTCAACGATCGCTATTTTCAGGAGCAGCATCCTTTTCCTGTGCTTCGCAGGTGCTTTGCTTGTCTTAATATTTACTTCTGTTGGAGTTGATTTTTAGTTGACCACTCCCAAGATTGACCACAAGTTCAACTTGTTTGCTGTTGGCTGGATTGAAGCCGTTGTTACTGGTGGTGCCCGTAAGTCATCCAGGGAAACCGGTACTGTCTATATCGGCGTTTAGTTGGTAAGTGGTCCCCTAGTGATCTGGTAAGAGCGTTCTCATGTTGGCCCAATCTGGCGTAGATATTTTGAGCCCGGTGCCTAATTACATCCGCCACGTAAAGGAGGATCCAAGCTTTATGCAGTAGCTTTACTGGAAAATGACAACATACAGAGAAGATGGTCCGGAGTCCTCTAACCTGTATCCGTTGTAACCAGAGAAGCCAGGTGCCTGCTGACATGCCTCATGTTGCGCAGTCGTAGAGTATCAAAGGGACTCTGAGCCTTTGAAAAAACATAGGTTTAAGTGAGCCAGCATTTGGGAGGCCAGAACATGGTATAGTGCGACTACCGCCCCCCTAGCTCTGCCGTCGCTACCTACACGTGTTCAGGAAACATTAGGCCTGTATCAATAGTGACGCCTAAGTATCGGATAGAATTTCCGCTCTCTGTCCTTTGGCTCTGATAAGAGAAGTTGGATATCTGGGCTGCGGGGGGGGGGGGGGGGTTTCCTGGTAAACAGAACTTTTTCCCGGATTCACGGACATACGCCACTGTCTGCACCAGTCCTGGACGAGACGGAGGTGTCTCTGTAGGGGGTTGAAGACTGCGTAGGTTGCTATCTGTGCGGTAAATCAGGTCTTCAGCAGCAAACTGGACCATATTGCCGCCCAGCACTGCAGGTATACTTCAGTAGCGTCTCGAAAAGTAAAACTTTATTGGCCAAGCTTGCATTCTAGATACATGTAAGATAAATTATCTTACAAGCCTGAAACCCTTCCGCACGTGCTAAGACACTCGCCTCTCACCAAGGCGTTCCCAGACGACTGCATGTAGGACTTTTGAAGGACAAAGCGGTGCAGGGGCGGTTTTTTTACGGGATCTCCGGCTTCCCCCACCATCACCTTTGCTCAATCTTCATTCCATGTATCATCAGTGTCATCGCTTGCGGTGCCATAGTAATAAAAGCGGGTGTTAAACACTACCAAACAAACAATTTGCTGGCAAATGATATCCGCTCTAAGGGTTTGGAAGTTTATAAAGAAGTGCATTGCATCGCTGGTAATGAGAGCAACAGGCGTCTATACATCATCTGCATCAACAGAAAGAAGAACGAGGCAGAAATTATTGACTCAACAATCAGGTTGGAACAGACAACCCGCCCCCCCCCCCCGCAGCCTGAAAAAGTTGATGCAGAACAAAAGAGTATATATGAGCCGACAATCCAATATTTTGTAGAAAAATACAACATTCAAAATTTGTGAGTGGTCTTCTCTTTGGGGCACGGGACACTATTACAAAACACTTCGTTTCATGGCAGGGAAAATATAAATTAGAAAAAACAATAGACTACCATTTGTCACAAAAATAATAAAATATTGTGCAACTATTTTGAGAAACCACCTTTATGGGAAACGCATTGTTTTATTATATATTTTAACTAAATTTGAGTTTATATGCTTATATCATATTATTGTTATTAGAATTTGTACTCTTATGTTATTATTCTGTTAAATTTCCTTCCGACACCATATTGTTTTATGTGATTATTTCATGTTTTAAGTATTCTGTGTCTGTTTGCAAACACTAAATAGGATCAGATGGTTACATAAATCAAAATATTTATAGAAATATTTCGCCATATCTCACTTACATGCCAAGGCAAAGTACCCATAAAGAAACTGCACTCATAAAGTTATGGGAGAGGTATTTGCGACAGATGCTAAGCCCCTTTATCCCCTAGTGTTAATTTAATTATTTTTCACACAAGCCGTGTGTACAGGAGTTAGATAGGTAGAGTCAGACTGAAAAATTCAATGCCTTAGCCGGTATATGAACCACGGATCTCCTGGCTGCTCTAATCTTTGATCTACCATTAGGATATGTCATTTCAAAATAATTTCACATCACTTGTGATTCGCCGAGAAACATGCGAGCCAGTTGAGACATTTATTGCCATGTCGGCATGTTGCCATGGTGGATCAGTGGTTGGAGTAACCAGCTAGAGACCGGGAGAATCGTGGTTCAAATCCTGGCTATGGCATTGAATTTTTCAGTCTATCTATCCACCTTTATTCCCTGTTTTCCGCCTACTCAGGATGTATCTATTTTTTTTTCGGTATTTATACTCCTTACACTCCTCCCCAGGACATTAAAAGCCCGCGTCTGGGTCAGATAACTGTTGAGAAGCAGATGCACACTTGCTCACAGAAAGAGAGTAGCCAGAATGGGTGATCATCCTGATGTCTGGTATGAGAGTGAGGGAAAAGATAATATGAAATAGCGGTGAACTGGATGAAAATGTCATTAAGGAATGACATTAGATACTAAAGGATTCATATGTTCCTTACAAAATAATTTAATAGCATCACTAGCGGTGGAAGCCAAAAAAACGAGAAAACCTGCCCGATGCGGCTTCATCTACCACAATATCCAACACTCACCACCTCGTTCACAGGGGAACGGTCTAACCATTCGTTCATGGCTCCGAGTGGTTAGGTGATGAAAAAAAGCACTAGTTTGTTAAAATATTTGTCGATTCAGCTGAAGATGTGATAGATATCCCTCGAAAATATCTGTTTAACACTACAAGTGCGTAAAACTATCAACGCGTAACGTTTCGTCACACACGAAAGACATCAAAGAAGGTTTCCTTACTCGTAGCACTCAGGTCTTCTTCTCGACTCACAAGAAATACAAGAGGCCAAGAAAATGATAGTGATGGGAATAAAGCGGAACGCACATTAAATTCGCCATGACTCAAGTTCTAATCTGAAGTTATGTCGATTAAATGTTGGCATTCTCCCATAGTAATATTAAACTTTTTCTTAGCGCGAGAACAGGAAGGCAAGATTTCTGATGTTAACTCTGGGTCAGACGCTAGCTAAGTTAACTTTCTGCTGGCCTGAGGAAGATCGAATTTCCCAATCATAGCTATTTTTACTTTCTCTACACGTACTATGTACATAGTGTATAGAGAAGGTATTGCACTCCACCCAAAAATTCGATGCCGAGATTTTACCGGAAATATATGTTTTAGGGTCCCCTGTATGCAAAAAAAGGTATTTTCACAAAAAGGTCCGTGTGTGTCCGTGTGTCTGTGAACACGATAACTCAAAAATAGCAAACTTGATATTTAAGTTTAGTATCTTCCAGGAATGCGACACCAAGATTTTGAGAAAAATCCCCCTACCCCTAACTACCTTTACATGGAATTTTTTTCGAAATTTTTGATTTTCTAAAAAATGGCTCTAACGATTTTGGTTGAAATAACGTATATTAAAAATATTTACCTGACAGGTAAAATGTACATCTTGTATAAATTGTGTGTTTTAATGTGCTCTACATTTTTGTGTGGTAGATTTTTGTCCATTTCTTACGGTTTAGCAGTTATGCAAAATTCCGTAAAACTCACCCGAATAAAGTAGTCTTCAGAGGCTATTCCCAGAAAATTCAACATATACATATTATTTGTCAGGTAAATATCTTTAATATATGATATTTTAATCAAAATCGTTACAGCCATTTTTAAAAAATCAAAATTTTCGAAAAAAATTCCATGTAAAGTGTAGTTTGGGGTGGCGAAAATTTTCTCAAATTCTTCGTGTCGCATCCCTGGAAGATACTAAAATTAAATACCAAGTTTGGTATTTTAGCGACTTTTCGTTTTTGAGTTATCGTGTTCACAGACACACACGGACCTTTTTCTGAAAATACTTATTTTGGACAGAGGGGACCCTAAAACATGTATTTTCGGTGAAATCTCGGTATCGAATTTTTGGTGAAGTGCAATACCTTCTCTATACACTATGTACATAGTACGTGTAGAGAAAGTAAAAAGGTCCGTGTGTGTGTTTGTCTGTGTGTGTGTGTGTGATTGTCTGTGGACAGCATAGCCCCAAAACGAAAATACCGTTAAATACCAAACTTGGTATTTAGGTTTAGCATCTTCCAAGGATGCGACACGAAGAATTTTCAAGAAAATCCCCCCACCCGCAACTACCCTTTACATGGATACATTTTCGAAAATGTTTTTCCTAAAAATGACTGTAACGATTTTGATTAAAATACCACATATTAAAACTATTTCTATCACAAATAAAATGTATATCTTGAATTTTCTGGGAATAGCTTCTAAAGACCTTGTTTATTCTGGATGAATATTGCTTAATTTAGAATAACCAGTAAACCGTAAGAGATAGATAAAACCTTACTATACAAAAAATGTAGATCTCGTTAAAATACACAAGTTATGCCATATACATTATTTTCGTGAAACTTACCGTTTTAGAAGTATTCCTGGTTATTAGTTTCAGTTGTGAAGTAGTTGTACTTTTCACAGACGGGGGTGTTCTACACCTGGCCAAGCAAAGAGGCGATTTGCAACGACAATCGCATAACGACAGCTTTTAAAACATTTGACTATCACTTTAGCCTAGTGCATTTCCTTAGTTGCAGTCTACTTATAGGGAACTTAGTAACAAAAGTTTGCTAATGTTTATCTCGATTAGCGTGGTGCTGAAAGAAGAATTGTCTTTTGTAAGACGTGTGTTTGCAGAGTAGCTAGAGAAAGTCATGTGAGTGTAACACATCAAATTTTTTTATAATGGAATACGTCAAGAATTCTCGCAATGCCTAGGAACCAAAGTTTCAATTACTGTGTCAATATTAAGGTGCACACATTCAAAATTATTTATCATTTACATCGTGTTGTAAAGTTCATCTTTGTACCTTAATATAAATATAAGTTAGTTACCCCTGCCTAAAGTAGAGGTTACCTTTCACCGCCCCGCCCTGTTTTCTCTTTTCAGGTTAATTGTAAACCCCGATATTTCTGATTATGTCCATCATTTAAAAATCCGTCCTCTCTCGTAACGGTAAACCGACCGTTGCACTTGGTTGAAGCACCATGGGGCTATGGCTTCGTGTTATACCTTTTAAACTCCCCATAGATTATAGGTTCCATCAATTGTGCCCTGGCTTCCAATAATTGAATAAAAAATTAGTCCGACAAACGGATATACTTAATAGTTTCTATTATGTCATAAGGACATCCATTTTCATTTTGTGTTTCCGATGTCCGCTGCAGATTATCAAGATCTCTCTGATCAATGGGTGCAATCGGAAATCAGAATGGATGCTCACTTATAGATAGCAACTGGTATTTTCATTAATGATCAGCCTAGTATCAGGTTTGTATCCAAAGTGGCAACAAATTCTAGATTTAAACAACGTTTCATAAACGTTTTAATTAAGGCTAATTTCTCGAGTACGAAATATAAATCGGGTCTATTTTTGGTGTAACTCTTAACTTCCACTTTAATAAATCGCCAGTTCGGAAACTGAAGTATGGTGTAATTGAAAATCAGAAGTGCGTGCTGTGGCTGAAATGTTGAATCTGGGAAAAAGAGCAAATATTTTAGTTTGTTCAAGTACATTTCCACATTTGACAAAGAGAAGTGCTTTGCTGTTTATTTATTTCCATAAATATATCCTATTCCACAGTGTCCTCTTTGATTCCAGAAATTAACAAAAACGATACAGGTATTCATTTGAAATAATTTTTGTTTTCATTTTGGGTTAGAGAATTACTTTAAATCAGTTGTGCGTAAAGATGCGACTTATATTTTCTGCACTACATTTATGGTAAGTAAAAATATTTTACTTTAAAAAATTCGATACCAATATTACACAATAAATAAGTGCTTTGAGGTCTCCAAATCGAAAAATGCACTTTTAGAAAAAAAAATAAAATACTGCACACGCATGCCTGAGGATTTCAATTCAAAGCGAAATCTTTAAATAAATGCCTAACTACATTTAAGATCAGCATTTTCCAAAGAGTAGCACGAGTAAATTACCTTCAGCTCAAACCATTCCTAGCTCCCTCAATGATGTTTGTAACGCGTTTGATAAAAACATATGTTTAAGGAATTTTAATGCCTAATAAAATGAAGATCTCGAAATATCTGCGAAGTTCTACAAATATCATTTGGTATATTTTCTTCGTAGTTTTGAACAGCTGTAAGTCATAAAGAATCAAAGTATTACGTGAAAAATGTGCATTATAACAAATACATTGCTATGTTATCAAAAAGCTCCGAAATATTAGTTTTCCTGGTCCAAATATTTCAATCCTTTTTTTTTTTTTACATGTATCATTACGCAATTCTTTGGGTATGGCAATTCAAAGATAAAATATCGCAATCGAGTTTTTACTTTCTCTATACGTACTATGTACATAGTGTATAGAGAAGTATTGCACTCCACCCAAAAATTCGATACCGAGATTTCACCGGAAACAATGTTTTGGGTCCCCCTGAATCCAAAAAAAGCATTTTCAGAAAAAGATCCGTGTGTTTGTCTGTGGACAGCATAGCTCAAAAACGAAAAGACCGTTGAATACCAAACTTCGCATTTAAGTTTGGTATCTTACAAGGATGCGACACGAGGATTTTCAAGAAAATCCCCCACCCCCATCTACCCTTTACACGGAACTTTTTTCGAAAAGTTTTATTTTCTTAAAAATGGCTTTAACGATTTTGGTTTTTGGTTTCAGCTTTGAAAGACTTATACTTTTCTCATACAGGAATTTATCAACTCCTGTCCATACAAACAAAGGAACTTCAGTCACATGTCAACCAGCTTTTTCCTACCACTTTAACCTATGGTACTCCCTTATTTCGCTACCACTTATAAGGAAGCAAGTAATAGGACTATTTCTGTTATTTTTTTCTCGATTGGCATGAAGTAAATAGAAGCATAAGCTTTTTAACAATAATTTGTTACAGAGATGTAGAGAAAGTCATGTGAATGGAACAAATCAGATTTTTAACATTTAAATTAGAGATTTAAATGTATAAAGAAATAATTTCTGCAAATATTCATCTTTATTATAAGACATGCACTGGTTCTTGAACGTTGACTTTGAGTCAGAATACATCCTGGATATATCCTTCTCTCTCTGAATTCAGCGAACTTTATATTCGTATTACCTTTTGCGACGCAATGTGATGCGATTCGTCGGCCCCGAGTACATTTAGTGTAAAATATTACCGTGCGGTTGTTATTGTTTTACATCTGTTGAGTTAATGTTGACTTTCTCAACCTCATACAAAGTACATAGTAGGGAGAGAAAGCATTGCATATCACCCAAAATTTTCAGACTAAGGGAAAACGCTTTCTAAAACAATAGTCAAATGTTTCAAAAGCTGTCGCTATGTGATTGTCATTGAAATGTACTTCTTTGTATGAAAAAAGTATACGCATTTTAAAATTGAAAACAAAAACAAGGAATATCTCGGGATCGGTTAGGTCAAGAACAAGAATGTAAAGGATACAAATTGTGTGTTTTGACGAGATCTATATTATTTGAGTAGGAAGCTGACTATCTCTTACGGTTTACCGGTTATGCAAATCTCATTCAGAATGAGTTATTTAGAGTCTATTTTGATAATTTTATTTGTCATGTAAATATCCTCAATACACGATTGTTTAATCAAACTCGTTAGAGCCATTTTTTAAAATGTTTCCATATGAATATTGTAGTAAGGGGATCTTCTTACGAATATCCCTGTCGTATCCTCGGGGAAATAGAAATGGAGTTTTATTTATGGTCACCTTTTAACTGCTGTAGTTCACAGCGTCCCATTCTACTCTGGGTGTGAAAGTCTGCTTAATTTTGCTAAGAGGCCTACTGATTAGGCTTGAAGTTCTTCTACGTGCCAGAAATCTACGATACGGGACTAATTGCTTTACTTCCCTGCCGATGGAAGCCATGCTAAGGATTTTCACGCCCGAAAAAAAGCCATCGTCCTGCGCCGGGTTTGAACTCGTGACCTTGTATATATGAAGTTAGCATGGGAACCATTACACCATGGACGGCGACCATCCTTGGGAGATGCTAAACTTAAATAACAAGTTGGTATTATATATAATAGTATTTAACGCCCGTTTTTACTGCTATGACACTCCAGTCGATGACACTGATGAAACATGGAATGAAGATGGAGCCTCGTTGGAATGTGATGGCGGGAAAAACTGGAAAACCCCTAGAAAACCCGCCCCTAGCTGCGTTTTCCATCACAAATCCCACATACGTTCGCTTGGGATCTAACTCGGACCGCCTAGGTGAGAGGCAAGTGGTCTAACCACTCGGCCACAGCAAAAACACTGAGCTTTTTCTAAGATTGCTCTTTTTTTTTTTTTTTTTTTTTTTGATTCAGAGATCTCACTACATATTTCGAGTGATATCTCAAAATCATATCGAATTTTTGGGATGGAATCATCGCGATTGTTCCAAATGTGAAAATCAATGCAGTTTTTGTGTTGGTTTAACGACATTAGAGTTTGCTCTACGGTTTACTGAATTCCTCCCTATCTTCTCTTGTGAATTGATGGCTATTCGTCTTGCCTTAGAGTGCGCCCTTGAGGCCACTGTTCTTTGCTACACTATCTTCACGACTCTATGATTGCTCTCCTCAGTCTTCAGCGAATTCTAACCATTAGCTTGGTGCTCTACTTTCAGTCACTTTATCACAGATTATCAACCTCGGCTAAACAGGTACTGCTTGTGTGGCTACCTTCCCATACTGACATATCTGGGAATAAGAACGCTGATGCTGCAGCTAAAAATCAACACGAAATCCTCTCAATTGTCAGGATTTCTCATCAAGACTTTAACCACTTTATGCGCGTTACCACTCTCCGGGAATAGAAACAACAGTGGTTTAACTCAGAAACAAACCACGTGATGCCTGTTCTCTTCCCACTTCTGTTTATCCTCTCACACATTTTAAGCGTCATCTTCTATCTCGTCTACGTCTCTGACATACTGCTATTACTCTTTCCTACCTTCCGTCCGGTGATCTTCCGCCCAAGTGCAACTATTGTCACTCTCCACTTCAGTCACTCACATTCTCACCAGCAGCCGTTTTTACGATGATGCAACAACTAGATCAATATTGCAGTAACCATATTAAATGCTCTTGGTGATCTAGCTTGAACTGTTTGTCTACCCCCTTACACAAGTAGCGCGTCATATATGGTTATCTGCACTGACGTCACGCATTTATGGGATAAACAAAACCTCCCCAAACAGTTTTATAGTGACGTAAGCGACGAGATTCAGCTGCGACCTGGAGGGAAAAGTTCGAACTACTCATTCCTTCACTCTTCGGCGGGCCACAGCGGGAAAGACTCAAGAGTTTCACTGTATAGCCGCAAAGGGTATGCAAAAGTTGTTCTTTCGGCTTATCATTATTATTATTATTATTTTGAAAAACCCACTTTGCTAGTCGGGACAATCAACTGTTTCTTTGATCTCAAGATTTAATTTTCAAACTGTTAATTCAAGGTCCACTTACAAAGGTAACAAATGTAAAACTTATTCTAAGCAAAATGCATTAATAGTAAAATCAGTTATACCTTTAATGGCTGATTGTTTAAATAAATTATGATACTCTACCAGTGTTTCTTTGCAGTTTCCTGGAATTTTTCTCCACCTATTAGGAAACTTGTTTATTTCTTTTTTACCTGAACGATTTGCTTAGGGTTTTCTTAATGAAACTCAATTTGAAAGATGTTGACCATTTGACCTTATTGTTAAAACGTCATTAAATAAGCAAAACAAATAAGCTTATCTTCAGGACTGTTGCACAATAAAAAGCTTGCCAAAGTCTTGCTAAGTTTCACCAGTACTTAAAATTATTGGTGAGGTGACACGATGCATGCTGAAAGAGTTTAAAGTAGGTAGCTATATCTTGTTCTTTTGAAAATGCCGCGGGAAATTATAACTAGCTAAACTGCCCTTTTCAACGTCTTAAAAATGTCAATACTTACTTTAACATTAACTCATTAAACACAGTAAACCAGCATATTATACAAAGCTTGATACCTAAATCAGAATAAATACAACATAACGCACCGTCAATCTCAACCGAAGTTAATTGGTATTAACCTGAATAAACATTACATTAGCAACCACCGTTCTCCTCTTGTATGTGATATCGAAAAAATACCTATTTTTTAATTTTAGCAAACTGCTTCACATAGCGATAGATTTTAAAAGTTGGTCTAGTGTATTCCTTATTTCCCTTCTTCTTACAAGAAATAAGTAGTAAGATAATTTCTGCTTAGTGTTTAAATCGATTAGCATGATGTAAATAAATTAATAATCCTTTGTAAGAATAGTTTGTTTACAGAAAAGGTAGTGAAAGTCATGTGAATGGAACACATCACATTTATAAAGTATACTGTATACACACACATGAACATGTGCTGAAACCTCGCATTATTGGGTGGATTTCAATACTTCTTACCATTTATTGAAACGTGTGACAAAGAAACAAGAATTTGTAAACGGGCGAAATGTTGCTCAAATTATTGGGGGTCCATGGGCTTAAAGGTACTCAACATTCGTGTTCCCAAGATAAAAATCCCCGAAAAAAAAAAAACCTTAACCTGGTATCTCACCCTAAGGGAGATTCAAACACGCGAACTTTTGAATGTGAGGCAGTGGAATTTTTATAATTGTAGTACCTGGATATTTATGGATACTTTTTAAGGTTCTTTACCAAGAGGACCGTACGTGTTGAATATTTGAAAAATGATCAGAATTTCGATACTGATCTCAGTGAAGCCTAGGCTATAGCATATATGAAAAATGTGGGGGTATGCAAAATGAACGGCGTGTATTTTGCCTCTTATAGATTTTTTTGCCTCTCCGGTGCAACATATGGAGGAGATGCTTCATATGCCGCAAAAGGTTATTTATAATATCCATAAATCCATCAGAACTCAACTGAAAAAGTAGTGCGCTACGAGAGGTTAAGAATGACGGTCACTACTTGCCAGCTCACTGGTTTTACCTATAGGCTATACTGCTTTAACCCATAGTTATGATATACTATACCTTGCAAATTTTGCCGCACAAGAATAGAATGATTTGTGGGTTCCAATTAACACATTATTTACCTATTTATTATTGTTATTATTATTATCATTATTACTAGTATAATTATATACCTATTACTAGTTCATAGCACATATGTAGAGAAGCTGCTGCATTCCACCCAAAAATTTGATACCAAAAGTTCACTGGAATTACCCTATTTAGGGTCCCCTGTAACAATTAAAAGGCATTTTTAGACACAGATCCGTGTGTGTACGTGCACAATAACTCAAAAAAGGTCGGTTAAACACCAAACTTGGCTTTTAAGTTCAGTATCTTCGAAGAATGCGACATGAATATTTTCAGAAAAAATTTCCCCATCCCAAACTGCCTCTTACATGGAAAAACTTTCTAAAATGTTGATGTTATCAAGAATGGTTCTAACGACTTTGATTTAAATATCGTTTATTAAGGATATGTGCATGAAAATAAAATGATTTTTCTAGATATCTCCGGGAGTAGTCTCTGAATTAACTTCATTCGGGATGACATTCTAATAACTGGGAAACCACAAGAGACAAAATTCACTCTACAGCAAATAAAGATTTCCTTAAGACACAGGCTTTATGTTATATACTTTTTTGTGGAGTTAACCAGTTCCGAAATATTCCTTGTTATTGGTTACAATTTTAAATTACTTGAACGTTTCTCATACGAAAAGTTATCATTTCTGTTTCTTTTATTTTACTCCTGGCTATTTAAAGAGAACTGAACTTCAATTGCGCAGAGACAACTTTCTAAAATATCTGATCATTGCTGTAACCTAATGTACCCCCCCAAGTTCTCTTCTCCTTATAAGGAGCTAAGCAATAAAATATTTAAGTTAGTGTTTATCTGGATTATCATGAAGTACAAGAAGAATAAGGTTTTGTAAGAATAGTTTGCTATAGAATAGATCAGGTAAATGAATGCAACACATAAAATATTTTCATCCTGATCATATAATTGGAACAGAATTTCTAAAAAGTCACCCAACGACCGATTTTTAAAGGATTCGGCTATCCTTTTAGTTTATTATCATATTGTATTGTACAAAGAAATAATATAATAAAACTATATCTGATAATGTTTATCTTGAGTGAGTAGATAGAATTTGTATATTCTCTACACGAATTATACCCATAGTGTATAGAGAAGGTATTGTATTCCGCCAAAAGTGTTGATACCGAGATTTTACCCGAAATACAAGTTTTAGGGTCCGCTGTATCCAAAAACAAATCTGATGTGTTCCATTCACATGGCTCTATACATCTCTACAACAAATACCTGTTAAAAAGTTTATTCTGCTATATACTTCGTAGCAATCGAGAAAAAATAGAAAAAAATTACCTTAATACTTGCTTCCTTGTAAGTAGAAGGGAAAATAAATGAGTACCATAGGCTAAAGCGATGGTCAAATATTTTAAAAGCCGGTTGCTATATTATTGAAGTGTATCATGAATTTTCTGTGAATAGGCTCTGAAGACATGTTTATTCTGGATGAATTTTGCGAAATTGTGCGTAACTGATAAACCGTAAGAGAGAGAGAGAGAGGGAGAGATAAAAACCAGCCTAACAAAAAGTGTAGAGCTCGTTAAAACACACAATTTATGTCATATACATTTTTTTCGTGGAGTTGACCATTTTTTAGATATTCCTTGTTTTTGGTTTCAGTTTTAAAACACTTAAAACTTTTCACATACGGGAATCTGTCAACTCCTGCCAATGCAAAGAAACGGATTTCATACACATGGCAGCCAGCTTTTAAAAGAATTGACTATCGTTTTAGCCTAGTGTATGCGCATATTTCCGTGCTACATACCATAAAGCAAGTAATAAGAGCATTTCTGCTATGTTTATCTCGATTAGTATGAAGTAGAGAGAAGCATAAGCTCTTTAGCAATAATTTGTTACAGAGATGTGTGTGTATGTGTGTGTGTGTGTCTGTGAAAACGATTAGTCAAAAACGAAATATCGGTAAAATATCAAGCATAGCATTTAAGTTAAGTATCTTCCAAGGATGGAACACGAAGACCTTGAGGAAAATTCCCCACCCCAAAATACTCTTTACTTGGAAAAAGTTTCCAAAATTTTGATTCTCTCAAAAACAGCTCTAACGATTTTAATTAAAACACCGTATATTAAAGATATTTTTATGAAAAACAAAAGTATATCTTGAATTTTCTGGAAATAGCCTCTGAAGACCTCCTTATTCTGAATGAATTTTGCCAGACTTTGCATAATTAGTAAACTGTAAGAGATAGACAAAACCTTACGTTAAAACACACGATTTATGTCATATACATTTTTTCGTAGAGTTGACCATTTTTGAGATATTCCTTTTATTGGTTTCAGTTTTAAAATAATTAAATATTCACATAAGGGAGTTTTGTCAACTCCTGGCAGTGCATGGAAACAGATTTCATCCACAGAGCAACCAGCTTTTAAAAGAGTTGCCTAACTGTTTAGCCTCGTGTATTCCCTTATTTCCCTTTTACTTATAAGCAATCAAGTAATAAGACCATTTATGCTAATGCTTATCTCGACTAGCATGAAGTAAATAGAACAAGCTTTTTAACAGCAATTTGTCACGGAGATGTAGAGAAAGTCATGTAAATGAAACACATCAATTTTTTTATATTTATTTATTTTCTCTGCACCTCAGACAGCAAGTACAGGAAATGATGCATTCTGCCCAAAATGTTGATATTAAAGCTTAATCGAAAATATACGTTTTGAGACACCCTAAATTCACAAAGTGCACCTCTGTGTGGCTGTGTACGCCCGTGTATGTATGCCAAACTCATAAAGGAAAATTTGGATAAATATCACATTTAAGATGAATATGGACAAAAACTTATCACACAAAAATGTAGAGCACGTTAAAACACAACATTTGTATTATATACATTTTTCCGTGAAGTTGGTCGTTTTTCAGTTATTCCTTGTTTTTGATTTCACCTTTAAAAAACATACTTTTCTCATACAGGAATTTGTCAACTCCTGTCCGTACAACCAAAGGAACCTCAGTCACATAGCAACCAACTTTTGACTATCACTTTAACCTATGTTACTTCCTTATTTCGCTTCTGCTTAAAGGAAGCAGGTAATAAGACTATTTTTGTTATTTTTTTCTCGATTAGCATGAAGTAAATAGAAGCATAAGCTTTTTAATAATAATTTGTTACAGAGGTGTAGAGAAAGTCATGTGAATGGAACACATCAGATTTTTTCGGTAGTGTTTAACGCCCAGTTTTACTACTTGTGGCACCGCAGACGAAGACACTGATGACATATGGAATGAAGACAGAGAATGCGATGGCGGAGGAAACCGGAGAACCCGGAGGAAAAGCCCACTCCTGTGCCGCTTTGTCTACCACAAATTTCATATGTGGTCGCTTGTCATCGAACTCGGGCCGTTTAGGTGAGAGCCGAGAAGTTAACCACTCGGCCACGGCGCAGCCCAGATCTCGTTAAAACACATAATTTATGTCACATGCTGTTTTCTTGCATAACTGACCATTTTCAAAATATCCCTTGTTATTAGTTTCAGTTTCAAACTATCTAACTTTTCTCAAACAGGGCCATGCATGGCGAACCGAACTTCAGCTGTTTCACATAGCAACCAGCTTTTAAATATTTGAATAACGCATTAGCCTAATGTTATTATCCTTCTACTTACAGGGAACAAGTAATAAGAGTAACTATGCTAATGTTTATCTAGTTTAGCACGGTACAGATAAAAGAATAACCTTTTGTAAGAATAGTTTATACATGGAACAGTTAGAGGAAGTTATGTGAATGGAACATATTGTTTCTTATTTGGTATTTTAATCTGAAGTTTAGTAATTTGATTCAGGCTCTGAGTAGCCCTAATAAAATGTGGAGATATTAGAATAATTGTTTGTTTTTTTTTTTGTGGTTTTTTGTTTTCCCCACACAAACCGTGTGTAGGACAGGAGTTGGATAGGTAGAGTCAGACTGAAAAATTCAATGCCATAGCCGGAATTTGAACCACGGATCTCCCCATCTCTCGCCGGTAGCTCTACCACTGAGCTTCCATGGCAACATGCCGGCATAGCATTGAATTTCTCAACTGACTCGCATGTTTCCCGGTAAACCACAAGGTGATCTCAAATTATTTTGGGATGACAACCCCAATGGCGACTTACAATGTTGTAAGTACTTTAGACCCGGATTCATAGTATAACCAGCTATTATGGTCAATTGGTATTGGAATAATTGTTTTCTCCACACAAGCCGTGTGTAGGACAGCAATTGGATAGGTAGAGTCAGACGGCAAGTTGCCATGGTAGCTCAGTGGCAGAGCAACCGGCTAGAGATCCGTGGTTCAAATCCCGGCTATGGCATTGAATTTTTCAGTCTGACTCTACCTATCCAAAATGTGGAGGTACTCTTCTGAGAGATAGAATTTTCCATAGTAAATTCCTGTAAAAGCTTCTTGCTACATAAGATGATGAATGTTCTCTAGCGTACGAAGTGTTCAATCCATCAGCATTAACACGCACTTGACACACAACCGGCGTAATAGAATAAGCTGGATTAGTATTGTTAATCAAAATATGTGTCCCCTACATAGTATCGTACGAGAGGGGCACGTATAATGCATATCATTAGCAACTATGACATACAACCCTTAACCGAAGTTCAGAAAACATTCTAAAATGTACATAACATGTAAAAAACGCACATAGAAATTACATAACAACGGTTTCATATGACCAAGAAAACAAAATTGTCATAAATCATAACAACAAAATACATTAAGAATTCCAGAAACCTGTCCTAAAATAATAATAACAAAATCAACGCCGAAATCTAATTCACAAGTCATATGTCATAAAATAATGAAAAAAATTAGAAAAATGAAGGCCAAAATGTGAAATGAATAAAATGACCTCAAAATATTGGGGTATATATATTGAGAATATAATTGTTTTTGGGCAAAATTTCTTTTGTTGAATTAAGGTGGTTCAGATAATTTCTGTACTTGGCCTAGAAGAGGCTGTATGTATTAAAAAGACATTTATCGAGATGCACACATGTGGAGGTATAGAGTATAGTCCCTTGGCTAGGCAGTAAACTCAGTAGCTAATCTCGGTACGAAACAAAGATGCGGTCTGTCAAACCAAACAGAAGAAAATGAAGCTGAATTCTCACCCGGAGGTCCCGGGTTCGATTCTCGGCTGGGGCGGGGAATTTTTCTTTAACCAGAATTATTCCTAGAGTCTGGAAGTATGAATGTGAGAGTAAATGTGTGTCTAGTAATATAACGTTTATTAACCTAATATTCTGAACCTACAGTTTCACAAGTCAAAGCCCCCAATATAACCATTGATGTTAAAGGGGGCTATATAAATGAAACAAAAAAATATTCACCTGTGCTCAAATCTTGGACACAGTTTTCACTAATGTTAGCATGAAATTCAAATAATACAAAAATGCCACAGTAGGGTTAAGTGAACATTAAAATGTACAATGTCGAAGACTCTTTCTTTGAAACACAAAGTTTACACTGCCCTTTACTGTTAGTTCTTGCAGAATTGCACAATGAAACAAAGAATTGCGAAGGTTGTATCAGAGGGAAGTATAGTCCCCATTTATAAAATATATTGTGAGTATGGTGAAAAATACTTTTAAAATGTGAAGAAGCAAATTATTTTTGTTCTTGAGCTTTGAACCACAAAAAAATCGCGTAAATATTTCAATAACTTTGTTTACTGAATTATAATCTACTTTTAAATAAGTTTGAATTTTTAATCTCTGAAATTAACTAGTTTTTAAAAAATTACTATTGATGTTGGGATAATTTTGTTTCCTGTAATATTGAAATACTAGATACTGTTGTACATTGTGGATAATTTTAGTCATATTTACACATAAGCTGAGAAGTGCGGAACATTTTGAAGTTGTGAACATGCAGTTTTAAGAAAAACGCTGTTTTATAAAATGTCAGGAGGTGTACTGTACGATATTCAAATGGCTGTATAGCCCTAAGCAAGAGGATACACCTAGATGTTTATGCTCTATGGATGCCCAGCGGTTCCAACTATCCTTTGATGTGTTCCATTGGCTTGACATGTTCTGCAAAGAAACTTCTTACAAAAGATTGTTCTCCTTTCTACTCCATTCTAATCGAGATAAACATTAGCAGTAATTAGTTAATTCCTTATAAGTAGGAGTGAACTAAGGGAATATACAAAGATAAGTCAAACGTCTTAAAAAGTGCCACTATGCAATTGTCATTGAATTTGCTTCTCTGCATGACCGGGAGTAAAACAAAAGAAACACGGGCGATTTTCTGTTTGAGAAAAGTATAAGAAATTTTAAAATTGAAACCAGTAACAAGGAATATAACGGCTAGCTCTACATAAAAATGTAAAGAACATAAATTGTGTTTTGACGAACTCTAAACAAAATAAATTGTGTGTTTTGACGAGCGCTACATTTTTGTATCTATATGTTTTTATCTCTTAGGGTTTACTAATTATGCAAAAGTCATTCAATGAATAAGACTTCAAGAGTCTACTCCTATAAAATTCACAATATATATTTTATCTATCATATATATTTAATATACGGTATTTCAATCAAAATCGTTAGAGCGATTTTTGAGAAAATCAAAGTTTTTAAAATATTTCTATGTAAAGTGTAGTTTGGGGTGTGGAGATTTTCTTGAAAATGTTCGTGTTGTATCCTTGAAAGAAGATATCAAGCTTGATATTTAACAGACTTTTCGTTTTTGAGTTACGCTGCCTACAGACTCACACATTCGCACACATTGATTTGTTTTTCTAAAACTGCTTGTTTTGGATTCAGGTGGTCTCATAAACATATATTGCCGGTGAAATATAGGTATAAAATTCTTAGGTTGAATACAGTTCTTCTCTACCTACTATGTACGATGTACATATGCGCTAGGGAAAGTAAAAAACTATTTGCGTTTTTCGATTTTCTAACCAACTGAAACTAAATTTCACTCCCAATGTCCTTTAGTAAAATAAGAATATTTTATTGTGAAACCCCGTGTTACCTTAAAGTTGCTTAATGCAGCAAACAGTTGTCTATCCCACAAATGCAATTAGCTCACAGAAAGGCACTGCATCCACCGAAAGGTAACTTAAAACTTACAAAAATTAAACTACCCCATAAGTTTGAGTATGTGTTACAAACCAAGTAGACGAGCGCTATTAATTGGAATATATTGGCAGCTAAAATTGAATCACAAGAGCTCCTTTTTAGAAAATATAATTATTATAACGATCTAAGTTCTCTTTTACATACTAAATTGCGTTAACGGGAGCATAACTTAAAACGAGGATAAAATATCAGCTGTTGCATTCTCTAGTTTCATTTTAACTGACCGAACGGAACAGCGCAGGCGGTAACTTCAGTGGCCCGCATTCTGGAGGTCCATGGTTCGATCCCCGGCGACTGACCACTCTAACCCATAGAGTTTCGTATTTTCCCTGGTCGGTAGTAGAGTGCAGAGAGGGCTTCTCTTCTACTACAACTTTCCTTTCGCTTTTTAATTTCTCTACATAGCACATGGTACATAGATAGAGAAGGTATTGCACTTCACCTAAAAAAATTCATTACCGAGGTTTCACCGGAAATACACATTTTAGGTTTCCCTGTATCTAAAAAAAACATTTGTGTGTGTGTGTGTGTGTGTGTGTGTGTGTTTCTCTCTGGACAACCTAGCTTAAAAACGACAATACCGTTAAATGCCAAAGTAAAGAATATTCCAAAGATGAGACATGAAAATTTTCAGAAAATACCTCCACCCCAAATTCCCCATTACATGGTAATTTTTTCCACATTATATTTGTCTAAAAATGACTAACATGTTATTAAAATACCGTATATTAAAGATAAATGCATGATAAAACGTATACCTTGAATTTTCTGGGAATAGCCTCGGAAGACCTCTTCATTCTGAATGGATTTTTTGGAACTGCTAAACTGTAAGAGGTAGACAAAAACTTACTAAACACAAATAAATGTAGATGTCTTTAAAACATCAATTTATGTCATATACATTTTTTGTAAAGTTGAACTATCCCCTGATATTTGTTTCACTTTTAAAATGCATTAACTTAATTCAAACGAGAAATCATCTTTCGTTCTATTCTCTCTTTTGTTTCCTGCTGGCTGTGCAAAGAAAATCGAATTTCAATTGTTTACATAGTATCAGCTTTTAAATGATTTGATTATCCTTTCAGCCTAGCGTATTCCCGTAAGTTTATCGTCTGCTTAGAAAGAAACATGGGTATTAGAATTTCTGCTAATGTTCATCTCGATTAACATGACACAGATAACAGATTCTGTTGTAAGAACAGTTTGTTTGCTGAACAGGCAGAGCAAGTCGTGTGAATGGAACACATCAGATTTCTTTTGTTTCTTTTCGGCTTTATCTTTCAATGTTCAATTCATTATACACATATTGTTTTTAAATCTATTTAATTAATTTTCAATATTGTTATCTCTATCATAGTTTATGCTGCTTACCAAATAGCTCAAGCGATCGCACGTGGGATTTGTGGTCGATCAAGTGGGGTAGGGGCAGATTTTCTTCGAGTTCTCCGGTTTCCCCCGCCATCGCATTCAACAGGTGGTCTACACATTCTATGTATCAACAATGTCATCGCCTGCGGTGCCATATTTAGTAAAACCGGGCATTAAATACTGTCACAACAAATCTGATGTGTTCCATTCACATAACTTTCTCTACATCTCTATAACAAATTATTTGTTAACAGCTTATTCTTCTATCTACTTCATGATAATCGAGATAAACATTAGCAGAAATTGCCCTTATTACTTGCTTCCTTGTAAGTAGAAGGGAAAAAAGCTAATGTGTTCCATTCACTTGATGTCCTCTAGCTGTTCGGTAAATAAACCTTTTATTCAAAATATTAATCTGTTATCTACATGATGCTAATCAAGATAAATGTAAGCAGAATTAGTCTTATTACCAGTTTCCTAGTAAATAGAAGAAAAATAAAATGCATAGATTAAAGCGATAGAATCGTCCTTTAAAAGCCAGTTGCTATGTGAAACAATTGAAACGAGAAGAAAGATGTCTTCCCGTTTGAGAGGTTTAAGTCGCTTTAAATTGAAACCCATAATCCGAAATATCTCGAAAAACTTAACTCTACAAAAAATGTATATGACTTAAATTCTGTATTTTAATGAGATCTACAGTTTTTGTTTAATACGTATTTGTGTATGTCTTACGGTTTGCCAGTTATACAAAAGTCATCCAGAATGAAGTCTTCAGAGGCTATTCACAGAAAATTAAAGACATACATTTTGTTTGTCATAAAAATATCATGAGGTATTTTAATCAAAATAATTAGAGCCATTTTTGAGGATATCAAAATTTTCGAAAAATGTTCCATTTAAAGGGTAGTAGGGGGTGCGGTGATTTTCTTGAAAATCTTCCCTGGAAGTTACTCAAATTAAATATCAGGTTTAGCATTTAACCATTTTTCGTTTTTGTGCTACGCTGCCCACAGACAGACAGACACACACAAACACACGCGCGCGCGCGGACATGTTTCTAAAAATCTGATGTGTTCCATTCATATGACTTTCTCTACATCGCCGTAACAAATTCAGTTAAAAATTACATTCTTCTAGTTACTTTATATAATCGAGATAAACATTAGCATATGTTCTTAATTAATTGCTTCCTTGTAAGAAGAGGGAAAATAAGGGATTACTCTAGGCAAAACTGAATGTCAAATCTCTTAAAAGCTGGATGGCATGTGGTTCATTTCCGTTTCTATGCAGGGCTAGGAGTTTACAACTTCCCGTTTGAGAAAAGTTCATTTTAAATCTGAAACAAATAACAATAAGTATCTCAGAAATCGTAAATTCCACAAAAAAAAGTATGTAACATAAATTGGGTGTCTTAACGTGATCTAAATTTTTTGCAGAGTAAGTTTCTGTCTAACTCTTATAGTTCAACAGTTACGCAAAATTCAACAAAATACATTCAGAATGAAGAGGTCTTTAGAGGTTATTTCCAGAAAAAACAAGATATACATTTTATTTGCCATATAAATATCTTTAATATACGAAATTTTAATAATATCGTCAGGGCAATTTTTAGAAAATCACAATTTTTGAAACTTTTCCAGGTTGTTTGTGGTGGGAGGATTTTTCTCAAAATGTTGGTATCGCATTTCTTGAAGGTACTAAACTATAATACCAAGTGTGGTATCTTACTGACTTTTTGTTTTTGAGTTATCGTGTTCACAGAGACATGGACACACACACACACACACACACACACACACACACACACACACACACACACACACACACAGGGGACCCTAAAATGTGTATTTTCAGTGAAATTTCGGTATCGAATTTTTGGGTGAAATGCAATACCTCCTCTATACACTATGTACATAGTACGTGTAAAGAAATTAAAAATGTAAATGACATGAAGTGTGTGCTATGAGCTCTATATTTTTGTGTAGTCAGTTTTTATGTATTTCCTACGGTTTGCCAGTTATATAAAAGCCATCCAGAATGAAGAAGTCTTCAGAGGTTAATTCTCAGAAAATTCAAGATATATATTTCGTTTGTCATAAAAATATCTTAAATATAAGGTATTTTAATCAAAATTGTTAGTCATTTTTCAGAATATCAACATTTTCAAAAAATGTTCCACTAAAGGGTAGCTGGGAGTGGGGTGATTTTCTTAAAATGCTTCATGTTGTATCCCTAGAAGATACTTAACTTAAATACCAGGTTCGGTCATTAACCGATTTTTCGTTTTTGAGCTATGCTGCCCACAGACACACACATAGGCATATACACATACACACGCGCGCACGCGAACATGTTACTACAAATGCTTTCTTTTGGAATCAGGAGGTCTCAAAACATATTTCCGGTGAAATCTCGGTAGTGAATTTTTGGATGCAATACAATACCTTCTCTGTACACTATGTACAAAGTAGAGTGAAGAGAAAGTAAAAGACCCTTCCCAAGTAGTCCATATTTGATACTTTTTTTGGTAGTGTTTAACACCTGCTTTTACTACTTATTACACCGCAGGCGATGACACTGGTAATATATGGAATGAAGATGGAGCACCGGTGGAATGCGATGGCGGTAGGTCGCCTTCCGTGGTATAATGGTTACCATGCTAACTTCATATACCCAAGGTCGCGTGTTCAAGCCCGGCAGAGAACGATGGATTTTTTCGGGCGTAAAAATCCTTAGCATAGTTTCCTTCGGAAGGAAAGTAAAGTCGTTGGTCCCGTGTCGTGGATTTACGGCACGTTAAAGAACCTCAAGGATGATAGAGAGGCCTCTGAGCAAAATTAAATCATAGAATGGGATGCTGAGAACCACAGCAGTTAAAGACCGACCATAATTAAAAGGACATTTCCATTTCGATGGCGATGGAAATCGAAGAACCCGAAGAAAACCTGCCCCTGCGCCACTTTGTCCACCACAAATCCCACATGCGGTCGCTTGGGATCGAACCCGGGCCGCCTAGGCGAGTGGTCTAACCACTCGGCCACGACGCGGCCTATTTTGACAAGTGTGATATGGTTGGTTTTATTCTCTTATTAGGGTGAAACCTCTAAAAGGTTTACCCAACAGTCCATTAACTGTCAGATGATTTTGAGAGAAATCAAAACGCGAACGGCTTCCTCGTTAGCAGCACCTCAGTTTGGCTTTTGTAACTGGTTAAGGTACCACACATTGTACTTATCTCGAGACGTTGTTAAAACCAAGAGCAACAAAGCAGGTTTTATCTTGCTGTTGAGTAATAACCATGCTTACCGTTATGGCCAGCTCTGCCCTTTCCTTCGCTATAAAGCCAATAATACTTGTGTTGCTCCTGTGCTATCGCGTTCTCCGTTCTGATCAACAGAACACCTAATGACCTGCTAACAGTATTACGCTTAAATGAAATGACTATGTTGGCAAACTGTGTTGCCCTAAACCGAACGAGAACATAAGAACGTCTAGCAAAGTCGTGCTGCAAATTTGAGGCGCTACATGGAGGCGAAGGTACCCTCAAACATTCCACGTTTCTGAATGCTTCCTTTTCCTTCTCGGAAACTCTTGAAACGGGTCTAATGATCTAATTTGTGTCCATTTATATGTTCTTTTCTGAGCCAAGCATCCAATTCCACCTCAGTATAACGTGCGAGTCATAAGGTTGCTTCCAGAGTTCAGCGATTATTGCCTAAAGGGTGACTAAATGTGAATGTTGCCAAAACATCGCACTCTTGTGTACTCTTACAATTTCCTGTTCAATTTTCGAGGCAATACTAATGACTGCAAGAAAGTGTAAATAATTAACAAGCAATATAATGTAAATAAATATATGTAATAATATAAATAAGATTATATTATTAGAGGATGTTAGCATAGCTGAAACTGTATAAAAGTCATAAAAGTGAAATCTCTCGCAAGGTTTTTAAGGACAATAGCCAGGGAACGAAGTGAAACGTATAAAAGAATGTCCTTGAGTTAAAAAGCTACAATAGTCTTAGAAGGTACGGTGAGATTGTGAAAGTTACTGGGAAGTTACTAAGAGTTAGCAGCCTAAGTAGGATAGTCTAAATTAACTCATGAAGAGACGCTACTGGGAGCTGGAAAGAAAGCAAATTAGAGCACAGTTTAAAGCTTAGGCAGAATAAATATTCTAAAGCTAGCTTTCATTTACTACACAGTGCAGTCACTTTATGTAGAAGTACATTTAGTTCTCCCAGGATTTTTGTATCAGAGATTACTTATGTAAGAAACATGACACGCGAAATTTAGGTTTTATGTGTCAATGAACGCGTATTACAGTTTCAGCTATGATCGCATTCATATATATATCTTGTACATAAATTATGAAATATTTGGTGGCATTTTAAATAAAAATCTATTAAACTTAAAGTTACAAATGAAATAGTTACTTTTACGTTCACCCTGTTACGCGATACTTGCTCGACCGAGGAACCCAACTAGCCGGAGCAAATATGAATAGGTAATATATTATAAACATAATTTATAATATAAAAAACAATCCGAGATAACGAGGAGTGGGGGGACGACGTAATTTTATACATAATGTGACGCAGCGTTATTGTGCATTCTTATCGGATATTAGCAAAGGGCAGTTAGATACACAGAGATAAATAGACACGGTAGCGCTCTCGCCCAGCGTAAACACCAGAAGTGCTATCGACAGAAAATCATAAAATCTTAACATTTTCCCCCTTCTCCAGCTGTTATACTTGAGACCAAAATTAAGTGTTGTAGAAATAAATGTCACGAATAAAAGTTACTGAATATGATGGCGGAATGTAAATGTTACTACTCGTGTTTTATTTGAAGTTGTGGTGGTTATCTTTAATGTTTACTTTCTCTAGCACGTACGTACGATCAAAATACAATGAAAAAGGCGTTTTTGGAAATTGGTCCCTGTTTGTATGTATTGGTATTTAATTTTGTTTTTCCAAGGATGTAACATGAAGGTTTTGAAAAAAATATCCTAAAGTTAAACTATCCTTTACATGGAAAATTTTCGAAAATGTTGATTTTTATTAAAATACCGTATATAAAGATATAAAATATATATCCTGAATTTTCTGAGAATAGCTTCTAAAGATTTCTTTATTCTAAATGAATTTTGCTGAATTTTGAATAATTAGTAAACCTAGGAAATAGAAAAAAACATACTACACTAAAAATGTAGATCTCGTTAAAACACAGGCTACTGGCCGTTTCTGAGATATTCCTTATTTATCGACTCCTGACCATACAAACAAAGGAATTTCAATAACATAACAACCAACTTTTAAAAGATTTGACTATCGCTTTATCCCTTATTTTCCTTCTAGGTACTTACAAAAAAGCTAGTACTAAGACAATTTATTTTATGCTAATGTTTAATTCATTAGCATGAAGTAGATAGAAGGGTATGCTTTTTAATAATAATTTGTTTTCGAGATGTAGAGAAAGTCATGTGAACGGAACACATCAAATCTTTTATGTTTATTTCTCACTCCTCGTAAAAAGTAAATAACATTTGTATAACGCACTTTGCAATTGCTCTTACACCAACGCAAATAACACGAAAATTCTGAATAGCTATGTGCGAAGAGCCCAGTGAGATATTGTACAGTTTCAACTTAAATGGTCCATCTTATACATATAAGAATAATTCACAAAAGTTTGCTACTTTTGGCAAGTGCGTTTTCGATGCCATATCAAGTGGGGTTCTACAGGTGAGTATGAGATAACAGCTGCGATGTACAGCGAGTGCTGCTTAGGCGAGAGATTAGAGAAGCCTGTATTCGACTCCCCATAAAATGAAGTGGACCGAAAAACGCACTAAGGTGCGTACTTTGTTACGGCAATTTATTGTACATAAATGATAGGGAAAATGAACTAGCTCATAGACAATTTTAACTAAATGAAGGCACAGTGAAAGTTGAAGTCGATCAAAACAGTGAAGCGAGAGTAAAAACTGGACAAAGCTGCAATATATCATTGTGCACAAAATGCTTACTCTTGAAAGTGTTTTTAAAATTGCACTGGATATCCCCCCTTTTTTTACTTTTTCACGTAGTATGTACATAATATTTAGAGAAGGTATTGCATTCCACCCAAAAAGTCGATACCGAGATTTCACCGGGAATACGTGTTTTAGGGTCCTTGTATCCAAAAAATACTTTTTGCGTGTGTGTTCGTGTGTCTGGGAACACGATAACTCAAAAACGAAAGTCGGTTAAATACCAAACTTGGTATTTAAGTTTAATATCTTCCGGGGATGCGACACGGAGATTTTGAGAAAAACCACCCACCCCTAACGAAATTAATTGTAAAGTAAATTGTTTGTTTTAACGTGCTCTACATTTTTTGTGTGGTAAGTTTTTGTCCATCTCTTACGGTTTGCCAGTTATGCAAAATTCCGTAAAATTCATTCGGAATAAACTGGTCTTCAGAGGTTGTTCCCAGAAAATTCAAGATATACATTTTATTTGTCAGGTAAATATCTTTAATATACGATATTTTAATCAATTTCGCTAGAGTCATGTTTGAGAAAATCAAAATTTTCGAAAAAAGTTCCATGTAAAGGGTAGTTTGGGGTGGGGGATTTTTCTCAAAATGTTCGTGTCGCATACCTGGAAGATACTGATCTTAAATACCAAGTTTGATATTTTACCCACTTTTCGTTTTTTACTTATCGTGTTCACGGACACACGCATAACAGACACACATGGACCTGTTTCTGAAAATGGTATTTCTGAATACAGAAACATATTCTAAAACATATATTTCCGGTGAAATCTCGGTATCAAATATTTGGGTGGAGTGCTATTCCTTCTCTGTGTACATAGTACGTGTAGAGAAAGTAAAATAGAGCAGTGAACACAAAAGTTCTGCATGTACTCTTGTAGAACCGTTCAGTCTGATACTATTAGTAATTTCTAGTATAATACGTCGTAAATTTGGGGATATTAACATGTGTGGGATATGAATTTGGATCTCCTTTAAGTTACTGTAATCGAGTTGGAGAGTACCGCAGTAAAGTAACAGACTGCATTTGAAAACTCGCGGGTTCGATAGCCGGTGACGATCCACTCTAGCTCAATGTTTCTTTGTTTTTTTTTTGTTTTTTTTTTTGTTTTGTTTTGTTTTGTTTTTTTTTTTTGTTTTTTTTTTGCCCGAGTTGCAAACCGCATTGACTTCTTTCAGCCCCCGACTTTACTGTCCCTCCATGTTACGTTATTTCAATCATCCTTCATCCGTTGATCTGTTTCAAGGTTGGAAAGTTGACGATGATACTTCATTGCGATGTGACAGGTGTAAAAGGATGCTCGCTGAACTTTCACCTGTGGCCTCTAGCCTTTGGCTCTTTGCCGTGGTGCAAGGACCGTCCCCTTGGGGGCGTTGAACTCTCTATATCCGACTGTCGGGGAGCCTGGCTCTAATAACTGTACGGACAGTGCAATTGCAGTAATGTCGCTCTTGGTTTCGACTCCTGGAGTCTCATCTCATCCCTCCCTCTCTCCCGGGAGCGCCTCCACATTGTACAATAACCCAACCATTTCCCCTCCATCCTACCTGTTTCGACAGCTAAACTTCAAAATTATCAATAATTTTTTTGATTATTAGTCCTAATTGAATTAGAATCTTATTAGGATGAGATGGTTTAGGATAGGTTTCTTATGGTTTAGTTATTTATTATCAGAATGCTGGTATATTAACTGCGTTATCTAATCGAGTAGGAGATGCTGAGTTAAGAGATATATGCGAAATCAGGAATGCACAATACGTGCCGAATGGGCTTTTGCCTTGTTAACTCCACAACAACTGTATTTGATATAATTTGTGGTTTTGATGACATGTATATATTTTTGTGTAGTAGGTTAAGTTACTACACAATAGATGTCAATAAAACACACAATTTATTTCATTTTTTGTACAATTTACCGTTTCAGAGTAATTCTTTGTTCTTGGTTTCAATTTTAGAATACCTTTCTAAACGGAAATTGTCATTCGGTTTCATCTCTCTTTTGTTTTACTCCTAGAATGCAAAGTGCATCAAATTTCAATTGTGTCACATAGTGACCAACGTTTAAAAATTGGACTATCACTTTAGCCTATGGCATTTCGTTATTTCCCTTCTACTTTTGAGGAACTAAGTAATAAGATCATTTCTGCTAATTTATATTTTGATTAGCATGAGTAGATCAAGCCTGGAAAGCTTCATCACATTTGTGCGCAAATATTACTACCCTTTCTTTACCTACTCCACTGTGTTTACTTAGCTGTATACATGGCGATTAACAACAGGCAGTGACATTGAGAATGGCACACGAGAATTCTAAATACAAATTTAACGTAGAATGGAAAATTAAATATTCTGCGTTCAGAAAGATAAAATTGCTGAATGTTTATTGTGTTCTAAACAGTTGAGCTACGTGAAAAATCATAAATCAGAAGATATTTTAATTCTGCTCATGCTAATCATCATGCAATAGCTACACTTTTACGTATGATAGTAAAAAAATTAACGCTCCAGTGTAAATGAAGATACTCTTCTATCATTGCTGTGTCCCTCTGTGTCCACCATTAATCCTAACATTGATAAACTTATTTCCAAAACAAACAAAAATACTTTCAGCGTTCTACTTACGGGCAAAGAAGTTTTGTAAAGTCTTATTTCAGGAAGAAAGACTGCAAGACATATTTTGGTACCTGCCACTCGCCTTTAAAATTTAGCTCCGCCACTGTTGTACTTTACATAGCGAACAATATTTCTATAACAACTCCAGGTGGATGCGGAGAAGTCCCTTTGGTCTACAACCTTCCCTGGGCTGATATAGGCAAAAGAATAACTATTTGTAAGAACAGTTGGTTTACCGACAGATAGAGAAGCCCATGTGAATAGTACATATCAGATTTTTCGCTCAGATGTGTAAACATAGGAAGATAAATATAAAGCCGTCTCTCGTATTTTCTGTACTCGTTGGTTGTATAAAACCTCTGTTGTTTACTTTTACGTCCATATTAATTCCTAAGTAATGTTGGTGAGCTATAAATATTAGAGGTAACCGCTTGTTGGCATTATTCTGGTTTTTATTCAATTAACCTATATGCCCTTACAAATCCATATTAAGGTTTAGCTTCTATATTTTTGTTTTCATATTTTGCATTGTTGTAGCCACCAAAACAGTGCATTCATTGAAAGGTTTGTGTTTCGTTTTCATTTTCATTGTGAATAGAGTCAAAAGCATAATAAAAGAAAAATGAAACATATATTTGTTAAAACAATTGGACGCCTAATGTAAAAATGTCATTCAAAATGTACGTGTCACCGACTCTTTTGCCCTTTTGTATGCAGATTCATCTCCTTCCATGGGGCGCATTGTTATGGTAGTGTCCCCATCCTTTCAGCTCTACCCTTCTGTGGTGAAACAAAATATGCGTATTACCTTCACTGGCCTAATGCGTGGTTCTCGGCATGCTGCTTCCAACCCATTACGTATGGATAATAAAATCCTACGCCGTCGACACCCATCACTCATTGTCCACATATCTACCATTTTTTGTCACTAGAAGCGATACACATCTCATGGCTAGAGTTTTTGCGTCATTTAGGCATACATCACACAGCAACATTTTTAGGTTTTTCAGTTCGTCCATTTTGTTTAAGATCATTAAGGAACTCAAGATAAGTCTTACCCATCCACAGTGATGTGTTTGTTAGATTTCTTTGGGAGTTATACTCTGAAATATAGTATAAATAAAATGAAAATAATGCAGTTCTTTTTATGAAATAAATTATTACAAGAGTACGTTTATCTTCAAATCGAAAATAACATAGAATCAGCGAATGAATACAAATTTCTTGGGCTAAACATATATCTAGGCTTGATGTAGTTTATAGTGAAATTATTAAATGAGTTTATTTAATAAGGTATATTAAGCTACTTTTAGAAAAGTACTTCTAATACATTATGGAGCTATTTATACATATATGTTATATGGAATTGAACTATGGGGTGGCGCAGCCAAAATACATGTAAACAGACTATTTATTTTGCAAAAATAAGTGTTTAAGAATAATATATAGTTCTGTAAATAAACTTTTATTCAAAACCAAATGTTAACCTTATACTCATTGTACGTATACAGTATTTTTCTGCATGCTTGATAAGCAAATAACCAATATAGTAAAAGTCATTCTTAGAATACTCTAAGAAAAACATGAATTAACCCTACATTGCAAACATTATTTTGTTATATATGCAGGTTTTCCTCTAATTCGCAAACAAGATTTTATATCTTCACCGGCACCACAACTGAAGCGATTGCAATTCAAAGTGGATATATATATATATATATATATATGTGTGTGTGTGTGTGTGTGTGTGGTAAAGAATGGGGAGAGCCCAAGTAAAATAACGTAGGACGGCACGCTTGGATGCTACATTCGACTGCAATTACATGAATTTTGCACTTTATTGTTTAAAAAAAAACACTGCAGTTTTATTGCGAAAAAATATTAACAGTTTTACAATATAAAACAGCCATAAATATCTCATTTTATTGTTGAAGGTTAGTGTAATACGAAATTAGAAAAGAAGCCCACTAAAATACTAAAACCTCGATTAATCGACTTTGTTGCCAAATGGAAAAACTATGCAATGTTTTTAATACATTAAAAAAAATATCTGATATGTTCCATTCACATGCCATTTTCTATCTGATCTGCAAAAAAACCATTCCTGCAAAACAATATTATTTTATTTACATCATGCTAATATAGATAAACATTAGCAGAAATGGTCTTATTACTTAGTTCCTTATAAGCAGAAGACAAATAAGGGAATATACTAGGCTAAAGCGATAGAAGTGTTTAGAAAGCTGTCGCTAGGCCATTGTCATTAAAATTCCCTTCTTTGCATGGCCAAGGGCTTGAGAAAAGTATAAGTACCTATTTTAAAATTGAAACCAATAACAAGGAATATCTCATAAATGGCTTATCTCTACCATAAAATGGAGAAGACAAACTGTGTTTTAATTAGATCTACATTTTTTATGTAGTAAGTTATTTTATGTCTCTTACGGTTTGCCAGTTATGCAAAAGTCGTCCAGAATTTAGAGGATTTCAGAGACCATTCCCAACAAATTGAATATATATATATATTTTATTTGCCATATAAATATCTTTAATATACATTTTTAACCAAAAGTGTTATGGCTATTTTGGAGAAAATCAAAATGTTCGATTTTTTGTTTGTTGCAAAGGGTAGTTTGGGGCGAGGAGATTTTCTTGGTTGATTCTGTTATGAAGTTCATAGATATCAGTGATACTATCTCAATATTTGAACTGATTGACGTTTAATATCAATTAATTTAGAATCAATTTACTTTAGACTGAGAAGGTCAATGATATAGCCGGGATTTTAGCACGGATCTTCTGGTCTCTCCCCAGTTGTTCTAATCTTGAGCTACCAAAGCATCTTTACATAATTTGAGATCTCCTTGTTGTTTACCAGAAAAACGAGAATTACTTCGGGAATTTATTATGTGTTGGCATAGAGCAACTGGATAGAGACCAGGAGATCCGTGATTCAAATCCCGACTATAACATTGAATATTTCATTTTGATTCAACGTTTCGAATTGCTGCCATACACATGGCTAAAGTAGGAGAAAGTATTAATTCACAAATAGTTTTAATATTAAAAAATTAAATTCCACAATAATTTGTTTGAAAGAAATGTGATGTGTTCTATTCACATGACTGTTTCTATCTCTGCAATAAATTATTATTAAAAGCTTACTATTCTCTTTACTTCATGTTAAGCGAGAAAAATTATCAAAAACGGTCTTATTGCTTGCTTCCTTGTAAGGGAAATAAAGGAGTGTCATAGGCTAAAGCGCTAGTCAAATCTTTTAAAAGCTGGTTACTATGTGATTGAAGTTTCTTTGTTTGTATGACCAGAAGTTGACAAATCCCCGTATGAGAAAATTATAATAATTTTAAAACTGAAATCAAAAACAAGGAGTATCTAAAAAATACTCCACTCCACGCAAAAAATGCATGTAACATAAATGGTGTGTTTTAACCAGCTCTACATGTTTTGTTACATAAGTTTTTGTCTATCTCTTACGGGTCACCAGTTAAGCAAAATTCTGCACAATTCATCCAAAATAAAGACGCCTTCAGAGGCTATTCCCAGAAAATTCAAGATATACATTTTATTTTTCATGTAAATATCTTTAACATACAATATTTTAATCAAAATCGCTTGTGCCATTTTGTAGAAAATCCAAATTTTCGAAACATTTTTCCATGTAAAGGTTAGTTGGGGGTGGGGGGATTTTCTTTAAAATCTTTACTTCCTTGAAGATACTGAATTTAAATAACAAGTTTGTATTTAACAGCCTTTTAGTTTTTGAGCTATGCTGTCCAAACACACACCTTTGTCTAAAAATGACTTTTTTTTCAGGTGGGTCTTAAAACATATGTTTCTGATGAAATCTGGGTATTGAATTTTTGGGTGCAAATCAATACCTTCTCTATATACTATGTACATAGTACGTGTAGAGAAACTACACAGTACTATCGAACTGGAAGTTTCCATTTGGGGTAAGTTATTTCAAAATAATTTAAGATATCTTTGTGGTTTAGCGGAGAAAAGAGTACAGTTGGAGAATTTAATGCCGTGTTGGTATGTTGCCATTAAAGATCAGTGATTAAAGCAACTGCATGGAGACCATGAGGTCCTTGATTCAAATCCCGTTTATGGTATTGAATGTTTCAGTGTGACTCAACGTTCCGAACTGCCGTTATACACATGGCTAAAGTGAGAGAGAATATTAATTCATAAATAGTTTTATTTTTAGAAAACTTAAGTTCCATAATAATTTGTTTGAAAAAATCTGATGTGTTTCATTTAGATGAGTTTCTATATCTCTGCAACAAATTATTGTTTAAAAGCTTACTCTTCTATTTCTTTCATGCTAATCGAAAAAAGTTAGCAGAAATGGCTTTATTATTTACTTCCTTGCGGTAGAAGGGAAATAAGGACCATAGGCTAAAGCAATAGTCAAATCTTTTAAAAGTTAGTTGCTATGTGATTGAAGTTCGTTTGTTTGTGTGTCCAGGGGTTGGCAAATGTCTGTATGAGAAAAGTATAAGTTTAGTATTTTAAAACTGAAACCAATAACTAAAAATATATAAAAATTGTCAACTCCAGGAAAAAATTTATAACAAAGTGTGAGCTTTAACTAACTCTACATTTTTGTTAAGTAAGCTTTTGCCTATCTCTTACGGTTTAGCAGTTATGCAAAATGCCGCAAAATTCGTCCAGAATAAAGATGTCTTCAGAGGCTATTCTAAAAAAATTCAAGATATACATTTTATTTATCACGTAAATATCTTTAGTATACGGTTTCATCTTTATAACTATTTTTGAGAAAATGTAAAGGGTAGTTGCGGGGGTGGGGGATTTGCTTGAAAATCTTCGTGTCGCATCCTTCAAAGATACTGGACTTAAATACCAAGTTTGTATTTAACAGATTTAGTTTTTGAGCTGTGCTTCTAAAAATGTGTAGTTTTTTTTTTCGAATGGACCTTGAAACATATATTTCCAATGAAACCTCGGTATCGAATTTTTTGGGTATAATACAATATATTTTCTATACACTATGCACATAGTACGTGTAGAGAAATTAAACAATACTTACGAATTGGAAATCTCCACTTGGGGTAAGTCATTTCAAAATAATTTAAGATCTCTTTGTAGTTTACCGGAAAAAACGAGTGAAGTTGGAGAATTTAATATCTAATTGCTGTCCTGCACACGACTGTTGTGGAACAAACAAGGTACACACAGTTTTATTTTAAGGAAACCTAAATTCCATAATAATCTTTTTGAGAAAAAAAATTCGTAGCTGTATCGGTGCCATGTAATCTGTTTGTATACACACCGCCATACTTCACAGTAATTAACCTCAAAATTGGTGACCAATCGCAGAAAAGGTTTGAATTAGCAGGTTGGTCTAAAAACAAGCCTGCTGTAAATGACTATTAATATTTTATATAAATCACAGGCTGCGTACGTCAAAATTAAATTGTGTGGATAAAATGAGATAACATCGCTACGTAAACTGGAAATAACGAGCGGGAAATATTTCCAAACTCATATTACACTAACTTGATAGTTATAAATTAAAATCTGTCGCCTGCCGTGTTACATTTCACGTCACACGTCACCGAAATAAGCTATCATAAAAATTACATGCCTGACAAGTCACAAACGTGCAGTGTAATTAATCGCTCTTGACGTGGGAGCCGGCTCCGATAGAATCATCACTCTGGGAGCGCACTCAGTAATTGACAATAGTGCGTGTAGCTTTAGAAAATTGATAGTAGGTAAGCACGAGTCGCGTGCAAAATTTACCTTACTCTGAATTCCGACACTATACAATGAAACCTGAAGAAGTATTAGTGAATTTATAGTTTTTACTTTCTCTATACATACAATATACAGTGTATATAGAAGGCATTTTATTCCACCCTAGCAATCGATATTGGTATTTCACTGAAAATACGGGTTTTAGGGTCCTCTGAATCCAAAAAAATACATTTTTAGAAAAAGGTCCGTGCGTATGTGAGAGAGATAGCCGGCTCTGGTAGAATTTTTAAAATAAACTAATAACAGGTAGACACGAATCGCCTAAAAAATTTACCTTATTCTGAAATTCTGAAGTTAGTGTACGGGACACTATACAATGAAACTTGAAGAGATATTTGTGAATTTATAGTTTGTACTTTCTCTATACGTACAATATATAATGTGAATACAGAAGGTATTGTATTCCACCCAAGCATTCGATATTGGCATTTCACTGAAAATACGTATTTTAGGGTCCTCTGAATCCAAAAAGAATACAGTTTTAGAGAAAGGTCCGTGTGTACGTGAGAGAGAGATAGCCAGCTCCGGTAGAATTGTTTAAATAAACTAATAATAGGTAGACACGAATCGCCTACAAAATTTACCATATTCTAAAATTCTGAAGCTAATGTACGGACACTATACAAAACCTGAAGAAGTATTTGTGAATTTATAGTGTTTACTTTTTCTATACGTACAATGTGCATAGTGTATACAGAAGGTATTCTATTCCACCCAAACATTCAATATTGGTATTTCATGTAAATACTGTTTTAGAGTTCTCTGAATAAAAAACAATATTTTTAGAAAAAGATCTGCGTGTGTGTGTGAAAGAGAGAGAGAGAGAGAGCCGGTTTCGATAGAATCATCACTCTGGGAGCGTACTCGGTAATTGACAATAGTATGGGTAGTTTTTAGAAAATTAATAGTAGGTAGGCACGTCTTGCTTTCAAAATTTACCTTACTGTGAGTTCTGAAGTTAATATACGGGACACTATACAATAAAGCATTAAATATATCTAAATTATAGTTTTTAAAATATATTTATCTTTTTTTTTTTTCAAAAAAATGTTTTAGAATTGCAGGATGACTTATGCTGTGTAATTCAATTTCAACCGCAAAGGAATGTGAGTTTGGCTAAAAAGCAAACATTCTCATAGAGCAGATAAAAATGAGACTTTTTTCTCTTCCAACTTGTTCGTAATGTCAAAACAAGTTCTTATAATATGTTTTATATCAGAGTGCGATTACTTTGCAAGTTATTTACATATTAATAAGAGCAGGGAAGGAAAATAATTTCATGCGAGAAGAAATGGCATTTTTCACCTTAATTAAAGCTTCTCAGGAGTACTATACTATTCCAAATGCTGTTATTATTCCTGAACATATACCCTGTAGTAATGGTATCCGACAAAAGTGTGTAAAGCATAATTTCACTATACATCATCCACACATAATATCGTATTTGTCATATAGTCCTTCCGGTACGGTTGGCTGCTGTCTAAATTATCAGAAAAAAATCAAAACCATTTCCAAAATACAACGGATCATTGCTTTAAGGGGGAAGGTAGGCAGAAATACCTCGACACAAAAAAATTCTACCATGGCCATAGTTTTGTCCTAAATCAATGAAATTTTGCACAGTTAATTGTCTTGATATCATCTATGACTGTGATATTTTATAAGTAATTTTGACAACAAATAAATTACAATACATTGGAATTTTCAAAACATCAAAAAACTTATGTATCCCTTTGGTAAAGTTGCTTGAAAACAAGTGTATATAAAGTATTAGAATTATGCTATATTTTAGCGCAGAAGTTTTTTCTCTATCTCCCTTCACTGATTTTTAAAGTATTTTTCAAGGTATGTGAGTTTTTTTATTTAAAATTATTGTGCATTTCATAGCTCTAACATACAGAATCTAAATCAAAAGAAAACTAGCTGCGCCAAAATACTCATTGTGGACTGAAATATGTGTTACCAAATTTCATTGCAATATCTCATATAGTTTCTAAGAAAAAGGTACATAAGTGTGAAAAATTATAAAACTGAGAAAACGAGAAAAGAAAATGTTGTTTGATTGCTTTATTTAGGGAGTGATCTACATACTTAAATACTGCCTAAAATCCACCACAACTATAGTCAGCTTCTTCTTCCTGGTCAGAAACTAAAGAAGCATATCTTGTAAATATTTATAACTATGTTATCCTGTTAGAAATGTAGAGAAACAAGGGATCAAAGCTGATAATCGAATTAAGTTATAAAACTTTGCGAACATAAATCTGAATGTATTAGCAATTAATTAATGAAATAAAAGAATTGAAAAATTCGCCTTTTTAGCCCGTTAAGAATTTGAAAGGACTAATGAGCAGGTGTTGCCCAAGATTCATAACTCCAAAACAATGCGTCGGAGGTTGAGGGTTGATTCACAATACATACTCCAATCTGTGAGATCTTATCGTTTCTCAGAATTTGTCGCAGAGGTATTAAAACAACTTGTATAAATTATAGATCTTACTACAGTCTTTGCAACGGGGCTGTAAAATAAAATGTTAAACGAATGAATCCATCAATTCATCCATCATTTGGTTTCCAGGTTATTAGCTACAACATAATTAATCCGGGATATTACCGTATAATTAACTAGGTACACTAGCATTTGATAATGACCTAGAGTACCGATTACTTTTATGTATGTAGATCAAACTATTAACAATTCCAAAGATGTATTACAGCAAATTTGCGTATAATAGTTTTAAAACACTATTCTGCAGCAAACTATTCTGGCAAGCGTTATTCTTCTATCTATTCATGCTAATCACTAGAACTCGGTTTTGGGTTCCGATGCGCACACAGATCATAGCAGGGAGGGGTTTGTAGCGTAAACATGTACACTTTGAGGTATAATCTGTTCCAAAAGTAGCTCATTACATGTATTGACACTATATGCATCGTTCTAATTCCTAAATTAACATAATAAAACAATTGCTTAATAATTTGATTAGTAAATAAAAAATGCCTTGTTATTTTACAAATAAAATTATAACGCTCGATAAAAAACATTTAGCATAATAATGTGCAGAGCTTTGAAAAGACAATGAACATAAATCAACCAAACTCATTCATTGTAGTGAACTACAAGCTACATCTTTACTGTATCAAAGAAAAGGCTCTCCTACTATCACTCAAAATATGCTTCAATCACCCACAAGTTTGCTCAGTGTCTAACGCCTACTCCTTCGTATTTTTGAATCTGCGCTCTCTTTCAGTGTTCACCGGTTTATCTGCTAGAAGGAATTGAACGAGGCCAGGCAGTGAGCAATGATATACAGTGCAACACGTTTCGAAACGGGGTGCAGAAACCACGACTGCTCCATCACTTCATAGCACCGAGCCTCAATTCGTCAATTTCGTGATCCGGACCGAGCTCAAGTATTCACACATTAGTGAAATAAACATTAGAAGAAATTATCTTATTACTTAGTTCCTTGTAAGTAGGAGCGAAATAAAGGAATAGGCGACAGTCAAATCTTTTAATAGCCATTGCTATGTTATACAATTGGAATTCCGTTCTCTTTGCATGACCAGGAAGGATGAAAAAGATTAACCACCTCCCCTTTGATAAAATTCTAATTATTTGACATTTCAAAACCAGTAACAAAATACCTCAGAAATAGTTAACTCCACCAAAAATGTACATAAAGTTTTTGTTTTAAGCGATTCAAATGTTTGTGTAGTAACTTCTCTCTCCTCTTTGCATGATCAGGAAGAATGAAAAAGATTAACCACCTCCCCTTTGATAAAATTCTAATTATTTGACATTTCAAAACCAGTAAAAAAATACCTAAGAAATAGTTAACTCCACCAAAAATGTACATAAAGTTTTTGTTTTAAGCGATTCAAATGTTTGTGTAGTAACTTCTTCTCTCTCTCACAGTTCACCAGTTATGCAAAAGGCATACAGCATGAAGAGGACTTCAGAAGCTATTCCCAGAAAAGTCTAGATACTCATTTTATGATGAAAATATTTGAAGCATGTGGTATTTTAATCAAAATCGATAGCGCCATTTTTGAGAAACTGAAAACCTTCAAAATGTTTCCATGTAAAGGGTAGCCTGAGCTGTGGTATCCTTGAAACTTGCTTATTTAAAAACCAACTTTGGTATTTAACGTGGTTTTCGATTTTGATATGCTGTTCACGTACTAAACACAGTTTTCTTTTCTGGATTCAGGAAACTCAAAACATAATTATATTTCCAGGAAAATGTCGGTATCCAATCTTTAGTTAGAATGCAATGTCATCTCTACATATTATATACACTGTACGTGCTAAACAATGTAAACATGAGCAACGTAACATCTGAAAGCCACTTAAACAGCATTTCCAATGTGTGCTACTGCGGAAAATTGGTGAAGGTTTTCAAAGCATCGTAACGTTTGCAGGTATTCTAATGAAATTACACACAAGCATCAACTATTCAACTGAAATGATGCATCTTGTAACTTGCGTTTGTTACATGCTCAGAAGATTACATATACTTTATGTTTACTGTTAGTACATCTTCTGTTAATTCTGGATATAACAGTAATTATTTTCTGTAGCCGTACGCACACGTAGTAGCTAGCGTGCATTCCATCCATAAATTTGATCTCGAGATTTCACCGGAAATATAAGTTTTGAAAAGCACAAAATACCCTTTACATAAAAATTGTTTTGAAAATTTTGTTTTTCCCAAAAAAATGGCTGCAATGATATTGATTAAAATAACGTGTGTTAAAAGATATTTATATAATAAATAAAACGCATATTTTTAATTTTCTGTGAATAGACTCTAACATATTTATTCTGAGTTTTGCAGAATTTTGTATAACGGTTAAACCGCATATAAGAAACATACAAAAACTTGCTTCACAAAAATGTAGATCTCGATAAAACTAATTTATGTCATACATTTCTTGTTAGTTTCATTTTTAAGTCACCTAACTTTTCTCAAATGGGACCATGCAAAGCGAACCGAACCTGATTTTTTCACATACGACCAGTTTTTAAAATATTTGAATATTGCTTTAGCCTTAGCCCTTATTTCTCTACTACTTACAAGGAAGAAAGTAATAAGATCAATTCTGCTAACGTTTATCTCAATTAGCATGATGTAGATACAAGAATAATCTTTTTAAAGAATCTTTTGTAAGAATATGTATACGGAAAAGCTAGTAAAAATAAGTAGCATTCATGCTTACAGACTCTGAGAGGAGAGAATGTTCTTGGCCAGAGAAAAAGTGTGTGTCACATACAAGGGGCATTCCATAAGTCATAGCAATTATTTTTTATCAGTCAATAACAAAACTCAGGAAATACGATTCAAAATTGCTGAAATATTCTTCGAAATACTGGTACTAAATTGGGATTCGGGTATAATAGACTATGGATACGGGACATAGATACGCAAATAGTGATCATTTTTTAATCGTATTACACATGCACAAAAAAGTCCGCGTACGTACGCGTAATACCTTTACGAGCTAACGACTTTCAAAATAATCCTTCAAGGTTTCCACACGAAAGGAGGAAAGGGCTGAATACCATCAACTTTAGTGATATCCATCTCGGAACACATCCTCGAGGATACTAACGTTTGCATATCTCCTAGCACCTATCCATGCAGTCAGACGTCAACTGACGGTGTCATCCCGTACTATGTACAATATGTTTCCAAATGCATATATTGCAATAACCACATATTCGGTTATTTGGAATATATAAAATAGTTGCCATTACTTCTGAAACGACCCTCACATATATTCATATATATGTGTTCGATTCCAGTGCCCACATGTGCGATTTGTTGTGGACGGAAGTGTCTGGGCGGATTTTCTCGGGTCCTCCGGTTTCCCCCACCATTCATCACCTTTCCTATCATCTATTTTGCTTTCCTTTCATATCATCCACTTCCTCACGCTCATGCCGGCTACGGGTTGACCACTCGTTCCAGGTTCTTCATGCTGTTGGCTCCCCTAAAGGCTTCTGAGGCCTAGGCAGGTAAGTCCCTTGGCAGGTTCAGTCCTACATACGAGGAGGGTAAGCCGACCACGTAAAATAGAAAATATATTATGGTAGCTTAACATTCTTTAACCTGGTTAATCATATCAGGAATAAAATCAATGAAATGCTGTTCAAATGAACTCGGAGCCCATGAAGCTTAAGGTTATTACTCGACAAATAAAAACTTTATTCCGTAAATAGAAATATTGATACCTAAAATCCCTTTTCAACCTTATTTTACATTCAGAGACATTTTATGGTTTATTATTCTAACTATATTATCCTCAAATAACACACCCTAAACGAGATTCGAACTTGCAACCTCTGAATATGAGGCAGATATCCCCCCCCTAACGAGGCAACAAAGTTTGTCAGTCGCTTTACTACTCATAACCGCTTTCAGTTTTCATTTGTTATTCCTGGAATTAATATTAAAACAGTCTTCCCTTCTTTTGTGGGCAAAGTAGGAAGAATTGTGTGCGAATGATGCGATAGCAGGTGCATTTTAGTGGTAATAAAAGTCAGGATTAGGCGTGAGCTGCTCTGTAGCTGGTAGCAGCTGAGGAAGACAGATGATATGGAACATCCGCTAGGGAGTTTCAAAAGTACGCCAGAGCCCTCCAGGATGAAAGTGTGTTACTGGAATATCGGCTCTTCAAGGAAATATTGATTATACATCGAGGAGCGGATTACCCGCATATGGGTGTGTGAAACCCGCTGTGCGGCACTGTGCAAACTGTGCAGACATGCTCCACTTGCATTTCAGAAATTTAATTGGTAGAAACATTGAGAGGCGGCGCCTTGGGCGAGTGGTCAGCCCACTCGCTTCTCGCCTAGGCGGTCCGGGTTCGATTCCAAGAGCCCACATTTGGGATTTGCGGTAGTCGAAACGGCGACTGGGCGGGTTTTCTTCGGGTCCTCCTGCTTCCTCCGCCATTCATTCCACCAGTCTTCCATCATCACCTTTCCTATACATTTCGCTTGTGCTTCATATCATCCACTTCCTCTCACTCATACCTGGCTACGGGCTGACCATTCGTTCCAGGTTTTCTATTCTATGGTTAGTTATGTCCCCGGCTTCTGGCCCCTAGGCTTTCGGTTGTAAGTCCTAGAGGGGAGGGTAAAGCCTACTACTACAAACATTCAGTATTCCTGATGCCTGGTGAAACAGAATTTCTCAAAATTAACAACACATCAAGCGTGTTGCCTTGTAGACAGTCCTAATTACATTGAGGTTATGGTTTCCGGTGTAGGCCACGTCATTTCTTATACTGCTCTCTGCCGACGTTTCCTGTAACTTATGTTGAGCTTCTTCCATGGCGCATTAAAGACCACCGGAAGCCATAACCTCAATGGAAGCCTGCAGATATATCTAATCCTAACTACAATTACTATTTTATTCTGGCTTTACCATATGTGGTCGTCCTTCGTGGTCTAGGGGTAGCATGCTAGCTCTGGTTCCGAAGACCACGAGTTCAAACCCAGCGGAGGGTGATGGAGTTTTTCGAGCGTAAAGTTTAATGTATTATTATTGGAGATTAGCTCTCTTGGTGTGAGCACGATACTAATAATTATACCTGCCGTCCTCCAGAGCCAAAATTTTCGCTATATTGATGAGAATTTGCTAGCACATATAAAAAAGCTTTGATCTCTCTGAGGTCCCTTTGGTATTACCCTAGCTGTGATGGAAGCTTTGATATACACAACGTTGTTACCAAACAGCAGTTCTCGTGATGTGTTAAGTAATGTCTATTATAGAGTTTCTAGAACCTCTGAGCTTTGAAGCACGACTTGTTAAGGCTTTAGAACATGGATGTTTAGAATTTATTCTGTTATATTTGGTGAATTCTCAGATCATCAGCTATGCTTTCAGTTCGGAGATTCTCAAATATGGAACGTATTATGTTGCATAGGAGAATAGGTATACTTTCGAACAGAAAAAAATGAAAAATTTAACAAAAATCTGATGTGTTTCATTCCCATGATTTTCTTTACATCTCTCTAACAAATTATTGTTGAATTCTTCTATCTACTTCATGCTACTCGAGATGAAATTAGCTTCCTTTAAATAGAAGGATAATAAGGGAGTACCATTGGTACTGGTCAAAGTGTTCCTGATTTATTGAAATTCCTTTGTTTCTAGGGCCAGGAGTTGACAAATTCCCGTATGAGAAAAGTATAACTATTTTATAGCGGAAACAAATAACAAGGAATATCTAGAAACATGAACATTAGAAGAAAGAAAACAAAGTATGTGTTTTAACGAGATCTACATTTTTACTTTCTCTACAAGTATAGTGCACATACTGAATAGAGGAAGTATTCTATTCCACCCAAAAATTCGATACCGAGATTTTACCGGAAATACATGTGTTGAGATCCCCCAAATCCAAAAAAAAAAATGTCTATGTGTGTGTTGGTCTGTGGGCAGCATAGCCCAAAACGAAAAGTCGGTTAAATATCAAACTTGGTATTTAAGTTCCTTATCTCCCAAGGATGCGACACTAAGATTTTCAACAAAACATCCCACCTTCCACTACATGGAAGAAATTTAGAAAACTTTGATTTTCTCATAAATGACTCGAGCGATTTTTATTAAAATACAGTAGATTAAATATAACTACTTACATGACAAAAAAATGTATGTCTTGAATTTTGTGGCAATATCCTCTGAGGAACTCTTCATTGTGGATGACTTTTGCATAACTGGTAAACCATAAGCAAACTTATTAGACAAAAAATGTAGATCTCATTAAAACACACAATTTATGTCATATACATTTTTTCGTGGAATTGATAATTTCCGAGATATTAACTCTAATCTCACATAGGAACTTGTCTACTCCTGCCCATTAAAAGAAACAAATTCAATCACATAGCAATCGATTTTTAAAAGATTTGACTATCGCTTTGGCCTAGTGTAAAAGGTAGTTGGAGGTGGGGGGATTTTCTTGAAAATCTTCGTGTCGCATTCTTGTAAGATACTGAACTTAAATACACAGTTAGGTATTTAATAGACTTTTCGTTTTTGAGCTATGCTGCCCCCCGCTACCCACACAGATAGACAGACATGCACACGCACATTTTTCTAAATTGTTTTTATTTAAAGGGGTCTCAAAACATGTATTTCCTGTGAAATCTCGTAATGAAATTTTTTGGTGCAATGCAATATCCTCTTTATACACTATGTACATAGTGTGTTAGTGACTATTCATCTAACCTAAATGTTTAAACAGATGATTCTATAAGATGGAATGTAGGTAGATTGACTTACAGGGATGCTGGGGGCATTCGGCAATGTTATTATAAAACAAAAGCAGTTTTATATATAATATAATCCTCTGTGCATGTTCATAAAGTCTTAGCGTAATATTCACTTAAGCTAAAGATCCACAGTAAACTTATGCAAGATGAGGAAATGGAATGAAGGTAGATTAGGTTACAGGGTTGCTGAAGATATTCGGCAATATTATTATTAAACAAATGCAGTTTTACATAAAATAATCCTCTGTGAATGCACATAAAGTCTTAGTGTAATATTTACTTAACCTAAAGACCCACTATACAGTTACATAAGATGGCGCAATTTAATGAAGATAGATTAGGTTACAGGCCTGTGGTGTTATTTGCAAATATTATTAAATACAAAACTGTTGTACATGAAAAATCTTTAAGCAGCTATCCAGAATATTTTGGTGAAATATTTACTCGACCTAAAAAGCCGCTGTGATATTTACACAAGATGGAATTAAAGGTTACAGGGCTGCAGATCGTTTGTGCCAATACAACTAACTACAAGACACAAAACTGCTTTACAAGAAATGTTTCTATGCCACTAACGTATGGTTGGTAATGTTACCACAGAGGTGGACGTATCATGGCGGGTACCGCCAAACCTTGCAGAAATTAAACTTGCTAAAAATCTAATATACCTATTAATGTGCCCTTTAAATGCGCGAAAGTTGTTACATCGCTTCCAGTTACGTAGTCTGGTAGATTTATTCTATTCCGGATATTTATTGTTGCGAGAGTTTGTTAGCTTTAAACATAGACAACCTTCGCATTGTTGCGGACCAAGAAATGGTTGATAGTGATGCAAAGATGAATGAAAATTGGGACTTACGAAAGCAGAATAACAAGCAAAATTCCTTTCGGATCTGTGCTTTACGTATGGTATTATTTATTTGTGTTATATTTATTTACTATTTCGCGGTGATTATTTACATTTATTTAGTGCTTCGTGGTGATTATTTTTCTACATTTTCTTTAGGTTTCTCACGTCTTCTTTACATTTATGTATTATTGTGCTCTTTTCTGTTGTCGTAAGGTATTATATTTCGCAACTGCTTTTCCCATAGCCACAGCGGTTTTTCTGGTCAAGAGTTGGTACGTGAAATTGTGCAATAACAGCGTCCGCCATTATTCGTCGACCTCTCAGGCAACATTACCGATTAGTTATTCAGGTTACAGGGCTGCTGAACTAATTTTTCAGTGTCATTATAAAACACTAAACCGTTTCAGTTGAAATGATTCTCTGTAAGCACCCATAATATGTTGGTGTAATATTTACTTAACCTATGTAAAGAGGCACTATTATAGTTTGGCACGGTTTTAGTTTAAATGATTCTGTGTAACTACCCATAATAGTTTGGTATAATACGAGGTACGTCCAGAAAGTAAGTTCCGTTTCAATTTATCTCCGCTGCAGCGCTGCAATCGCAATTCCTCTGCGCGGTAGACGCTCTGTGTCAAGGAGAAGAAGCATGCGCCATTTTGAGATCGCTGTCAGCCATATACGCTTTGTTGTGCTTGTTTACAATGTCGGTGTTGATTGAAAATCCCGCCGCTTGTAAAATCAGATCTGTGATTCGTTTTCTGAATGCTAGGAAAGTGAAACCAATTGAGAATAAGCGCCGAGGATTGCTGTCAAAAGGTGTTTTTCTTCACGACAACGCACGACCACACACTGCAAATGTGACGAAAAACCTCCTACAGGGATTTGGCTGGGACGTGTTTGACCATCCTCCGTACAGCTCTGACCTCGCTCCTAGCGACTTTCATCTGTTCTTACATCTCAAGTCTTTCCTTGGCGGTCAACACTTCAACAATGACGAAGAGCTAAAAGAAAATGTTTCCAACTTTTTGAAGACACAGGCGGCAAACCTCTATGAAGAAGGCATACAAAAACTTGTGCCACGCTATGACATATGCCTGCAAAATTTCGGCTGTTATGCGGAAAAGTAGTTTAAGAGTTGTAGAATTTAGTGCAGTAAATAATTATTCTGTATCTGTACACAATTTAATTTTATTGCCAAACGGAACTTACTTTCTGGACTTACCTCGTATTTACTTAACCTAAAGAGACGCTATTATAGTTTAGCAAATGGGGTTACAGGGCTGAGGTTATTCACCAATGATGTTATGAAACACACTGTGTGTTACATGAATTATGGTAAGTATCATATGGTGTTAGTGCAATATTTAGTTAACTTGAAGAGCCATTGTGTGTGATAAACCAAAGGTTGGTTGGAACGGGGAAATCATGAACACATCACAACCTGGCCACGGTGACGTGCCGGATAATACATCGGTGATTTGCCATTGCTATCTACGGGTTGTAGGCTATTCGGAAAGCAACGGGGAAATATACCCATTCCCCACCGGGAAGTGAACCCGGGTATCCCGCGGGTGATGGTCTAAAATACTTACGCAGGTTAAGATAATTATACGAGTTGGGTTACAGAGCAGTTACATTTGCCAATGTTTTTAGGAAAATAACGGAATTATTGTATCTACTCATTCCGTGTTAGTGTATTATTTGCTTAACCTAAAGATACACTGTATCAGTTATGCAATATAAAATGAAAATAGGGTATGTAACAGGGCCGCTGAGGTTATTCACAATGCTATTATGAAACAAAAAGCAGTTTTAAAATAAATAAATGTCTGTAATTATCCATAATGTGTTAGTGCATTATTTACTTAACCTAAAAAACCACTGTAACAATTAAACAAGGTGGGATAATGGGATGAATATACGATATATAGCGCTACTAGAATATTCGCGAATATTATTATGGGCGTGCGGGGCAGAAAGAAACATTATTATAAGAAACAACTCTATAACTACCCATAAGGTGTTAGTGCAATATTTACTTACCTACTCTAACTAGCCACTCCGTGAAAGTTAAACTAGAGGAAAAGAAGTCTATGTAACTATCAAAAAATTACGTTATAGAATTGCTAATATTAATGTAGCACACAAAAGTGTTTTGGTTATGTGAAATACCTCTCAGTAGAATAGCGCGTTAAACATGAATCATTAAAGATAGTTACACAGAAATTGAGACGGTTACAGATCTATGGAAGGCTTGGAATTTTGGCTGCCAGCTTATTTGTCAAGATTACAAAACTCAGATTCACAGATATCAAAATTATTAGCACATCTGTTTGAATAATTGTTGTATATCACAGAACTCTTTTGGGACTGAAGTTCTCTCTTCTTTTGCCCTAGTTCATTTGTTTTTTCTCTTCTTCATTGTTGGAAATTTGAACTCAGAGGCTTTGATTTACCTATTGTAATTTTCCGCATGATTAATGGTATAGAATTAAATTATCATACCTAGATCATATTTACACCTGTGTACAACAAATATATTCAAATTGACTCTTGAAATATTACCGTGCAATATTACATTATGTTAAATGAAAACCAATTCCATTTTCACGTTCAAATACAACGAAAACCTAACTACCGCCCTGCCACCTACGTCGATACACAGTATATAGAGAAGGCATTGCACTCCACCGAAAAATTCGATACCGAGATTTCACCGGAAATATATGTTTTAGGGTCCCCTGTATCCAAAAAATGCATTTTCAGAAAAAGGTCCCTGTGTGTGTGTGTGTGTGTGTGTGTGTGTGTATGAACACGATAACTCAAAAAGGAAAAGTGAGTAAAATACCAAACTTGGTGTTTAAGTTTAATATTTTTCAGAGATGTGACACGAAGATTTTGAGAAAAATCCCCCACCCCCAGCTACCCTTTACATGGAACTTTTTTCGAAAATTTTGATTTTCTCAAAATGACTAACGATTTTGATTAAAATATAATTTATTAAAGCTATTTACCTGACAAATTAAAAAATATATATATATTGAATTTTTTGGGAACAGTCTCTGAAGACTACTTTATTCTGGATGAATTTTACGCAATTTTGCATAACTGCTAAACCGTAAGATGGAAAATAACATAACACACAAAAAATGTAGAGCACGTTAAACCACACAATTTATGTTGTATACATTTTTTTCGTGGAGATAATCTTTTTTGAGATATTCCTTGTTTTGATTTCAGCTTTGAAAAACATACTTTTCTCATACAGGAATTTGACAACTCCTGTCCATTCGAACAAAGGAACTTCAGTCACATAGCAACCAGCGTTTGACTATCACTTTAACCTATGGTACTCCCTTATTTCGCTTCTACTTACAAGGATACAAGTAATAAGACTATTTTGCAAATTTTTCTCGATTAGCATGAAGTAAATAGAAGCATACGCTTTTTAATTAGTTGCAGAGATGCAGAGAAAGTCATGTGAATGGAACACATCAGATTTTTTATATTCATACATCCCATGATTATATACAATGAAATATTGCAATTTATAATTAGTGAGCAGGAAGAAGTGAATAATTCACTTAGAGATATGCTTACTGTTTCTCTCGGGCCCCTGCTCTCATGTGTAAAATTCAAAGAATAATACAAGAACACATATTATCAAGCCAAACTGTTTAAAATATCAAGTTTGGTATTTAACGGACTTTTCGTTTTTGAGCTATGCTGTCCAGACACACACATAAACACGCACATACAGACATTTTTCTAGAAATGCTTATTTTGGATTCAAGAGGTTCCAAAACGTGTATTTCCGGTTAAATCTCGGTATAAAATTTTTGGGTGCAATACAATGTCTTCTCTATACACAAGGCACTTAATACGTGTAGAGAAAGTAAACATTAATTAAAAATCATACAACATATAGAATTTTGAAACGTGGCATATATACCACTTATGTGTAATAGCTGTGTAAATTTCAACAAGATATCTTTTATACCTACTGAAGAGATTTCAAACTTCAGAGATTCAATACGCTAAGGCCGAATAATCACGTCACTTAACTCTAACAGAAATGAATTTCTTGCGATCCATCCTACGCAGAAGGTAGGTGTAATATCTAACTTCCCATATGAACATAACTTACCTATTCCAGGAATTCAATTTATACAAGCATTCTGTATGCTAATCTACGTATAAATATTCACATCCAATATTATCGACTAGGAGAAGGGGTACGTCTCTATTTCAGAGCGATAGCAGATGCTGATGGAATAGGTACCAGTGTGAGAAACGCCTGTGAGCACGTACCTCGATTCAACTTCGCACATTTTTAAAACGAGTTAATGAACCTCGCTCATGGCAAAACATGCTGCGTTACCAGTGCCTCGCTTCGTAGCCGGGTGTTTATTTTCCCATAGACAGCCCCGGCTTTTTGCGCAAACAGCATGCAAAGCGCTTGATACACAAGAAAGGGCAACGAATTAGTCCCTACGTCATTGTTTGAGGTAAACGTAGCAGTGAAATGTGTGTAAACCTCAGACAGAATCAGATACCGTATCTACTTTCGAGGCTAGAGGGATCCAGTTCGAATCTTGGTAGGATTAAGTTGCATAGATAAGATTTTACCAGTGTATTTCTTTATTATCCTTGATTAAATTGGTTCACTACTCCCCCATGTTTCACCGAGCCCGGTGGCTCAGGCGTTTGTCTGGGATTGGCATTCGGGAGACCCGGGTTCGATCCAAGCTTTTTCTTTTTGGTAGTGTTTAAAGCCCGCTTTTGCTATTTGTAGCACCCAGGCGATGACATTGGTGATACATACATGAAATAGATGGATCACCGGTGAAATGCAATGGCGGGGGAAACCGGAGAAACCCCGCCCCTGAGCCGCTTTGTCCACTACAAGTCTCACATGCGGTCGCTTAGGATCGAACCCGGGCCGTCTAGGTAAGAGGCGGATCACCGTTGGCCGCGCACTCTGGCCCTGGATTTATCCGTGGCTTTCCTTTCCCTTTCATTCCTTCATTTCATTTCCCTTTTTCGTCTTTCAGGTCGGCGCAGATGTGACTAGATGGGCACGGTTGCTTAACAAACATTCAAAACACACGCCAAAAAGCAAATGCCCAACTTACCCGATTATATCCATTATTCAATCTCACAAACACCTTGCAGATTCACACCGGCCTGACGCTTTACAAAACATTACTCACTTATGCTTCTCCTGCATGGGGATACGCTGCCCCATGCCACATCAACAAACTTCAGACAGACGAACTCAAAATCCACACTATAGAACAATTCATTAAGACTCAGGCCCATGGCATTTACACCCGAGCAGCACAGTGCCACGATCCTCACGTAAATACACTGGGACAGTACCACACCACACACAATGTACACTTTTCGACAGAAACCTCACCGAGCAAATCACAGCAGATGACATCCAAGACTACTTAAACCTCCTAGTACTAGACTGAAAAGCTTTGCACCTTCTCAGCCCCACTCACACATCCACTGCTACAACCAACACCAACAGAAACACCTTTCACTGTATCCTCTGCCTTCTATGTCCACAGAATATCCTTCAAGTCCCAGAACCCAGGGTGGCTCAGGGGGGACGGAGGGCCCCCCAACCACATCTCTGACCTGGCAATCGACCCGGACCTGATTATGGATGCGGACTACAGGATGCCTGCCCGATGACGACCCAGCATGTTTTAGGATCAGGCCGCACCCCAGCTCCTAGTTGTTGGGTGGCGCCTAGGGGAGCTGAGGGCCTCCCTTCGATGCACAGCCCTCCATCAATAACACCCACCACCATAACACATCACACTTCACTAACATCATCATTCACAACACCATTACAGGGAGAGAGAGGCACTCTCCCTGCACACCAACCCAACTCACCCAAACTCCCAACCAACCCTCACCTTCACTCCGCAGGGGGCCGGCTGGGCCTTGGTCAAGCCGGTCTCCTCGCACCAACCCCTATACCCACTGATCACCATGCGGATCAGTCCATCTTCGCCTTCAATACGCGGGTGCAACAGCGGGACCGCAACACTCTTTTCCTACACTACCGGTGGAGGGGTCTTTTAGTCGGTAGGCCCACTAGGGGAGACCCCGACACTCCGGGCTAGCCAGCCCGGGTTAGTCCTTAAGGTGGATTTTTCCCCTCCACTCAAAAAAAGAAAAAGCTCCGAGGAAAGTCTCTTCTTCCTGGTTGTGTGGTTGAGGATAGGTGTCATTGTAGAAGGCTCTTTCCAGGCTCCCCGCGCTTATATAACCTCCGTGTCGCGCCAGGGCTGTCATCTAGTTAACTGTTAGGGACTTCCGTACGTTTCTGCGTTGTTTCCTGTGCTGGCCTGTGGTTTCCTCTCCTTTCATCATCTTCATCATCATCATCATCATCATCAACTGTATAGCTTGGGTTTGCCGACCCGTCCCGTTTCCAGAGGAAATTATGGCAACATTTTTATAATTTTCCAATATATCTACAACCTAAAGGTGTATAATTTAGCATATTTCATTCTTGTTACGTGTTGAGACCAATTATATGTATTTGCTTTTAGCTTATCATTTGATCTAAAATATTTAATCCATTCATGGTATCTTCGCTCCTCTTTTAGTCTCCTAACGTTACCCCTGCAACTCTTCAAAAAACAGCATTTCTATTTTTCTCTCCTCCAATTTTGTCAAAGGCCATGTTTCTGATCCATAAATCATAATTGGTACTGCCATTGTTTTATAAAATGTAATGTTTGTTTCCTTATTTTATTTCATAAACATCTATTTATTGTACCACAAATATGTGAATTCTTTTCTAATTTGTTTTCTATTTCTATATTATGCTTATATGTGATCATACTTTCTAAATATTTAAAGCGGTTCACTTGTTCGATTATTTTGGTTCCAATTACAATTTGGTTGGCAATTTAGCTCAACTATTAAAGCGCCAATTAAATGGCTGAGGACCAATCGCGGTCATCTCAAGGACCGATATTGAAATATGAGCCAATATTACTTTCTCTATACGCACTATGTACATAGTGAATAGAGAAAGTATTGCACTCCACCAAAAAATTCGATACCGAGATTTCACCGGAAATATATGTTTTAGAGTCCCCTTTATTTATGTATTATTCGCAAAATCTACCGACATTTTATGAGTTTTATGTCATGTTTATAATATTTGATGTGCAATTGTTTTTATTCCTTTGCTTCCGAAGTTGAAATCGCTGGATGAAAATGTTTATTATTCCTTGTGCTTCCGTCGCATATGAGTGTTTTGATTTCTCTATAGTTACGTGTTGATTTTCTGGCTGGTGACGCCAAGTTATCATCAAGAAGGTGGCTTCTTCACGCTTAATGGAAAAGGCCGCTTAGAGATAACGCGTAAAAATGCATTCGCGTTGAATTATACGCGCCTTAGGATTCACAGCGTCCAACAAAGTAAAGAATTGCATCGAGCGATTACAGTTTATCTTTGGAATTGTAAAACAATAACTATAAAAATAACCTGCGATTCTACAAAAATCCTAGCACTTATTATTTAAGAAGCCGCCAGGTGGTCTGGATCTGGGAAGCCCGATAAAAAACGCCCTGAGAAGAGTCAAACGCTACACAAAGTCAAACAACATAAGCGCGAGTAGACTTACAATCCAACATTTGACGAGCGCTTATAGAAGCTTCATATTTAATGCTTCAAATATCTTATGTTCAGCTGATGTTCATTTCTTTGAAATCTTATAAGCTGAAATAAAATAATCGTTTCATATTCCTATTGTTGCTATCGATATTCAGGAGGTAGTGAGGAAGGAAAAAAGCATTCGGTAAATAAACATGGTCGAACCCGTTGTCATTTGAGAACTAATGTATTACGATCATAACCTGATAAAATCTCCCTTCCTATATATACTATAAATTATTAATAGTCTATTTCGCTGAATTGTCTTATCAAATTCAACTCGTATTTTCATCTTTTAGGACAATTCGCTCCTCCTTGCACTGCGCCGGTAGTGAATTATCGACAAGATGAAAACACTCGTGGCATTACTTATGATAATGCTATTTCTATTATATGGGCCCTCGTCAAGGAATGACAATCTAAACTCAGCCCTAAAACCTGAGTTGCAGATAAACAATACTTTTCAATTCAGTTGAGTGAACTGATTGCAACCGACACAGCTTGTTGTTCATTGTAACAGCGGTATTTTTGTTGGTGTAGTGTTCATCATCCCATTCACGTTTCCAGCGGATTTTCGAACCGTGGAAATCCTTTAGAGACGAGTTTGTGGTAATTCTTAAAAGGATGAGCCACAATACCCTCTCGTGCGGAAACAGTTTGATTACTATGCCCTTCGCCTGCAGAATGCTTATCCCGATCTAACATCGGTCAAATGGAGAGTGTACAGATCCTGTAGTCCAGTTCGAAAATAAAAAATCTGATGTGTACCATTCACATGACTTTCTCCATATCCCTGCAACAAATAATTCTTAAAAAGCTTATACTTCTATTTACTTTATGCTAATCAGACAAAAATAGCAGAAATAGTCTAATTACTCGCTTCCTTGTAAGTAGAAGCGAAATAAGGGACAACCGTAGGTTAAACTGATAGTCAAAAGCTGGTTGCTATGTCAATGAAGTTCCTTTGTCTATATGGATAGGAGTTGACAAGTTCATGTATGAGAAAAGTATACGATTTTCATAGCAGAAACCAAAAATAAGGAATGTCACAAAAACGACGAACTCCACGAAAAAATGTATATAACCTAAATTGTGTGTTTTAATGTGCTCTACATTTTTGTGTAGTAAATTTTTGGCCATCTCTTACGGTTTAGCAGTTATTCAAAATTTAGTAAAATGCATCCAGATTAAACTACTCTTCAGAGGCTATTCCCAGAAAATTCAAGATATACATTTTATTTGTCAGGTAAATATGTTTAATATACGAAATTTTAATCAAAATCGTTAGAGCCATTTTTGAGAAAATCAAAATTTTCGAAAAAAAAGTTCCATGTAAAGGGTAGTTGGGGGTGGGGGTATTTTTCTCAAAATCTTCCGTGTCGCATTCCTGGAAGATATTAAACTTAAATACCAAGTTTGGTATTTTACCGACTTTTCGTTTTTGAGTTATCATGTTCACAGACACACACACACAAACAAACAAACACACACGCGCGCGCGCGCGCGCGCGGACCTTTTTGTGAAAATGCTTTTTTTGGATATTGGGGACCCTAAAACATATATTCCCGGTGAAATCTCGGTATCGAATTTTTGGGTGGAGTGCAATACCTTCTCTATACACTATGTACATAGTGCGTATGGAGAAAGTAAAAATATCATTCGGCTAAAAAATAAAAAGCCTCTATTTAAATAGCTAATATTGTGTATAATTTTAGCTGATAAGTAACAATGCCATAAATATGAACTGGATTAATCATTTGAAGCTGTTAAGCGTCGAATATGGTGAGCATTGTTTAATTTAACAGTTGATAACTTGTTTTTTGCAGGTGGCGAAACTGTTTTCCTATACCTGGGCGATGGGTGCGTTTCTTTGCAAATCAGTGCACTACCTACAGAACGTGTCAGCTATCTGCTCCGTACTTACTCTCACTGCCATGAGCATCGAAAGGTAAGAACATGTCCTACAAAGCTAGTAGAGATGTATCAAATAGCATGGTTTTTGTTGTGAACTTCTTTTTCATGCATTTTGTAAACAGTACAACATACTACAAAGGTTTACTGTATATTTGTATTCCAAATTTAGAGTACTTATTCTGCTTCTTTAATTTTTATTTGTTGTTCCTATTATATGCATTTGCTGTATATGTTATAATCTCTGAGCTGTATGTAAAGAGGTTAAAACTCTGTTTCAGCAACTGTCAACGTAGTGAAGATCATCAAGATGGAGACGGTTAATTAAAACGTGCGTCATCATTCTAGTTGTCGAATCACCTATTAGCTTTTGATGAACCACTTCCTTCCCTTTAATTCACTGACGGTTCATGAGCTCTGTGTTCAAGATTTTGTAAGCGCATTAAATTTTCTGAAATGACACTTATTTAATATTTATATCAGTTATTTTCAAGCCACTAACAAGAGTCATAATCACACTGGTGTAACAGCTGAGAATTATTTTAATGTAGATAGATCGAAAATATAGAAATCAACGAGTCCATAAAACGTAAATTGGATTATAAAACATTGCAGGGTTATTCAAAACTTAAGAGCACTTCAAAGTTTGAAGCATGTAATTATCAGCACCATGAGTGGCACGACCAATGTCACAATGATAGTTCAGTTCTTGCCTCTCGAATCGGCTGATCCCTCATTATTGAGTTCACCACCTCAACAATTCACTGTTATGATTCCTAGAAGAGAAGCAGGCAGTGGTGGGCCAAACAGTCTTTCGCGTACCATCATAGATAGAAAACACATGGGTAAGGTCCGCTGACCCAGGCGGCCAAGGTAGAAAAACATGGTTGTGTTTCATTCTACCTTTCCTTTATAGAGTAAAATGAAAATCAGTTGGAGAATTTAGTTTTGTGCCGGCATGTTGCTACGGTCACTCGCTTGATTAGAGCAACCGGACGGAAACCGATAGATCCGTGGTTCAATTTAGACTATAGCATTGAAGCTTACAGTCTGATTCTATCTTTCTCTTATCGGAAATTTCCTGTCAGTTCAGAAATTAAGTGATGGAAAACGAGCCTTAACATTGAAATTTTCACTCCAATTCCACTTTCCCATCTTTGTCTACCATGGCTTGAGTAAAAACACATTACCAAGTGGCTAGTTTGCTTTTTTAAAACTTCTGCTCTAGCGTCAATATTCGTACTCAAACTGCTTCGGAGCAGAATAATCTTAAGGTAATCCATTTCCAGTTGTGACAGTATGCCATTGCGAGTTTTACACTAATTAAAGCTTGGCGTGCCGATACAATGTCTTGGAAAGGTGTTGTTCAGGTACTGTTGGAACTCAACGTGAGGCGATGGTGTCGCGCCGTTTTTGCATGAAGATGAAGTCATGTGAACCATCATGCAATTGGGGAAGCAGCCAGTTTTCGAGCAGTCGAAATAAATCATTCCTGTAACTCTGTGTGCAATGAAAAATAATGATCCATAAATTTTGCGGGCAGAAATGAGACAGAAGATATTGATTGAGCTTTGGCGATTCATGTTCATGTTCAACGTCGATCTTAGCAGCTTCAGCGCCCCATATGTGTGCATTACTAGTTCAGCCACGCCTTTTGTTCCGTGGCCTGTAACAATACAGTGCAAAAGTTGAACCTGTTGTAGTCCTCGGGTTGCAATGCCTGCAATAACTGCAGTTTATAGGCCTTATATATACATCCATCCTCTTTGAATTTGCGATGCCAGCCACTCGCAAATTTGCTTATGACGTAGTGGCAGCTTGGAAGTGGTGGCGGAATACTCATTGCACTTGCTCAATAGATTCATATTTCACAAACTGCAGGACACAAAATGCTCATTCCTATGGCGTGTCGCCATTTTCTGACGGAGCTGCACTCAGCGCCCTTGCGGCGACCTATGGAACCAAGGCGGTCTATTCCAAACTTTAAAATGTTCCAAGTCCAGTGGTGTTTGAATTGTGCTTCTACTTTGAGTAGCCTCGTACTTTTATGAAATGGATGACGCACAATTTGGGTTGTTATGCTATAACATAGATATTACTCGAAATATTTGAGGAAAGCAAATCAAGACCCTAAAACAGAACTACCGCTACAACAGGTGCTACTAACCCTTAGATATTTCATCACTCATTCTATAACGTTAATGGTGACTGCAATAAATCCAAAATCCGTGGTGTGCAGGTACACGACAAAAATATTCGAATCAATATTGTTTCTATTGGAGAGCGTAAAAGCTATTGTAGTTATTCAGGAGTTTTAACCATAGCAAATTTCCCTGATGTTGAGGCGCTATTGAATCGATTGAATCGACTGTAAACATGTCAATATCCAGTGGACACAGTGTAACAAAGCCATACGTTTCCCTGGACATCCGGCCAGTTTGTAATACAAGTTTATTGAATGAAGACCAAAATTCTCAAAGGTGTTACTGACAAAAAATTAGTCTTTAGTTATAAATAATATATGCCATAATTAAGTATTTCCACTGGTTCTTGCACAAACTGTAGCACTCTAACCGTGCTAATAAAGATAGAATAATAAATCCTAAAATGTCGTTGATTGTTAATGTTACCAATGTTTTTATTATACTAAATAAATACTTTTCTTTATCTCCATCATTAAGTAGATGCATAAAGACACAATCAACTACATCAACGAAATGTCAATATCAGGCAGTAGCTTCCAAAGAGATTTCAAGTTAATGATTTAAAATCTAATTTCATTATTTTTTAATTATGTTGATTTGTGACTAATTACAATATTAGGCATATGCAAATAATTATCATTGGGTATTATATATTTATATAGTGATTTAGATAATTTAGTTGTCTCTGTAGTTTATATAAATTATTCTAATATATAAATAAAAATCTGATGTGTTCCATTCACATGACTTTCTCTGCATATCTGTAACAAATTATTGAAAAGCTTATTCTTCTATCTAATTGATACTAAATGAGATAAACATTAGTAGAAATGCTCTTATGAGAAAAGCTTTAAGTATTTGAAAACTGAAACCAACAATAAGGAATATTCAGTAAGGTCAACTCTATGAAAAAATGCATATCACATAAATTGTGCACTTTAAAGGGATCTATATTCTTTATATAGTAAGGTTTTGTCTATCTCTTACTGTTTGCAAAATTCTGCAAAACTCATCTGCAATTAAGAGCTCTTCAGAGGCTATTTTCAGAAAATTGAAGATATACATTTTATTTGCCATGCAGATATCTTTAACATACCGTATTTTAATCAAAAGCGTTACAACCATTTATGAGAAAATAAAAATTGTCTAACTTTTTCCCATCTAAAAGGTAGATTCAGGTGGGTGGATATTTCTCAAAATCTTGGTGTTGCATCCTTGGCAGATATTAAAATAAGATACCAGGTTTGGTATTTTATCGATTTTTCGTTTTTGAGTTATCGTGTTCATGGACACACACATGGACGGACATTTTTCTATTTTTTTTATACAGGGACCCTAAAATTTTTATATCCGGTGAAATCTCGGTAGGAATTTTGGTGGAGTGTAACACCTTCTCTACCTACGTACAATGTACTATTTAGAGAAAGTAAAAACCAATCAAATCGAATAACAGTAAACCATGTCATCTAAAACTCCCTTGCCCTTGTATACATTGGAGCATGACTAAAATGCATCTTTGATTAAGCAACAGTGTTCCGATTAGTTTAAAGGCGTCAATGTTAATGCCCATATAATATGACCATAGTCAACTAAATTCTGTTCCAGACAGAACTGAGACATGCCTCTGATGACGAGGGTCCTTTAAATAATGACACCTTTCCTCAATGTGGTTAGCACAAATTAATCGTGTAGCACTAGGGGGATAGTAACAAGAGCATATTTGTATTTTATTTCCAAAGGCATTAATTACTGCAGACGCCTTAAAAATGTCTGTACATTAGGAATCCTCAACATTGACACACTGTTGTGGTTAATATCTGGCAAAATGTCAGTCTAACGTTCCCAGCTGGCAAGTTAAACCGTGTTGTTTCATAGAGCAGATCGCCATTTCGGCGACCACTTGCATTATCCTGATTGAGGTCTCTGCTGCTCGTTGCTACTGCAGTAGCCTTATCCCGAGACTTCCTTTGTCTTTCTCTCTTCTTCTTCTTTCTGACTTCCATTTATTCACTCTTTTGCACAGCCGCAGTCTTATCCCGAGACTTCCTTTGTCTTTCTCTCTTCTTCGTCTTTCTGACTTCCATTTATTCACTCTTTTGCACAGCCGCAGTCTTATCCCGAGACTTCCTTTGTCTTTCTCTCTTCTTCGTCTTTCTGACTTCCATTTATTCACTCTTTTGCACAGCCGCAGTCTTATCCCGAGACTTTCTTGGTCTTTCTCTCTTCTTCGTCTTTCTGACTTCCATTTATTCACTCTTTTGCACAGCCGCAGTCTTATCCCGAGACTTTCTTGGTCTTCCTCTCTTCTTTGTCTTTCTGGTTTTCATTTACACACTCTTTTGCACAGCCGTAGTCTTATCCCGAGACTTCCTTTGTCTTTCTCTCTTCTTCGTCTTTCTGACTTCCATTTATTTACTCTTTTGCACAGCCGTAGTCTTATTCCGATACTTTCTTGGTCTTCCTCTCTTCTTTGTCTTTCTGGTTTTCATTTACACACTCTTTTGCACAGCCATAGTCTTATCCCGAGACCTTCTTGGTCTTCCTCTCCTCTGGCATTACTTAGGAGACATCCTCTAAATCGCTTATATACTATGACCTTCTAAGAGTTTTACTGTTTTATAAACATTCGGAGACATTTTTCAGAGAATGCCCTGCCAGACGCCCATCAAAATACGTTCTTTTATAAGATAGCTATCCTAAACAAACGGTAGTACAAACCAGGGGAATATTGCTTAGGAAATAACCCCTCGATGGATTGGGGCACATAGTCCATTGCAGGGTTTCTTGGATCTTAAGCCAATTCAATACCTTCTCTGGGGTTATATGAGGCATCGTATTTTTCAAGCGTTATTTTATTACAGAACTCATTCTTGCAGTAAGTAAACTATAGCAGCTGTAATGTTGCACAGAGTGCGGGAAGGGCCAATGAGGAGGTTCGCATTGTGTGCAAAGTAGGACGGATCTTGTTTTCAACATTATTTTCTAGTTCCCAGTACAACAAAATAGAAGCCAAGCCCTCCTCTCTAGGGTAGAAGGTCTGCCCACATTCAAGAGGTCGCGAGTTCGAATCTTGTTATGGTGAATTATCCAGATAAGGTTTTTTTTCGGGGTTTTCGCTTATTCTAAGAAGACGAACGTCGAGTAACTTTAAGCTCAATGGACCTCGAAATAATATGAACATCATTTCACCGTTGCGATCCTTTCATCGTCCGATGTGAGCAAGCAGTTAGAAAACGTTAAATTTAAAAACATTATAAGCCCCTGTAGCCATCGGGCAGTATGCAATCCAACTTACTGCTTGGTTTCTATCCAAACCACCCAGCAGAAGTTATACTAAGTTTGCGCTGTTTTCTTGTCCTTTTTATATTGCAGATTTATATACACACAATTTATATGTTATTAATATATAATATTAATAAATATATTAAGTTGTTAATATATAGCCCTAACTTTTTGTGCATGTCTTCCCCAATCCCAAAATTAAAAATTATGACTAGTCATATCACATTATGTCAAATGTTCTAATCAGTACCATCAACTGTTTTCTATTCCAATAGGCATCTCCATCTCTTCTTAATCTTCAATAAAACTCCTCAAGCTTGGTATCCATCCGAAAATCAAACATATTTCCAAAAAAAAAAAAAAAATATATGTTTTACTTTAGTTCTAGCCAATTTTACTTATCAAATTCTTTCTTCAATCCACTATTCTCGAGCTCTAAAAAATAATGTGAATTTTATGTTCTCTTCCCACATAGGCAGACACTTGGGATAGAAACCCCTCCAATTTTCTTTAATTTCCATATTCCTGATCGAAACTAGTTCCCTCCTCTTTTTTTAATCTGGGATATATTTGTCCTTACCTGGGGCAAACTTTAGGTTGAACTTCTAATCCATAATCTTTAGTCTTAATCTCACTTCATCCAGAACTCTGTTAAGGTTCTAACCCAAAATCTCTAAGCTTACACAAATACACTCTAACCTGTCTCAGATAACTGTCATAACCCCCCAAGTTTTCTCTTTCGTAGCCCAAATATATCTTTCAAATGCCTATCTGGCAAATCTTGAATTCTAGACAGGTATTTCAATCTCTCCATCACCAACCTTCCGTAACTTGGACAAAATTGCTGCATTTTCTGCAATGCTAGGTACTCCAACGCTAATTTAAGACATGGTTTAACATTAAATCGATAGTACCCCTCCCTAATCTATGCCTCAAATTCACAGAATAATAAATCCATCCAGCCTCACATAAGGCTTACAACTTTGCGCCACATTCCACAGCTATATTTTGTAAACACACATTCATTCTATTAATTTTTCAGAAAGGAGAGTGAATGTTTGTTAATAGTTTTGTTTCAGTAGAATTATAGTTACGTTTTACTGTGTTTATTTTGTTCAAGGTACTACGCTATTGTTCATCCAATGAAAGCAAAGTACATGTGCACCATTAGTCAAGCTCGGAAGATAGTCCTGGGAATATGGATCGCCTCATTTCTTCTAGCAGTACCGAATCTTATAACTCAGGTAAGCTTTCTCAAATCCAAGACAAACCCACACAATGTTTACGTATGCATGCAAGTATACAGGCTGTTTGAGAGCGTCACCGAACCAAGAGGTAGACGTTGTCAGATCCTAAATAATATGAAAATATACTTTCAATTGCATCAACAAAAGGTCTCATGGATTAGGAGTTACCTAGAACAAATAAGTGCACAAATAAATAGGAAGTAAATAACTGGTAATTTGGGAAGTTCCGAATCACTGCTTTAGCAGTGTTTTCGTAAACATACCAATATGTTTCACAGTGGTTAGCTAACATTAAGGGATACCTTGTCCTATGAAACCCCACCAAAGAGTCTTTACCTGTAGTTATTTGTTCATTCTTCCAACATGTTGCATCATAACAAACAATGAATGAAAGGAAGCTAGCATACATTCGGCACTAATTCCATATTTTATGGGTAATTAAACGTTAGTTTCTTTGAGGATGGAGACAAGGAACTGACAAACATAACAGAGGGAATATAGTATCAGCATACTATCAAAAGATTGTAGATAAAGTTCCACAAAAATAAACCCGTTTTGCAGTGGGACAATTAGTTGATTTTACTGTCTTTAACTCGTAATACTAAATGAAATATTTATGCATTTAACAGCAAGTTCTTGACATTTACAGTAAGTTGTTGAGAGTATACTATTAGGGTAGTTATAAAATAGTAAGGATAAGTGCATGTAACTTGTCTATAACATGCAAGAGCGTTAAAATCAGTCTTTTGAGTATGTAACTGTCCTTTGCCCCTTTACCTGAAAGCTACGATAGGTTTGCTGATAACCAACAATGAGAAAACCATTTGGTTGCATGACACCCTCAGGACCGTCACACACTAGTACTTCGTGTGCTACCTAATCTCCAAATGTTCTAATTTGTAATGTTATATAAAACGTACCTGAAGGGTTTTGACTGCCACATCAAACAGCGGATTAGTTTAAGTATCAGTAATAAAATCGTTATATTCGTTCGTATCTTTCAAAACAGCCTATATACATTAAATACATATATTATTTACACTTACTTTTAAAGTTTCACGTGGTCCAAGTTGTTCTATAATACTGAGCAGAGGATTAAATGGATTTTCTTTGTAGGCTAGGAGTTTTTTCCTTCGGAATGTTAATGGTGACTGTGATTTAGGGGCCGTTCATCCAATTAACGCTGTGATGGGGATGAAGGAAGAATTAGAAATAGCAGTTAAATGGTAGCTCGTGGGAGAGCGAAGTGAAATAAATTTAAAAAATCAGCAGCAATAGTTTAGCATTGCTTCACCTGCCATTTGTTTCACAAAATATGAAACTGTACTCAGGACTATGAAATTCATAACAGTTACAATAATTGTGGTAATGAATTTGGGGTTTAGCATCTTCAAAAACCTAACTGCCTCTGACTACGGTGTGTGCAAAAAGACAAATTATCCCACGTGAGAGTTTTTGTCGATACTTACAGTACTTACAGCCACACCATCAGATGAATTGAAGGCACTTATTTAGAACTAAGCAATTTGAATTCAGCGGCAAGTCTAAAATTGAACCAAACGAGGACTAAGTTAATGATACAAAATAAAGAGCACTATTATCAGCAACAAACCCGTGGAACAGGTACAAGATACTGTAGCCTTAGTCAAACCATTTCTTAAGATTATGATGGATAAAGCAATAGCAAAACGCATAACAGGAGCATGATATAAATTCTGTCATTAAACGTTATCTCCTGGAGACATCCTACAATATAAATTTGAAATCTCAACAGCTCTTTTAAATGGCTCAAAAACAGGGAGTTAAACAAAAAATCGAAGACATTGCTTGCCCCCTCCCAATGAAAAGGAAAATCGTGGGTATAATGCAGAACCAAGAAATAAAGAAGACGCAATTAAAGGGCATCGCTACCATAGGAAGCGGTGGGTAGCACGCGCTGTGATATAGCACACAAACAGATGGATAAACAAATGACTATTTGGTTTGGTTAGATGATCATCGAGAGGCAGAGAACTCGCTGAGGAAATCCTTAGGCCAAAGAGAGACACTTTGTGCGAGGAAAAAAACGCTTGGAAATAGCTAGTGGGACCATAAATTACGTTGATATTTTCAAAAATAGCTAATCAGAACTGCAAAATCCAGCTCTTTTTGGGAAAGGAGATACCCTGGAACGTCCAGATGACCACAAGACGACCGACATAGAACAAAACTCACGCACCACTCTGCTTTTAACAAGATGACCCTTAAGCTCGGCTTTTCTACCTGTCAAGGATTTAACGGAAATGCGGTCTGTAACTTTCAAGAACATGAAGACTATGATAAAGCATGCAGTGACCCGAAGACTCAGGTGTACGTGCGGCCCAGGGAACAAGTTCATGGGGTTCTTTCCAGTAGACCAGTACCTATTTCATACACCGGTTCTCTTGCAAACAAGAGTGGAAGTAGATACAACACTTACGTGCGTCAAACCCAAAGAGAATGGTTATCGAAGAACTAGGTTTGGGCGATATTTGCCAGTTTGTAGGTACTAACTCTCCAAGTTAGTGCCGGAGGACATTCAGGTGTATCACACCCCAACCGGGCATTGCCCAGGCGTAACAAAACTCCTACGAGTGCCGTCTACTGGCACATCGAGTCCAACCCAATCCGAACACTCCCTTCCGGGAGGGCCTTGCTGTTCAGCCCGACTACTTCTAGTAAGTCAGAGGTACCACGGGTGCTAGAGTCCGCAGCGCTTACACCAGAGCAGCTGAAGATGTCGGAATCTCCCCCGAGGTCTTCGGTAGTCAATCCCTTTAGGGTTGACGCGCGTAAGTGCCGTATCCACTTCCACCCTTACCTGTAAGGGAAGCCAGCGCATAAAAAAGGTATTGGCTTACACGAAAGACCCCACGGACTTATTCCCCGGGACACACGCATACCTAAGTCGTCGGGCTACTGCAGTTATATCATATTCTTCATGTTCTTGAAAGTTACAGATCGCATCTCCTGCTTGTACAAGATGAACTTTAACTTCGATTCTTCTTTCTGTGAAGGATGTGATCTTTAACCTTCTAGAACATGAAGAACGGAGGAGATAAGCATAAAGGGTAATTTCTTTCTAATGGCGGTAAGCTCAGAACGTTTTATTACGTTCTAACTTCAAAACATCGCTCAGTAACCTTAAAAAGAACTTCTAAAACGATGAAAAGAAAAACACATTAGGTATTGTATTGTCCGTAGCTCCGTGAATGATCAATAAATGAGTAAGGCCACTGTTTCCAGCGTGCAGTTAACCCGCTATACTGAAATGCGGATGTACAGTAGAGAGAGAAAACAAAACATGTTAATACTTTTGTTTCCCTATATTGATTTGTTTATTTAATGTTTTCAAAATACCCTTATCAGTCATATATCATACCTACCGATGTATTCTATTGATTTGAATAAATTGAGCGGCAAAAGGGATGGGAACGTAAGAATTGTACGAGTGGCTGGAAGACACTCACTAGATATGACGGTCTGCTATTGGTTTGAGGTCAAAAGTCTGGCACTCAGAACCATCAGATGAGGTCGATTTCCGGCTGAGGAGCAAAGTAAATATGGGGGTGTAAGACCAACATTATGTGGAGTGATTGGATGAAATTGTCTTGTAAATATTATCTTTATGATACAGATATGCCTTTGCAAAGAACGAAGGACATGGACAACAAATAGAAAATTAACTACAAGAAGAAATACCACGAATGGGTATTTCGGGTATACTGGACAAGTTTGGTACTAAAAATAAAAGTGAAATTACCATTGTCAGGAATGAAGCACATAAATGAAGCACATAAAACGACAAAAGAAGGAGGGAGGGCAAGCAAGCTTTTAGAGAACACAATTTCTATCACGTGAAAATGGCTAGAAAACTTCTTTATACTCACTTTGTTGTAAATTTCTAATAATTATAATTATTTAAGATATTCTTAAAACCAAGTAACTATAATAAGGTATAATCATAAAAAGCACTGTTATAGTTGGAATCTGAACCATAATCTTCATCTTCCTCTGACGCTGTTCTACCATCTGAGCTATGAGATTGATATCACTACATTATGAATATTTCCAGTGACTCAAATTTTCCTTGTAAAACATAAGGGCATTCTCAACTTCTTCCGATCTCCAGTTACATAAATTGTTATTCTAATTTTGCGTTTACAGCCTATGGAAGAGCAATAATAAAACTGAATTGAATATGTTTCTTCAGCAAATCTAAAACTGTCTTGTACCCTAGCCATCCTAAAAAGTATATGCAATCAACTTTTTTGCTTGTGCTGCTATCAATGTGGGAGGAGCTGCTTGAATAATTTCTTACCAACTTAACACACCACGTACATCGGCACCTTCTTCTCCCGACTGTACTGTTTTATCCTGATCATGTTATCATATAAGTATAAATTCTACACAAAGAGAAACATAGAATATAAGATGAATTTCTTATATATCTACAATTATCTTGCACCTTTTCCGGAAGCAGCAAAAAAAAAATAAATACATTCCGCGAGGCAGCGCAAGCATTTCCGCAATTGTGCCTTTTGGTTCCCTGGAGATGAATCATATACTTTATCTTATGTGTTCCATTCACATGACTTTCTCTACCTGTTCTGTAAACAAACTATTCTTGCGAAGTTTTCTTTTTTTATCTGCACCATGCTTATCGAGAAAAACATTAGCAGAAACTAGTCAATCTGAGAAGTTCGGTTCGCTATGCATTGCCAGTAAATCAAGAGAAAGATGAAACGAAAGGTGACCCCATTTGAGAAATGTTACATTGCTTAAAATTGAAACAAATCATAAAGAACATCTCAGATACGGTCAACTGTATAAAAAACTCCGATGTGTTCCATTCACATAAATGTCTCTACATCTCTGCAACAAACTATTGTTAAAAAGCTTATGCTTCTATTTACTTCATGCTAATCGAGAAAAAAATTAGCAGAAAGTCGTATTACTTGCTTCCTTGTAAGTAGAAGCGAAGTAAGGAAGTACCATAGTTTAAAGTGATAGTCAAAAGCTGGTTGCTATGTGACAGAAGTTCCTTTGTTTGTATGTACAGGAATTGACAATAGTATAAATTTTTCAAGGCTGAAACCAAAAACAAGGAGTATCTAAAAACGATCAACTTCACGAAAAAAATATATATAACATAAATTGTGTTTTAACGTGCTCCACATTTTTGTTTGCTAAGTTCTTGTCTATCTCTTACGGTTTACCAGTTACACAAAATTCCGTAAAGTTCATCCAGAATAAAGTAGTCTTCAGAGGTATTCCCAGAAAATTCAAGATATACATGTTATTTGTCAGGTATATATCTTTAATATACGATATTTTAATCAAAATTGTTAGAGCCATTTTTGAGAAAATGAAAATTTTTCCATGTGAAGGGTAGTTGGAGGTGGAGGATTTTCTTGAAAATCTTCTTGTCGCATCCTTTGAAGGTACTGAACTTAAATACCAAGTTTGGTATTTAACGGTCTTTTCGTTTTTGAGCTACGCTGCCCACAGACACACACACATACACACAGAGAGACAGACAGACAGACATACACACGGACATTTTTCTAAAAATGTTTTTTTTGGATTCAGGTGGTCTCAAAACATGTATTTCCGGTGAAATCTCGGTATCGAATTTTTGGGTGCAATGCAATACTTTCTCTATACACTATATACATAGTACATATAGAGAAAGTAAAAATGTGTATGAAATACATTGTGTTTTAAAGAAAGCTGCATTTTTGTGAAGCTAGTTTTTGTCTACTTCTTACTGTTTACCAGTTATGCAAAATTCAGTCAAATTCATCCAGAATGAACAGGTCTTTGGAAGGTACTCCCAGAAAATACAATATATATATTATTTGCGATTTAAGTATCTTTAATATGGAGTATTTTAATCAAAATCGTTAGTCATTTTTGAGAAAAACAAAATTTTCAAAAATGTTTGCTTGTAAATGGTGGTTTGGCGTGGGAGATTTTCTTTAAAATCTTCGTGCCATATCCTTGGAAGATACTAAACGGTCTTTGTACGTATAGAGAAATTAAAAAAAATCTGATGTGTACCATTCACATAAATTTCTCTACATCTCTGCAACAAATTGTAGTTAAAAAGCTTATGCTTCTATTTACTTCATGTTAATTGAGAAACATTAGCAGAAATAGTCTTATTATTTGCTTGCTTGTAAGAAGAAGCGAAATGAGAGAGTACCATAGGTTAAAATGATAGCCAAAAGTTGGTTGCTATGTAACTGAAGTTCCTTTGTTTGTATGGGCAGGAGTTAACAAATTCCTGTATGAGAAAAGTATGTTTTTCAAAGCAGAAACGAGAAACTAAGAATATCTTAAAAATGATCAACTCCACGAAAAAAATGTATATGACATAAATTGTGTGTTTTAACGTGCTCTACATTTTTCATGTAGTAAATTCTTATCCATCTCTTACGGTTTAGCAGTAATGCACAATTCGTAAAATTCATCCAGAATAAAGTAGTCTTCAGAAACTATTCCTAGAAAATTCAAATTATACATTTTATTTGATAGGTAAATAACTTTAATGTACGATATTTTAATCAAAATCGTTAGAGCCATTTTTAAGAAAATCAAAAATTTCGAACAAAATTCCATGTAAAGAATAGTTTGGGGTGGGGGGATTTTTCTCAAAATCTTCGTGTCGCATCCCTTAAAGATACTAAACTTAAATACAAAATTTGGTATTTTACCGAATTTTCGTTTTTGAGTTGTGGTCACAGACACACGGACACACACACACGGACCTTTTTCTGAAAATGCTTTTTTTTTATACAGGGGACCCTAAAACATATGTTTCCGGTGAAATCTCGGTATCGAATTTTTGGTGGAGTGCAATACCTTCTCTATCCCTAGAGAAAGTGAAAAGAAAACATCTGCAAATCCCTATGTCAGCGCTCTATATTACTTCCATTCAGAATAGGAACGTTGCGTTTATTTCATATCGTGACATGGTGACTCGCACTCAGTGATCTTGTTAATGCTCCTATCCGCTGCTTGCAAGATACAACACCGGTGTCTGACAGTCCATTTATTATCTGTCACGACACGTTGTAGATCAACGGCATCTGTGGAGGATGTTCAACCATCCTTGCAGCCACGGCCGTCGTGTTTGTCTCTCAGCCCTCTTGTGAGAGGAGCATAACAATGCCTCTCCGTTCTTTTCCTCTCTCTCGAACACAAGCAAGAACTAACGGCAATGAGTACAAGAACTAAAGGACCTTTGTGCTCTCAGTATCAATGGAGGATTCATACTGTATTAATATAAATTACACTTTCAGCTCAAGAGTATTTCTAACACTATTTCGGCAAGTAAAACATTCTGGGTGATTAAATCACCGAGAAATCTATCATTACCGTGCAGATTTATCCAGAAGTGACAGGAACTATTTTCTGACAATTATAAGATCCAATAAGAATATTGAGAAAGAAAAGTAAATTAAGCAATCGTATGTAGATATCGCTGAATGATGTCTTATTATTAAATTTAGAGATGATTCTTATCTCTTAACTGGTTCATTTTTAGGGCTCTTTAACATTTATGATCATAACAAGAGCTCTAACTTGAGAAAAACAGTATCATCTTGAAACAATTTCCACTTTTCGTTACCCTTGCTCTATAAGAGAAGAGAGGTGGCGAAGGTCCTGCGTAGCAGTGACACTGGTTTCCACTACTGCATATTCTATTCTTTTCTATGGCCAGAAGTAAAACAAAAGAAATGCTAACGGATGAAGACTTCCCATTTGAGAAAAACTAGTAACAGGCAATAGTTAGCTATACTAAAAATAAATCCTGTGGTTATAACATAAACTGTGTATTTTAACAACATCAACATTTTTGTGTAGTAAGTTTTTGTCTATCCCTTACCGTGTACGATCCATTCAGAATGAACAGCTCTTTAACGGCTTTCCCCAGAAGTTCAGGATATACATTTTATTTTCCATGTACATCTTTAATAAATGACATTTTAATCAAAACCGTTGGAGTAATTTTTTGGAGATCGAAAATTTGAAAACATGGTGCATGTAGACGATAGTTAAGGGCGGGGAATTTTCCTGAAAATCTTCATGTCGCATACTTGGAAGATACTGAACTTAAATATCCAGTTTGGTAGTTATAGATGTTTCGTTTATAAGTTATGCCATCCAAAGACCCACACATACACACGCTAACCTAGACAGACAGTCACCATTTTCTAAAAATGCATTTTTTTTGTTTTACTTTTTCTACATAGTACTTGGTAAATAGGTAGAGAGGGTACTGCACTACTCGCAAAAATTCCGATATCGAGATTTCACCGAAAATACATGTTTTAGGGTTCCCTGTATCCAAAATAGATTTTCAGAAATATGCCCATGCAGCGTGGAGCGTGCGTGCGTGCGTGCGCGTGTGTATGTGTGTGTCCGTGAGCAGGATAACTAAAAAACTGAAACTCCATTAAATACTAAACTTGGTATTTAAGTTCAATTCTTGGTATTTAACTTCTTCCAAGGATTTTCAAGAAAATCCTCCAGCTCCAAGTAACCTTTACATGAAACATTTTTCGAATGTTTTGATTTTTTCAAAAATGTCTCTAAAGATTTTGTTTATATTCTCATGACAAACGAAATGCAACAGCATCAGATCTCTTCATGTCATTACTTGTTTTTCTTTTTTGCAGAGTTAATCGTTTCCGAGATATTCCTTGTTATTGGATTCAATTTGTACATAACTACCTTTAAACCGCTACCTAGCGGAAGTCAGCTCTCGTTTCATCCAGTTACTCCCGGTAATGCAAAAGAGAACCTAAATTCAATTGTTTCATATAGTGATAGCTTTTAAACGTTTTGACTATCGCTTTAGCCTAGTGTATACCTTATGTCCCTCCTACTTATAAGGAAGCAAGTAATAAGACAATTTCTGCTAATGTTTGTTCGATTAGCATCGCGTAGATAATAGAATATCTAATCTTTTGTAAGAAAAGCTTGTTTGTAGAAAAGCTAGAGAATGTCATGTGAATAGAATACATCAAATATTTTTGCAGGCATTTCAATAGACTAATAAGGATATCCTAAGTAATTCACTCACAACACGGATGTCTTGAATAAACTTTTACTTTTCAGATTCACATTTAAAAACTGTAGTCTTAAAGCTTGAACTGGAGGCAAAATCTGACAGAGTATAGGATTAGAAACAAACACAGAGTCTGGGGCAGAGCCCCGGGCGTAGGACCCTTTGTCACTTGCGAGAATTCAGGGAGGTATGAGGGAAGAGACTCGGAGGGCAACAAGATCTTGATGACGACGAACACAAGCATGAATGGAGTCCCTATGGTTACATTGAAACGCTTCCGACGCCGCTATAGGCCGTTCAAGAGTCTCCAGGGGGGAGGCCTGAAACTGGAAGATGTCCACCGAGTATTCACATGACGACGCAAGGTTAATCCTTTATAATGCGCAAATCACCATCCAGTCGCCACCGAACACAATCACCTGGGCCCGGGAAGATATTAATAAATGATGGGAATAGAAAATGATGAACCGGAAAATTTCGGCAACCCGAGGAAACCCCCGAATGTACTCATGAATCAGGGGGAGGGAATACACGACCTCCTGTATGCGGACCATAGACAAAACCGCCTAACCCATCCTGTTCGATACTTCCCGCCAGAACGATGCAGAGAATTTGTGGGATCACAGCTGTGAAAGCGAACCACGTCCGTACGTGATCTAAAAGTTCTGCCACATTCAGGAATCGCACCCGACTTGAGAAGTAGAGATCGATAAAAAGGTGAATTAAAGCAAATATAAATTTTAACTGAAGAACTGCATCACAAAGAAGACAATAAATAACGGAATAGTCTAGTATATAAAACAGAAATTATCCCAAACATTTCTCGTTAAGCGGTATTAGTTAAACTTAGACTGCTCACAGATATAGTTTATTGTTTGGCAAAACATTTTCATAAATTTAGAATACATCCAAACTGTCAGCTATGCAGAACGAAGAAGAAATTACTGAAAAACATGTCAAACCTGAGAAATAGGGATAGAATTTTGAGGACTGATAGTGTGACAGAATCGAAGTGAACGCAGCATGGTATATAGTTGTGATGTGTATACGTAATAGTAATAATAGAAGGAACATGGGGCAGTGGTTACAAAGTAGGCTGTGATGCTTTCACTAGCAATTTAAGGTGGTGGAGGTTCTGTGGGTGGTAAATATATTTACAGGAACTAACAATTTTAATATTTACATATATTCAATTGCTGTTGTGCAATAAGTCATCAGTATCATCCATTATTCTCTCGAGATACGTAGATTACAGTGCACAACATACATTAGTGACGTCTCAAATGCGAATCGTCTCCGATTGGCACGTAAACAGGCTTTATGTTGTGAAAAACTTCGCTCCACATCACAAGATGTGATTGGAGCAAAACGGAAATAGAACACATCATCGACTATTATGTAAGATACTCCATCAGTAACTATCTCCGTAGTAACACCTGGTAGTACATTTCGTATCTCACGCAATATTGAAAATCCGACATTTCTTCCAAACACTGTTTTCACTTTCGTTTACACACTGCCTAAAATAGATGTCACGGTTCTCTGGTTAATTGTTTGCGCAAGTTCATTGTCAGCTTTCAGGGCTCGAGGCATTTCAATACTCTATGTTTCCAAAAAGTGTTATTTTCGTAGATATATCTGCAAAGTTATTCTGTGTAAATTACACATCTCCATGCATTAGACTTGAAGCAAGAGATTTTACAATCTTATTGAAGAACATATCATCAAAGGCATTATTTACTTGTAAAACAGTATTGTAATATACAGGTTAGTATAATGCTGCGTCGAGCCACGTTCTCCAAAGCCTTACTACAGATTGTTTACATGCAGCACGTGCAGTCACCCACGCAGGTCGGTCTCTACTCGGTAGGTGGGCAACTGGTATCCATATGTGCCCCGCTATCAATCACCAAGATGCTATCCCTATTGATATGCGTTACCTGCACAGAAAGGTATTGTAGAGCAAGGACGCTAATAGCTTCACTGCCAAGCACGATATTGAATATAAATAATTAACAATACAGAAGAAAGCAGTCAAAATGATTACTAAAGGGAGCTGTATTGATTTGAAGTATGCTATTCAAACCTGAAGCGAAATAAGGGACAAGAACTCGATAAGCCCCACGTTGTGGAGACATAGTTGGCCTATCTAAGTAGTTTGGTTCATGAATGGTAAAGTTGGCCCCTAAATTGAAGTTACTAATCCGAAGACGCCGTCTCGAAATGCAGCAAACCGAATGTCCAGGATGCAGTACAACGTTGACACTACGTTTTTTGCATGGCTTCGTAGATTTACGGCATGTAAAATAACCTCGAGTCTGATAAAGAGGCCTATGAGCAAAATTAAGCGGTCTTTCACGCCCAATATGCAATGGGATGCTGAGAATCATAGCAGTTAAAGAACGTCCATAAATAAAACTCTATTTCAATTTTGAAGACACCGTCTCGAAAGATAAAGAAATTCGGGAATTCGTTCTCTCAGGTGAGTTACGGATATTGTGAAAGGAGAAAACGTTATTAATTTAAATGTATTTATTTATTCAAAACTGCGAAGCAATGAAGAGTTACGTCGCTTGTAGCCCTCAGAAAAATTTTACTATTATAATGTATTATATCCGTTTATCGATGAAGTATTCTCTTTTTCCAATATTCTCGAAAAAAATATTCCTGGACGGTTTATTTATCGTAAATGATATATCAAACTGACAGTATATTTCCCTTAATTAAGGATTACAAACCTTCAATATTTATTATAATATTAATACTCGCGATGCTTATTTTGCGATATAATTTCCGTAGAAATTCCTACCTCCACGGTCCATTGCGTACCAAAACTTCTTGAAATCTGTCGCCCTCGAAATACAAAAATCTTCTTATTTGTATATGATTTTCCGTTGTTACAATAAGCTGTTTACTCCATGCCCAAAAGACTATCTCTCCTCAAGGGGTTGAAAGGAAAAAAAAAATATTCCAAGATATAAGAAAACGAAGAGAGATTATGGAGTATTAACCAAGAAGTAAGAGATATCAAAAGAAAGCCTCTCCTTTGTTGGCTACAACACTTTCGTAAATGTTTACAAACAAAATACACACAACTAATATACAACACATCATACATAAGTGAATATATGGCTTCAAATCTCAGTTATGGTCGTAATTCTGGCATAAAAACCTTTAGGATACTTCCTTTTTATTGTAACCATTTACTGACATACAATGATACTTCTTTTCGTCATTCATACAATGATTGTTCTAAATATCGGTCGTCAGAAGCGTTCGCCTACTCTCATTAAATATCCTTTCATCTGGAATCTTTACACAAATCCCCTTCACAGACTAAATGATATGCAAGTCCCTCTTAAATCGCCAAATGATATTGCTTGAGACATAACAGATCTTACAAGAAACATCTAATGGACTGCAAACATAGCAGTCCACTGATTTCTACTACCTGTAACAAACCTGCGACTGTTAAACTTTCCACATATTACATAATTCCACTGCATAAAAAACAATTAAGTAAATTATAGGAGGGAACCAAATATCCTCCATGCAAATAATTACAACCGAGTCACTAGAGAATTGCGGAAAGTTTCGAAGGCTGAACGATCTGCTGCTGTTAATAGACCGCGACACATAACTTACCATGTTAACTTCATATGCTCAATTCGCGAGTTCAAACCCGGCAAAGGACGATGGATTTTTTCAGGCGTACAATTCCTTAGCATGGCTTCTTTCGGAAGGGAAGTAAAGCCGTTGGTCCCGGGTCGTAGATTTACGGCACGTAAAAGAACCTCAAGCTTGAAAATGAGACCTCTGAGCAGTATGGAATGGGACGCTGAGAACAATAGTAGTTAAAGATCATCCATAAATAAAACTCCTTTTCCATCTTTTGTCACACGATATCGACTGAGCCATAACAGATCTTGTGAGAAACAACCAATGTGCTGCAAACATAATGGTTCACAGATTCCTACCACCTGCAGCAAACACTTTAACTTTCCATATATTGCACAAATCACTGCCTAAAAGAATAAGAAAATTAAACGAAAGAACCAAGTATCCTCCATGTAAATAACTACAACTGAGTCACCAGAGAATTCTGGAAATCTTGGAAGGCTGAACGATCCGCTGCTGTTAATAGTCAGTCAAAGAGCTTAATATACAAGATGCTCCTTAGGGAGAATACATGTTCAATTGATCCACAATCCTACTTTTTTGAGAACAGTTAGTTCTGCTTGTTATTCAGTAAATATTAAAAGCTTGAAGAAATAAATGTGTGCTGATACATCGCTCCGTCATTTTCCGTATCTAAACGTTTTTGTTTTTTTTAATTCCAAAAAATACAGCTAATTTGTGCTAAAGGAACTAAAGATAAACAAGAAAATACAGTACTATGGACAAATTTATACCTTTCAAGGATATATATTTTCCGAACTAAATATCTGATTAGCTGAAAGAGTATCACAACTCCAACATCTTTCATATGATAAGAAATTGACAGCTGAGCTAACGCTGACACTGCGAATTCTGTAGTATATTGGTAGCCGAGAAAATAACACCACAACATCACAATAGTACTGCAGAATTTTCATCTTCTTCCATCATAGTATTAATAGAAATTCTACAAAGTTTGGCGTTAGTAAAAACCCTTATGAAAATTACATTTCGTTACAAGTTAAGATGGCTTCAGGATAGGTAGAGTCAGACTTAAAAATTCAACGCCATAGCCAGGATTTGAACCACGGACGGCCTGGTCTCTAGCCGGTTGCTCTAATCACTGAGCTACCACGGCAACATGTCGGTAAGGAATTAAATTCTTCAACTGTTTCGCATGCTTCCTGGTAAACCACAAGATCTCAAATTATTTTGAGATGACATACCCCAATGGCGACTAACACTGGCATAAGTACTTGAGTCCTGGCCTTCAGAGTTAGGCAATTATTAGATCAAATAGTGTTACTTTAATGTTGTTTTTTTTTCACACAAGCTATGTGTAGGATAAAATATGCATAGGTAGAGTCAGATTGAAAAATTCAATGCCATAGCCGGGATTTGAACCACGAATCTCCCGGTCTCTAACCGGTTGTTCTAACCACTAAGATACCATGGAAACATATCGGCACGCATTAAATTCCTCAACTGACTCACATGTTTTCCGTAAAACCACAAGGTGATTTCAAATTATTTTGAGATGACACACCCAAATGTACTTTAAGTCCTGGGCTTCACATTTTATCCAAATATTAGGTCAAATAGTGATAATTGAATTGTGTTTTTGTCTTCACACAAGCTATTGTAGGACAGGAGTTGAGTAGACATTGAATTTTTCAGTCTGACTCTAGTTATCCAATTAACAATTAAATTAACAAAGGTAACTTTACTTTGACAAATGTTTGATTCTATGTTCAGCCTTAAGGATGTCTCTGATTTAAACTGTTGTTTTTTAAGGAGCACATCACAGTGGGAGATGTTACTCGACGGATTGGATACTTGTGTGTGCTGGATCAGGTGACAGAACTGTGGCGCTTCCATGAAGTGTATATGTTGCTGCTGATCCTCGTGATCCCTACTTGTATCATGGTGGTGGCTTATGGGTCCATCTCTTGGGAAATATGGCACGTCATGCAGCGGCGGTACGACATGACCAGCGGACAAGCGTAAGTGCTTCATCTCTCTCTCTCTCAAATCCCTACCCAATGCACTAATAGTCCTTAGTATAAGCCGGCCAAGGCGAATGCAGTCCTACACCAGGTAACGCCTTTTGTAACAGCTTGCCCGCCTTCCTGTACAGTCCATTTGGGAAAGAGTGAGCAAATGTTCATGATGACATTTCTCCTGTGGGTGTTAAAATATATATTCATATCATAAGCAATCAAATATATACCCAAATCCATTACAATACAATAAATGTGTACATTTCCTTCACTCTTTGCATGCTTGGTATTATTCGATGATGTCTCCCTGACTGCCGCGTCAGTCTCCAATACGGTGGCCGTTTCTTCTCCCGATTCATCATTCCTGTCGAATCTTGGATTGGTTACTATCCTTACATTAGTGCATCTCTATTTCAATGCATTTCTTGAATATTTTTTACCTTCTGAACCGATTTTTTCCAGTCATTTGCTGTTTTTGACCCAATAGCATTCTAAAAACGTATGCAGTTTGAACCACTACTTCAGAGCGTTCTTAACGAACTCTGTTTTTCTTTACACTTTTTAAACTAATCTCCTTATTGCGAAAGTTTTAACAATTTTCTCAGCGTAGGGATTTCTTTTTAACCTCGTAATGCTCCTAATTTTTTCTCTAATGACACACTCGTCCATATCGTCCAAAACGACTTTGTTTGCAACAGGTTTATCAATATTATGAGGTGAGATAATTTTGCTCATCCCACCTTCTTCCTTTCTGATATTGCATATCGTTGTCTTATTCTAACACATATATATTCAAAATAGGCAAATTCTGAACTTTCTTTGCGGCGTATTAGTGAAGTAAACCAGACTGTACAGCATTTCACGACGTATGCGTGAAGTCATATTGCGTCATAGCTTTAGTACGCCTGCTCTCCGCTCCCAGTGCAGAACTGCACTGGTCTTGGCCGGTTTATAACAGTATACTTAAGTAGTATATTAATGTGATGATGAAAGTATCTTAGTTTCTCACCACTTCTGTCACTCAGTGAAAATTAAATCTCACTTGAATTGTATGTCAATAGACTTTGAGCATAACTAATATGGTCTAATTTGCAGGTTTTGTAGCATTAATATGCGAGCCTACTCGAGCAACTTAACCTTTAGATGTCTGTGGCTAGATGTGGGAGTTTTTGAAATCCTTGTTTACCTCAGGCCAGTCAGTGGCCCAAAATACTGATAAATTACGTTAAATTTTGTAGTCTGCTGGTTTTTGAATACGTTTCATTGTATATGTATTTATAAATAATTGTTACATTCTATTAACTATTTATTACACCAACTAAATGGAGTTTTCATGTGCGCCAAATTTGCAGGCTGTCACTCTTTTAGTGTAAGAAAAAGGTATATAATTCGTACCTTTATATCTCGGAGGAAGTAAATAAGAATCATTCGAATATATCCACTGCTTTCCAACAGAGATTTTTTTTTGGATTTAGAGTTCGAGTTTTTAGATACAATGATGTCTACTAAGTATACCTAATATAGAAAGCAGAAATATCTTCAATTTCTATTTTTTTCTACAGGAGCCATCAATGCGAAATCAGCTGCATCTTACACTTCAACACTCACAGAAATGCTGAAAATCTAGAGTACGCTGTTCTGAGAATTCATGCACATCCAATATTTCTAGGGAACTCGACGTGGAATCACTCGTCCTTTTGCGGTCTAATCGAACTAACAACTTTGCGCAACCAAACTAGGAAAGTTATAAATAATGTCCCTGCATTCATGAAACGTGATGCAGCTTCTAGTGAATTATTGATAGCACTGAAGAAAGTGCAACAAAGAGTAAGTGCTGCAACTCAAGCGCCTGAAAGAACTAAGGAAAATGTTTCAATGAAGGGAACTAATGTGAGGAACACCGCTTCTTTTCCAATTCCTGGCAAAATGCCATAATGTGGCAAAGCGCGTCACTGCTATAGAGGATTTTGACAAATGTGCCATTCGATATTATTTATAATGCTGCCACCATTAACAAAACGAATACCTAAAATCAGGGAGACCACACATTTTAATGGAGATAATAGAGGAGCTTCAAACTGATTTTGAGGTATATGGGATTTAAGTGGAGAAAAACAAGAAAGAATACAAGAATATTGCAGGGAAGGGAGGACATTCGAACTCTTTTAAGTTTCATTCTTGCGTGAAATTATAATACAGGGAAGAATGTAGGCCCATAATATATGGGCATGAAATTTACCTAACAACTGAAGTGATGATAACACCTTAAATTTCCATGTGCCTACTGCAAAAGAGCCAAGAGCAATATTGCGCATGAAGCTGGTAAAACTGAATTTATACCCGAGACATTTTTACTTTTTCTACACAGCACGTAAGTAGAGAAGGTATTGCATCCAAAATTCGATACCGAGATGTGACTGGAAATACACGTTTTAGGGTAAAAATAGGTGCGCGCGTGTACATGTGTGTGTGTGTGTGTGTGTGTGTGTGTGTGGGTGGGTGGGTGGGTGGGTAGTATAGCTCAAAAACGAAATATGAGTTAAATACCAAACTTGGTATATAAGTCCAATATCCTTCAAGTGCAATACACAGATCTTGAATAAAATCCCTCCACCGCCAACTACCCTTTACATGGAACATTTTACGAAAATTTTGATTTTCTCAAAACTGGCTAGTTATTTTCATGTCAAACTAAATGAACATATTTAATTTTCTGGGAATAATCTGAAGATCTCTTCATTTTGGATGATTTTTGTAACTCGTAAACCGTAAGAGATAGACAAAAATCTCGGCATTGAATTTTTGGGTGGATTAGAATGCCTTCTATATCTACTATGTACGTTGGGCACACGTGCTAGAGAAAATGAACATGGTTACTGGAAACATGAATTCTTAATTTCCCTTCCACATCTAGTTTAGTGATTGTTAGCCATATAACCATAATGTGAGTTGAAAATGATCCCAACAACGTCATCAACCAAAAGTGAGATGCAGAACTGGCTTGCAGCAAATAAAGTACCATTTCTTGAAAGGATGCTAAAGTTGGAACATAAGACGGTTCAGAAGAATTACCTTATTGGCAGTTTATTGGTCATGCGTGAAAATATTTTCCTAAGCTTATTGCCCTATTCGCCAGATCTTTATGCCATAGAGCTCTGAAATGATATAAAACATTGCTGGTCATAGTGCAATTTCTAAATTAGTGAAAGCTTTGGCAGCAGTGTGTCCATGACATTGACATGAAAAAATGGGAAAATGCCTGTCAGCACGTTATAACATTGAACGAAAAATATATTAAAGAAGGTCTGTTTGAAAATGTTATAGAAAGTTTTGTAATACAAGGTGGAGGATATGGTGACAGTGAAGGAGAATAAGAGAATGAAGACGATAAAAGGGAAATATCTGAAAAGGATGAAAGTGTAAAGTGTGCAGAAGAAAGCAATTATGACGATATTTGTGGTATTAAGTCATTATTATCAGTTTAAAGAAGCCTCTGTGATTCTTATTGGGGGCGTTCAATAAGTCAGAAAATCCACGAAATTACACTCATAGCATAAAAAAAATGTGTATTTAGTAACCGCGTCTCTAACTAGATAGCAGTTAAAATTTCTGCTATATCCATTTCTTGATTTCGTTGCCATAGACAATTGAATCAACCATCTTGTACTTATTTAGAAAGATGGATATAAAAGCGACTTTCATGCGGTGACTAAGCACTTCTACTTAAAAGGCTTAACACAAAAGGAGTTAAAACCCGAGTTGCATGAAGGTCATGGCACATCTGCTCCTGCATTTGCAACAATTTGCAATTGGATACATTAATTTAAACGTGGCTGTACATCCACAAATAATGAACATCGTTCCGGACGTCCAGTAGAAGTGACTTCCTCCGAAATGATAGACAAAATCCAGGATATGGTTTTGAGTGATCGACGAATAAAAGCTCGGGAAATATTAGAGGCCACAGGCATATCACAAAGTACAATGTTCTTAGTTTTGTACCAAAAATTAGGCCTGACAAAGGTCTCGGCAAGATGTTGCCGCGTTTGCTCTCAATGGAGAACAAACGCAATCATGTGATCCATTTGGAAGCTGGTTAGGCACTTTTCCGTCGCAATCCTGATGAGTTTCTGCGTCGATACTTAAGTGTGGATGAAACATGGATACTCTGCTAGACTCCAGAGACAAAAATACAGTCGAAACAGCAGTTTCTTAAAGATGAACTGGCTCCGAAGATGTCAAAGGTGGTGAAATCTGCAGACAAGGTGATATCCTCAGTTTTTTGGGATGCACGCGGAATTTATCTACATAGATTACTTGCAGAAAGGAAGAACGATAAATGGAGAGTCTTATGCATCGTTATTGCACCGGCTGAACGAAGAAATCATGAAAAAACGCCCTATCTTCCACCAAGAAATGCAAGGGTGCACACCTGCGTAATTTCGATGGCGAAAATTGTAGAATTAAGCATGAATTACTACAACATCCGCCGTATTCACCGGATTTGGCCCCCAGTGACGTTTCTGTATTTCCAAATTTGAAAAAGTGATTCGGCGCAAAACGATTCATTTCTAACGAAGGTGCTATCTCCAAAACGAATGTCTATTTTGAGGACCTTCTGAAATTCTCCTTTTCGGGAGGCCTAAAAGAGTTGGAGAAACACTGGGAAAAGTGTACCTAGCTAAAGGAGATTATGTTAAAAATAAAAGATATATCAATAATAATTTGTTTTTCTAAATTGTTCTATGGACTTATTGGACACCCCTAATAAGATGAGGTATTCGTATGCCGTGGTTTATGTATATGTGCGTAAATATTGTGATTTCGACCTACAGCCGTACGAGTGTGTGCGATTTGCTTCGTAAGTCATAGCTGATTGTTGACATGCATTGTTACACCTGTTCGAGTAGACACTTGTTCTGTCGGAAGATTCTTTAACCTCAAAGCCCGCATTGTTACACTGGAGTGAATTTGCGGTATACTGCAAGGTGACGGCTTCTGGAAATTTCCATTCACGAGACCAACATGTATAAAAAGGGCAACGAAACTCTGCCTAGCGTTCAGTAGAATGCATCGCATGCAACAGCTGAGTGAGTTTGACGGGAATTTCGTGGCGAGCTGTATAGTTGCTGCAGAACTCGAAAAGTAACAATTCGGGCAGAATTGAAGAGAACAGTTAATTGTGATTAGATAGTGACCATGAACCAGCTATCCAGTATTGTTGTGTGTTTATGTGGTGTCAGTGAATGTCACATCTGCCAGCGTTCCAGCAGACAGTTGCCAGCAGAAAAGATAAGTGAAATTAAATATAGACTCTCCTCAATGTGCCAGGAAAGTGGGTCACAGGCAAAGAACTACCGGCCCTTCTATACATGATGCAGGCAGATGCAAGCGAGTCGTGTGTACTGAGTGCTCTCCGGCGCGTACTCAAGCCTAAACAGCTTGACCTAGAGAATGTCAAGGTGCCCTCCGTGGTATAGTGGTTACCATGGTAGCCTCTAAATTCCAAGATTGCAGGTTCAAACCTGACGGATGCAAAAATCCTTAGCAAGGCATCCCTGGAAGGGAAGTAAAGCCAGTGGTCCCGTGTAATGTTTATTTGCACGTAAAAGAACCCCATAACTTGAAATAAAGAGGTTTCTGGACAAAATTCCGACATTTTTAGCGTCTGCAATTCGTGATTTCGTCATACAGTGGCATCTGTGGGTCACGAGACGATCCCTCGTCACCATAGCGCATAGCGGCGAACTCGCGAAATAGAAATACAAATCCAATCACAAATACAAATCCACTACAGGAAATTAACTAACTAGAGGATATCAAAGATTGCAACTTAAAGCTAGTGCAAGGGTAGTGGAGGCGTTAACCTATTTTTTTCTGGTTCTCATTCCTATCACACACAGTCTCAATTTACATGGCCTTTAGAATGTTTGCCTTTGGTGTACCCCATACGAATTCTTGTCCATGAAGTGCGTCAATGTGAGAGAGTATAGAAACCAGTATAACTTTAACGAGAAGGTATGACAATTGTCTTCCGTTATTTTTTTTTTTTTTTTTAGTTTAACGTCCTTTAACCTGGTTGGTCATATCGAACGACGAATGAAATTGGTGAAATGATGCTCAAATGATCTCGGGGTCCATGGAGCTTAAAGTTACTCGACATTCTCTTCTCAGGATAAGGGAAAACCCCGAGAAAAACCTTACCCGGGTAACTCACCCTAAGTGAGATTCGAACTCATGAACTTTTGAATGTGAGGCAGACACGCTACTATCACACTACCCAGGTGGGCTCGTTATTTTTGTGCGAGTATTCAGAGAAACAGGATTGGATAAAGGATGAGCTATTGCAATGTCACAACCAACGCTACCATGCTGGATGGTGCCTTACCACAAACCACACATTCTGTTCAACAGGGAGTTCTTGACATTACTCGTCGCGTAGCACACCAACATCATCTGTTTCCTGAAGTGAAAGTGCGGGCACAGTACTTTGTTTTTGGTTTCGGCTGAGAAGGAATACTTTTCGTGGAGTGATAAATATTAACAGCATTCGGATTTCAAACAGCAGTGATTACTCACCTTGCAGTCTAACTGGTCCCAGTTATAAAGTAATACATTAACAGATAATTAAAAGACGACATAACAGCATTAGCTAAATTCGGGCTCCACAGTTACCTGTCCTGGATCCGCAGACACAATTCGCAGATACACGGACATTATTGGAAATGATAAAGCAGACCTATTAGCAAACGAAGCTATATGAGAGCCATTTCATACAATACAGCTCCTATAAAGGATATATCTTTATTTGTGCTAATGGTGTGAGTAATGAGTATTTTAGCGGTGGGGGACGGCTGGGCAACTGAGATCAAGGATCGATCTATTGCGGCCTTCCCGGGGGAAAGAATGAGTGGAGAGGAAATGACAGCTGAGCGCAAGGACGCACGGAAGTCCGTAATAGTGTCACCAGATGGCAGCTCTGGCGCCCATTGGAGTCTATACAGGCGCCAGAAGGTCGTCGGAAGAGTGCCACTACAACGGCATCTATCCTCAACCAGCGTAACCAAGGGGAAGAGAGTTTTACTCGGAACAAGCGACCTTGACATCTGCCTGCCAAGTGCGGCCGCGCCAAGGTCGAGTGGTCAGATCATTCACCTCTCACCTAGACGGCCGGGGTTCAATCCCAAGCAACTGCATATGAGATTTGTGGTGGACAAAGCGGTGCAGGGGCGGGTTTTATCCGGGTTCTCCGGTTTCCCCCGCCATCACATTCTACTCCATCTTCATGTATCATCAGTGCCATTACAGTAAAAGCGGACGTTAACCACTACCCATAAAAATGCCTGCCAAGTCTTGAGTCACAACTGCCGCCGACCTCAAAGATGAAGAAGGGAAATGAAATGAAAGAATCAAGGTAAAGGAACCGTGGTGGATACACAGCACCCCAGAATTCGCCTAAGCGGCCCCAGGGAAAACCACGGAAAAACCCAAGGTCTGAGTGCGTGGTCACCGGGGAGCGAACCCGGACCTCCCGAATGCCAGCTACAAACGAAACCACCTGAGCCACCTGGTTCGGTTATCTTCTTCATACTACTCTAGATAAACATTAGCAGAAATTAATATACTTAGTTACTTCTCTAGCTATTATATACAATGTAAGAACTGTAGATGTGATTCTGCATTCAGCGAGGAGGAAAGAAATAGGGACCAATAAAATGATCGTTGATGAATCCACCTCAAACGTTTAGGCAGAACCTCTATTGATCCTAGTTTTGATTTACTTCATACTGTTTTTAGGCCCACTTCTTCACCTCGCCTGGGGTAGAGGAATAGCACATTATATACAGCTGATCACGTATTCACTGTTAACAAGATACAAATTGCATTATACGTTTACACATGAGCTGAAGTTATAAGAAGGATCCGTAGGCTTAAGTGATAGATTAAGCAAAATAATACGATAGTGAAAGAGTCAAATCAATAATAACAAATATCTCGGAAAATGCTTACGAAAACTTATTTGAAATAAGCTGTTTTTTGTTTTAGTAAATTTTGCCATTTTTAACGCTTTTATATTTTGGCTATTTCTTTTGCTTTACTCAGTAAATGAACTGATAAAATGATCAATTTTCCGGTTATCTCCAGAAAATTTAAAATGTAAATTTCATTTGTCATAAATATTTTAAATATGTGGTGTTTCAATCACCATCGTAAAATTCGTTTTTTTTAAATCAACCCCTTATTTGATGTCCATATAAAAGATTGTTTGAGATGTCGCATCTTTAAAAGAAACTGAACCAAATTAGCAAGTTTGGATATTTCTCGGAACTTACCGTTTTGATTTATATAGTTCATACACATAAATACATTACATTCAAACATATTTACATACATATATTCAGAAACCGTTTTGGAGTTGCAGGGGTCTCAAAACATATACTATGCGCGCATCTTTTCCAAAGCGCTTGTTTTACGGGACAGCGAAGACCGGGTTAAGAAGAGACTGCCTGTTGTCATCCAAAGAGTTTTTTTTCTTTGAGGTCCTCAGTCATTGTGGTGAATAGTTTATCTAATTTAACACGAACCAGCTGAATTATTAAATGAAACAGCGCACGTGCATGCACGAGAATTCTGGGATCTACAGACAGTGAAACCTTAGCATTGGAGCCACTAGATGCCAGTATATTTAATAATGTTGTTGCTGGCGATGCCGTGTCCGAGTGGTTAGACCACTCGCCTCCCACTTTTTTTTCTTTCTTTTTTTTGTAAAGGTACTTCTTTCTCCCTAATTTTCGTATATTTCCTTTATTTATATTTTCTCTTTACTTTACTCTTACACACACACATATATATGTACAAACACCCATGCCTAAGGCGGGATTCTAACCGACGATCCCCTGCATCGCGATGCACCAAAGCTAGGCTCTTTAGCGAGCGCGGCCACGCAGACCGGCCACTTAGGCGGTCCGGATTCTATCCCAAGCGCCTGCATGTAGGTTTTGTGGTGGACGAAGCGGCATATGGGTGGGTGTTCTCCGGGACCTCCGATTTCCCCCGCCACTCGTTCTACCAATTCCTCCATCATTACCTTTCCTATCACCCATTCCGCTTGCATTTCATATCATCCACGCTCATGCCTGGCTATGGGCCGACTACCAGGTTCTCCATTCTGGTTTCGTGCCGTTGGCTCTCCGCCAGGCTTCTGACCCCTAGGCAGCGGCAGCTACTGTGTAGGAGCACAAGAGCACGTGAACCTCCAATATTTCTTAGTGGATCTCCTTTTTCTCTTTCAGGAAACATTTAATAAAATGCGCTATCCGGTGCCACTTGTTTAAATATGCCGCGCTCTGCCGCGGGTTCAAACCCGGCGGAGGACGATGGATTTTTTCAGGCGTAAAAATCCTTAGCATGGCTTCCTTCAAAAGGGAAGCAAAGTCGTTGGTCCCGTGTCGTAGATATACGGCACGTAAAAGAACCTCAAGCCTGATTGAGAGGCCTCTAAGTAAAATTAAGTGGTTTTTCACGCCCAGTATAGAATGGGACGATGAGAACCACAGCAATTAAAGACCGTCCATAAATAAAACTCCATTTCCATTTAATTAAGCTCCACCTTCAACAAATGTCCCTAAATGACATTTATTTACAATGATACTTATGACACTTATGCTGGATCATCATTTTACTGAGCACATTATTATGTTGGGTTAGGTTAGTCCTAATTAAGCTCCACCTTCAAGCGATAATGGATTCCCAGAACTGGAATTCCTGAGTACAAATATCATTAAATTGAACCGGAGTGCAAGTGTATAGACTCTCCATTCAGTCTGCTGCTTGCAGTGGATAAACACTAGCACAATCGCAATTTTCATCTGTTTTTACTTTCTCTATACGTGCTATGTATATAGTGTATAGAGAAGGTATAGCACTCCACCAAAAAATTCGATACCGAGATTTTACCGGAAATATGTTTTAGGGTCCCCTGTATCAAAAAAAAAGAAGTATTTTCAGAAAAAGGTCCGTGTGTGTCCGTGTGTCAGTGTGTCTTTGAACACGATAACTCAAAAACGAAAAGTCGGTAAAATACCAAACTTGGTATTTAAGTTTAGTATCTTCCAGGAATGCGACACAAAGATTTTGAGAAAAGTCCCCCCACCCCAAACTACCTTTTACATGGAACTTTTTTCGAAAATTTTGATTTTCTAAAAAATGGCTCTAACGATTTTGATTAAAATATCGTATATTAAAGATATTTACATGACAAATAAGATTTATATTTTGAATTTTCTGGGAATAGACTCTGAAGACTACTTTATTCTCGGTCAATTTTACGGAATTTTGCATTACTGCTAAACCGTAAGAGATGGACAAAAACTTACCACACAACAAGTGTAGAGCACCTTAAAACACACAATTTATGTTATATACATTTTTTTCGTGGAGTTGATTGTTTTGAGGTATTCCTTGTTTTGTTTTTTTTTTTTTCAGCTATAAAGACTTTGGACTACAGGACTTTGTGAACTCGTGTCCATACAAACAAAGGAACTACAGTCGCAGAGCAACCAGCTTTTGACTATCATCCCCTTGGTACCTATGGTACCCCCTTATTTCGCTTCTACTAACAAGGAAGCAAGTAATAAGAGTATTTCTGCTAATTTTTGCTCCATTAGATGAAGCAAACAGAATAATTTGTTGCAGTGATATAGAGCAAGTCATGTGAATGGAACACATAAGATTTTTAGTAGTTTTGCAATTGATTTAGACTGGAAGTGAATATTAAATATCCAATCCGGTATTTGTCTCAACGAATGAGGGGAAACCACGAAAAAACTCCAGCCATATTGTTGGGCCCATGTGAAAAATATTGATGTGTTCCATCCACATGACTTTCTCTAGCTGTTCTATATAATGTAAACTATTCTTACAAACCATTATTCTTATATCTATTGCATGCTAATCGAGATAAAAATTAGCAGAATTGCTCGTATTACTTGCTTACTTCTAAGTAGAAAGGAAATACATTAGGCTAAAGCGATAGTCAAATCTTTTAAATCTCTTCACTGTGTGAAACAATTGAGGTACGGTTGGCTTTGCATGACCCCGTTTGAAAAAGTGGGTAATTAAAAATTGAAACCAATAACAAGGAATATCTAAAACGGTCAACTCTACAAGAAAAACGTAAATAGCATAAATTATGTATTTTTATAAGATCTAAATTTTGTCTATCTCTTCCGGTTTAACTGTTATGAAAAATGTTGCAAAAGTCATCCAGAATGAATAGATCTTTAGAGACCACTCTCAGAACATTGAAAATATACATTTATTTTAATTCGTTAGAACTATTTTTGAGAAAAGCAAAAATTTCTAAAATACTTCCATATAAAGGATAGTTTGTAGCGGGGGGATTTTCTTGAAAATCTTTGTGTCGCATCTTTGGAACATACATAACATAAATACCAAGTTTGGTATTTAACGGTCATTTTGTTTTTGAGCTATGCTGCCCAAAGGCACACACATACGGACCTTTTTCTATAATTGCTTTATCTGGACTCAGAGGACCTCAAAACATACTTTCGGTGAAATCTCCACATCGAATTTTTGGGCGCAATACAATACTTACCCTCTCAAGCTACTACCTACATTGTACGTACATACGTGATAGTGAAAGTAAATCTATCGATCTCCCTAAAATACTGGAATTATTTAAAGCGCTTTCTTCATGAAATTTCCGAAATATCTGTCGCTCTTTGAGTTTTGAAATACTTTTGTCATCTTTTGATGTAACTGTTATTGAATTGTTTGTCATGGAAGTAGTACCTACGCAATTTCAAGTGCAACATATGTATATCGATATGCTTTTAACAGTTGTACATCGATTCTATCTTATAGGTATAACCCTCTAACATGTAAAACCAAATTTCTAATGGAAATGTTTGTATCAATTTCTTATGCCGATTTACATGAAATATAAATATAATCTTTCACAAGAATATTTGTAAAATCTATACAAAATAAACGATAAGGAATAGAGATAGTCATGAGAACGTAGCCATCAGATTTTTAAATTTGTATCTCTGGCAAAAGGGCTTTGAAATACAGAGCCACAATGTAGATTAGAGCAACAATGAAACACAACCGTTACTGACAGCCGTTAAGACGTATCTGGCCGTTTGAATGCTAGAGCGACAATACGCCTTCGTGTGTGCTTCTGTGCTCGTATTGTGTGCAGCTGAATTACGTAGGATTGTAAAGAGAAACTGGCGAGATAGAAGTTTTGAAAGTGGCTTTCATTGTCCCTAGTGATATAAAGATAATAAAAATACTGTTTAGGCATTTATGGTGATGAATGAACAATTACTTCTTCTGGTTTGGATACAACTGGTAACGAACACTTGTTTGGGTATTTGCGAATAATGCGAATAGTGAAATAGTTATCATATAAGAGCATTTCCGAGTTTTTCTTATATTATTTACTCTATCCCGTGGTACCTATTTAGAGTAATATATACAATGTGTGATTAATATACAATTCGAGACTTCATCGGAAATATTGTGCAAGCAAGCTTTCTTGGGCGCTTGGCTCCCTGCTCTTCATTCGGTAGATTTCGTGCAACTTCGGAAGCAGAGCAACAACATGCATACTTTCATTCCTAGTCGGCTTACCCTCCTTTATGTAGGACTGACACCCACCTAGGAAATACAAGCGGATGCCTAGGGGCAGTGGCGGCTCGTGGATTAAAAATTTAGGTGCCCACAAAATCAGCAATTTACCACCACCGCAGCCACTGCCGCTACTGCTACCGCCGTCGCCGCAACAAATCCAGTAATATTAGAAACAATGATAGTGCCTAATAACAAGAATTATAAATTTGTTACACAAATCATCACCCATCCACTATTGTAAAGATATTGAATTTCTCCGAGAGTTGACATCAATATGAGGTGATGAAGGGGTGAAGTCCTTTGATGCAGTTCATGTGAAGAATGGTATTTACAGTGAATAATATTTACATTGCTTGAATTACGTAATTAACACCAAATTTGTACAGAAATTCTACGCGCCGGTTTTTCAAATGTTCAAACTTTTCTAACACTCGGTGATTAAAGTCTTTTATGCTGTTGACCAGTTTGTTCTCAATATCAACCATTGCCAGTGCTGAAAGTCGATTCTTTTTATTGTGGAAAAGCATATTTCTGGTTCTGATGTAGTCATGGTCGTAGTGATAACAATCTTCAGTAGCTCGGTTAGTTGCAGAAAAGTTTCTTCGTTGAGGTTGTTTTCTGTTTTGAACTGCTTAACTCTCTCTTAAGCTTAACTCTCGCATAAAATGCAAATTACTAAGAGAAATAGCGCGTCTCACAAAGACTGCAGTTGCACTCCGGATAGTTTCAACTAAATCTCAAAGATAGCAGCACCTCCCGCTGATAAACAGAACCCTGGAGTTGTTAATGTACACGGTCGCGCTGTGCTTATTTTTGACTGTTAAATTCCGAGCTGTTTTGTTGACCGCGCAAGCGCAGAGCTGCTAAACGTTAGTTAAAGGCTAGCACACGAGGCCTGTGCTACAAGCGTTGTTGCCACATACTCGGGTTCTCGGCTGTGTTCAATCTGAAGAGCAGAGCGCGGTACATTTAAACAAGTGGCACCGGATAGCGCATTTTATTAAATGTTTCCTGAAAGAGAAAAAGGAGATTCACTAAGAAATATTGGAGGTTCACGTGCTCTTGTGCTCCTATGCAGCAGCCGCCGCTGTTGGGTATATGAGGAGCTTAATTGGGACTAACCTATTCTAACCTAACATAATGTGTTGTGGTATAAGAATATTTAAGTGCAAGAGTCATCGAGTGCATGTCCCTGGACGGGACCCCTAACCCCATCTGCCTGTCGCGGAGCTAAGTGGTAAAAATCTGATGTGTTCCATTCACATGACTTTCTCTACATTTCTGCAACAAATTATTGTTAAAAAGACAATGCTTCTACTTACTACATACTAATCGAAAAAAAAAAATAGCAGAAATAGTCTTACAACTTGCTTTCTTGTAAGCAGAAGCGAAATAAAGATGTACCATAGGTTAAAATGATAATCAAAAGCGGGTTGCTATGTGACTGAAATTTCTCTGTATGAGAAAAGTATGTTTTTCAAAGTTGAAAAAAAAAACAAGAAATATCTAAAAACGATTAACTCCACAAAAAAATATAACATAAGTTGTGTGTTTTAACGTGGTCTACGTTTTTTGTGTGATAAGTTTTTGTCCATCTCTTACGGTTTAGCAATTATGCAAAATTCCGTAAAATTCATCCAGAATAAAGTAGTCTTCAGAGGCTACTCCCATAAAATTCGAGATGTACATTTCATTTGTCAATTTCTTTAATATACGATATTTTGATCAAAATCGTTAGAGCCATTTTTGAGAAAATCAAAATTTTCGAAAAAAGTTCCATGTAAAGGGTAGTTTGAGGGGAGGTATTTGTCTCAAAATCTTCGTGTCGCATCCCTGGAGGATACTAAACTTAGATACCAAGTCTGGTATGTTACCGACTCACGCACACACACAAACACACGCACACACATACACATGGACCTTGTGCTGAAAATGCTTTTTTTGGACACAGGGGACCCTAAAACATATATTTCCGATGAAATCTCGGTATCCAAGTTTTGGCTGGAATGCAATACCTTCTCTATACACTATGTACATAGTATGTGTAGAAAAAGTAAAAATGGTGCGAGGAGACAAGACCTTAGAAGGCTAGCTGCTCTATGCTATCGGACTACAGTCGTAGTGCAGCTAGACTGGACGGCCCTCTAACACTATCTGCTTGGCACTAAGCGTAGGTCGTATGGAACGCGGGTTAGACCTTAAGAGGCAACTGTCCACCACATATCATTGAGTTGCTAAAGCGACGTAAAATGAAATAGAATTAAATTTATTTTTTCAAAGCTTTTGTCTATCCAATATGGGAATAGACAACCATTTATGCAAAAATACAAAAGTGTATTAGAATGAAGAGAATTTTATATGCTGTTCTAAAAAAACTCAAAATATACCTTTATTTGTAATGCAGATATGTAAAAATTTTGTATTTGAACAAAAAACGTTAGAGACGGTTTTGAAAGGATACAATTTTTTTTTATTTTGTGTTTTTCTCATAAAGCGTATTTTTGAGTTAGGAAGGTGTTTTCACTGCTCTCTCACTCTTTCTCAAAAAGTTTTTTTTTCTAAAATGTTTGCTTTGGATACAGGGAGACTTAAAATGTACAATCTGTTGAAATCTCGCCAGTAAAATTTTTGGATGGAATGAAATATTTTCTTTATTTATTATATGAATCAGAAAAAGAAAAAAATAATAATCTCTTAATTTTTCTTGGAAATTTAGACAAACAAGAAAATTAAATAATTTTTAACTGCAGTATTTCAGTGCTGTGATTACTTTTAGCTCATTCTAGACAAGAACATTTTAAAATAAGCACAAAGCATTTTATAATATTTTAGGACACTATTTTAGACTACATTCTTTAGAGATGTTTATCCATAATGTTTTAATATCAGCTATTAAAAGAACTAAACCAACATTCGCTCTAAAAATCCTACATGCACTCGAACTATTAATCATCCATTTGTATTTCTTCTACCATAAAAGAAAGGGGCGAGGGACTGCTCAAATCAACCTGTTTTAGACATTTTGTTGTAAGAGGAAACTATAGACGTCATAGGAATAACCTGTCTTCCTGTAATACACACACACACACGCACACACACTCACAAACACGCGCGCGCGCTCACACCATACTCATACACGGACCTTCCTCTAAACATATCTTTTTACTTCCTCTACACGAAATATGTACATGTGTAGAGCAGGTATTGTATTACACCCAAAATTTGATACCGAGATTTCACTGGAAATATATATTATGGGTCCCCCTGAATTCAAAAAAAGAATTTTTGGAAAAAGGTCCGTGTGTGTGTGTATCTGGACAGTTTAGCTCAAAAACGAAAAGACCGTCAAATACCAAATTTGGTATTTAAGTTTCATATCTTCCAAGGATTCGACACGAAAAGTTTCAAGGAAATCCCATCACCTCAAACTACCCTTTACGTGGAAAAAAAATTCGAAAATTTCGGTTTTCTCAAAAATGGCCCTAACGATTTTGATTGAAATCTCTGTCTGATATTTAAGGAATTTGCATGATAAAATAAAGAATGTATATGTTGAATTTTCTGGGAATAGTCTCTAAAGACCTCTTTATTCTGGATGATTTTTATTGAATTTTGCGTAACGGGTAAGCCGTAAGAGATAGACAAAAACTTACTACTCAAAAAACGCAGATCACGACAAAACACACAATATTTGGTTTCAGCTTTAAAAAACTTATACTTTTCTCATACAGGAATTTGTCAACTCCTGTTCATATAAACAAGGGAACTTCAGTCACATATCAACCAGCTTTTGACTATCACTTTAACTTATGGTACTCCCTTTCGCTTCTACTTACAAGAAAGCAAGTAATAGACTATTTCTGCTAATTGTTCTTAATTAGCATAAGCCTTTTAACTATAAGTTGTTGCAGAGACATACTATGTACATAGAAGTGTATAGGGAAGGTATCGTATTGTACCCAAAAAATTCAATACCGATTTCACCGGAAATATAGAGACTCCCCGAATCAAAAAAAAAAAAAAAAAAAAAAAAGTATAAAAATGTCAGTATGCATGTGTGACTGTGGGAATTATAACTGAAAAACGAAAAGTCCGTTAAATACCAAAGTTGGTATTGACGTTGAGTATCCTCCAAAGATGCGACACGAAGATGTTCAAGTAAATAATCTTACCTTTTACATGGAAAAAATATCGAAATTTTTTATTTTCTCAATAATGGCTCTAACGATTTTGATTAAAATAGGTATATAAAAGATATTTGCATGACAAAGAAAATGTATATCTTGAATTTTCTGGGAATAGCCTCTGAAGTCCTCCTTATCATGGATGCATTTTTCGGAATTTTGTATAACTGGTAAACCGTAAGAAATAGTAAACTTAATGCACAAAAATGTAGATCCCGTTAAAACACGTCATATTTTATAGTTTGTTTCATAGAGTAGACCGTTTTTGAGACATTCCTTGTTATTGTGTTCAGTTTTAAAATACTTAGGACTTCTCTCTTACGGAAATTTATAATGGCCCTGGCTATGCAAAGAAGCAGATTTCAACCACATGACACCCAGCTTTTAAAGATTTGACCATCGTTTTAGCCTAGTGTATTCGCTTATTTTCTTCTTCTTACAAAGAAGCAAGTAATAAAGACGATTTCTGTTAAGTGTTTATTGAAGAGACAATAATTTGTTATAGAGACGAAGAAAAAATCATATGATTGGAATACATCAGACATTTAGACAAAGGTACCTAGGCGTATATATGTGTCTTTGTGTGGGTATGTGTTTCAAAAACGAAAAGTTGATAAGTGAGTAAGTTCTAAGTATGTATCTTCCAAAGATGCGACGCCAATCCTAAACTACCTTTTACATGGAAAAAACCAAAAATTTTATTTTTCTCAAAAATGACTAACAATTTGGAGTAAAATACATTATATTAACTATATGTACATGTAAAATAAAATGTATATATTGATTTTTCTGGAAATATAACCGTAGTCCTCTCTATTCTGGATAAATTTTATTGGATATTGCATAACTAAAATTATTTTGCATAACTTGCAAGAGGTAGACTAAAACTTACTACACAAAAAATGTGGATTTCGTTAAAAAGGATGTATGTCATTACATTTTGTTTTATGAAGTTGGTAATTTCGACCTATTCCTTGTTTTAATTTTAAAACGCTTATATTTTTCTCATACGGGTTTTTTTCAACTTCTAACTTTGCAATGAAATGGATTTCAACCAATTGACTAGTGTTTAAAAGATTTGACAATCCGTTTAGCCTTGTTCATCCCCTTATTTTCCATCTACTTACAAGGATGCACGTGATAAGACCATTTATGCTGATGTTTATTTCGATTAGCATGAAGTAGATATAAAAATGAGTTTTTGAACAATATATTGTTACAGAGATGTAGATAAAATCATGTGACTGGAACACATCAGAGTCCAAAGTGTGTATTCGGTGAAATTTTAGTATCCAAGTTATAATAGTTTCTCAATTTATTAAACGTCGTAAAGAAAGTAAACATACGCAGCAAACTGTTTACAACAACAAAAATCTAGATGTTTATTAAAATATCTAATCATGTATAATATGGAAATACGTATTCTGTCTCAACGGTATAACAGAGTTAAAAGCAGTAAGCTGAAAACAGATTTACTGCTTTAGGATTGCAAATATGTCACAATCTCTCACACTCACGACTGGTTTGCACTAGTAACTAGTTTTGAGAAACTCTTCACTATTTTTCGAAATTAAGTTAGCAATAGAAGGAAGGATCTTTCGGACTGCTCAGCTGCGGCCAGCAAGTTTCAAACAAAATTATAGTAAACTTTCAAGTCATCTTCTGAATCTCTCAACACTCTTAAACTTACTGGGGTTGTTTCAAACTTACTTGCATCTTCGTCGTCTAGCCGAAGCTGCACTGCGAAAGATCAAGTAGTTTCAAAAGCACTTAGAAGTTGTGCAATATTCTTTCGCAGCTATTTTGTCTTAAAAACCATTAGAACTGAAAGTTATAATTCCGAGCTTGAAGGAAATAGCCTTGCAAGACTAGGTAGCTTGTCAACACCTTTTCGTGATACTTGGCCATTTTGTCAATACCAGGTTGTCAAACTGCTTCATATTTAGTCTTTACAGATATCTCTTCGTGTATTAAACATATCTTATGTGTTAATGAACATGACTTTCTCTAGCTGTTCTACAAACAAAGTTCTTACAAAAGATTCTTCTTCTTTCTGCACCATGCTAATCGAGATTAACATTAGCAAGGCATTATTATTTAGTTCCTTCTAAGTAGTCGAGAACTAAGGGAATACACTAGGATAGAGCGATAATCAAATGTTTTAAAAGTTGTCGTTATGCGATTGTCATTGCAATTCGCTTCTTAGCTCGGCCAGAAGTAAGGCAAAAGAAAAACGAACACACTCAGAAAAATGTAAGTACTATAGAATTGAAACCAATAACAAGGAAAATCTCGGAAACGGTTACTTCCACAATAAAAATGTAAAGGACATAAATAGTGTGTTTTGACGAGATCTACATTTTTGTGCAGTAGGTTCTTGTCTATCTCTTACAGTTTAGCAGTTTAACAAAATTCGCCAAAATTCATCCAAAATAAAGAGACCTTCAGAGGTAATTCCCAGAAAATTCAAGGTATACGTTTTATTTGGGATGTAAATAGCTGTAATATACAGTATTTTAATCAAAATCGATACAGCCATGTTTTAGGAAAATCAATTTTTTTGAAAATGTTTCCATGTAAAGGGTAGTTGGTGGTGAGGGATTTTCTCGAAAATTTTCGTGTCGTATCCCTGAAAGATACTAAACCTAAATACCAAGTTTTTAAGCTATGCTGTCCACAGACACACACAGAACTTTTTTTTTCTAAAAATACTTTTTTTCGGACTCAGGGGACCACAAAACATATATTTCTGGTGAAATCTCGACATCTAATTTTTAGGTGGAATACGATAGGTACCTTCCCTATCCACTATGTGCATTGTAATATGAGGCTAAAGAAAGTAAAAAGTTGCAGAATTCAATGGGGTTATTTCAAGTCAAACAGATAAGTGAAGAAATGGCAAGTGCGGCCTTCTTTTACCCCTCTCAAAAAACGGGCTCCACTCAACGTATCACTTGGTAAGCAAGGGGGGTAAAAAGAAGATTTTTAAATAACTCCGTTGAGTTCTACATCTCTTTCAACACACGATATCTGTACACTTTAAATACGGGGTAGTTGGACCGCCTGATACAATCAGTAGAGGCCAATACATTTCTTCTTGTCTTTTTAGGTCTTTATTTGGAGCAGCTTCAGCAATATATCTGAATTTACGTTTTAATTTTTAAAATATATTTAAAGGCAGTAAGCAATAAGTGAAGAGGATTGAGAAAGAGAAAAAATATATTTATATCTGGTGCGGTATATTCATGTGGTATATTCACATTACTCTCTCTACACATCCTTTAGCAAAATTACCTTATATAAAGCTTATTATTCCACCTACTTCACGTAAACAGAAATAAAAATGTATATGAATACTTGTATTACGTATTTCTTTGTACATACGTGGGAATAAGGAGAAGCGCTCGGTTAAGCAACCGTCAAATCTGTTAAGATCTGGTCACTATTCGATATTGAAATTCCCTTCTCTAAACTTTGACCAGAGAGAAAAAATAAACAAATACATGATGCGACACATTGACATGACTTTTCTGCCCATTCTTCAGAAAACTATTCTTAAAAAGTTTATTCTTCTATCTATTTCATGTATACTTCAAGGTATACTTAAACAAAAATGGTATTATTTACTTCGCTTGGGGACAGCAAAATGTACTAGGCTTAAGCAATAGTCAAATTTTCAAAGACATGATCCCTATGTGACGGATTTAAAATGTGTTGTCTTTGATTGGCCAACAGAAGCAAATAAAATGACTTCCAATATTATAAAATGTAACTAAGGAGATTAGAAGCAATAACAAAAATATCTCTGAAATCGTTAACTCAACAACAAAAATTATTTTGACATAATTATGAGTTTTACACGGATCTACGGTAAGGTCTTGTTAAATCTTACGGTTATGTAAAATTTTCTAGAATAAATAATTTTTCATAAATGTATCAATACATGATATTTCAATCAAAATCTTTAAGAGCCTAAAATTTGCAAACAAATGCCTTGCAAAGGGTAACTGAAGGTGGAAGAATGTCTTGAAAATCTTCGTGTCGTTTACTTGAAAGATGCTAAACTTGAATATCAAGTTTGGTATTTAACAAACTTTTCGTTTTTAAGTTATGCTGTTTCAGTTAGAAAAATCTAAAAATGCTTGTTTTTTTCAGATTCAGGGTCCTCAAACATGTATTTTTGATAAAATATCGGTGTCCAAATTTTGGGTGAATTGCAATAGCTTCTCTACCTATTACAAAGAAGCAAGCAATAAGACTTTTCTGCTAATGTTTTCTCAATTAGCATGAAGTAAATAGAAGCCTACGCTTTTTAACAATAATTTGTTGCAGAGATGTAGAGAAAGTCATGTGAGTGGAACACATCAGAGTTTTATTGTCTCATTTCTATACCTCCCTTTAACATCTATAGTCATATAAATTATGAAACAACCCGTTGACTGTAGGTTTTTCAACGTTCGGTGTTTTAATTATTTCTTTGTTTAGTCATCAAATTGTGGGGAATAGGGAATGATAATGGTTAAAGAAAGATTCTCCACCCCAGCCTGGAGTAGAACGCCGGACCTCCGGCTGAATGATCAGATCCCTGACCACTCGACAACGGAGGCTCCGATCTTATAATGTTATATTAATGTGAAATTAAGTAGACCAACTAATGAATAGTTTCTAAACTTCGTTGTTTATATTGCATAGTTTTTAATAATACAATTATATGAATAAAATATAAAATAAAGCAAGGATAATTGCCTCATAATTATAAAAATATAAATCTTTCATATAATATTCGTAAAGGTGATTATTTATGTTAAACAAATTTCAATATCTTTAAATTCTCAAATTTTGCATTTTATAAAACAAATGTTTTAAACACCAGTTTAATTTGATTATCAGAATACCTCAAATTTATAATATGTTTCTATTTAAAATTCTGAACCTCACCCCGCTCAGCCCATTTGGGACCTTGCCCCTTATGCTGTCTGGAGGATTCCTACCTCCCATGGAAATAAAAAAGAGTCAGCACCTAACTTATTGATTCATATAAGGTATTCCTAAATGTGATTAATATATTAAATAAAAGTTTAAACATTTAAATTTATTAAGGACTATCTGAATATCTCAATTGTATAAGATAGCTGTATTTAAAATTCTGAAGTTCACCCCTCCACCGGCTTGGTACCTATTCCTCTTCTGATATCTCGAGGGCCCCTATCCCCCATGAGAATACAAAAAGTAGCAAAACAAGAACGAAAGAAAGCTTACGAGAATAATGGCGGCAGAAGCAGATGCTTTATGACAAAAAAAGCATTTCTTTTTTGTGATTCTTCATCTCACTTTTCGTCTGGTTATGAAATATTTTCGATACAAGGGTATTTCTTGGCGATCCTGAAATTCTTCCCCTGGTTTTGTGTACGGCACTCTGAACTATTTCTCAATTTCCAATGGTATTTGCATCAATATTTCTGAGTATAATATAACGCACCAATCTCTTCTATCACATGTTTCAGGTTGAAATTCCAGTCCTGTGTCCACGTTTGCCAAGCTTAAATATTCTGTAGTGCGAGGTATTGCGAGTTTGAATCCCGTCTAGAGCATGTGGGCTTATGTGACGTGTAAATTGTGTATATTCGTGTAAGATAAATAGAAAAAAATCATATATGCGCCATTCACATAACTTTCTCTAGCTGTTCCACAAACATATTTCTTTTACGAAAGATAATTCTTTTATCTACGTCATGCTAATCTAGATAAACAGTAGCATAAATGGCCTTATTATATGCTTCCTTATAAGTAGGCTAAAGCCATAGTCAAATATGAGGGCCATTCAGAAAGTGATAGACTATTAGGCATAACTAAACAATGTAGAAAGTTATCAACACAAAACTTTATTTACAAAGTTACAGACCTTACAACGTAATCGCTTTTGTTATCAAGGTATTTATTGTCACGTAGTATCAGTTTTTCAATGCAGATGTTATACTCTTTCATCCCTAAAGTTATGAGCCAAGATGTCACTGTTACTTTGAGGTCTTCATCGGTTGGGAAATCTTTTCTATCCAAAAATTCATGTACTGTGTTCAAAGTGAAACACCGGTTTTTCTTAATTCTTTTATTAACATTTGCTTTCAACTTGTAACGTGGTTTTTATTCGTTAGTACCCCAAGTTGGGAGGTTATATGGAACGAGATTTTATATGGTGGTTTTAGTTTACACCGCACGTCAGACAGTCATATGTAATAGGAATTTTACGTTGTTAAGTTTTACGCCTCAACGTGGGTGGTTATGTGCGGGATACCTAAGTGTCATTTCAAATCAACTCCAGTACACTCACGTACCTGGTACTAAAGCTCATCTTGGATGGGTTGCCACTGCGTTGCTCAGTCTTGCACGACTCTCTCTGGCGTGGATTTGGCAAGTGGGAGGAGTTGTAGGAGTGATCTTTTAATGGTGAAGAAAACACTTGTGAACTTTTACTGTTATTTATTCTATAAGGAGATTCCAAAACAAGCACCTTGCTGTACACTGTTATTCTGCTGACTGGTTCTCTTACCACTCACTCACACGTACTCTCAATTACACTGTTTCTACGTTAAGTACATGGCACAATTCACTCTCAGTAATCACGAGCCGACTATTAAATAGGTGAGCGACGGTACTTTAATTCACTAACAGTTACTTCTCATAACAATCTTACTTCGCGGACAGAGTTTTACAGTTGCACGTCATTACTTCGCGAACAGAGTTTTTTTTTTTTTTTTTTTTTTTCTTTCTTTTTACAGAACGACGACCTACCGCATCTCGTGGACAGATTCTTGAGAAACGACGTTGCCTCTCACGGGAAAATTCTTGGCAAAACGACCACGATGTGTCGAACCCTACTTCTTTTATACTAAAAACGGTGTCATGGTGGCTTCTTCCTGATTGGTTAGTAAGTCCGCCAAAATGACACCATCGTGACCCTAAAACCATTGCATATCTTCCAGAATACGTCATAATAACCCCGTGATACTACGAATATAAAGCAGAAGTCCCCTCGTGGGTTTTAAACTGGACTGCCCTTGCGTAAGGAAATCGTACGTGACTTAACAAAAGAGGCAACTTCTCACCCCTCTCTCCAGTTTGACGTCAGGATTCTGTGTAGCTTTCAAGTCAACAACTGACTTCTTGGTTCCTATGTATACAATTTAATAAATGTTAGCTTCCTTTACATATATACTTCTAGATAATTATTAGAATGATTGTCATTATTACGACGAGGCTAATTAACGGTCTCAAACTCCTCCATAATGATTGATGAACTTTCACTCTGGTCTTTATCGAAAACCTTGCTCGTAAATTATGCGTCATTTCCTCACTGAAGATTCGTTCATGGCATTATCAGTATACGCTTGCGTTATTTGCCTATAATATTCGATTGGCCAAATATTTTGTGCATTCAGAAAAATGAATAGTTCTTTGGGCGATGTTATACAAAATGGAGATTACGTCGAGATATAGAGTAAGAGGCTGTAACTTTGTAAATAAAGTTGTGTGTTGAAATATTTTGTTATTATTTAGTTATGCCAAATCGTCTGTTGCTTTCCGGATGATCCTATTTTTAAAGCTGGTCGCTATGTGAAATAGAGGTTCGGTTCCTTTTGCATGGACCCGTTTGAGAAAAGTTTAAAATTGAAACCAATAATAATGAATATCTCGAAAACGGTAAGTTCTACAAGAAAATCCATAAGGTATAAACTGTGTGTTTTAACGAGGTCTAAATTTTTTATGTGGAACGTTTTTGTCTATCTCTTA